>ML677385.1:7447285-7696639 GCA_007922305.1 Dermatemys mawii | reverse complement strand
CACACACACACTCCTGGGAGGGAAAGAGTACTTTCGGCCATCGTTATCAGTCCCTGCCCTGTTATCGCATATTTCACATGCCAGAGCTAACTGGTTCCCAGCATCTGTCTGCTCGCCTTGTAATGAGACACCTGCTTGCATTATGTAATGCTAACAAGATAGAAACAAGGTATTAGTTATTCATGAGATGCAAATGTTCGTTATTTCTCTGCCTGTGTGCCCACGCACAGTGGGCTTCACCCCGAGCATTGCTCCGATGCGTCAGGCTTTCCCCGTCTCAGTGGCAGCAATGAAGGGAGCCCCCGTTGCAGGTGTGCCACTTTTGCCTTCAATAAACTCACTACTTCTATTCAACAGCTGTGTGTGCGCCTCGTTCCTACGGGACACCGCGTACTGTGCAACACCCACAAAGAACAGAGTTGAACAATTTTGTCCAATCATATTTGAAGAAATGTATTATATTTCTACTAAGAAACAGTGAAATATTAAAAACAATGGTTGCATACAATGAATTCATTCTCATTATACTTTTGGAGTAACTCATATAAGCTTTTATCTTTCCTGAGCTTCACTTTATGACTACTAAAACTAATAAGCGACAAATAAGGTAAAAGTTGCTAAATCAATATTCCATTAAGTTGTTATATTCAGTTCATCCATTGCAAGCTCTGCCAAATGGAAGGTTTTACTGTGGTATAAATAAGTTTGAGCCAGGGATGTTGAAATTATACCACATCTCTATAGCTATAAAATTGCAATGCACATGTATACCATCTATCTTATAATGCAAGGGCAAAGAACGTGCCCATGATAGTTCTAAAAAATAAATCCAGAGAGTAGTGACAGTATCTCTGTCTCTTTCTCCCAGCCAATTGGAGCTGTGAAGGGTGGCGTGTGCAGCAGACAAAGCCAGCAGCATGGCTGCATTCGTCTCTCCTCCGGGGGCCACAGTGGGAAGGTTCTCAGGCCACAGATAAAGTCCTGGCCTGTGGGCTGAGATTCCTGATCTTGTGTGTTCCTTCAACATCTCAGGCTCTATGGCTTTAAGAACCAGTGTTAGGTTCTTTGTTCTCCTGATCGGGGGATTTTTTCCCCTCCCCAAACCCTAGCTCTGCAAATAAACTTGGGTTAACTGGTTTCCCTGCTCAGGCAACCCTCTTTACCATACCTCTTGTTCAGTCAGACCACAGTCATTAAGGTTAATGCCTCTCCGTTGTCCCAGGTCTGGGGGGACATGTGACACGGCCCTGATGGAACATGGCTAACATCACATCCACTGAGACATTCCATGACATAGCAGTTTCTAACATGAACCAGAATTAGTAAGTCATCCATAGACCGATGCCCCAAATAACCATGTGAGCTACTCATTGTAACTGATCTGACAAAGCTATTAAGATCAACTATTCTCCTTTGTTTAAATAAAGAGAATTGCCCAGTAATGTACTGAGTCTTACACCAAAATTTGTATTGTCTCTTTTATGGTGCTTTAAAAAAAAAATTTTAAAGTTGTGTGGTAGTTTACAGGTCTTTTATAAATAAAATCTTCAAGCCTCCCCTGAAGCTAATTTTTGTTTAAAAGGCTATGATTTAATGTTAAATACAGAAAGTAAAGTTAATTTATCAAGACAGGGGTCTCACAGTCCCAGCCCAAGGGCCATCTACAGCCCAAGAACTGCCCCACTGTGGCCCATAGAGGAGAGACCGATACTGCCGGCAATGTCAGCTGGAGGCACTGCCTTCCCTCTCCCCCGTTCCCCGCAGCTCCCATGGGCTGGGGGAGAAGGACAGAGACACCATCACTAGTCGCCAGGCAGAGTCAGCAATGATTTTTTCCGTAATATAAGTCAGTCAAAAATACTGACCACAACTATTTAATGCACGCCTTGCTGCAATCCTGAAGATTTCAAATTGTTCAGTCACTGAGGGTAAACATCAGCAAATTGACAGAACTGAAGTGGTGCCAGGTGTCTGGCAAACACTAAAAGCTCTGTGGCAGGTGAAGAACTGTATAAAGTTGTGACAGTTTTATTATTTCTAAGAAATTCAAACAAAAAAATACAATAGTAATGTTTCCTTTTCTGAACACCATCTTCAGTGACCTTATTGGCCCACTGGGAGGATTTGAGGATAGGCCCTGGCCCTCAGGTAAATTGAGTTTGAGACCCCTGCTAAGACATCATAGACATTCATATCTATTCCATTTGTTTGTGTGTTGCTTGCTAGCACTACCCTGTGAGCTGGAAAAATAACTTTTCCAGATATCATCCATTTCCATTCAGCAACTTGCTGAGGTAAAGAAAAGTCTTCAGGATAGCAGTTTTCAGTTGGTAGACTGAAACAAGGATACTAGCTCTAGGAGAAGAAACTAATATGAACAGGATTTAATTTGTCTACAGGCCTTGATTTCACTGCATTTCTCAGTGGGAGTCCCTTAGGGATGTCACTTTTCCTCCTCCTCCTTCATGATTGCCATTGGTGTGATTTAGTCTGGTTCTGATTGCAGGCTTTTTTACCGGCACAGTGACAATATTTCTGCAACCTTCATATACATTTATGGTGCTTTCTGAATAGTAATAGCATCTAGGGGCAGGGTGTTTTCTAATCATCCTGTTATACTGCTGCAACAGATTCTACATTACTGAATATTTAACCTAAGAGAATTTGCTGATGTGGGCACTGGAGTAAAACTGAATAGGCTTTGAAAGGCTGTAATTACCAATAGTCTCCAAACAAACAACATTCTCAGCTAGAGGATAGAGGAAAGAGCTGTTAGTCAGCTCATTAACAATCCTGCTAAGCTTTCATATATTTTATATTAAAACAAACAACATGCTTTCTCCACCAACATGCTGAACATCCAGAGGGTGAGGGGAAAAAAGTCTGGAAGCAGTGGAGACTCTGCTTGGTGCCAGTAGGTGGTTTCTAATTGAGTGAGTTGCTAAATAAAGGCACAGGGCAAGGGGTTAATTCTTCATTATGGTAATGCAGCTACTCACTCAGAGCTGAGCAAAATGAACTGGGTTTTTTCAGCAGGACGGGGAGAGACAGGGGCTACACCCTCACTACCTTCTGAGGCTCTGGGCTTCATCAGTGCTCAGGTGTTTGCTTCTCATTTGCTGCCACTTTCCATAGCATTACATTGCTTTCTTCCTGGGTCTGTTCTAGAGTGTGTCATCTGCCACAAATGGCACCCTTTGTGATGCAAGACACCTTTTTTTTTGTCACTTATCTTAGGCCTCATTGCAGCATGTAAATAAGGGCAAGTGCTCACTTGGCCCTTGTGTGTGATGCAGCATGGAGGGAGGGCAGTATACCTGAATAATTATTCTGTTAATTAAGTGTTGTGCTGAATGATAACAGCACCATGTTTCCACTCCACCCCTACTTACTGAAACTATAAGAACATACACACAGGTAATTCTCCTCCCTTTCCCCCCAAATTTAAATCTAAGCAAGAGTGATGTCTGGACATTTATACAATATCATCTAGATACTACTATAAATCTGTTTCAAAACCAAGAACAAACTTAAGCAGCGCCTGATTATTCCTGAACCATTAAACAAAATATTTGAAATATAGTTTCCCCTTGCAGGGCTGACTCCAGGCACCAGCATTACAAGTGTGTGCCTGGGGTGGCACGCCATAAGGGGCGGCCTGATGTCCACCATCAGGGGCGGCCTGATGTCCACCATCAGGGCAGCAGTCGGGCAGTCTTCAGCAGCATTTTGGCAGGAGGTTGGTGGCTGCTGCCGATTCGGCAGCTTTTGAGCTGTGGGGAATGTCGATGCTATGGGACCCGTGGACCTCACAGAGCCGCCGCCGAATCTGCAGCAGCCTGCGACTTCCTGCTGGAATGCCAGTGAAGACAGCCTGATGCCAGAACTTCTGTGCTTGAGGTAGCAAAACCCTTAGAGCCGCCCGTCTCCTTCATGGACCTGCTAAAAATCTATATTAAGGATTTTCTCTGTTTTCCCTTCAACAGCTGGTAACATTACCAACTGCCTGCTAGGCATACAACTAGCAACTAAGTACAATAACCTAGCAAATGCTACGTGCTCATGTTTCATTTCTACATGAAGGAAGGGACATCCAACATCCACTAAATAAAAAGGATGGGTTTGGATCTTAACATGGAACAATTGCTGGGTAGGCCTCTCACAAGCATTTAGCACTGATGACTACCCTGCTCCCATTGAAGCAGGAGTTTTATCTTGGCTGACTTCCATTGGATCCATGATTGGCCAACATGCTGCCCTTTTGAAAAATCCCATCTTGTTTCAACCAATTTCTGTATTATCCACTAACTTTGGTTGCAATGACAGTTTAAATGCTGAGAATCAAGGTCTGCTACTTACTCTGAATAAATTAAGTGAAACAGATACAATAAGGGCTAGGCTACAAGGGTTCTCAGGAAATGTTTTGGCAGCTGCAGTGCATGGCTATTATCTCTTGTTAGTGGCCACTCACACTTTCCTAAAATACTTGCTTTAGGCAAAACAAAAATATCCACTTCTACACGTCCAAATCATTGTGATGTATTCATTGCTGTGAAAAGTGATATTAACATACATGTATCACTTTTACTCAGCCCTGGCAAGCCTAGGGTCAAATTAAGCCCTGAGTATTGGGGCGGGGGGGGGGGGGGGAAAAGAAGACAGCAGGGGGGGGGAACCTGAAGCCCCATGGTCAGGGCATGAAGCCGCCCAGGCAGGAGCCCAAAGCCTGAGCCCACTGACTGCCTGCTCCTCCAGTGCTGTGCCCCAGCTGCATCTAGCATAGGAGCAGGACCCAACCCCTGCTGGTAGCCCCAGCAACCAATACTAAGGCAGCACTTGAGGGGAGAAGGGAGATAAGCCGCTCCTTTGCCTCCCCAGTCACAGCTCAGAAGGCTGTAGCCCCCACAAAAACCCTATTAGCTGCATTTGAGAAACACCAGGCTAGGGCCTACTTATGCACCACCTTACCTCACAGTAGTAGGCCGAGTCAGATTGTTGTAGAGGGACTAATGCCCTTACACCCCAGAGGATGGGCTGCAGTGGCAGAACTCCATTTGGTTTTCTAAGATTAACAGCAGCAACATTTTGTTTAAATTCTCTAAGGGAAAGAAACATTGAGCGCAAATTATGTTTTTGTACAACTACTCTGTAGTATAGGTGGGGCTAATGCCAGAGCCTGTAAAATTACCTGACATCCATAAGACCCTGGTTTCAATTGCTTGTAATTTGAAAAACTTTAGTCAG
Source organism: Dermatemys mawii (assembly GCA_007922305.1). Lineage (NCBI taxonomy): Eukaryota > Metazoa > Chordata > Testudines > Dermatemydidae > Dermatemys > Dermatemys mawii. The sequence continues at coordinate 7,691,395 of ML677385.1, read as the reverse complement.
CTGGAATGAAGTTCTCTTTAGTATGTGCCTCAGTAACATGTTTGGTTTGTTTCTGGAAAATTTAGCTCAGATCATTCAGCTGTTTCCCAGAATGAGGGTGGGGAAAATGGTCTCAGTGTTAAAATTCCTGACCTTCCCAAAAAAAGGTGTTCTAGTGACCCTCCTATGCTTTGAAGTAGACACCTACAATTTGAAGAAAGCTGTTCTCATCCATAGGAGGGACAAGCTCTAGACCTAGGTTGTTATACAGAGAGGCAGGGGGGAGTAGAGTACTGCAGTGAAGAGGAGAAAGTTTGGTGGCAGAGACTAGACCTGGTTGGGTACAAGAACTAGGAGCCAGCTGAGTAAAGAGCTTGGAGTAGGGGAAGTCTAAGAAGGAGAATGCTTGGAAGGAGGTATGTGGGTAGGAAGTAGGACTGGCTAGTCAGGGACTCTGGGACCAGAAGCCTGCTGAGAGAAGAGGTTGTTAGAGGGGGATGGGACAAAGGGGTCCATGTGCAGCAGAGCACATTTGCCCCCAGGAGGCTGGAAGGGAGGCAATCCCCCACTTACCCTGCTGTCAGGCTGTGGCTATGAAACCTATGGGTCACTCTCACACTCCCACTGTGTGGGAGTTCCAACCCTACTGGTGAATTGTGCAGGTAGCACAGAATTGATTTAAAAATCTAGGATTTTTTTGGTTTGTTAGACAAAAAGCTAACATGCAAGAGCTAATTCTAGCATTTCCTAAATTTGTCTGTGCAACTTAGCCTTGTTGGGTATATTCCTTATACTACTGTTGAACTGGATACATTTTCCTCTCTCCCTCCCTTATCATGTCACCATCCTCCAAGTCAACTATGATCCAGTGAAGAAGAAATATGGGTTTGCAGATTAGTTAACCATTTCCTGAACAGGCAGTAGGTTTGTATGTAGTTTCTTCCTGCATTTAGGTTTGTAACATCCTCACAGATCACTGCATGCATCCAAAGTTGGTACTAGCCCACAAAAGTTTAAAGACTAACAAGTATTGAAGCATAAAGTACCACAGGATCCTTTGTCACTTTCACAGACCACTGTCTGAGGGGGAAATTCTCTTTTTTTTTGCTTAGCCTGGCAGAACAGGCTGAGGAATGAGCTGTTTGACCCAATGGAATTTGTACTAGGACAAGAGTTTGACTAGTCTTGAGAGGGCTTGAATGGGTTCACTCAGAGCATGACCAGTACTGCATTAGAATGAACTGTAAAAGATGAATAGTTTTGGCTCTTGGAGCATGAAACCTCAAACATTAAGTTGCATAATATTGCAACTACTTGGGTGAAGCATCTGCTGTGTAGCTGGGGGGGTGGGGGAGGGGTCATGGCAGAATGATTTTTCATACCACAGTGATCAAGACTGTGTCCACCTCCAACACAGTGGAGAATCTAGGGTAACAAGTTCCTTGCCTGGGGAAGGTGTTCAACTGTTGCTTCTGCTATTATGCCACCCCTACCAATTCATATGCCAAGTGCTTTCAGAAGGCCAGGAGCATCATAGGCACATGCTTTTGACAGCAAGAGCTAAGGTATCAGTTTAAACTGAACCTGACCTGCATTAAATTGATTGCCACAAGATGCCAGCTATGATCAAGCCAAGGCAGCCTAGGCTCATGTTAGAGGAGCAATGGCACAAGTAGGGGGAGTGGATGAAAGTTCTTGAACTGCTTATCCTTCCCACCACCTCAAGTTTACTTTTGCACCTTAGGAGGCTCCAGGGGTGGTCAATGAAGAGCATGAGTATAGGTCTTAAATGCTTTTATTGAGAGATACTAGTGTTACAAGCTGAATTTCTCCTCCATCTCCACCATGCAGCAGCCAGGAGTGACATGAACAGAGCCCCCAGAAGTGCTCCACTGGCCCAGGCTAAAGTCCAGGATGCTTTCGTGTTCAGAGACAAGCCTGCGAGAAGAGAACCCTGTTACTAGATAGACCATGTCTGATCACATGATTCCTACTCCACCTGAGTAGACTCTCCCTGCAGCCTCTTACTGCTCAGGACAGACTTCCACCCTCAGCTGCTAGAAATGTTGCCTTGAGGCAGATGCCAGGCAACATCTGACCAGAATACCTATAGGTTAGAGCCAATAATAGTGAGTCATAGTGCCCAAGTTTTTGCCCTGGCTCAGTGCAGACACCAGCGGGGTGAAGGTTTCCTTGAATTGACCTTTGTAGTAATGGACAGTACATCTCTTACTAAGCACCTCTGGACTAAGGGCAGATTTTAGACCTAGACCAACACTACTCACTTACCCAGTCTGTCCATGGCAGCTTCTCTCTTTGGCTTGTCCTGGAGGAGAATCACAGGTCCCCTGCTGGTTATGTGGAAAAGGCCATCCTGAAGGTGCTGCTCAGAGCTCCTTCTGACCCCTGCAAGGCAAGCAAGAGGTTAGCTGTGAAACCCACCAAACTCCCACACCACAAGGTTTTTTGTGGCAGGTAGGAGACCAAAGTTGCCTACTCTTGTCTTCATATCATACTAGAGTAATGCATTGCTAAGGGATGGAGTATAAACATCCTCTTATTTGGAAGCCAAGTTCTTGCATAGACCAGCTCCTGTCATCAACTGCCATGGAAAATGAGAATGAAGTTACTCTTCAGGTTCACAGGGGATTTGTACCCAGAAGGGAACACTTTGTGACAGGAACAGATGAAGGGGAGGACATTACTAGTTCCTCAGAACAGGTTTAGAGAAACCCCAGTCTGCAGGGCACTGTTATCCCATCCTACAGGGAGAAGGAGCAGAAAAGCTAGGATACTCACTGGCTGCAGCTAGGCAGGTGGTGGTGCAGGATGTTAGCAGAGAGGGCTGGCACACTGAGGCACTGCAGTGAAAGTACACCTAGGAAAAAGGTGAGTTGTTAGGGCCCTGCTGCTCTTGCAGTTCAGAAGGGGCTTTGGAGCAGCAAGTATCATACAGATAGTGGCCACCTTTGCATCCTTTGTCATGATGCCCTGCAATTCAGAGTGTGAGGACATGTTAAAACCACCAATAGAGTCCTGTGGCACCTTATAGACTAACAGGTGTCTTGAGCATAAGCTTTCATGGGTGAATACCTACTTCATTGGATGCATGCAGTTTTTACCCCCTTCACTGCATGCATCTGTGAAAGTGGGTCTTTACCCATAAAAGCCTATGCTCCAATGCATCTGTTAGTCTACAAGGTGCCACAGGACTCTGTGGCTTTTGCAGATCCGGACTAACAGCCACCCCTCTGATATTAAACTACTGAGTGCCTTGTTGATAGTCAATGCATTTCAAGGTCACCCTCCCATTCAGGGGAAGTGGCAACACCTTGAGGTTGTTGAGTTGCTCTCCCACCCTAAGATGGGTTGCTCAAGCAGAACTGGAAGATTCTCTTCCTGCATGGATAAGTCAGGTCTAAACCCATTCAATGGAAGGGAGAGTGTGTCTGGAAGAGACCTACACTGGGAGTTGTAAGCCATACAACAGCAGGTTAGACAAGGAATGTCACAAGTAGAGCTGGTTAGGAGTTCCTCCCTGCAGGAGGTTTTAACCCAATAAAGATTAAGACTAATCTGAAGTGTTAGTCATGCTTCAGTTCAACGATACATTGGGAACCCTGCCATATTCAAACAAACTGGGATTTGTGAACCCCTGGGGGTTCACAAAATGTTACAGGAGGTTCTTGGAAAAAAGTTTCCCCAATGGCCAACAACCATCCCTAGAGCCAGCAGCCCAGAGCCCCTGGACTTCCAAGAGCTAAGCAGATCAAAGCAATCATGTCTATCCCACTGAGGAGAGAGACTTCAAGACTCTTTATAAGAAATGAAAGGAAGTAGGTATTTGCTATGTTTTTAAAATTAAATAGGCTGCTTTTGTTGTTTTTTTTTAAAAACAAACAAGTTTAAGCTTTGTTGTAACATGTGTTTGCCTGGACTGCTCAAGATGTGAATGCTGGTGCAGGAGGAACTCTAAGTTGGCTTCTTAAATACCTTCCTGCTGTTTCACATCTGATACTCCTTGATCAAACATAGGAGCCTTGTTTTATAACCAGATTTATTCAAAGTGATACAGGCTATGAAAGATTTGAGGAGTGTTCTTTTCATAAGGAAATACTGTAATGGTGTAATAAGCATGTTCAAAACAAAATTTATATTTGAGATTACTGGAGTATAAGCTATAGAAGCAGTGAAGGAGAAAAAAAAAATCACTGGAAATTTGTTTAGGGGGTTCACAAGACTCGACATTTAAGTGAAAGAGGTTCATAGGTTGTTAAAGTTTAGAACCACTGGCCTATGGGAATGGATTGCCTCAGGGGAATTGTAGTTCAGATGCCTGCTGCTGCCTCTAGGGGCTGGGCCTGCTCCATGCTTGTACAGCACCTCCTGACCTCATGGCTTGGTGTAACATGAGACTCACTTGGAACATTGTGCCTGATATTTTAGATCAGAGATCCAGCCCTGTGCATTTCTTAAATTCTAGCATCTTAATATGTAAGAACTAAAGACATGAGGGCAAGTAGGCTGCTCCACAAGGCAAAGACAACTCACCCCACCTTGCCCTCTGTTGGCTCTTTGAGACTGAATGCTGACAGACCCTCTTTGCAAGCTTCTCTACAGAGTCCCTAAGCTTGCAAGCAGGACCAGGAAGTCCTCTCAGAATTTAAGTCTCCTAGCTAAGTCTGTCCCAGTGGGAACCTTTCCTAGGAAGGTCAGATAGTCAAGTTGAGCTGTCAGCTACTAGAGAAGAACCAGTCTCCCATACACATAGCAATAGTTTTAGAGCCCTTGCCCCTCCCTGATCCAATAGTCAGGATGGGAAGCCAACACCATGGATATGGAAGGTCCATCATCAGTTAGAAGTCATACTGGGCCTGTAAAGGTCTGCTGGGAAGCAGAGTCCACAAAGGTGAAGGTGCTGATGATGAAGCGCTGGTAGTGAGATGGGAACTGCAGTCCTGTGGCAGCTTCCACAGGTACCAGCTTGGTTTGGTAGTTGTCTCCTGTGTATGGACACCTGGGAATAAGGAAAAAAAAACACTGTACTTAGGCATCCTACACTTCAATCCAATTTGGCCCTACATTCCTAGTCACTCACCCATCCACCAAGATCGGCCACTGTGGCTGCTGCTGAGGATTGGCACTGGGAGTGGCCCAGCACTGGTGGAGAACCAGAACCAGGCTTGGGTCAGTTCTCTGCAGGATCCGGACCTCCACATAGATGGGGTCACGCAGGACCTTTACCACAGGGTAGTCTCTGTCTGCATAGTAGGATCCATAACTCCACTCTAGAGTAAGCCAGATGGACAGAAGTCACTCCAAGTAATTAGAGAAGCTTAGTCCAATATATCACCTGCATCCACACAGAAGAGCCTCAACTTCTCAATGGCAGGAAGCAGAAGCATTTCTACTATTTTAATTAGAACTTAGCTTTAGGGTCATCTTTTAGTCTTCAGGAATTTAAGATTAATTTTAGATTGCCATGTGATGAAACATCCAGGAATACATCCAATCAAAACTGGCAATCCTACCTAGAATACATTAGCAGAGCTGCCTTTCCTCTGCCTAGTAAGAAAAGGCAGCTCTGCAATAGCTTCACTAGACAGCAGGAAGCACAAATTAAAAAATTAACTCTAAATTCATCTGTGTGATTGGATTAACAGTTACAGCAGTAACCCCATGCCAATGACTCAGTCTTATCTTCCACCCTCACCTCCCCAGACCCACTCCACACAGCATTTAGCCTCCCCTCCCATTAAGGTAGAGCTCAGGCATAGACCAAACTCCTGCACCAAGTAGTAAGAATTAACTACCTGTGGCAATGCGCAGCTCCAGTTTGAGGGGGCCAGGCTGGGATACAGCAGGGGGTGGTGGCAGGGTGAAGACTTGGATGCTCAGGGGGATGAAGTTACCACTGGCAGAGTAGCTACAGCGGACATGCAACCTGGTGGGGTGAGAGAATTCATCAAGCTAGTCAGGACCAGCCAGCCACTGGGCACATTTAGTTTGGGGGTGTAGATGGGTACCAGTCAGGAGGGAGAGGCAGCTGACCAGGAACCCCTCCCACTCAGAAGGGAAGGCTGCAACCCAATATCCCCTCATAGAAGTTACCTCCCACCTCCTTGAGCCTCAGGCCATGAAGTGAGTTAAGAGAAACCAGGGTAGTGGGAGTGTCCCTCTGCAGCTCCCAGTAATGGCAATGTAAGAGTTTGCTGGAGGAGTATCTGGTCCTGAACTTCAACTAGAATAATGATCTGAACAGGGCTCACTTAAGCAGCTCTACAGCTGCAGACGGGTGATTAGGAATGAGCCTCATGAGGTTACCTGAAGGTGCTGTCCCGGCTGATGGATCCCAGACTCCAGCTTCTGACATCCTGGTCTGCCACCAGTTCATTTTCATACACACCCATGGCCCCATCCATCTGCAATAGAAGATCAGTCAATGACCCTTCAGCTCTGCCCCTTTCTATAGGGAGGGTTGAGAGATTACAAGCCAGAGAGTTTCCCAGTAGGGTTTGGTATGAGATCAGTCTTTGGAAGGGACCTGGCAGTACAGCTGGTTCTTGATCCACATAACCCTGCTGTTCTAGTCTAGTGACACCATCTTGGCCTCCTCAATCTTTACCTGGAAAGTGGTGCCACAGGCAGAGACTGGAAACTGGAACAGGACAAAGGCATTGTTCTTCACCACAGGGATACAGCCAGCACTGCTCCCACTGGCCAGATGCACTGAGTCCAGGATCAGGGGTGGCAGAGTCACATCCTGAGAAACCACAATGGAGAACTGGCCATCTGGAGTGCACTGTGCTGTCACTAGAAGTGAACAAGTGACAGGTAAGACAAGGCTGGGGAAGTCTACCCCATCTCAGGGAGAGAGAGTTGGAAGCCAATAGCTTGGCCTATATTGGGACAGAACCCCACCAAGGTCACTATACCCCTTCAGGGGACAAGTGTAGGTGTTCAAAAGTACATGGACAATGGACTCCATATTGGCCACTGCAGTGCCAACAAGGAACTGTGTGTGGATGCTGGGCCATGAACCTAGGTTTACTACTATACATGGCAAACAGTCCTCATTCTTATGCTGGGTGGAATGTTATTGTTAACCCTGATACGAGACTAACAGCACAAGGCACGTTGCAAGCCCTACTCAGCCTTCCATGCTAGGCTGACCAGCCATTCCTGCCACCCTCTTCCCCAAATGAGGACAGTTGTATTGGCTATTCACATGTCTAAACTCACCTGTGTTGCCATAGTAACAAGGATTCAATCTATCAGTGGGATCGTAGCAACAGCCTTGTTCTTCACAGTCTCCCTGTGTGATAGGTAGAGGTGCACAGGACAGTCTGTCCTGGCTCTGGATGGCAGCACAGACACTGGGGCTGGGAGCATCCAGGGCTGAAGGAGATCAGAGCAAGAGGGAAAGAAAAAAGGTGTGGGGCAATATGAGCCACTGAGCATATGCCCTCCTGCTGGGGGCTTGAGATTGCACTCTGGACTCATGCAAGAGTCCAGCAGCTCAGTTTAGTTGCTCAGAGGTAGCATGGTCCAAGGTCTGACTCAGATTTTAAAGGTCAGAAGGGACCATTATGTTCTAGTCCAGGGGTCAGCAACCTTCCAGAAGTGCTGTGCTGAGTCTTCATTTATTCACTCTAATTTAAGGTTTCATGTGCCAGTAATACGTTAATGTTTATAGAAGGTCTCAGTCTAAGTCTACAATATATAACAAAGGTATTTTTAAAATCTAAAAGTTAAAATGCAAGAGCCCCCACAACTGATGGCCAGGACCTGGGCAGTGGGAGCACCACTGAAAATCTGCTTATGCCAAAGACAGTGCACATGTGCCATACATAGGTTGCCTACCCCAATGTAGTCTGACTTCCTGCACAATGGAGGCCACAATTTCAGCCACAGATTCCTGCTCTAGATCCCTAAATGGCCCCTGCAAGGATTGAACTCACAATCCTGGGTTTAGCAGGCCAATGCTCAAACCACTGAGCTATACCTCCCCTCTTCCCCCCAGCACAAGGTCATGAGCATTAGGCTAGGAGACAGGCAGCTCCCCCCAACTCAGGGCAATCCCTGGTTATTCTGAGGCTCCATGCAGCCCCCAGGCCTCCACATGGGCATGGGGCTGGCTTGGGAGGCAGGGGGAACTGCTTCCACCCACCCACCAGCAGCACAGCTGGGGCACTGCACTTCCCACCTCCAGTGAGTGCAGGCCTGGCCCTGCTGCAGAGCTCAGGGGAGTTGGGGCAGGGGCTTTGGGGGAGGGGTGCAGCAGGGACAGAGGAGTAGGGAGAGTCTGAGCTGAGGCTGCAGCAGCATACAGCTGTCTAGGGCACCAGAAAATTTGGTGCCCTGTATAGCTGCATACGACTAGGGATAGCCCACCCTTCCTTCCCCCCCATGCTTCCAGCAAATTCTAATCCTAGCTCAGACAGATTTGCTGTGTAGCCTTGGGCAAGTCTCCCATCTGTGAAGTGGGAATAATGCTTAAAATGGTCCACCTCAGAGAGGTGTTGTGAGGATTCAGTTTACATAGCACTTCAGACTAGTTACAATGCAGTGATGTGAGTAGGTATTATGCAGGACAGATGCATCCAGCTGAAAAATACTTCAAGAGGCTGGAGTCCAAGCTGCAGTCTGCATAATTCTAGACTCACTATTAAATTCATGCATCACAACATTGTTATGATGCATCTGAGAGGTTGAGAGGAGTGGGGAAGAATGAGACCTAGGTGCTGTAAGCTCTACTACAGCCTAGAACAGTAATACTCAGACTAATGCTCAGGAGCTGCAAGTGGCTCTTTAATGAGTCTCCTGTGGCTCTTTGCACTGCATGATATTAAAAGGTTTCTTTAACAGAAGAATCAAGATGCTTGTACTATGTTATTGAGCAGCTATGTTTGGCTGGACATACACACCCCCTTAAATTCAGCCAAAGTTGTCCAGAGCAGAGCTCTGGTAAATACTTTCAACCCCCTGGAATTTATATTATGGGAGGAGGGGAAGAAGTGAAGTAGTTCCAGGACACACCAAGAATTTAAGGTAGTTAAGTAAATGAAACTGAATTCACACTACTGGGGCTCTTTTGGGTAATGTTGATTGCTAATTTGGCTTTGAACCACTAAAGAGTGGGATTAACTGATCTAGTCTCCAGGTGTCAGTACAATACAAATACTATTAACTCCAGGCTCTGAGAAGTGCAGCCAGCCAGAGGCATCATGGGGATGCACCTGGCAAAGGAGAGTAAGCAAGAACTAGGAGGACTGTGTGTCATTGGCCCAATAATTACTACCCTGCCACAAGGAGGGGAGAAGGAAAACAGGTGGGCCATCTCTATTTAAGCCTCCCTTAGTGTAACTGGAGGAGAACAGCTATCTTTAGATAAAGTATTCACTCCCAGTAGCCAAACAGCCCAGGAGGTTCCAAATAAGATTTTAGCCCCTTACCTGGCTGTGCAGAAGGACATCTGAGCACCTTCTCTTCACGGAGGGGCCTGTGTCCAGCTGCATCTGTCCCTTCAAGCCCAACCATCATCAGGTAGTTGCCATTCTGATGAAGAGAAACCCACAGGAGTCAGGAGTGTTAGAGCAGCATGACCAGGACCCTATGCTGGCACCACAAGTTCACTCACCCATTCATAGATGTAACAACCATTGTAGGAGGCATCAACTTTCCTGGAACCATCTGGAGTCTGAGACACCCAAAGCCCACAGGTGGAGTCATTCTGCAGAGTGTGAGACTGCCCAACATTATCTAGAGCACCCCAAGAATGAAGAAAAAGGAAGTTTTAGACTATACTATTCAGGAAAGTGAGTGAAGGAGTTATTTAACTAGCCACTAGTAGCTCTGCAACCCCTCCCCTCTAGCTTCCTATAGGAGATAGGGTTTGGGCTAATTTTAGAGGATTGAAGTAAAAGTAGTATACAGGCACTTAGCCCTTAGATGCTACAAGTGAGAGCAGCTTTATTCAACACATGAACTCATATAAGCAGTTACTTAGTTGCACTACTTACCCCAGGTAGTTAGTTCATGGGACACCCTTCCATCCTTGCTTGGAGGTAGAGTGAACTGCAGGCTTTTCTGGCCACAAACTAAGAAGCTAGAGTCCTCTAAAAAACCACCCAAAGCCAAGGGACAGGACAACACACACAAAAGCACAGCTCCCAAAGGGCACCCATGCTGCATAACACCAGCCATGCTGATTTCCTAGTAGCAACCCATAAAGACCTACTCTTACTCTGGCACCTTTATACCCCCAGAGGCAAGGTCCCAGGTGAAAATTCCTGCAGTAAGAGGTGAAACTAGCCTTGCCCCTCCCCTGAGTTCTATTAACACCCTCCCAGAGCCAACAGGTGTGGGGGGGGGTACTCAGACTCATCACAATCCTTTCCTCCTGCAGGTGTACTTGTGGGGGATTGAGCTGACTGGCACATCTCAGGAGAAAGCAGGAGATGTAGCTGTGTTCATGTCCCTTTACTTATGGGTTTATTTTATTATTTTCTATTAGAACCCCAGGGAGGCTTCAAACCATTCTCCCTTCTTGGAGTTTATTTCCTCCTGCTCCAAACTGTGTTGCTAAGCCTTGCCTTGCTGTGGAATCAACCCGCCCCTGCTCTGTGATTGTAGCATCCCATGCCGCTAGGTCATCTGCCAGCCAGCGCTGGACTTCATTCTCCAGGGCTGTCATGAGCACCAAGTTCCCCACAGAGCATGGAGTCTCCTCTGGGACAGATACAATTAGCCACTGCTTGGTTCACACAGTGGGCTAGCAGCTCCTGGAACATGATCAGGTTACCTGCATCATGTACATGCAGCTGGAACAGTGAGGGGGAAAGGTCTGATTTGCCATTGCACTAATTACTGAATCATAACAGAGGCATCTTACACTCAGTAGGGTACATGGCTACAGGACAATGGAAAATGAGGCCCAGAGAACCCAGTTCCTGTGGGAACTGGCTTTAGGTACTCTTTTGTCTATCACTTTCCACGCCAGGGGGATCCTCCAGACTACTAGAGTCTATTTGGTTTATGGTGACATTAAGATCACTTCTATCTCATTTAATCAAATGTGGAGCCCTTGAAATCCCTATGGCCGCGTGGTGTGAGGGAGGAGCTCATATGGAATATGTGATGTGTCTGGAACTCTTGTGTTTCAATATTTTTAAATAAACATTAGAAAAACAGAAATGTCATCATGTGAGACCATACTGATCCTCACCTTGGGTCACTAGCGGTATTGGGACCTTTAGATCCACACCACAGTCCTCTACCACTGGAGCAAGTGAAATCTCTAAGTGGCTTTTAGATGCCTAAATCCCTTTGTAGATTTAGCCCAGATAGATTCAGGTCAAAAGTATCCACTGATTATCAGTGCCCATGTTGGATGATTTTTCAGAGTACTTAGCATTCTATAGTACTTAAGATATTCAAGCCCAGGTCCCATTGACTTCATTAGCCACTGTGAGTCCTTGGCAGTTCAGCAAATCAGACCCCAGTGTTTCAAATCAGGCATCCAGTAAAATTACTTGCCCAGCATGACAGGCAACCTTGCCGACCTCCGGACAGTGATTCTGGAGTTCTTCTGGCCAGGACTGCACTGGATCTCTGCAGAGATCAGGGCCAGCTCCAGGCACCAGGATAGGAAGCATGTGCCTGGGATGGCACATTTGAAGGAGCGGTATTCCAGACAGTCTTGGGGTGGCACATTTCAAGGAGCTTTTTTTTTCAGCATTCCCCAATTCACCTCCACCTGCTCCCCTGAGCGCGCTGCCGCCACTCTGCTTCGTCCCCCTTCCTCCCAGGCTTGCCGCAAAACAGCCGATTCATGCAGCAAGCGTGGGAGGGAGTGGGGAGAAGCAGGGGAGTAGGTGGCAGTGGAATGGAGGTGAGATCGGGGAGGGGGAACAAGTAACCCGGTGGGGGGGGGGCAGAGGAACTGCTCCCTGCCCCAGCTCACCTCCGCTCCAGCACGGCCTCCTCCCCCAAGTGTGCTGCCGGTCCGCTTCTCCCCCCTCCCTCCCAGGCATGCCTGAGAGGGAGGAGTAGGAAGGGAAATGTGGCGTGCCCACTGGAGGAGGCAGGTCCGGGGATTTGGGGAAGGGGTTGGCAAGGGGCGGAGTTGGGGCAGGGCCGGGGGGGTGCAGGAAAAAAGGGGGAGATTTTTTTTTGCTTGTGGCTGCAAAAAACCTGGAGCTGGCCCTGACAGGGGTTCCCCACCTACCCCTGGAGGAGAGAGGGCAGGGCCTGAAGTACTTAAACAGTCATTTCCATATCTTCTGCCTTCAGGCGCTGCAGAGGCTCCTTTATGGTGCAGGTAATCCTTTGTGGAACATAGTGTTGTATGCCTTCTTGCACCATTTCCGAGGGCTCCGATATGATTGGCAGCAACTTTATCTCCACTCGAGAGACCTTCCGCAAGACCCCTCCGGGCTGCCAGTCTTCTATCAGGACCTCTCGGACCTGGAAACTGTTCTCAGCGTCCAGGTCCATGGTGGCCACTGAGGGGACAGATCTCCTCGCGGAACTCCCAGCTCTGTGTGCAGGTGGTGGAATCCCCGTCAGTGCGCCAGAGGTTGGTTCTGGCAGAAGTCACCAGAGTCAGAGACCTCCTGGACTATGACCAGGGAGACTGGCTGGATCCCCTGATGCTCGCTCAGCGCATGGGGCTCTCCAGGCCTCGTACTCCCCAGCGTGTACTTCAGAAGGTGAGGGCCTCTTTGCCGCCCACTGCTCAGGCTTACCTCGACCGGATCCTGTGAGAGGGCACACCCCACCCACCCTCCACCCCAGATCCTCCAGACATTTTCACTGGGCTCCTGCCCCGGGGACCCAACCAGCCCCCGCACCCCTTCACCATGAGCCAGCTGCACGACTTGCAGCCAGTTTGTTTCCAGACTGCACCAAGGAAACCTCTCTACGTGCTCCACACCCTTCACTTCCTCACCCTCGTGTCCCGCCCTGACACAAAGTAGTGGGACCTTCTGCCATCTCTAAAGGGTGAGGATCCCCGGTGGGCCAGCCTATACTCCACCCTGATCTTGAGGCCCACCAGGGATATCAGTTGGCAGCTCCTTCATGGGGCCATGAGTATAGGCGTGTACTTGGTGCAGTTCACTCCCATTCTGGACACCTGGCCTTTCTGTAGCGTGAGGAAGACCCTGGGCACGTTTACCTGGAGTGCACCAGCCTGCAGCCTCTATTCTGGCTCCTCACAGATATCCTGTTAAGTTTCTGGCTGCACTTTTCCCCTCACCTCCTTATTTATGCACTCTCTATCCGTGGCCGCACAAAGTCCCAGGACCTCCTGGTCAACCTCCTCCTGGCCCTGGCCAAACTGGCCATCTACAAAACCAGGGAGAGGAGGTTGGCCGATGGAGTATCCTGTGACGGTGGGTCCTATTCCCGAGCCTCCGTCCATTCACATATCCGGGCAGAGTTCCTCTGGGCGGAGTCCACTGGCTCCCTTGATGCCTTCGAGGAGCAGTGGGTACTGTCTGGGGTTCTCTGCTTGGTGTCCCTGTCAGGTTCCCTTTGTTTGACCCTTTGACCGCACTCCTGTCCCTGTTATTTCATTAGTTGTCCCCCAAAATCACTTGGTTTCCAGGTCCTGTGGATCCCCTTCTTAGGCGGGGGGTGGGGGGACTCCTTTAGCAGTGAGCGGGCTTCCTGGATCCCAACAGGAATACAGGCAACCTTAATTTGGGCATTTCCTAACTTGAGTGCTTGATTTTACAGCCTTGATAATGTTCTGTTACTGTAATTTGTGTGTGTAATACATTGTACAATTAAATTTTCTTTTCAATAATCTGTTATTTTTTTTAAAAGGGTAATGTAATCATGTGTTACCATATTGCCCTCTAGTGGTGAAAGTTCATAGGAAACAGTTACAGATTTTTAATTGACAAGAGCTTTCTTCAGCCAATATCTGACATTTTATACCAGGGATCAGCACCCTTGGCACGCGGCCCCCCAGGGTAAGCAACCTTGGCGGGCCTGGCCCATTTATTTACCTGCCACGTCCGCAGGTTTGGCCGATCGTGGCTCCCACTGGCTGCAGTTCGCCGCTCTGGTCCAATGGGGGGCTGAGGGAAGTGGCGGCCAACACTGTGCTGCTTCTGCAGCCTTCATTTGACCGGAACAGCGAACCGCGGCCAGTGGGAGCCATGATTGGGCAAACCTGCGAACGCAGCAGGTAAACAAATCGGCCAGGCCCGCCAAGGGTGCTTACCCTGGGGAGGCCGTGTGTCAAGATTGCTGATCCCTGTTTTATACAGACATGAGTGGGGACACTAAGAGTCAAAATGTTGCCCCTTTAAAAAAGAAAGTAAGTAAGAGAAAATCATTGTAGTATGCCACGCCTACCTAAATTTGATTAATTTATACTAGATATTGCCTGTTAAGTAATCAACATTTCTCAGTTCAGATCTGAGCGTGGTAAGAGTTTACAGATCTGCAAATTTGAAAGAGATGATGAATATTCAGTCAAATAACTAGCCAAATCTAGGCCCAGACTTAAGTATTTTTTTCTTGAAATCTTCTTACTTCTACCTTCCCAGCACAGAACAGCTTTCAAGCCAGTTCATTGTGTGGAATCACAATGATCTGGCTAGCTAGGAATAATGATTAGAGGCATAACACTTCATGTAATGGAACTGACAAACCAAGGCTTAATCTGAAATATTATTCTTCAATAAATTAGGCTACACAACATCCCCAAATGTCAAAATAACAAATAGATCAAATATCATGTAACTCCTCCTGTTCTGGACTCTCCATTCTGTTATGATTATACTCAGCAAAGTGGGTTCCAAAAGGGAAGCAGTCTGAGTTACATTATTTTGTGGCATGTAGCAGGCAGATGAAGTGCATATACCACAAGAGAAGATGACATGCCATGAATGAGAAGACTGCGTCACTCATGCCTTTTATTTGTACTGCGAATGATGCCACCTATGACAGGGTGCTGCAATTGCTTCTCCTTCTGCTGTGTGTTATCTCCATTCCGCACTGTTCTCACACATACTGTTCTGAAACAGTTCAATCCAATAGGCATCTTTCTAAACTTTTCTGTTAACATCCAGTAATTAGAATTAGTTCCTAAGTGTGTTAAATTACACCGGGATAAAATAGTTACATGGTGAATACTATGAAATATTAAAGGGACACTGTCAACTTGACATTTAAAAACCAGGACTTTCAGGTATTACATCTGCTTTTGAGAATCCCCTGCCAAATCTGGGGGTTTTACAATTGCATTTTCTTATCTACCTATGATACTTATTTGGCTCATGTAACCAAAGTTTCTGAGCACTTCACCATCTCTTATGCATTTAGCTTCACAGCTCCCCTGTGAGATAGGAAAGTACTATTATCCCCCTTTCCCAGATGGGAATTGAAGCACAGAGAGACTAAGTAATTTGCACAAAGTGCCTCGGAAGTCTCTGGCAGAACAGAGAATTGAAACTGGTATCCTGCATCCCAGGCTAGCATCATTACAACTAAGCCATATTTTATAACAGGCTTTTCTCTCCCCGTTTCTGAGTGAAAGACCCATCCAAACAGGGGGAACTGCCTGTCTAGAAAAAACAGTAAAATTTACTATATACAAAAGTGCTGTTAGATGCACAAATGGAATAAAGAGAATTGTTGTTCTTAATGATTTTAGTTGCAGAAGTTTTCAGCTTTACAGGTCATCCATTCACTTTAGATGTTCTTTTTGCTGAAAGATTTTACATAATGGGAAATACCACTAGTATTTGCCTATTTATACTTCCTTATATGTAGCTGTCATTCCACATTAGAACTGAAAGAGGATTTTACAGTCAGTTATAGATTCATCTTGTTCACAAAATAATGTGCAGAGGGTTTCTCTGGGACCCTGATTCAGCAAAGCACTTAGGACCTGATCCACAATGCACTGAAGCTAGTAGAAAGATCCTCCGGGACTTCAGTGGGATCAGGCACTTAGCACATGCTTATCTTTAAACACCTGTTTAAATCTAATCCCATACAGCAAGGCATTTAAGCATGTTCTTAAATCCGTTTGAAGTCAGATTTCAAAGTTAACTGTTTTGTTGAATTGGGCTTGTGATGTACAGCACCACCTTTGAGTGAAGCCAAGTCCCTTGTGGGGCGCTGCTGTTTCAGATATGAAAACTATGTGGCCCTAATAATGCATAGGCAGACTTAAAGCAGATTGTGTTTTCTGTGTAGAGTCCCCGCACCAGAGTCCCTTTGCATAGATTTTCAAGGGTTAAAAGCTGCTCAGTGGTTTTGAATGTTTCTTTTAGGATATGTCCACATGAGCTGGAAGTGTCATTTCTAGCTCCAGGAGACATACCCGTGCCAGCTCTGATAGAACTAAGGCACTAAAAACAGGAGCGTAGCTGTGGCAGTGCAAACATTGGGAGAGGCTAGTCACTTGAGTAGGTATGTAGGGTCTCAGACAGCTGTGTATTTCTTCCACTCATAGTGCCACAGCCACTAATTTTAGTGCACTAGGTTGATCAGATCTAATGCAAGTATGTCTCCTGGAGCTGGGAATAACACTCCTAGCTCAACGTGTAGACACACCCACCGTCAAAGTAGAGATGGATAAGCAGGTAGTGTGTAGGTGAGATGGCCCAAGTGTAAACTAAATGCAGTAAGTCAGCACACAGGTATCACCATCCTGTAGAACCTCACTAATTTGTCCTAGGGAATAGGAGATGCATTGCAAACAACCTATTTTTTCCAATTAGTGTGTGAGCAAAGACAATAAAAAAGGATAATTAATGTATCGCAACATTTACATTGTACACACCTTTTACAAACTGAAGCATAGTTCTGATAAGATCACAGGGGTTTACAGTTTTGTAACCCTTACCCTACGTTGTGGAACAGGGGCCAGGAAATAATCTCTTACCAAGTTTCCTGTGTGTCACATCTTTATTACAGTGTGGTGTAAAGGTTATATTGGCACTAGTTGGGGACGGCCTGCATTATTATAATGCGGCCACCCCCAATTCCTGTCCGTTATACAGTATCACACCATTATGTATTCTGTAGATCACATATTTCACTGAAAAACTATTTCATGAAAGTTGTAGAGAGTTTATTAAAATGTTCTTGGGAAAATCTTTTTTTTTTTTTTTTTTTTTTAAAAAATCTTTCCACTTGCAAGCCTGGTGTTTTGTTTATTGCAAGTCCAACTATATAGGGCTCAGAGGGGGAGGAAAACTAAAGCTAATATATATCAAATACCTCTAAAGTGTCCTAAAATACCTTTTCTATCCATCAAAACACACATATTAAGATTTCTTATGTTTAAAGTCCAATATCTCAGCAACTACCAGGGTTAGAAGCAAGTACTGTTTATCTTATCTTTTCCAACAGAAGCAAATGCTGTTTATTTTATCCCTGAAGTGTACTGTATTGAACCTCACACTGAGCACTGTTCCAGGACTGCATACTGTATTTTAGGACTGGGTAATATTAGGAAATAGAAATTCCACATTTGAGGAGGGTTGAGGTAGACAGAAAAGGATTTATGGCAGGTTGATTTTTTTTAATGGCAGCTGTATAAGGTGATCAGAGGTTTGGAATGTTAGAAGTAATCCAACAGAGATGGATTACTGGGCAGATTTCAGGTGAGGTACTCAAAATGTGTATGTTAAATACAATTTATAACCTGGCTATTAGCACCGTCTGTGTGTGAGCATATAGATAGATTGATAAAGCTAGAATATATATATTACATCCCTTGCATTACATTTATATATATATATATATATACACACACACACACACATACACGTAATGCAAGGGACATTTTAAACATTTTAAACAAACATTTATGTTTTAAATTCCTCAGAGTGGCCAGTTTTCCAATGAGTTTCTAAGTAAGAGAAAACAGAAATATAGTCAAGATTCAGTTTTGCATTTTACGTTTTGAATCTTATAACGCTGTTTGATTTGATCATTTTGACAGTTTTCCCCATATGATGCAGAATTCTCCATCTGGAAGAAATATTAACTTGTCTCCCTCGTAAAGAATGAAAAAACAGTGATGATTGGTTTTATGCCTACAAGCAGAAAAACTCCTGTGTTGTTCTCCCCAGATGTGATGAGCACACTGTCTAGAGGAATTACACTGGAGTGGTCTAAATAGCAATAGAAAATATGACAATTGTTATTGGCCTCGTTTCTCAGGTTTGTCTTTTGTTAAAGTCTAAAACTGCTATTTGTTGTTTGCCATTGTTCAGAATACCAGAAACTCTCTAAAATTATATCTATATGTAATATAAATATAAAATTACATCTATATGTATTATACATAAATGTATATAACAGCCATAAATATAATTTTATTTATTTATAATGTTACTGATGCATCTTTTAAAATAAACTTTTTTATTTTTGATGTCTATATAAGTATAGCACATCACTTACCACAGTGTTTATTTCATTACTCACTCAAGGAGAGGAGAAGGTTCAAAGGGCAAATTCAGTGACCCTTGAACAAGTCTTTATCTTAGGTTGTCTGATATGTAGTAGTAATATTTCACTCTTATAAAACACTTTTCATGTCTAGATCACAAAGCCCTTTACTATAGCTGGTTGAAAAATGGTATAATCTTTTGCAAACATTTTTAAAAATGTTCACAGCTTGATTCTGACCAGCTCTTCTCTTTATGGAGGAAAATAAATAGTCTCATCCCCATTTAACAGGTGGAAACTGTTTCAAAGAGAAGTAAAGTGACTTACCTGAAGTCACACAGTGAATACCTGACTGAGCTGAGAACAGAATCTCATTCTTACGATTCCTAGCTTAGTGCCCTATTCACTGAACCAAGTAACCTCCTGTTCCAGAAGCAGATAATTATTATTATTTGGATTGTGGTAGTACCTACGAGCCTAGACACGGACCAGGAATTGTGGTAGGTGCCATACAAAAAGATGGTCCTTGTCGCTAATGAGCTTATAATCTAAGTAGACGACAAGAGACAAGAAGTTATTAGTTAGGTCCATGCCTGTGTTTTAAGGCGGGTCTCTTAAGTGCAACACTTTAAAATACAAATACATATCTTTGTTAAACAAATCAAATGAAGACATATTTTTCACAGACTTGGATAGCCCATATATGCATATAAAATATGGCACTGAGCAAAGATACAATAATCATGAACAGGCAGTTGAATTTCTTCAACTTTCTATGTTCCTTTATTCAGAAATATACTGAAGGCTCTATTACCATTATTAAAACTTTTTAACAGAAACCTCATCTGTACACAACAGATGCTGCCCATCAGGAATTGCAGCATGGTCAATTTTGAAACAAGTTGCATTGGTAACAATGTGACCCTGTTATTAGTAACAGAAGATGAGCACCTTATCATTAAAATGACTTTACCTTTATTTCAAACCACTTATAATAACTCTTTCAGGATCCTGTTATAGGTGGGGTGCGATCTGGTTATGGCATTAAAACTTACAGCTGAAGGATATCACTTATTGCATCAATTCAAGGAACTGCCCCTATTTATCATTAGTGGAATAGCCTAAATAGAGGCTTTTCTTTTCAGCCAAGGGAAGGATCGCATTATTTTTGCATTCGGTGCTGATTGCGTCAGGAATAAATGCCTGTGAAAACCATAGAAGGAATCCTCTTTACATAAATTTTCTTCCTACAAAGTAGGAGAAAGATGAAAAAACATAACCTGTATTGCACTTTACTAGAGTCATATTGTGCCCTGGCAATGGTTCGGGAATTTTGAAAATTACGTGAGACCCTTCTATCCTTTTAAAACGTCAGTTTTTATGACATGACTAAGGGAACACTGCAGCAAAGGTAGAAGAGCAGATATGAGTTCAGGGTCTGGGGCTGGAACCCAGAATACAGGGTGGGACTGGATTCCCTTGCGGCCCCAGGAACGGGGGCACACAAGCTCATTGTAGGGGTTGTTGAACCATGCAAGGGGGCAGCAAGCTAAGCTGAAGATAGAAGGATTATCTGCTGCCATTCAAGAAAGAGATCTTGGAGTCATTGTGGATAGCTCTCTGATAGCATCCACTCAGTGTGCAGCGACAATCAAAAAAGCTAACAGAATATTGGGAATCATTAGGAAAGGGATAGATAATATCAATATATTATCAATATATCAATATAAATCTATGGTACATCTTGAATACTGTCTGCAGATCTGGTCGCCCCATCTCAAAAAAGATATGCTGGAATTGGAAATGGTTTATTAAAGGGCAATAGAAATGATTATGGTATGGAATGGCTACCATATGAGAAGAGATTAATAAGATTGGGACTTTTCAGCTTGGAAAAGAGGCGACTAAGTGGGGATATGATAGAGGTCTACCAAATCATGACTTGTATGGAGAAAGTAAATAATGAAGAACACAAGAACAAATTAATAGGCAGCAGGTTTAAAACAAAGAAAAGGAAGTATTTCTTCACCCAATGCACTGTCAACCTGTGGAACTCTTTGCCAGAGGATGTTGTGAAGGCCAATATTATAACAGGGTTCAAAAAGGAGCTAGATAAATTAATGGAGGATAGGTCCATCAATGGCTATGGTTGGTTTCCTTCTAGCCTCTGTTTGCCAGAAGCTGGGAATGAGTGACAGGGGATGGATCACTTGATTATTATCTGTTCTGTTAATTTCCTCTGGGGCACCTGACATTGTCTACTGTTGGAAGATAGGATACTGGGCTAGATGGACCATTGATTTGAGCCAGTATGGCTGTTCTTATGCTCTTAGGATTTTTGTTTCTGTTGGAAACATTTTGGGGCTCTTTAGTCTGGGACAACTGGGCCCCCGGAAGGAAGAGCCAAGTTACCACACTGAGAAATCTCCACAACACCAGAGAAACCATCGGCAGGGGGTGCTAGCCATTAGAAAGAGCTGTGATGCCACGCCTGGCTATGTGCGGGAGCCTAACAGAGAGTGAACTCTGTTACACACACAGCCATAAAAATGTGTCTTCCTATTTCAGATTAATGCTTATTCAGAACAAAGAGCACCATGTATATTCAAGCATTAGCTCTTGCTCTTTTTATTCATATATTTGTATTTGCATACAATGCCTTTTCTCAGTGGGCCTCAAAATGGTTTAGGGCATGGTTACACTTACAAGATTATAGCGCTATAGGTTATAGCGGTCCCTTATACAGTAATATGTATAGCGCTATTGTATGTCCACACTCAGACGCGCCAGCGGTATAGCATGGCCACATTTGGGGCACTTAATGTGGCATTAAGAGCAGCGCATTAGGGAAGGTATCCCAGCATTCAGCTGGGTGCAACGTGCTTTTTAAACGAGGGGGGTGAGGGGGGACCTGTTGTGTGTATGTGGAGGGAGAGAGACAGTGTTTTTTCCATTCTTCTGAAAGCCTGTCAGCGAGCCTCCATTCACAGAGGGCTTTAGCCTCCATTCACAGAGGGCTTTGTTTTCACACAGGCTCCCTCCTTAAACATTTGCATTGCTTATCTGCGGAGTTAAGAGAGAAACTCTAAAGAGGTACTTCCGCATTCCTCCAGCCGAGTTCAAAACAAAGGGAAGAGATGTCAATTGCCTTAAATGGCTCTAGGCATCTCCAGAGATCACTTGTAGCGCAGTGGGTGTCCACATTCTTGCTGTAGCGCTACAGCAGCTGCGCTACAGCCCTTATTCCCCATGCGGAGGTGGATTACCAGGAGCGCTATAACTCCTTGGTTATAGCGCTCCACATGCCTTGCCAGTGTGGACGGGAAGGAGGTTATAGCGCTCGTGGGGGCTTTATAGCGCTATAAAGTGCCAGTGTAACCAAGCTCTTAGAAACATCAATGAATGTCACCCCTGACAAGCAGGTAATTACCATCATCCCCATTTTACAGATGGGGAAACTGTGGCCCACAGAAGTGAAGTGATTTGCCCAAGATCACTCACAAGTGAGAAGAAGGGCTAGAAACAGAACCAAGATCTCCTGAATTCTGGTTTTAAGCAGAACCACGCTTTCCAGAAGTAGTACACAGTATGCTCCCAATTGCCCATGTTGTATGGGGGACACAGATTTTGCTGGGATATTCCAGAAGGCAGGTGCCATTCACCAACAGCATGGCCCACCCCAAGAATGCTGTGTCTTCACTCCTCCCGTCTCCCACTCAGAGCCTCCTATATGCATGAAACAGCTGATGGTGGAGGGAAGGAAGGAGGAGGTACTGATCTACGGGGCCTGCTGCCGGGTGGAAGGTGCTGATTGATATCTGCCAGTGGGTACTCAGCATCCACCATTTTCCCCCAGGGGTGCTCCAGCCCCAGAGCACCCACAGAGCCAGCACCTGTGATCACCTGCCCTACTGTCATAGCCCTACCTACTTGCTCTCCTGACTGTGGGGATACCCGGGCTCCCCTCACTGCCACAGGAGCCATTCAACATCAGGGAGGCCTCCCCTATGGTCAGGGTTAGCTCCTCCTTCTTGGGGGGTCTCTGCTCTGTTATCTGAACTTCTGCATGAGATAGGTGGGGGACAAGGAAGGGACTCAGATAATAGGGTTTTGGATAACTGAGAGTATATTCTATGCCTTCCCCCTGGATGGCTTCAGCTGAGCAGAGCTCTAGGGGTTGTTTAATTCTATCCATTCTGAATCACAGAATTCGTCACAATGATCACACTTCTCAATGCCTGGAAGTGTCAGATTTCCTCCAAGCATGGAAAACCTCTCTATGACTCACCTGGAGAAGGGTGCAGGGTGTGAATATGCTCCAACCTGCAACCCACACTCCATAAGCTGAGACTGTCATTTCCACAGCGTAGGCATTGCACAGTAATGTGTGATAAACACCAGTGCACAATCATGGTATCACTCCTCACAAGGCACAGCAAATAATAAGCTAATCTAAGTAAGCATGCAGGTTTTAGAGCGCTTAGAAGAGCTGACTTTTAAACAGAAAGCAATGTTCAACCTTGACTATAGGAGAGCTAATGCATCACTATAATAAGTTTTGTTGGTTTAATTAAAATATCTCAAAGGAGGGAATGGTAGGGACCTCATAAAAGATGTTTTCCCCCCCTTTTTGGTGCAGAATTTACAATGTGATGTTTTTGTACTTGTATTGCAATTTCATCTTCATTTCCCCAAAGCTAACTGCACATCTACTGTATCATCTGCTATGAGAAGTAGCATACTGCTGTATCATGCCCCGCTCCCCCAGTGACTGTCTGATGCAATATAAGTTTCATGGAAATTTTAGAATAAAGACATAAATCAAGTCAGGGGGTGCCAGGGTTCATATTTGTATGATCATGTGTCTAGTATGTGTATGTCAGGGAACCTTTACTTAAAACAAACTAGCTAAACTCCAGCTTCAAGTGGTATAAATGGGATTGTGCAGATGGGTAGCAACACCATAGCTTGTCACCAGAGGTCTCCCTTGTATTTCTCAGGGAAATATCAAGTCCTTAAATGCAAAGTTTATTTCAGTAAATGAGCAAAAACAGTAAGTCATTCTTCCTCAGGCTTCCATTTTAAAGATGTTGTATGTGATTCTTTAAATGTTGCTGCATAGTCATTCAATGACTGGGGAAGCTGCTCTTAAAGCAAATTTTCCATTTCAAATTATAATATATTCCTTAGAAGAAATATCATTTTCTATTACTAGATATATCCATTTGTTTAGCTGCAAAACATGGATTGCCTTCATTTTAATCATATTCCTGATCTCATTTTCAGGAACGTGGCATTTGCTCCAAATGCATTTACGAATTCTTCAGGAATGTCAGTTATGCCCCATGCTGACAGGGATCCTACTCTTCCTAATTCCTAATGCGATAAACCTTCAACCTACCAGAGGGAGGAAAGCATCTTCAGAATTACAGCCAAGTCTTCAGCCTACCTTATGCAGTGGCAAGGGATACACTGGTACCAGACACCCCTACATAAGTTCTCTATGCACCAGGGATAAATGAAATTGTGTCAGGGTGTGGAATAGAATCAGGGTAGAGGGGAAAGGCATCTATTCCATAGGAGGGTGATGTGGTAATGTTTTAGGGATGGGGGTGGAATCCCTATTCCAACCAGATCTCTGCGGATCTTGCTGCTCTGCCTGTGCCATCTGCTGTAGATAAGGAGGTTACTGCAGCCCTGCAAAAATTCTTGCTCTAGTCCATTGGTTCTCAAAGTGGAGGTTGCGACCCCTCGGAGGGTCGTGGTCCGCTTATGTGGGGGTCGCGAGCCCCGACCCCAGCGGCGGGCTGTTGGCTCCAGCCCGATCTCCGCGGTGGGTGACCCGGCCCCTGCGGCGGGCTGCCAGCTTCAGCTGCGATCCCCGCGGGCTGCCGGTTCCTGCCCCAACCCACCGGTGGGCTGCTGGACCCAGCCCCGTTCCCAGCGGGCTATGGGCTCCAGCCCCGACCCCTGCAGTGGGCTGCTGGCCCCAGCCCTGACCCCAGTGCCAGTGGCAGGTGGCAGGCTCCCGCCCTGACCCCCACAGCAGGCTGCGGCTCCCCCGGGGCAGGCTGCTGGCCTCACCTCCGATCCCCAGTGGCCAGCTGCTGCGCCAGCCCCCGATCTAGCCCCTTTGGTGGGCTGCTGGCCCCAAGCTCCTCCAGCCCAGCTCCACCCCCAGCTCCATGCCACCTCCAGCGCTGCTCTACCTCCAAACAAAGGGCGCCAAACAGAAGTTTGGCCAGGCACCATTTTGCCTATGACTGACCCTAGTAAGGAGACAACATTCGCAGCTGAACAGGTACTTTTATTAACAGTCATACTTACAAGTGTAAACTTTCTGCTGAAAATAATGGCCAGTTGTACTACTAAAACTGCTAAAAAACGAAAGTATGTCCAGTCTTACATTAAACTTGGCTTTACCAGTATCATCACCTCTGGTATTGAAAAACCTCAATGTGTCATTTACAGTGAAGTTTTGTCTACTGAATCAATGAAACCATGCAAAATGCAGGGATAAATAAAATAAAATAACTTTTCCACTTATTTTTAATTCAATAAAAATGTATTTTAGTCTTAATTTAAAAAGCAGCGAGAAAAGGTAAATCCATTTTAAACAATAGGGTTTACATGTAGTATGTAACAGTATTAAATATCAAAAATGTGTATTTAATTTCTGGGGGGGTCGCAGTCAGAAGCTCAGTGTTCGAATACACCAATGCAAAAAGTTTGAGAACCATTGCCTAGTCTAATCCTTTTCAGAGAACAAGAATGGGATCCAGAACCAACTGGGGGTTGGACGGGAAGGGGCGGAGAGAAGAGGGTGGTTCATAACTGTTGGCAGAAAATGTGATTTAAGGGCTACATCACTCCCTTGATGTTTCCACTTGCTCTCTGTCAGTCAGCTGAGGGTACCGACCCTGACCCTTGTGGGGAGTTTGGGCAGGGCAGAGAGTTCTTTGTGCCAGCTGCCAGGGGTCCCAAGAGGGGTGTTTTAGCACGTAGAGATACCCTGCATATACCCCTTTTCTCTTAGCACCTTTCCTTTATGCCAGCAGCTGGGAGAGTGGTGGTGGAGGGGATCTCTATAGCTTTGCACCACTGGGGAACTCTCAGTGGAAAGAGTGTAACTCTCCAGCTTTTTGGAGATCTCAGAGCAATGAAAAGCATATGGAGAGGAGCCAAGACTGCAACATATTGTGCTTGAGGAAACAGGCTCTAGGTTGAGAGGGGATATTATTAATTATTATTATTATTTAGACAGTGCTGGCGGGCGTCTATGTTTATTTCGTTGTTTAAGGTAATTTCAGAATAAACCAAACTCTTACAACAGTAACAACTGCAGTGCAGTGCAGTGCATATAAAGTGGCCTTAATATCTCCAGAGAGAGCCAGTGGAAAATCCCCACTGTGTAGGGAGACTCCCACTCTGCAGAAAGCTGGTAAAGAGAGCTCTGCTATCTCCTCTGCCACCCACCCCTTGCATCGCTGGGACAAAAGGAGATGAGGATTATGCCAGGGAGTATGGGAGGGAGGAGAGGGGATGGAGTAGAATTCTGCTAAGCCTGATCCTCCACCCTTTTAAGACCCATGGAACCTTATGCCAATGTCATAAATTAGAGCAGCAACAGCAGCAGGCTTCCTCTAACTTCCACCATAGCTGGGGTTGGTGAGGCTCAAGTTGCTGCAACCTACTTCTTGTGGCTGCTACTCTCTGATACATCTGAACAGCATAACCAATTAGAACTTTACTATCAACTTCAATCAGGATTGGGCCCAATGGACTCAGTTCTTTTACTTTTAGGCCAGAGGTGGACAAACTACGGCCTACGGGCCACATCTGGCCCTTGGGACAGTCCTTTCCGGCCCCTGAGCTCCAAGCTGGGGAGACTACCCCAGCCCCTCCCCTGATGTTCCCTTCCCCCGCAGCCATGCCACTGCATGGGCAGTGCTCTGGGCGGCGGGGCTGCGTGCTCCTTCCATGCAGTGCAGCAGCATGTCTGGCTCCAGTCATGCTGCTCTGAGCAGCATGGTAAGGGGGCAGGGGCCGAGGGGTTAGATAAGGGGCAGAGGCTGCCAGGGGGCAGTCAGGGGACAGGGAATGGCGGGGGGTTGGATAAGCATGGGAGTCCCGGGGGGTCTGGCAGGGGGTGGGGATGTGGATAGGAGTCAGGGCAGTCAGGGGAAAGAGAACAGGGAGGTTGGATAGTGGGTGGGATCCTGGGGGGATGGGATTAGGGTCCGGGGGTTTCGGGAGGGGGAGGTCAGAGGACAAGGAGTGGGGGGCGGGGTTGGATGGGTCGGGGATTCTGATGGGAGCAGTCAGGGGACAGGGAGCAGGGAAGGAGTTGGATTGGGGATGGGGTCCTGGGGAGGTTGTTAGTGGAGGGGAGGCAGTCAGAGGACAGGGAGCAGGGGGAGTTGGATGGGTTCGAGGTTCTGAAGGGGGCAGTCAGGGGGTAGGGACAAGAGTGTTTAGGAAGGCACAGCCTTCCCTACCCGGCCCTCCATAGTTTCGCAACCCCAGTGTGGCCCTCGGGCCAAAAAGTTTGCCCATCCCTGTTTTAGGATGAAATTTTCAAAGCCACCTATGGGATGTACATGCCAATGATTAAATTTAATTAGGATTGGGCACTCAGAACCCTGAGATGGCTCTGAAAACGTCAGCCTTCACCTTCATTTGTCTCTTACGATTTTTCTCTGGGGTTTCTGGAAGACAAATACCAAATGTGTGGATCAGTAATCTGAACAAAATGTGGAAGTAGTAATCCAAGTGCCATCAGTGTTATAATTCTGATCCAGAAAAGCAATTGAGTGTCTGCTTTACTTTAAAGACGTGAGTAGTCCTTCGATGTAAGTGGTGTACTGGAGTTGAGTCTATTTACACAAAGATATTTTTGAACATCACATCCAAGTGTGTCTCAGTACATTTGCCTTAGCAATAAAGAGCTGGAATATCTTCCTACACAAATCATGATGCTGTGAATTGTTTTTTTATAGCCTCTAACTTTACTTAAGGGCATTAATAAACAGTATACTAAGAAAATAAAAATGCATAATGGTACTGCATTTCAATCTAAGGCCCCAATTTTGCAGACACTTATGCATGGGAGTAGGGCCTTTGCATAAAGTTATTGCCATGACTATGTATTTTCTGGATCCTACCTTAAGCATTAGAAAGAAAAATAAAATGACACCCAGTTGCTAAAACACCAATAAACACTATCTCATGTTCGCTTGCTTTCAAATGTCAAACTACTATATTTCTTTAAAAAATACATAATGCAATGAAGATGATGAAGTTACATCACTTTTTGCTATCGCTATATTGTTAAAACTCGGAATCTCTACACTATTGGTATAAATCAGGATGAGTTACTCCATTGAAAATAGGCCAATATCTGTGTTCTCCCAAACTCTGCATGGCACAGGAATGAGGAAATGAGGGTCAATGGGGCTTTTGCCATATTTGCATCTCTTCTCTACCTTCTGTTCTGCTGGATGCCTGTTTGACTTCCAATATGCCTTAATATATGTTTGGCTGCAATGGCCCTTTAAGGGCTGTTCCACAAGCCAGAACAGCTGTTGCTCAGTTGCACTCTGACCACTCACCCCTTTTTTGGCACACACCCTGCCCCAGGCTAAAGGTTATACAGAGAGGTAATGGACAGCGCAGGGAACTGTGACATTCTGTACCTCAGGGGAACACTCAGCACCCCTATGTTCATCTTTATAATATGATTGTGTGGTATCTAATACAAATGGTGTCTTCGGAAGGCTCATGAAGCACTGACCATTGTTATAGTAATGTTATAGGTTGTAATTTCGTGTATCTAGTTATGAGGCTGAGAATGTGTCCTCGTGGCTTAAAGCAAGCCCAGGCAAAAACTCTCCATGAGCACAGGGACAATTCACACCTCATCAGGGCAGGTATGGGACAACCCAAGCCCAGCCTCACACAAACAAAGGACACTGGCCTAGGCAGCAACAAAGGATCTGTTGGACTCCCAAGTGAGTCACCCCCCTTCCCTCCATCAGTTTGAGATTGTGACGAGGTAATGCTCACCTGACTCTGAAGGGGGAAGGCAAAGCCAAGAGGGAAGAAAGAACATGATAAAAGGGAGACATTTGCCATGCTCTTCCTCTCTCTTCCATCTCCATCTACAGACATCACCAGCAAGCGACTGAAGTGCTGAACAAAGGGGAGAGCCTGGCTGAAGGGCAACCAGCCAGCCTGTGGTGAGAAGCATCTAAACCTCGGTCTACACTAAGGGGGGATTGATCAGCTTCAGCTATGAGAATAATGTAGCTGAAGTCTACATACTTAGATCCACTTACCATGGCATCTTCACTGTGGGAAATCGACTGCTGCTGCTCCCCCGTCGATTCCGCCTGCATCTCTCCCAGCAGTTGAATATAGGAGTCAACGGGAGAGAACTCGGGGATTGATCTAGACTAGATGTGATAAATTGACCCCCGCTGGATCTATCGCTACACACCCATCCGGTGGGTAGTATAGACACACCCTAAATTTGTAAAGGCATTGGAAGAGTTAAAATTAGCTTAGAATGCATTTTTCTTTTATTTCATTTGACCAAATCTGACTTATTATGCTTTGACTTATAATCACTTAAAATCTATCTTTATAGTTAATAAGTCTGTTTGTTTATTCTACCTGAAGCAGTGTGTTTGGTTTGAAGCACGTCAGAGACTTCCTTTGGATAAAAAGCCTGGTACATACCAATTTCTTTGTTAAATTGACAAACTCATATTAACTTGCACATTCAGCAGGCATAACTGGACACTGCAAGATGGAGGTTCCTAGGGTCGTGTCTGGGACCAGAGATATTAGCTAGTGTCATTCGGTTGCACAATCCAAGGAGCAGCTTACATGCCAGAGGCTGTGCGAGAACAGCCCAGGAGTGGGGGTTCTCACAGCAGAGCAGGGTAAGGCTGGTTCCCAGAGTCAAGGACTGGAGCGACCTCACAGATCACTGGTCTGGATAACAACAGAGGGGAACAAAGGAACCCCTTAGGGGAATTCCCTGGGATCTGTTTCTGCTGGCTTGCAATCCTTTTAGGCAGCTACAGGAACAAAGAAAAGAGCCTAGCCCAGGAACCTGCTTGCCCCTGCAGTACCAGGGTGAGGGAGATCCACAGTGCCTCTGCTAGGGTTGACAACCCTCCAGGATTGACCTAGAGTCTCCGGGAATTAAAGATTAACCTTTAATTAAAGATGATGTCCTGTGATGAACCCTCCAGGAATAGGTCCAAGCCAGAGTTGGCAACCCTAGTCTCTGCAGGCGGAGACACAAGGGAAAAGACCAGGATTATCCACACGCCTGTTGGGAGCAGGCAAGAAGAAACGCCTCGCCATCCTCCTGGATTTGTGTCCGCCAGGCTGCAGGGCTGCTCAACCCAAGCCACGCTCCCCTTTCTTTGCCTGTCGTGGGGAAGCGCGGGTCGGGGCCAGCTGGGGGCCGCAGCAGCCCACGGGCTTCCCTCCTCTCTCCTCGCCCGCCCCTCGCCGAGAGAGCGGGGCGGGGCGGGGCGGGGAGCCGCTCGGGCAGGCGATGCGCCCCCCCGCTTGACAGCCGCATCTGCCGCCAAGGACGGCGGCGGGTCCGGGGCGAGGCGGCCGCCTGCTGGCGCAGATGCGTGTGTGTGAGCAGCAGGAGGAAGAAGCGGCGGCGGCGGCGGCGGCGGCGGCGGCGGCGGGGGGGGTTTGTCGGAGCCATTTAAACCCAGGCTGCAGCCGGCCCTGCTGGCGCATCGCTACGCTGCGGGGACGAGCTTTTCATCTTAATCAGCCCCCCAGCCCCGATCTCGGTCCAGGCGCCGAAGCCGCGTTCCCCCGCTGCAGCCCGGCCCGGCGGGGGCATGGAGAGCCAGCGCTGCTTCGCCAACCGCTTCGCGGACTACGCGGGCAGCCTGCCGGCCGGGCAGCGCCACGAGGCGCTGGTGCCCTGGGTCGCCTCCACCATCGAGCGCATCCTGCAGCAGGTGCCCGCGCCGGAGAGCGGCGGCGGGGCCGGGGCCGGGGCCGAGGCGGCGGGGGGCGGCGGGCTGTACGGCGGGCTGGCCGGGGTGGCCTACATGCTGCACCACGCCGCGGGCTGCCCGCTGCTGGCCCCGGCCCGGGACACTTACCTGCGGGCGGCCCGGCGCCTCATCGATGCCTGCGTGCGCTACGAGGAGGAGTGGGGCGAGCCGGACGCCGACACCCGGGCCGCCTTCCTGCTCGGCGGGGCCGGGGTCTACGCCGTGGCCGCGCTCGTCTACCACGCCCTGGGGCTGCCCGACTTCGGCCGCCTGCTGGGCCGGTTCCGGGAGCTGAGCCGGGTCTGCGCCCCCGTCACCTTCCTGGAGTGCGGCTCCGACGAGCTCTTCGTGGGCCGGGCCGGGTACCTGTGCGCCGCCCTGGTGCTCAAGCAGAAGCTGGGCATGGAGGTAAAGGCCGCCGGCTCCCGCGCGGCGCTTTGGGCTGAGCCCGGGCCGGGCGCTGGCGGCGGAGGCGGGGGGCTCGCACCAGCGCTGGGCTCTGGGCCGGGTCCTCCTAGTCAGGGGAAACCCCCAACCCACCATGTCAGGCTTGGTCCCTCCCCGAGAGAAGGTGCCTGTCAGCCTGCTCCACAGTCACTTCAGTCAGCCCCCCTCGCAGGCAGGGGCTGTAGCTACCATCAGGTCACTCGCCACCAGGGCTGGGGCTGGAGATGGGCATCCCTTGTTTCTTGTCCAGGATGCCAGTCAATTGAAAAAAACCAACAGGAGTCCTTGTGGCACCTTAGAGAGGAACCCATTTATCTGGGCATAAGCTTTCATGGGCTAGAACCCACTTCATCAGATGCACAGAGCGGAAAATACAATAGGCAGCTATGAGTATACAGCACATGAAAAGATGGGAGATGCCTTGCTAAGTGGGGGGTCAGTGCGAAGGAGGCCAATTTAATTAGGGAGGATGTGACCCATTCCCGACAGTTGACAAAGAGGGGTGCATATCAACAGAGGGAAAATTATTTTTTGTAGTGCTAAGGTGGCCAATTCAGTCATGGTGGATGTGTTATGTAGGGTGACCAGACAGCAAGTGTGAAAAATCAGGACAGGGATGAGAGGTAATAGGAGCCTATATAAGACAAAGCCCCAAATATTGGGGCTATCTCTATAAAATCGAGACATCTGTTCATCCTATGGATGTGGCCCATTCCCAGCAGTTGACAAGAAGGTGAGTATCAACAGAGGGAAAATTTATTTTTTGTAGTGTTTCAGCCACTCCATGCGTCTGATGAAGTGGGGTTTTAGCCTATGAAAGCTTATGCTCAAATACATTTGTTAGTCTCTAAGGTGCCACAAGGACTCCTCGTTGTTTTTGCTGATACAGACTAACACAGCTACCCCTCTAAAACAAACTCAATTGGTTTTTACTGAATGGCTGTTGGACTGTCACCCAAGAATCCAAATCTTTTCCAAAGTAGGGGAGGGGAGGGTTATATCTCCAGAGCCTTTGCCCTTTGCGTTCCTGGTTTAAATGCAGCCTAGAATAAGGATGCAGTGTTCTGGAGAACTAAATGGAAAGAGAGAATTTCAGAATTTGAAAGGCTCAGTCACTTCAATTGTGAGACTTCCAAAAAGCTCAGAATCCAGTTTGCAAACTCTGGCAATTTATTTTGGTGCCAAAATGGGAGATGAGTTTTTGAAAATAGAGGGTGTAATCTTGATTGTCTTTGCCAGGGATCCGCAACCTTGGCACCCAGCCCCCCAGGGTATGAGCACCCTTGAAGGGCCTGGATGGTTTATTTACCTGCAGCATCCACAGGTTCAGCTGATCGCGGCTCCCACTGGTCGTGGTTCGCCGCTCCAGTCAGTGCGGACTGTGGGTAAACAAACCATCCCGGCCCACCAAGGATGCTTATCCTGCGGGGCTGCGTGCCAAGGTTGCTGATCCCTGGTTTTTGCCATTGACTTGAATAGAAATAGCATTTTACCTCAGGGCAGATCCTCTGCTGATGTAAAATGTCCTGACCATTTGGTAGGTCTTGGATTTTATCCTGACCACTGCTGAGCACTCTCAGCTGCCACTGAATAAATAAATAATAATTCCCATTTGCAATAAAGCTTGTCAGAGAGACGTAGTCAGTGTTGTATCTAAACATATATTTGTTAAATTCTTTTTCCAGTCCTCTTGTGAGGTCTGATTTTTTATTTTTTTTTCCCCTATGAAGCACTCATTTGCAAGTTTTTATGCTCTGGCTTTTTTTCTCTTGGGAGACAAAATGACTGCTGTGAAATAAAATGTAAACACAAGCAATTCTGCCTTCTCCTCTACCAGTCACTGCAGTGGCAGTCCAAGGATATTCATACAGTGGAGGATTTAGGGGACACCAGCATAATTAAGCAGCCATGAAAAGCAACAAGAATGTTAAGCCAATTGAATTTTTTGATTGTCTGAAAATTCTTACAATAAGAGACACTTACTGTAATATACTATACGTGTTTAAATCTTACTTTTTTGTTCTTGTACCACTTATTAACCAGATATATTTAACAACAATAATATTGTGCACTTCTATAGCACCTTCCATCTGAGCATGCCACATACAGGCCAAAGCACAATACTAGGTGCAGCACAGGGCAGTACCACTCTGGGGGAGCCCAGAAGGGATTGTGCCTCAGAAGTGAACAAGCCATTCTGGAGTTTCAAGGTGACAGTGGCAATGTGCACGCTGCTCATACATGTGCTTATGATGGTATAGGGTTTCTTTTATCTTTGTGATGGGTCAGCTGTTCTGTACGGTGTGGAGCAATGAAAGGGGCTTCTGTACTCATTGTTCACTTCGGTCTGACTTGTGCTCCTAGGATATGTCTTCACTACCCACCGGATCAGCGGGTTGCGATCGATCTTTTGGTGGTCGATTTATCGCGTCTCATCAAGACACGATAAATCAATTGCCAAAGGCACTCCCGTTGACTCCAGAACTCCAGCTCGTCGGGAGGCGCAAGCTGGAGTCGATGGGGGAGCCCGCTGCCGACTGCTGCTGCCATGAGGACGGCAGGTAAGTCGGTCAAAGATGCGCCAACTTCAGCTGCGTTATTCACGTAGCTGAAGTTGCGTATCTTTGGTTGATCCCTCTCCCTAGTGTAGACCAGCCCTTAGAGTGCAAGCAGAGAACAGTCTCTACCCATTCCTGAGTTTGAAGACTACAGTTGTGCTGGGCTTTTTTGTGGGGTAATTCAAGGAGACGAAAGGTCCTTGTCCTGCCTACTCAACAGCACTTGCTGAAAGTCCAAGCTCAGTCTGTCTGGCCCTAAGGAGGGAAGCCTCACTAGAGCCCAATGAAGTATGGATATGTTGTGGTCTCCATTTAACAGATGAGTCTACAAGACACAAAGAGGGTCACACACCAAAGGTCATGGAGCGAGTGTGTGACAGAACTGAGAATAGAATCCAAATCTCGTGACTCCTTGTCTGTGCTTTTACCACTAAACTGTGCTTCCTCTCACCTTATAATTTTACTTATCCCAATACCAAGTCCTAATTTTTCACTAACGTTGAAAGGGAAAAAAATAAATAAAATAACTAAAGCTACCCTTTAAAATAAGCAAAGTAACCTTAGCCTGCAGTGTGTATACATATGCTGATATAATTTATGTCAGCTAATCAGAGTTCCCAACCTGCTATAGAATATTTTAGCAAGCACATCCTAGGGCCAGATCCTGTAGTCTCTTACAAATGAGGAAACTGATGCACAGAGCGGTTGCCTGTCACTTTTTACTCAAGGTCACACAGTAAGTCAATGGCATTCAGAAATAGAAACTATGTGTCCTTGCTCTAAACACTACAAAATTCTACCTCCCATAACTGGATTATGCACAATCTCACTGTTGACTTGTTACAGAATGTTTTCTTATTTCCCAAGTTTATTTTCTGGAATCTGCCAAGTAAACATAGATAGCACAAAGAGAAATTTGTCCCTTACATTGAATCAGGGCCATTGCTCTTGATGCTATGTTGTTGCCTTTTCCCCAATTAAATTAAACTATCACCTAGGTTCTGATAAATTGATTAGCCTTGAAGAAATGCTTTATGGTTACATTTTTCAATGTATAGAATTTTTTTCCCCCTTTATTTTAGTGGGTATAAATTTAGCTTAGATATTGAATCCTAATTCTGCGCAGCCTCACCTACACTCCTGCAGCTTTAAAATTCCATTTAGCCTGCAGAGGGTTTGCTGCCTGCTCGACAAGATGAATTCAACTGACTACCCTCGAGCTCATGAAAAGAAGGATGTTCCCTTGCTGCTGGTTAGGAGGGGTTTTTGGCTGAACACAAGTTGTCCCAGTGACTTCAGTGGAACTACTTGCACAAGTAGGGATTGCTTACATCATGAGTGAGATTTTGCAGGATCTGCCCCTTGATGTGCGCTGATACTGTTCATTAGGAATAATAAGATGCATATTCTGTTCGGTCTTTATTAGGGTCTATTAAATTGCAACTGAAGCTTCACGCGTAGAGGAAGGTGACATATTGTCCTGATAGCGAATATGTGTCCATTGTGCTGATTACATTTTTATAAAATAGAGATGCTACAGGGTCCTTTATCCTTGGTATTTTCACTGTACCTAGGGAGTTTTTCAGTTCTTCTTTTGAACACAGTACATCTTTTTGTAATGCTTCCTGTCACAGTTCCTAAGGTAACTGCACCCCTGACCCCGTTCACAGTGCTTAATTTGTAATGAAAAAGTTGCCGGAAGTCAAGCAATTTTTTTACATTCATAACTGAGGAAGCAAGTCCAGAGGTGCTGGGGTTATGACCTGCCATGCCTAGAGGTGCTGAGGCCCAGTCCTGGCAAGCCCTGGCACAAATTAAGCAATGTCCCTTCAAAGCTTGCCTGAGGTCACCCCACTTAGGTCTCAGGCATTTAGACATCATTTTTCTCTGTATGGGGAACTAGCAGTCCCCTCCCTCCAGATAGAATATAGGCTGCAATTGTTCCTGCCATTCACCGTGTTTAGTTTAGCCCTTGTCATCCTGTTCTTTCCCAGGGGCTATGCCAGGGTTAACCAACCAGCCTTCATAAAGCAAAGTATTTATTTAGAACAAAAGCATTACAAAGAAAACATATCTTGAAAACAATAAGCAGCTTATGTGCAGGTGCCTTTCCAGGTGTCATTTTCCACATGAAAACCCTGGTAGGTTTCGAAGTCCTTCAAGCCCCTTTTGTAAGATCAGTTCTTCTTGGCCCCAAAGTAAAATCAGTACTTGCGTGGAATGACAGTGACCCCATCTCTGTAGCAGCCTGCTCATTTTAGACAAGTCTTAGTTTTGTGTGTGTTGGGCCTTTTGAACCTGATGAAAACCAGGATATGCAATTTCCCCCTTGTGCAGTATTTTTACAGACTTATTTGCCTGTCTAGTGTTTTACATTAATTACTCCTTAGTGATGTTAGTTCTTGATAGTTTATCCTTAGTGACTTCCCTTCAGTTATTGCATTGCTTATTTCAAGGGGGAAAAAATCCCCTCCCACCTGGCCCATAACGTACAGGTGAGAAGGGATACTGAGATGTTTTTTCAGAAAAATAAATCAGTTTTCCCATTTCTGCACACCTTTTATGCTTCTTCAGTAGTTAGATGCCCCACAGATGCCCATGGAAACAGTGGTAGAAGTCCATTAAACTGTTGTTTGTATTCCTTCTATTAATGATGTAATGTTTTTATCTCTTTTCCTTTTATTGTGGTGATATTTCTGTCCATTTCCCTATTTAGAAAGAATGGCATTAGCTGATTTGGCTTGTTCCTCTGTACCTTCTTTCAGTAGTCTCATTGTCACCATCAGAAGATGGAGGAAAAGACAAAGAAATTCAGATTGTTGTGTTACCAACCCCTTGAGATTTTTACAGCATTTTTAAATAGGGTTGAGGTTTTCTCTCAATAACCTGTACACTTGTGACATCTCCTGGATTGATTAACCTACACTGCCGGTGGAGGGTACCAGAAGTGACAGTAGTGACCCATAGCAGTATGTTATGAGAGAGAGCAAGCAGGGTTTGTGCTCCGGCCCTCCCTTGAGGTTTCCACAAGGGGATGGTGGCTTTAAACTGCTTTTAAGGCACCTCAGGAATCCCATGGGAAGAGGCTTAATCAGCATTTTCTCTGGGCAACATG
This sequence comes from Dermatemys mawii, assembly GCA_007922305.1. Lineage (NCBI taxonomy): Eukaryota > Metazoa > Chordata > Testudines > Dermatemydidae > Dermatemys > Dermatemys mawii. Next base: position 7,654,829 of record ML677385.1, on the reverse strand, counting down.
GCCACAGCACTTCCCTCGTCTGAACCATTCGTTTCTGGGGCTGGCTTGGCTGGCAAAAGGTCCCCCAGTGGTACAGAGGTTGCGGAAGTCTTGCTTCCTCAAACCCATATCTGGCTGAACTTTCTGCTGCTTGGGCAGAGGCCAGTGTACTCCATGGATAAATCAAACTGCATGTTATCATGATCTGAAATAATAATACCTCACTCTTATATATAGTGCTTTTCATCAGTAGATCTTGAAGTGATTTACAAAGGAGGTCAGTGTAGTGAAAAAGCTGTTTCTGCTGCTCTTCTCCAATTCCGTAGCATCTCTTGCTGATCTACCTCCTTCCATGTACTCTTTCTGTACCAGAATTTAAAAGCTTCTGTTTGCACTCTTCTGTTCACATCTTTCATTTCCCCCAGCACCACCACCCTTTTTGCTCAGTTCTTAAACATGCCTGGGATCTATGGGTCTACGACTGTTATAAAATTAAATTCAAATGTATTTTGAATGTAAGGATTTTGAAAGATCTTGGATGGATCACTCTGGAGTCTGTCGTTATCCATTTGTCTTCATAAGAGATACAGAATGGGCCCCTGTAGTGCAGACTTCTCCACACTGCTCTTCTAATGTAGCTCAATTCTGATCTAACTAATTTTGAGGTCTGGGGTTGAGTCAGTTTCCATTCTCATTCAATATTTACTCTTTGCTTAGACTGCCAAGTACTGTAAAGTATTGTGGTGGTTTTCTGGAAACCTATTGGAACAATATTTCAGTCATTGCTCATTTCATACAGGCTACTACACACCTTTGGTGTCAATTTTGGTCACATGGAGAAGGACTGGTTGTAAAACAGGTACCTACAGAGGTGAAGGGCTTTCCCTCCCACACTAGTCCCCTGAAACATTATTTTCCAGTGCACCTATTTAGACTAGATTTTAAATTTAAATGTTTTTTTATTAGTGAAATTAAATTGAGAGTTTAAAATGGGAGGTCTAACAAACAAATAAGCCTACACAAATTTCCTGAATCTGAAGTCTCAGGAATATTGTGGGTGTTCAGACTCAGAATGCAGTTCAGATCTGAATGTCAGAACTGATCCCTATCTTTATAATGGACCAAAATAAAGCCGCCCTTCTTCAAAATCAGGATGCAAATTCTGAGGTTGGGATACATGTCTAATATTAGATTAACTTCAAAAATCTCAGTGGTATCACAGGTGCGACTCAGCATGTGTGAAAGCTTCATTATCTGCTTTAAATATAAAATGCAGAATTTTGTTTTGATAATGTTGATCTGCAAATCTATTGTTACCAATGAAATGCTTTTGTCATACACAGATCTCGCAGCAGAGTAATTCAGGAATGGATATTTGATTAACCCACAAAGTTGTAAGGCATGCAGACAATCTCACATCCACTAGTAATAAGGATTTTGATAGCCGATATCTGAAGAATGATAGTAATCTGACATTTGTTTATTACAGAGAGAAGGTGGGTGAGGTAGCATTTTTCACTGGACTAACTTTTGTTGGTCCAGTATTACCTCATCCACCTTGCCTGTCTGATATCCTGGGGTATACATTCTTGTATTATAAAAGGAGAATCTCACACAAAGTGGTGTCAGGTGTCTATACATTTATTTATGCTGCTGAAAAAAATTTGTCTGTACTTCGCTATCTTTTAGCTGAGGAAGCAACTGAGTTTACGAATAAACCAAATTACAAAGTCATATTTAACAGATATTTACCGTTTTTTCCCCAAAGTCGTCTCCTGTATCCAGAGTGGATCCCTACATTTCCATCTCTCTTCTTTTAACTCCACATCTTGGAGGGCCTAAGCTATGGATACTATGAGTCTAGCATACTGTCATTCAAAAAATGCATCATCATGGAGAACAATTATGTTTCTTTAAAATCAGCCAGTGTCACTCCTTAAACTGCTAGAGGGGTGTCTTGCATACAAAGTATTCCTCTCCACTGCATAGCTGAGTGCTATGTTCCCAGCCTAGGGGATGGAGTGGAACCAACAGTGGCTGTGAGCTTGCCTGCCTTCCTCCCTCCCCCTCTCCTGGGAAACAGTGCAGAGGGAGCAGAGATCCATCTGGCAGAATGCATCAGAAAGGATTGGAGGGAGATGTGCTGTATTGTTACATGTGATACAAAGGCAAACCTTAGTTCTGGAATAATCAGTGGGCAAGGCTAAAAAGTCCTTTTAAAGTGAGCTTTACCTGTAGTATTGCCATCAAAGATGACATGTAAGCCACTGTGCAAATACTTAGAGGCATTGCAGGCATTGAGGTCAGGCCATGGGTGTGTTTGTAGAGATGAGTCTGAATATGTTCTCTGTATGCTGGAGTGGTAACTGGTTCCTGTGTGCATCCAGAGCCTGCAAAACATTTGAATCCGAGGAACTTTGATTCAAGCTAGCCTGAGTTGCACAGACTACTGTTGTTCAGATTATCAGAAACTTTTGCTCAGTTTGATACTGGAATGTAAGCAGTTTCTCAGAGGATCATACAAAGTAACTGTCTCCAATTTCCCAAATTCTTATAAGACAAATATTGCAAGAATGTAAGAAAATCCTTTGTATAAATAAGTATTATAATGGCAGCTATATTTGTTATCCCTATGTACCCCTCCTTGTGAAACACTAATGTGAATGAAGTGTTTTGGCCTAATTTTCCTCACTACATGAAGTTTCATCCTGTCTTGCAGGGAACAGGTCCAAGGTTAGGAATTTAAAGAGTGTGAATGAGTATGGCAGAATTTGTATGCATGAGAGAGAGAATGTAGCAGCGAATGTGTGAGAGAGAGATGGGAGGGAGAACTGGGAGGTGAGGAAAAAGTGGGAGTTGATGAAAGGATAGAGCAGGGAGAAGAAAAGAGAAGAGAAAAAATGAGAAAGAAAGACCAAGAGCAAAACAGGATAAATATAAGAACCAACATCCCACAAGAAGTAGAATTCAGAGAGGAAGAGAGAATAAAATCAAGAAATAAAATAGATCTTGGAGCAAAGTATAGTTTAAAAACATGAAAGCAGGTCCTCTTGCAAGATTCTTAGCTGGTGTGAGTTGATATAGGTCCATTGGTGGCAGTGGGAGTTATACTAATTCACACCAGTTAAGAATCTAGCCCAGAGGCTAGAAGATACAGTACAGTGTAAGGGCTGGGACTGTGAGACCTCCCCACCCTGTCCCAGAGGTACAGTTAGAGAGAAAAATTCTAAAAGTTGCTTGAAAAATATTTGAATTTCAACATTTTTTTGACAAACACGGTCAAATTTTAAACAAAAGTGTAATGAAAAATGTCCCATTTTTCAATCCGCTCTAGGAAACATTGTTTTCTCCATCTCTTCCCTTTATTTTAGCTTCATCTGTCCAGGATTTTATTGTGAAAGAGGCAGTGCTTGGGTAGGAAGGAGGATTTCTTGTTTGAAGAAGAGGAGGAGGAGGAAGTGTCTTTCTCTTCCCCTCTAACCCCACTCCACAGCTCCAAAACACTTCTGTCCCTCCACTGAACCTACCTCTACCAAAACTTTCATTCTTTTTCTCCCATCATAAAGATATGTGCACTGTTTTCTCACTTTGCAAATCTGATCACCCTAGGCCCTTGTTGCTAAACTGAATCCTTTGGTCTAATTACTAGCTCACAGGTCCAAAACCTCAGTGGTTTCCTTACGCATTTGTGTGGATTCCTAGGACAATTTACAGTCTGTGTTTTACTGCCTTTTCAATTATCTCCCTTGGTTCTTTTCTCCTTGCTTGTTTTCCTTCCTGTCACCATTTTCCTTTCACACACGTAAAAGAAAGGAGAAGTCACTATTATTGTCAGCATTTACACACAGTGGTATTTGAGCAGCCACAAATTCTGCTTACAGGATATAACTGTGATAACTGTGGTGTCAGTTGGCAAATATTGACTTTTTAATGGTGATCACTATACTACTTCTAACACTGACATTTTTCACTTACATACCTGCTACATTATATGTAATATACTAACCCCTTTCAAGGCACTCAAGATGTTGCATGAATAATTTAAAGTACAATGCAGTTAATACGCATCACAAATCAAATCATATAAAAGAGGATTAAAAGGTTAAAAAGACAAAGGATGTGCTGCTAGTAAAAAATGGTGAAGGAAGGGAGTGGGGTCTGCCAAAAGGGCCAACAGTGAATACAAATGAAAACATTTTCTGAAAAAGTAACACTTTTAGATGTTTTAAAATAGAGATGAGATTAGTTGAGGCAGGTATTCTAGGGGACTGAGTGATATACACTAAGAGTTGTTATAGGAGTATAAGATGCAGTGTTAGAACACTTGAACTATGGTGGATCTGAGCACAGATATGCGCCATGACTAGAGCTCTGTATCAGTCATGGAAGTCACAGATTCGTGACTTTCTGAGACTTCCATGACTTCTGCAGGGGCCAGATGTCTCAATTTTATAGGGACAGTCCTAATTTTTGGGTCTTTTTCTTATATTGGCTCATATTACCTGCCACCCCCGTCCCAATTTTTCACACTTGCTGTTTGGGCACCCTAGGCTGACCCCACAGCCGCCCAAGCAGCTGGCTCCGGGGCCAGCTGCTCATGTGGCCCCCTCAGGACAGCCACACCAGCCGCTGCTCTGACAGCCCCTGGGAGCAGTCATAGGGCAGCTGGAGCAGCCACAGTCTGTGGCCCTAGGCAGTGGTCCCTGGCCATCCAGCCCCTGGCAGCCGCCCAGCAGCGCCACCTTGGATGCCCCCCCTCAGAAGTGGGCTCACCCATGGCCCTCCAGCACACCATCCTCCCCTAAGATTAGATCCCAGGTATTTTTGGTATACATCCTGGACAGGTCACAGGCTTCAAATTTTTGGGTTTTTGCCCATGATCTGTCCATGACTTTCACTAAAATACCCATAGTAAATTGTAGCCTTAACCATGATTAGGACATCTCAGATATAGAGGTTCCTCCGTATTAAACCAACAGGGCCAGTTTAAAATCAATCCACACTGTATAGGCAGCTAGTATAAAGAATGCAGATTTACTTCAGGGGGAATTCTGTTCCACTGTGCACATGCAGGATTCATGTTCCCTGTAGATTTATTTTTTCTCTGTAGAAAATACATTCTGCCAGAGAGGCACTGCAGTTATGCCTTTTGTCCACCAGGGGCTGCTGTGGCACCCAAACAGAGGGCAGCCAGCTCATAGGCTAGAGCAGCCTGTGATAGGGAGGAAGAGAGGCTGTGTTCCCTACAACACCCTGCCCACAGGAGGAGGTTAAGAGGCATGGGATATGGGGGAGACAGTGCAGGGCATACAGGGCTGCTGAAAGGTCACATAAACGGGTTTAGGAGGGCTAGTGAGGGCATAGACTGGAGCAGGTGCAGAATGGGAATTGGGGTTCAGGGCCATATGGGGGGGAGATGCAAGGCCCCATGAGGACTGGGGGTGGAGGAGGTGGCTGAGTGGGGGCACAGGGACACATGGGGATGGGGAGAAGGGGTGAAGGGACATATGGGGACAGAGTCTGTGTTGGGGAGGCTCTCCAACTCCCTAACAACACCTTTGCCTCTCCTTTCCCCCCGTCCCAAAACCCTGTTACATATGTCTCCCATGCACAGCCAACAACCCTCCAGGTTCACTCCCAGGATCCTTTCCAGAAATTACTCTCCTGTCCCTCAGCTCCTCCATTAACTCTGATTTCCCCAAGACTTTGCAGGAAATGCCTGTGTACTGCAGTTTAAATAAATTATTACTCAAAGTTCTGTATTAATATGCCTAGTAAGGAATCTATTTGTCAAAAAACATTTCCCAAATCTTTTTTGTTATCTGCATTGTTACAAACATACTTGCTGACAGGTATTTTGAAATAAATTACCAAAATAATTGAAATTGATGTGATTATATTGTGGTATTCTGACAATTAAAATATCAGAATTTTAAAATATTGTGCACAGCAGAAAATTTTTATTTTTTTTGGCCAGAATTCCCCCAGGAGTAAGAGCAGGTGCAGTGTGTGCATGGCTCCTCAATCCAGCGAATAGGAACACTGCTGCGGTTAGCACTGTCTGCAAGTGGTGGAGAAAGTGTGCTGGAAGCAACTGGGAGGGAATTAAAGTAGTTAAGCCTCCTGAATCCATGGGCCTATATTGCTGTTTTAAGATTATTGCAACAGATGAGATATGTAGGCACGTTGTTTAAGGCATTCACCATAAATTGGGAGCTTGTTTTCGAGCTGATTGGCATATAACTTTGTGTATCAGAATAATGGTGAATTCAATCAGGTGACAATTTCTGATGAGGCTGTATGTCAAATTGCCTTTTCATCTGCAGCTGTCAGGAGATACTTTGAATGTTGATGGGAATGGGATGTAACATTGTGTAGGGTGACATAACTTCAAGTCCAGTCCAGCAAGATGGAATGCAATTAAAATATTCTCTCAGAGGCAGTTATTTCATATCTGTGGTGTAAGATTATTTTCAGGTAGTAATTACTGAACTGATTACTTTTCATCTGAGTAGCAGTGGTGAAAGAATTGGAATAGCTGTTTCAGTGTAGACAAATATATCATAAAGTATCTTAATAGCAATCCACGCTGTTTCTGAGTCATTTGCTGTTTCTCAGTTCAGAATACTCTGGTGTATGAGAGAAGAATTATAAATTCTTCTTGCAATTGTTCAGCATCCCTGATATTAATGGCTTAATATCTCTTGCTGAAGAGCAGTGCATTGTGAACAAGATTAACTGACTGTCAGATAGCATTACTGACCAACAAAAATAAAAAGTTCTGATCATGACAGTGAATTTTAAATACACCCTCTAGTTGTTCAAGGCATTTAGCCATCTGGCATGGCTTATTTATCTCTTCACTTCTTCCCTTGCTAACTCAGTGACTATATGTCAGGGGTTTAATTGTAACTAGTACATGGGAGGGTAGTGATTCAGTCTCTGGTGCACAGCAGTCAGGAAATGTAAGCATGGTCATGCCTAGATTTTGATGTGCAGGAGTAGAAGCCATTCTTAAGAATATTTGGGCCTGGGGATAGAAAAAGCATAGGGAAATTATTTGAGTAGACTTCCACTGATGGTGCAGCATTTAGTGACAAATGGTGGGTATTCAGTGTTCTGCTCTGGTGGTATTCTGCAGTTTACTTACATAATACTAGTAGTTAAAACTATGCCATCTAAGTACCTCGCTTACAAATAATGATGCTGGGCAAATATATGAAGTATAGCAAGGGTATCGTAACTATACCATCTGTAGACTGGTATGCAAAATTACAATTACAAACTTCTACAATTCAAGAAGCTTCTTTTCAAATAGCCAAATAATCAATCTCCTGACTTTTGTTTCCTGAATGCTCATGTAAACTTCTTTATTTCTTGACTTGGCAAAGTTGATTGATTAAGAATCTGTATGCCATACATTGCTAATTTTGCCAATCCAGGTTTGTCCGGCACAATTCATAGCATCTGTGTTGCAACTCTTTACTTTCTTTGTAGCAAGATGGGACAATATATTTTATCGAATGTCATTGGAGTACTGTATCCCGACAGTTTAAATCATGATATGTCACCCTGTCCCCACTATAAACTAAAAAAGGAGGTAAACAAGTGGAGTTCCTCTCAGGCTCTAACCAAAGTATATACACTCTGCATATGGGCCAAACTTACTATTTTTCTGTGGTTTTTCTCTTTCTGTTTTTCTGTTGACCTAGTTACCACCTCTTGAGGAGGTGGATTACATACGCCATTGGCAGAACCCCTCCTGTTGACATAAGGACTGTCTACACTGAAGCACTACAGTGTCGCAGATACTGTAACATTTTAAGTGTAGACATAGCTTTAACCTCCTTTCTCCAAATCTCCCAGTCTGTTCCCTCCCTCAAATCTTCTCTATTTATTTGTTGTAGTACGTAAGAAATCAGCACATGAATTGTTTGCAAAAAAAGTGGCATTGTCACAGGGTGAGATGGGCCTTTAAAAGGAGTGCAGGCACATGGTCCCATGTGCAGTGAGTTTTGTCCTTTGGGATTTGACTGGGAAGGACCATGTGATTGACCCTGTGAACCACATTCCAGTCTGGGGTGCGGGAAGGGGGTGTTTGTTGCTCACTTTGGGAGAGATGAGACCTGACTGGTAGCTCTCTGCAGTAGCTTAGGTAGCAGCCTGCTAGGAATGGAGTCTGTGAAGGGCTTTACCTGAGAAATTAAGAAGAGAAAACTACAAAGACAACAGACCCAGGCCCTGCTTCAGGGCTGTAGCCTCTGATACAATAGGAGAAGAAAATCCCAGCATTTTCCCCTTCATGCACTTGGAAGGGCCAAAGGGACTAGAACTATGGAGTCTTGGGGAAGGCTGCAAGACTTTTGTTTGGGTTGGACTGTCAGTTGTATGATGATAACCAAGGTGAGGAGACTCTTTTTGTTGTTTGTTCGTTTTTTCTGAGCTCTAAGGACCTTGCGTGTGATTGCAGAAAAGGGATAACTAGGGTTATGGAGACGGTAGGACTATCTAACATTCTAACTGGGTAGGGCAAATGCAGGGAAGAGGGAAACAGTGACAGGAACTGGAGACCAGGTGCTGCCAAGACACACTTAACATATATTTACACACACATACTGTTCTTTCCATTTTATTCATAAATAGTTTGTTCTTCCTCTCCTTTGTGGTCCTGAAAAAAAAAGCACACATTCTGCTTTGTATCTATGTGATTTGTTGTCTTTCTATCTTTCTAGTCTGGCTGAAGCAGCATTTCCATCCTGGTTCTTATTGATCCATTTTCCTTTTATCCGCACTTTCTTGCCACGCCTGGCCTAGGGCCTCATGCATTTTTCATTTGTTTTTTTTTCTGCACCTCTGTTTTTCCCCTTCATCAATCTCTAGCCTCTGCTTCATTCCCATTTGTGATAATCTTTCTCATTCCCTGGTCAAGGTTTTCCTTTGCACTGGTCCAGTCCACTGTGCTGACTGTGCAGCAGACCTGCAAATTGAAATTGACCAGACTTTTCAGTAAGTTTCACTTGGCAAAGGGCAATGTACAAAAAACTGTTGCTGAGCAGCCATGCTAGTGCTTGCTGTGGTTTGCTTCTTTCCCTTTGTGCTGTGTGTGCACCATCTGCTACAAAGTGAAAACCTAAGAGCTTAATACATTTCACATGGCAGGCAACGGGTATAGAAAATGGGACTGTGCTCACAAGTTCAACTGTGCTCAAGTGCTTTGCTGGACTGGGGCCCCATTGCTGAGAATCACAACTGATCAGAAAATAGTAAAATATTCTGTCTGAGAAATTCTTAAATAATTTCATGTGGTTTGCAGCTTCGTGGAAAATGTTCTGGGGTATGTGTGGGATTTTTTTAGTTTTTTACCAAAATTTTTCAAGTAGCAGTTTTTGTTTTGTCAACAAGAGAAAAATTTTACCAAAAACAGGTAATTTCGAATTAAATGGCAATTTCCCTTATGGAAAAAGGGCCATTTTTAATTTTTTTAAAAAAGAAATGCTGGTGGAAAACTTTTAAGCAGATCTACTTGGCACGCTTTAGGACTGAGCCAACAGAGCCGATATTCAGGCCTGCATGTCATGTGGTGCTGTCTGAAATTGTGATTTTTCCTGTAGATCACAGGATTCCGAGGGCATTAAACATTAATATGTAGATGTTGGAATGTTTAGAATAGTCATCATGGAAATGGTTTTAAATGAACACCTGTAGTTTAGCTCACCTGAAGTGACTCAGAAAACACAAATGTCATCATCATGTCCATAAGTGGCTGGAAAAGCCCCCGCCTCCCAACTGCAAACCCACTCGAGGTGGAGCAGAGAATTTAGTGCTACCAGGACAATTAGTACCATGCAATCAGTAGGCAGAGATGATGGTAGCACTTCTAGATTCTGAGATGACAGATCATACATAAATGTGGTGGGTTATTATGTATTAGTGGTGATGGTGCTGTGGCATGTTCTGGGGTTGGTACTTTTTTCCTTCTTTCCTTGTGAAATATGAGCAGTTTGTTTATGGAAACCTGAGTCACACCTTCTGACACAGCAGTCTCATTTTCCCAAGGTGTACCTGGCTTCTGTGCCCTAACAACTGAGAGCGAGTTGCAAAATGAGAAGAATTACAAGGCTTTCACTTATCTATATACAAGGTTCAAACATTTAACAAGGAGAAACCACCCTTCCAGTTTGTTTTACTACTCCATATTAACTAATTTCTGTTTTAAAAGGTGTCACCCACTCTTCTTCCTCAGTTGAATCCAAGATCCTAATTTTGTTCTTGAAACTTGGTAATATCAAACCATAAATTATGTCTCAATTGTCTTTATTTGAGACTGACTTGAATTATATTTAGATTAATGGGTATAGTTGTAGGCAATGGCAACTGCCTCTTCTTGCCACAGGAGACTCTCTCTCCTTGCTCTGTTTCACAATTGTCTTTTGTGTCAGTATCACTTATGCATAGGAAGAGCTTAGCTCTGGCATCAGGTCAAAATTACTACTATGGTTGAGTAGCCTAAAATTCACGTGATTTAGAGGACTGTATAACCTTAATCTAATCTTCCTCCTTTACACTATCAGCATTCTGTTCCTAGCTTATGATGGTGTTTCTACTCAATTGCTTATTTGCATGGCACAAATTGCAAATCAGCAAGCAAAATAAAAATGGCATCATGCCACTATGTTCTTTTGTTTGTGCTTGGCAGAGGTGCTCCCACCACCTGAAAAAGATTCACTTAAGTTTTTATTATTTTTGTATGAGTTTATTTTGTTGCTTACCTAATTTAACCAGTCCTTTTTGAGGGAGGGGGAGGGTCCTCTTCCTCATCAGTGACTACTGAGATATACTGCTAGATGTCATTCTTCCCATAAATATCTAAAGAATAGTAGAACTATGAATATAAAGCAGCATGACTTACATAGATACATAAATACTGCAAGACAAACTTTCACTTTTTGTTAACAGAATTACAGAATTAGTAACTGATGGAAAAGCAGTAAATGTATCCTATTTAGATTTTAATAAAGCTTTTGATGCCATGTCAAATGTAATCTTCCTTGAAAACTTAATCCAAGCTGATTTGGACATGAGCATTGTCCTGTGGATTGGAAACTGGCTGCAGGTATGCTAAAGTAATGATAAATATAATATGTAAAGTTGAGGGATGATATATAATAGGTTACTGTAGATCAGGGGTCTCAAACTCAAATGACTACGAGGGCCGCATGAGTACTAGTACATTAGCCCAAGGGCTGCATCACTGACACCCCCCGGCTGCTCTTGACTCTGCCCTGACTCCTCCCTTTCCATGAGGCACCGCTCTGCCTTTTTCCACCCCTTCTCTGCCCCCATTCCAACCACTTACCCTAAATGTAGAGTGTATACAACCTGAGCTGAAATCCAAGCAGGAAATTATTTTTGCATCCTGCATGGTTTAAATCCAGACTCTCAGCAGCCCGGTGTCAGTGATGCAGCCCTCAGGCCAATGTACTAGTCCTCATGTGGCCCTCATGGTGATTTGAGTTTGAGATCCCTGGTTTAAATCATTAAAGGTGAAGTCCTGTCCTCTGTGTTGATGTGTAAGAGTGGAAGTGAATAGAATGCATAAAATAGTCATTTCTCTCATGCTCACACTAAGGACTGGGCTACACTACGGGGAGGGGTCAACCTAAGATATGCAGCTTAGGTCAACTTACCTGGCCGTCCCCATGGCGGCGGATCGACTGCAGCCACTCCTGCCAAGGTGGAGTACAGGCGTTGATTTGGGGATTGATTTATCGTGTCTAGAGGAGATGGGATAAATCGATCCCCGATACATCGAGTGTTACCTGCTGATCCAGCAGGTAGTGTAGCTGTACCGTAAGGCAGGATCCTTCTACAGTGCTCCAGCAAGCAATTGAGCTTGATCTTGCTCTTTTAAAATCAGTAGGAATTTTTTCATTGATTTGAATGGGAGCAGGATTAAGTCCTTGGAGAGCTAGCTGTTCGACACTCTGGCCTGCACACCACTTCTCCATGCATGTATGAACGGGTTGTTAGCAGGCATTTCCAGGCCCCCTGCCAGCGAACACAGAGCTGTTAGCACCCAGCAGCACTCAGAGCTTGCTCTGCTCTCGGCCAACAAAAGGATAGCTCTTGTGCTAGATCTATGGGTATGGTTACACTTACAAGATTATAGCGCTATTGGTTACAGTGGTCCCCTTATACAGTAATATGTGTAGCGCTATTGTATGTCCACACTCAGATGCGCCAGCGGTATAGCATGGCCACATTTGGGACACTTAATGCGGCATTAAGAGCAGCGCACTAGGGCAGGTATCCCAGCATTCAGCTGGGTGCAACGTGCTTTTTAAATGAGGGGGGCGAGGGGGACACGTTGTGTGTATGCGGAGGGAGAGAGCCAGTGATTTTTCCGTTCTTCTGAAAGCCTGTCAGCGAGCCTCCGTTCACAGAAGGCTTTGTTTTCACACAGGCTCCCTCCTTAAACATTTGCATTGCTTATCTGCCAAGTTAAGAGAGAAACTCTAAAGAGGTACTTCCGCATTCCAGTTCAAAACAAAGGGAAGAGACGTCAATTGCCTTAAATGGCTCTAGGCATCTCAAGAGATCACTTGTAGTGCAGTGAGTGTCCACATTCTTGCTGTAGTGCTACAGCAGCTGCGCTACAGCCCTTATTCCCCATGCAGAGGTGGATTACCAGGAGCGCTATAACTCCGTGCTTATAGCGCTCTACGTGCCTTGCCAGTGTGGATGGGGAGGAGGTTATAGCACTCGTGGGGGCTTTATAGCGCTATAAAGTGCCAGTGTAACCAAGCCCTATGTCTGGCAACGCTGTCCCATCAGCTTCCAAATGCAATGTCAGGATTTTGCCCTTGCTGTCTTTCCATGGGCTCAGTCATGTAGTCTTTACTCTCACAAAATTCCTATGGATCTCTATGGGAATTTTCCATGGATAGAAACTGCTGGAATGACCTTATTATGTATTGATTAATTGAACAGTAACAATAACATTGGTTTTAATGGCAAGACAGAGAACTGCACAAACACCTACAAGATTTCTGCCAAGCATTCTTAAAACTACAATACCCACCCAGGGAAGTGAAAAAACAGATTGATAGAGCCAGACGAGTACCCAGAAGCCACCTGCTACAGGACAGGCCTAACAAAGAATAAAACAGCCCCCCCAACCTGAAACAAAACAGCCCCCCAACCTGAAACAAAAGAAACAAATAAAAGAAAACAAAAACAAAAAAGGAAGAAAACAAAAACAAAAGAACAAAAACAAACAAAAGAAAAAAACAGCCCCCTAACCTGAAACAAATACTCACCAGCAACCACACACTACCAACAAAAACACTAACCCAGGTACCTCTCCTTTTAACAAAGCCCGATGCCAACTCTGTCCACATATCCATTCAACTGACACCATCATAGGACCAAATCACATCAGCCACACCATCAGAGGCTCATTCACCTGCACTTCTACCAATGTGATATATGCCATCATGTGCCAGCAATGCCGCTCTGCTATGTACAACCAAACTGGACAGTCTCTATGCAAAAGAATAAATGGACACAAATCTGACATCAAGAATCTTAACATTCAAAAACCAGTAGGAGAACAAATCCCTGGCCATTCTATTAAAGACTTGCAGGTGTCTATTTTAAAACAGAAAAACTTCCAAAATAGACTCCGAGAAACTGAGAAACTGGAATTAATTTGCAAATTGGACACTGTGAACCAAGGGTTAAACAGGGACTATGAGTGGCTTTGTCATTACACTAATTGAATGCATTTTCCTAGTTAAATCTCTTTCACAGATTCTTATCAACTGTTAGACATAGATCTGCTAAATTTTCACTACAAAAGATTTTTTTTTCTCCTGCTGATAATGACCCATCCAAATTAAACAGCCTCTCAGAATTGGTATGGTAATTTAGATCTTTCTTTCTTTCTTTCTTTCTTCATCTTACCTTTGTTTGTTCCATTCTATGCATCCGATGAAGTGGGCTATAGCCCACGAAAGCTTATGCTGAAATAAACTGGTTAGTCTCTAAGGTGCCACAAGTATTCTGCGTTTTATTTATAAATATAGAAGGATCAAATGATTGAATTGAATAATAACTCTATCTTATTAATTTGGTTAAAGAATTTTCACTTTGGAGATTACCAAGCAAATTATTTAAGTCAACTCATAGGAGCCAGTGGAGGTACTCCAGATTTACATCAGTCTTTGCGAGATCAGAATCTGGCCTGTGGAGTTGAAATATTTTTGCAGACAGTGTATCTATTCCTCTAAAGAGTTGCAATGGGAATGTTTTAACATAAATGCTGACGTAGCAGGGTGGCTTTTTCAAGGTTACATAGTGTTTGCCAAAACCAAGGGACCAAATCCTGATCCCATTAAAGTCAGTGACGGTTTTGACATTGACTCTAATGAAACCAAGTGTTGGCTCCAAATCCCTCTTTTTGGTCAGTATTATCAGTCTAAATTGACCAATGAATAAATAGAGATTGTATGGGGTGAAATATCTTCCCCCAAATAATTCTGTTAGTCGAGTGGTGAGTGTATTAAGCAGATATTCCCAAAGAGGTAGCAACAAAACTTTTAGCGCTCCTCACCCCAGCGTATCGTATTCATTATGTCACTTTATTTTCTTCCAACTTAATCCTTTCTAAAATTGTCTCTCTGTTTGTCCCCTTTTGAATTACCGTAGTTATGAGGGAAAATGATGGGCAAATCTTAATGACATACCCAACTGCTGTATGAAGTTGATATCATAGGCTGGAACTATGTTCAGTAAATTATACAGTATTTCAGCAGGCACTTAGATACCGTAGTGATTGGTGCAGTACTGCACAAAAACACATTCATATATACATATATGCTCTGAGAAATATGGATGTTTGAATTATTATTGTCCATGTATTTTTGTCCATTAAACTTTTTGTTGTGTAAATAGTGAAACTCCTAGCTGTTCCCCATATTTCTCTGCAGAGATGGAATAAATCAGATTCCATCAATTACATTTGAAAAAGCAAGTATTTAATCTGCTAACAAGTCATCCTAAAGGCTACATTGATTTAAAAATGATCTGTAGTGGAGATTATATCTTTATAGAGTGTTCTTACTGCTCTTTATTTCTGAGCTTTATCTTCAGACATTTTTTCCTTTGGTTTTGTTTAATAGTTATAACACAACACTACTGTTGTCTGTATAAAGCATTCTCTTTAGTTCACAAGTTGACAAATGCTGAAGTGAAGTCCTGCCAAATATGTGGCAATTTTTAAAAATCCCGCGTAAGTGTAACTCCTTAGAGCACAAAAGACTACCACACTGCATAACATCATAAAACAACCCTGCCATCCTCCCCTGTTCTGTATTAAGTTGGCAATTCACAACACCATGATAATTTACCATCTGCTAGTGTCTGGTCTGTCACTGTTTTCTTTATGTTTGCAGTTAACAATAGCATCCTCTTTGTTACTGGAAAATGTAGATACTTGAGGTACTTGAGCAGAGGTGCTGGAACAATTTTTATAGTGGGGGTGCTGAGAGCCATTGAATCACACTGTAAACACTCTATATAATAGAAACCACTTCACTTCAAACCAGAGAGTACAGTAGCACCCCAAGTTCCAGCAGCTATGTATTTGAGTGTGACAAAAAATTAAAGAGCTGCTTATCTTGTAGGTTTAATATGTTCATTCATTTTTTTTTCTCCTAATGTCTCCAGGGAAATAAAAGACAAAGTCCAGAAAAGATTAAAAGTATGCTACAAATCAGGCATATGAAAAGATACACAATATTTTGTCCCATTGCTTTTTCCAACCAAATGTCTTCTTGGAAGAATGTTCCGAGCATTATCATTTGTCTATTGGATGGCTAGAATTCCATATTAAATCTCTTAGAGATCAAATGTATGTACACATGATAAAATATATTATACTTCCTCTTTTCCTTGACAACAGAATTTCTCAATGCCTGATTTTACTCTTATACTTTATTTAGTAGTACCTTTGAATTTAAGCATGTGTTTGTGAAATAGTCAGCAATCTAAGGGCTGGTCTTCACTAGCGCGGGGGATCGACTGTAGATACGCAATTTCAGCTACGTTATTAACGTAGCTGAAATCGGCATATCTACAGCCGACTTTCCTGCCGTCCTCACGGCGGCAGCGCGCTCCCCCATCGACTCCAGCTTGCGCCTTTTGGCGAGCTGGAGTTATGGAGTCGACGGGGGCGCCGCTGGCGATCGATTTATCACGTCTTGATTTCTCCTGGCTCTAGTGAAGAAAAGCCCTAGGGCAGTACCTCTACAGAAGCTTAAATTCTGCTTCGTATGAAAATTTCTCTGAAAACTTTTATACTCTACAGAACCAAACACTGTATGTTTATATCTTATTGGACCTGGTCCTGTGAGATGCTGAGTACCCTTAACTCCAGCAGAAGTAAATTAAAGGAGACCTGTGGGAGCTCAGTGCTTTCCAGGAGACAGCATTTCTTGAGGTAAAGTGTCTTTTGCTGGTTTCAAGATAGTATTGAAAAAAAGATATTTATAGTGTCATGAGTTTAATACATAGCTATGTGGACATATAAGTGCCACTTCACTGAGCAGCTGTTTCTCTTAGACTTTCTTCTGTGACATGCAAATGAGTACAAGTGCTGAAGAGCGAATGCCTTCTGAGGTAGCGAGCAGAGGTCTGTCTAGGTTGCTGTGGCAACCAATAGTGTTTTAATGAATTCGGCTCGTGGTAATGTTGAGGTAGAAACGAAATGCAGTGCCACAGTGTCTGCACTTTTGGGGCAGGTTCTGAATCTATAGTCTGCTACACATTTTAATTTTGTGCAAAGATGGGAACTAGCCGTGAGATCCCTTATGCTCCCCTGGAGAGGGGTGAGGAAGTAAGACATCTCCTTACTTCCATGCAGGCTACTTGCATTACTAGTCCATATTCAGAGAAGGGAATGAGCAAGAGCAAACACAGGGCAGCTACTTCCTCCCAGGTGGGTAGGGAGTGGCTGACAATGTGACTGCAACCCCCAAGTGTAGGAGCAAATGCACCCCATCTGCTTGTGAGGAGGAAGTAAGATGTGGCAGAAAAAGAGCGGGTACAGCATACGTTCCCTTCCCCTTACTGGTTTAATGGGGGAAACAAGGATAGGGTTTTGGGATAGGATAGGGCTGTGCTCCTGGGGCAGCCTAATTACTGCCCATTCCTAAAGCAAGTTGCCACCCTTAAAAATATTTATGTGTGTGATCCAGCATTGCCAAACTGTCTTGGAAAATTTACAAGCCCAAATCCAGAAGTCCAGATCCTCCAGCGTGATATGGCCATTTTGTGCTGCAGTGCTAGCAATACTGAGGTACCCTGAAAGATCACCCTCGTACAGAGGGATCCTCCACTGGTAAAGAGGCTCTTGCACTTATTCCCTCCCTGCTCTCTGTGCAGGGGACATACGTGCAGGCAAAGCAGTTGCCAGGACACCACTAAGTAGCACCAATTGCTGGATCATTTGCAGATGTCATGAGCTCCTCCACTTTGTGTGAGAGGGCTGATGCTACCCAAAGCAACTCCAAGAGTGGGAGAGCACAAAGCTGACTCTTGCTATGTGCATTTTGACCAGACCCCATGATCCGTCCCCAAATCACCCCACCACCCTTTGTTAGGGTGATAATGATAAAACTAAAGATATTTGGCTCAGCCGGCAAAATTGGCTTTGTCATGTGGATGGGTAGAATTTTGCAAGATGATTAATCAGGCTAAGCAAGGCTATAGCTGTGTCTCTATTAATCCGCAAATCTTACATGCTTGCTATTTTTTAGACATGCTCTTTCGTTCATCCTAGACTATTTTAATTTGGGAGCATTCTCAACCATATATAGTTAAAATTAAGCTCTGGATTATATTGCTGTTCCGTGCTCTGTGGTAGCATTTTCTGCAGAAAAAACACTGGGTAGGGATGGTATTTGGAGATGGTTAGTCTGAGACTACACAGCTCCATTAATTAAAACCTATAGCATGGGGGGTGACAGAGGGATAGAAGCCAACTCCACAGCCCAGAGGCACCTCACACCTCCTCTGGGCTGCTTCATTTGTGGCATCATTTTCCAGTCCCAGTGGAAGAACTGGGAGCTATATTTTGCCACTTCCCTTGGTTAGGAAGGGAAGATGGCACTGCTGGAACCTTTTGTTCCCTTCTTTAGGCCTAGGAAGTGCATTGTTAGAGCTGGGTGGCTACAGGCAATAATAGGAGGAAGTTGTGGGACAGTAGAACAAAAGTACTCTGAGTCTGGTCTTCGTCTAAGTGGAGGACTGTGTGAGGAACACGAAATGGCCTAGAAGAGGGGAGAGTGGATGGGTCACTGCTGTTTGTTCTCTCTCCTTTAGGATGACCCAGGGTGAGGAGAGTTTGGAGCAAGGTGGTTGTACTTTTTCCTTGAGCAAATAAAGTGTTGAACTCTGAGGCAGAGTGAATGGATGGAGGCCATCCCTATAGGCCCAATTCACTGCTCTCACACTGTCTGGTGGCCATGGCATTAGTTTATACTCCTTTCATGCTTTTAAGGCTTTGTTTACAGCCCTAGATCCTAGAAATTTCCTTTTTGTTTTTCTTTAAAAGGGAAGTTTGAGTGGAGAAGTTGATGACTTTGGTGCTCTTTGCCCCAGGCAAATGAGATGTGCTATTATAGCATGCCAGCAGTTATAAGAGTGTTGCACTGTCTTCCTCAGCAGTTATCTGTTTCCCTCACCAGGGATTAAGTGCAGCTTGTGGTTTCAGGTTGGAATCAAGTTTAGTGTCTCAGAAAAGAGAGTGACCCTCTTGTTATTGTATTGTTGCCAAGGCAAGGGACATGAGTCAGAAGAAAAGAAAAAAGGGATCTGACTTTAAAAAAAAAAATAGTAGTATTGCCCCTTTTCAATCTAAGCAGCTGGTCAAATTGTGGGACTCTGGGGATTTTCCAGCTGGAAATAGAAATAGGGTGGTGATGGATGACAGGAGAGAGATCAATTGATCATTACCTGTTAGCTTCACTCACTCTGGGGCACCTGGCATTGGCCACTGTCGGTAGACAGAATACTGGGTTGGATGGACCTTTGGTCTGACCCAATATGGCCATTCTAAATGTTGTTATAGTCTGTTACTCTCTTTGATGCAATCTTCTTTATTTACAAGAAATGCACAAAGTTCTGCTTCTCTGAATACAGGAGAAATCAAGAACAAAAGGAGCAGTTTCTTAGCATTAAGCTTCTGTAACCAGCAGACCCAGAAACTCTCTCTCTAGTTTTCTCCTGGATCATACTATGCTCACAGGCTATTATTGTTTGGCTTTCTTGTTTTTTTTGCCGCATCCTCTCTTTGTCTTTCTCTGTTATCAGCTTGTATGTTCTGCCTTTCTGCTCTTAGTGATGTTACAGCATCAGCCAATCTGCATTAGCAACAGTGCTGTGCCATTCTAGATGGTATCACTTGAGAATCAGTACTTCTGGGAATGGTGTCAACAATGTGATGTGCCCACCACGGTTTAGAAGGGATGCAGATAGAAAAATACTTCTACTGCATTACAACAATTGTATACCAATCAAACGGAAGTAGCATTGTGGAGAATTAGGCCCTTGCCAATTTTGGGTTTGGTTACACTGGCACTTTATAGCGCTATAAAGCCTCCAGGAGCACTATAACTCCCTACCCGTCCAGACTGGTGAGGCACATAGAGCGCTATAAACCCACAGTTATACAGGTCCTGGTAATCCTCCCTTCCCCGAGGATTAACAGCTCTTGCATATTGCCTGCTCCGTATTATCGCAAGTGTGAATGGGCATTAACACTCCAAGTGCTACAAGTGATCTCTGGAGAAGCCCCGAGCCATTTAAGGCAATTGACGTCTCTTCCCTTTGTTTTGAACTCGGCTGGAGGAATGCAGAAGTATGTTTTCAGAGTTTATCTCTTAACTCGGCAGATAAGCAATGCAAATGTTTACGGAGGGAGCTGTGTGCCCGAGAAGACTAGCGGGCTCTGTATTTCAAAGGATATTTGCAGACAGGCTCTCAGTACGAAGAAAATCCCCTCACTCTCTCCATCCGCATACACACAACACGTTCCCCCTCACCCCCCTCTTTTGAGAAGCACGTTGTACCCAGCTGAATGCTGGGATAGCTGCCCATAATGCACCACTCCCCATGCTGCTGCAAGTGCTGCAAATGTGGCCACGCTATACCGCTGGCGGGTCTCAGTGTGGACATGCTATAGCGCTATCCCTATAGCTCTGCAGTTCTCAAATTTTTGAGAACTGCGACCCATTTTCTGTTCGTTGGCTGCTGCGGCGGACCCTTGTATGTCCGCTGGAAAGCTGCCGAATGAATTACTTCCGCATTCAGCGGCTGTTCGGTGGACATGCCGAGCGCTCCCGACTGCAGCCGAACGGAGCCCTCGGTATGTCTGCTGAAGAGCCACTGAATGCGGAAGTAATTCATTCGGCGGCTTTTCAGCAGCGCTGGGAGCTCCCTACCCCCCTGGAAGCGCTTGGCGACCCCCAGGGGGGTCGCAACCCCTGATTTGATAAACCCTGCTATAGCTGTGTAGGAGGGCAGGTATAACCAAAACCGCTATAAAGCTGTAAGTGTAACCAAGCCCTTTGTGACTACGAAGCATTCCAGTCCAGACAGGAGACCTCTAGTTTCCTTCGAAAGCACCCATCTCACACCCATTCAGTTATGGCTGCTGTTTTAGGATCTGCAAGACAAAAGAGTGAGCAGTACATTCCATGAAATGGTTTGTGAAACATTCACAACTCCTGCAGGTCTGTCAGTAAGAGACGAGGCTTACGAGAACTGAATTTTGGTGTCCTGCAATGCAGCACACTGTCATTAGACTTCTGGGCTGGCCTTAGCCCATATTTATGCTGGAATCAGCTGGCCTACTTAATACAAAAATGTTCTTCATTTTACAGATACTGTGCATGTGACAGCTGCTTCAAAAGCTCCCTCTGCTGAGGGTTCAGAATACTTCATTATGGGATTTCAAAACAAAGCCTTTTGATTGTATGGCACAAATTTCAGTTGCTATTTTTGACATTGTTATAAAATATTTCAAGAAATATATGGTTGAAGTTATTTAGGTCCCTTTATTAGAGTAGCACCAGGGAGAGATTTGATCTGTTAAGTCTATAGCGAGTAACTTTTACATGCATTAAAAAAGGCTTCCGGTATAATGCAATCAATGGAAATGTTACATTCTAAAACAACCTTTTTTCATTTGCAGACCCCTAAAAAATTTCAAATGAGGTGTGCACCCTTTTGGAAATCTTAGACATAGTCTGCAAACACCTAGTGTCCCGTGGACCACAGGTTGAAAATCACTGTTCTAGAACTATGATCACACAAATTATTACATAAAAATACTTGGCATTTACATAGTTCTTTCTGTCATAGATGTACACAGTGCAGTACAACAATCGAGTTGTATCAGAACAAAAAAGATTCTCATTCCTAGGCACTTACAATGTAAAGGCAGCAGGTATGGTTCACAGTACTATATAATGGTGTTTCTCAAGGAGGGAGTCATAACTCCCAAATGCAGTCATAAAGGTCATGAGTTTTTGAAAAGTGTATTACAATCTTAAGAAAATCAAATCTCTCTGCACCACTCGCCACACACCCTTACCCTTCAAGGTAAGTATTCTCTATCAACCCCTATTCGTACGCGCGCACACACAAATGAGATAGGTTTAACATTATCCTTGGTGACACTTTTTTTTTTTTACTCTTATGGTAAATGTATAAGGGAATCATGAAAATGTTTGACTTTGAAAAGGGTGAGAAATTCTACCATGTGGTAACAAACAGACAAAAAGTTTGAATGGTTATTATAGAACAGGGGTTGGCAACCTTTCAGAAGTGGTGTGCCGAGTCTTCATTCATTCACTCTAATTTAAGTTTTTGCGTGCTAGTAATACATGTTAATGTTTTTAGAGATCTTTTTCTATAAGTCTATAATATATAAATTAAGTAGTGTTGTTGTAAAGTAAATAAGGTTTTTAAAATGTTTAAGAAGTTTCATTTAAAATTAAATTAAAATGCAGAACCCCCTGGACCAGTGGCCAGGACCAGGACAGTGTGAGTGTTACTGAAAATCAGCTCACATGCTGCCTTTGGCACCCGTGCCATAGGTTGCCTACCCCTGTTACAGACCAAACACTTCCCAGTGAGTTTTTTAGTAGAATGAGATGCTTGGCTTAAATTAGTTAGGAACTTGGTGCTAAACACAGGGGGTGCCTTCATGAAAGGAGGCAGGTAGTCTGGACTGACAAAACAGACAAATGGAGAGACTATGGACAGAGCCTAGTTAAGTCCTTAAATGGTGTATTTAAGGGTGATTAAGAAAGTAAGAGCTATAGGAGATGACTTCATCCATCGCCAAAAGACGGTAGCTGTTTAACAGCACACAGCAAGGTTACTCAACGTTTCAGAAAAGAAAAAATAGCCTTTCCTATTCAACTGAAATTTCAGGGAAAACTTAGGCAGATTGTAATGAGCTGCATTGAAATATAGTGAGGATATTAAGATTAACACTTCCACTGTTATTAAAGATACCGTAGCACTTTTTATATCCACATAAATCTAACCTGAAAAATAGCACCTGGAGAAGTGCAATCCCTCTTACTGCCATTTAGCTATTGCCCTAAAGGGAATAATGCCACCTACTGAATGACCAACTTGTATTAAATGGGACAACCTTTGAAGTGGCCTGGGAAGAACAGTTTACCAGAATTACAACTACCTCAAAGACAAGGATTTGTATGGATTATGAGAGCATTTCCCTACTGGCAATATTTTTTTCACCATCAAAGCATCTCACAGATGGTTTGGAGTTGGTACACAGTTTATCCTTCCTAACAATTTTCAGTTGGCGCTTCTGGCTATTTTTTTCCTGTCTCAAAGGAAAATCACCAATGAAATGCAATACTAAAGTAATTCCCAGAAAAAAATATATTAAGATGGAGTTAACGTTGAGAGCATATATCAATAATTTAGGATTAAAACATTACAGTGATGTCATTTTTCCCAGGCAATTGTGAGCTGAGATTAAATTTAGAAGAAATCTAAGTGTGTTAAGGTATGGAAATGCACCTCAAGTAAACCAAGCATGCTTATTTCTGCCCTGTAATAACAGCATGGAATGATCATATAGTTGTGTTGGAGGTTCAGGATTAAATGACACACTTTTTTTTTTAAAGACATCGTGATGGAGGATCTGGGGACATATTTCTTTTCAGAAGAAAAATTGTTTAGGGATTTTAACACAAGCCTAATCGAAAGAAAGAGTAGTTCTCAATGGTTCACTGTTGAACTTGGAGGGCATATCCAGTGGGCTGCGCAGGGGTCAGTTCTGGGTCCAGTACTATTCAATATTTTCATTAATGACTTGGGTAATGCAGTGGAGAGAATGCGTATGAAATTTGAAGATGATGCCAAAGTGGGAGGGGTTGTAAGCACTTTGGAGATTAGGATTAGAATTCAAAACAACCTAGACAAATTGGAGAATTGGTCTGATATAAACAAGATGAAATTCAGTGAAGCCAAGTGCAAAGTACTGTACTTCACTTAGGAAGAAAAAAAATCAAATGAGCAGCTACAAAATGCAGAATACATGGATAGACAGTAATACTGCTGAAAAGGATCTGGGGCAGGAGTAATCAATTAGTTTTTGTCAAAGTCCAAGTTTCTTGGTGAATGCCCAGACTCCAGCGAAAATAATTAAAGAACCCCAACAATAAGAGTAAGTAAATTAAAAGGTTTTGGAATCCTTTCAAAAGAGTCTGGCAGTCCAGATTTGGCCTGAGGTCTGCCTATTGACTCCTCATCTGGGGTTATAGTGGGTTACAAACTGAACATGAGTCAACAGTGTGATGCAGTTGTGAAAAAGACTCATATAATTTTGGGGTGTTTTAACAGAGGTGTCATATAGTAGGCCAGGTATCTACCTGGCACTGGTGAGACCTCAGCTGGAATACTGTGTGGAATACAGTTCTGGGCATGACAGTTTAAGAAAGATGTGGACAAATTGGAGAGAGTCCCAAGGAGACCAACAAGAATAAGAGGCTTAGAAAACCTGTCTTCTGAGGAAAAATTAAAAAACTGGGCATATTTAGTCTTGAGAAAAGAAGACTGAAAAGGAGCCCTGATAATCTTCAAATATGTTAATGGCTATTTCAAAGAGAACTCTTTGTCTACTGAACAAGAGGAAATCTGTAGGTTAGCTTAATCTATAGTATAATATAGCTTAATCTATAGTAAGAGAGATTTAGGTTAGAGATATTAGAAAAAACTTTCTAATTATAAGCATAGTTAAGCTCTGGAATGGTGTTCTAAAGGAGTTTGTGGAATCCCTATCACTGAAGGTTTTTAAGAACAGGTTAGACAAACACCTCTGAGGGATGTTCTAGGTATATCTAGTACCGCCTCATTTCTGGGAGCTGGACTAGATGATCTCTTGAGGTCTCTTCCAGCCTTACATGTCTATGGTTGTATGATAATCACAAAACTGAAAAGAATTCAGAGCCATTGGTGCAAATGGTGTGAACCTAAGGTGACTAGTTCTAAACACTAACTAAAAATGAGTGAAATCTATGATTATTAATAACCTTATTCATTTATATTGCAGTTACACTCAATAACTCTGATCAGGGTTTTGTTGTGCAAAGGGGTGTATAACTATCACAGTCACTTTGAGCAGTTTATAGCAGAGAATACTTTATTTGGGTACAAGTGAAGTAACAGAGAAAGATTTTCCAACGTTTGGAACCATGTCAAGGCCTAAATAACACCAACTACATCTGCCTCGTTTTGCTCATCCGACAAGGGTGCATGGCTTTTCTAGAATGTTGCCTGCATACTTGACAGTTCAAAAAGTATTCTTTAAAATGAAGAGCTCATAAGTCCTATAGCAGTGCTTCTCAAACTATCTGATGTGGCGGAATGGCAATTTTTTTCCAATGTGCCAGGGACCAGTACCATATTTGTGCCACATTATTATTTATTATCGAAGGAGTGAGGTGAGCACACGCTTGCATGTCTCATGCAAAACATGCTATAGCGCTATGGCATAATTATCAATATTATATGTGTTTCTGAAAACATAATACTATTTAATATTGTCGACTTTATCGACTGATAATTATTCTTGGTGGAATTCCGGTGCAATTTTAAAATTATACTATTATTTCTTTCTTTCTTTCTTTACTGGAAACTCAACGCGGACTAGCAGCTAATGGCTCATGGACTGGCACCAGTCCGCAGACCACCACTTTGAGTAGCACTGTCCTATAGCACAAGTATTTTATTTGACGTTGTTCGAAAGGAGCAACGGTAAGGTTATTATTAGTTTTTATTTCTGATACTAGTCCTGTCAGGATTCATTATATTCCTTTTTTACTTCTCTGCCCCCTGATGTCACTTTTCTCTTCTATTTCTCTCTTCACAAGAAGGAAAAAGGGTTATTTGTGAAATGCTTTTTTCCTACAGACTATGCCAAATTAATGATTCAGGAAACTTAAAATGCCTAGAAATGAACGTCTCTCAGCTTCCTTTGTGAAGGTCAGCCAGTAACAGATGGGAGTGGTGGAGAGGAAATTGCTAATGAACACAGGAAAGTGCATGTCATTAGAGCCCTAATAAAGAAAATGTAAAATTTCTAATTGATTACTGAGATACAAAGTCTGTTATTTGAAAAAATACATCTACGAAACAAATTAATAGGTAGCTACCTTTTCTTCTAATGCTGTGAGGTTCGCCGTCATCCAATTATTTACCAATCAGTAAACGCAAAGACAGTTTTGACCTGTTTGTGGTGATAAAGCTTTGCAAACAGCTACCCTCTAATCAGCTATACAAGGCTGTCTTTCACTTTATTTTCAGTAATGTTTCCTTGAGATAAGAGGTATGCTCCCAGACATGTTTTGTGATAGGATGTTCCTTAACCCAAGTGTCTCCTATACCAATACTTAATCCTCAACTACAGCTACAAATGAAACAAACAAGATAATTTAATGCTCCTTCCTCCAGTTTAGTACCTTCTCCCTTTCCTCTTGTGTTAAGTTGCTTAAAAAGCTTCTTACATGTTGTTCCTTATGCCTGGAGCATCCGGTCAGCATTCATCCACCAAGCCCCCTTGCTCCTCCTTACAGTCCACTTCTTTGAAGAATCTCTCCTTTGTCCTTGTCATTAGTAACTGCACACTCTCCGTTCCCTGAGCTGTTGTCTTGTGCATCATCTTCTGCTTGTTTATCACATCTCACTTAGACTGTAAAATCTTTGGAAGAGAAAGTGTCTCTCTTTCATTGGGCCTTACTCTGATCCCATTGAAATCAATGGGAATTTTGTCATTGACTTAGGGTACGGCTACGCTACCCACCGGATCAGCAGGTAGCGCTCGATGTATCGGGGATCGATTTATCGCTTCTCATCTAGATGCAATAAATCGATCCCCGAATCGACTCCTGTACTCCACCTTGGTGAGAGGAGTAAGCAGAGTCAGCAGGGGAGCAGCCGTGGTCGACTTGCCGCCATGGGAACAGCCAGGTAAGTCAACCTAAGATACTGTGACTTCAGCTACACGAATAGTTATCTTAGGTCGACCTTCCCCCATTCCCCCATAATGTAGCCCAGACCTGTATGGGCCTGTATGTGAGACATGCTGGGTAACCCTACCACACTATATAAAAGATTGTTATTGTTAACACTACAGTATACATTACAACATGCCCACAGAGGCAATGCTCCAATATATGTGACAGGATGAAAAAGAGGGAGCTATGTAACTTTTAAAAGGAAAAATTGTTATAACAGCCTGTCTCTTTTGGTGTTTTCTGCTTAGACGTTGACCCCAGTGCAGATCAGCTCCATTTGCCAGGCTATATTAGAATCTGGGAAGCAATATGCCGTGAAGAAGAGGAAACCATGCCCGCTCATGTACTCTTATTATGGAACAGAATACCTTGGTGAGTAGAACATACCAATCACTTAGAAACCAGGTATTGCTTTGACACCAAGGTAATAGACCACTTAGAAATAAGATATTGGCAGGCAAACAATATGTACAGTCTGCTTTTGCTAACTAACAAATGGTCATACAGGTAAATGGACAAATATTGTATGTGGGCCACCTAAAATGAATGCAGTAATTAGTGCTAATTATACACTGCCTATTCCCACTTGGCTCCAATATTTCCCTTCTGCAGAAAAACTTGTAATAAGGGAAAAATGCATAAATGTTGTGAGACTCCTCACAGAGTTGGGACCTTTGCTTCTCTGAAGCGAGGAGTTTGCAGCTGTTATGTGTTTGTGAAATACAGTAGAGAAATCTTTTATCTGCACTTTAGTTTTCATTATTCTCAAATGTTGCCACTCTATAGGGAAAATGGGTGAATTCATACTGAGTTTTTCTTTAAATTTAGGAATCTGAAAGATGTAAGTGGTAACAAATTTTTGAGTTGCATGTCTAATACTTTTATTCAACACAATATTATAACTGTCAGAACAAGACAGAACACCCATCTGCACCACACAGAAATTATTTCCAGTAGAAAGATGCAGTGTGATGGATCTGTGAGCAAAAATAATTCTTATTTTAACCATTTCTATTCTTTACAGGTGCAGCCCATGGCCTTTCATCCATCCTTCAGATGCTGCTGTCCTATTACGAGTACCTTCAGCCTGCAGATCAGGAGCTTGTATGGCAGAGCGTTGACTTTCTTATGGACCAAGAACAGAACAGCAACTGGCCTCCTGAACTGGGAGAGACAATTGAGCGGGAGAATGAGCTTGTGCACTGGTGTCATGGAGCTCCAGGTCTTTTTCAGATTGATGCTGTGAAGTAGCCAGATGTTACCAATTACAATGCTTTTCACACTAAATGATTCCATTGAGAAAATAACATCAGGTCAAATTTTACTGATTTTACTGTTTATGTCAAGCAGGAAAATTGTTCATGCTTTTTTTCAGTTAAGTTCTTTTGTTTATTACTGAAGTGGGTGGAAGATCAGGCAATGAAGGAAGTTCCTAAATCTCTCAGAGGTACTTCAAATATGCTGTTACAAAAGCCATTAAAATCCAGTAGTACAATATGTCACCTGATGACCTAGCTGTAATGCCCTGTACTCTCATACAAGAAGTCTAAGTATGATCTCTATTTTCCAAGCCCTTGCTCCCTTGTGTGGCAGAGACTTCAGTGCATGATATTTACGAGTTACAAGGCAAGTCCTGATTGGCTGGAGGGTGAAGGTGGCCTTAGTGTACTGAAAGGGGCACAGACAATGCCAGACTTAGTATTTATGCGTGGGCCTGGAAAAGTTTTTTGCTGATTCCCCTCAAACATAGCCAATTTCTGTCTGTTACTGTTGTACACTTATGCACAGATTTGACCTAAGGATTTGTTTTTATGGGAAGGGAAGTAGCAAATATGTCCAATGGCTGGTGATGGGACACCTACGTGGGGAGGGCTCTGGGTTGCTCTAGAGCAATTCTTTCCCAGGTATATGGCTGGTGGGTCTTCCCACATGCTCAGGGTCTAACTGATCACCATAATTGGGGTTGGGAAAGAATTGGCAGACCCCAGAGGGAAAGGGGGGTTTCACCGCCTTCTGCGGCATGGGGCACAGGTCGCTTGCGGGTTTAAGCTAGTGTAAATGGTGGATTCTCTGTAGCTTGAAGTCTTTGAACCATGATTTCAGTACCTCAGCTAGAGGTTAGAGGTCTATTACAGGAGTGGGTGAGTGAGATTCTGTGGCCTGCAATGTTTAGGAGGTCAGACTAGAATATCACGATGGTCCCTTCTGGCCCTAAAGTCTATGATCTACGAGTATGCACTAGCAAAATATTAATTGTGGAATTTCCCCACATTTAAGAGCTCTGGGGAGGAGGGGAAGTTTTTGTCTGAGTTCCATGCTGACCCCAGCTGAGGCTCTCACCTTTGCTTTAGCAGTATTTGCTTGTGCAATTGTATATTGAAATTACTTCCCACCAAGACATAGTGGCTAACTGTTCTTACTGGCTTTGTAACCTAAACCTAGGAGATAACAGCGAAAATTGACAGCGTCCTCCAATACCATTCATTTTGTTAAACAAAGTTCAGGAGCAGAGACCCATGTATTTTAAATGTGTTCTGTTCAAACTGCAAACAGTGCAACATAATTAGAACAGCTGGCTGGATGAAAATGTCTTGCCTCCTCCTCAAAGGCGAATATTTCCTCATAAAATTATACGAGTTTGTGATGCAGGACGGGCAGTATTTAATCCTGTCCCAGGGACTGATTGATAGTCTGCTACCTCACGACACAGCAGGGCTAGATCTGGATGATTTATACCGTTAGAAAACAGGTGTTTTCCAGTGGGATACAGCACTTACTCTTAGCCCTCAGAGCACCAAGATTTTAAGTGGCTAAAACTGGGATGTTTAATGGAAAGTTATTTGAGGTAATTTTTAGAAGCCTTCTAATTGTTCTGATTTTCCTTTGCCTGGGAGTCCTCTATATTGTATCCTTCATGAATCATGAGTAATGCAGCCATTTTAATACCACACCACTATAAAACAGCTCTCAGTGGCATATACAAAATATAAACAGTTTTTTTGAGACCTTGAATTTTTTTAAAAATTCAGGCTGTATTTGTATCCCTTCTCATGTAGCATCTGTCTTTTAGTTACTGTGAATCCAACTGCACAGTGATCACATGGGGATTATAACTAATAAAACTGAATCACCTTTAAAAATTACTTTAAATGTTTTTTTCATGCATAAAAAGGACATGACTGACAGCCAGGATCTGCCAGGGCAAGAATAAAATGCAATGTGTCCCATTGGAAAGGGGGTTAGTTCCTATTTCCAACTCTGTAGAAATGAGAACAACTGGGTCTTAAACCTGTCATTGTTGCAAGACTAATTATTGCCCATCCTTGATCTTGGGTCAATGTGATTTGGTGGGGAAACTCCACATTTTTGGGAGAGAAGGAAACGTCTTGTCTTGTGGCTAGCTCATTTAAACACAAACATGTGGCTGCTGTTTTAAGCTGCTCAGGGGTCTGGAATGAGATGAGCTAATGGGGTGACTGCATGTGAGGCTTTTAAAGGTGCATGGTGAATGCAACTTATCACATGGCTCTCAATTTATCATACTGCTACCGCCCTCACATATGTGGCATGTACACTCAAGTGAATATATATCATAGATGAGAATATTCTTATGTATTGATCACATAACATTTTACCAGCTTGATTGTACTTTATAAAAACAAAACTGATTTCTCTGCTGTTTCCCTAGGTATTGCATACCTGTTTGCTAAAGCTTATTTGATTTCCAAGAAGCCCCAGTACCTAGACACTTGTATCCGCTGTGGGGAACTGACATGGCAGAAGGGCCTGCTGAAGAAGGGACCTGGAATTTGCCATGGAGTGGCTGGTAGTGCCTATGTGTTCCTACTCCTATATAGGCTTACTGGAAACTCTAAATACATCTATAGAGCACAAAGGTTAGTATGCTCACCATTCAGCAACACCTCGCTTGGCTTTGGGGTTTATTATTATAGAGCGTGGTGAAATACAAAGAACACTCTCAGAACCTTGCGTAGTCTATGGCCACAATTCCTTCAAGTTCTTTCATTTTGTTCAACACAGAACAAAAAATGCCCAGAGTCAGCAGAACACAAAGCAATTTAAACAGGGGCATTCTGTCTCTAGAGCAGAACATGCTAACAGATTTTACATTCTAACAGCCTATTTCTTCCTCAGACTAGTCCAGCCTCTTTTTAGGGTCTGCATCCAAATAGGGTCATGAGAAGTCGATTCCATTAACTGATGAGGTGCTTCTAGTGCAGAGTTAGGCAAACTTTTTGGCCTGAGGGCCACATTGGGGTTCAGAATTGTATGGAGGATCGGGTAGGGAAGGCTGTGTCCCCTCAAACAGCCTGGCCCTGCCCCCATCTGACCCCCTCCCACTTCCCACCTCCTGACTGCCCCCCTCAGAACCTCTGACCCATCCAACCCCGCACTTCTTGTCCCCTGACTGCTCCCTCCAGAGACCCTCACCCTAACCACTCCCACCCCCTATCTAAACCCCCCTGCTCCTTGTCCTCTGACCGCCCCCTCTGGAGACTTCCCTGCCCCAGTCACCCCCCAGGACCCCACCCCCTATCCAACCCCCCTGCTCCCTGTCCCCTGACTGCCCCACCCCATAGCCACACTCCTGCCCCCTGACAGGCCCCCTGGGATTCCCACGCCCTATCCAACCCCTGCCCCCCTTCCCCCTCCCCTGACCACCCCCCGAGACCCTCTGGCCCTTGTCCAACCCCCCCGCCCCACCCCCCTTACCACGCCGCTCAGAAGAGCATGTGTGATCTGGAGCCAGACACGCTGCCGCACTGATCTGCCGGAGCGCATTTCCCCACCCCCCAGAGTGCTGCTTGTGTGGCACGCTGAGGCTGCGTGGGGTGGGGGGGACAGTGGGGGAGGGAGGAGGAGCTAGCCTCCCCAGCCGGGAGCTTGCGGAGCCGGACAGAATTAGCCCACGAGCCAGATCTGGCCTGCTGGCTGTAGTTTGCCCACCCCTGTTCTAGTGGGACTCTGCAATCCTTTACTGGGATTAAACGCAAAAGGATCCATCCTACTATTTTTACCTTCACCTCTGGTTGCCATGGGGGGTGAGGGCTAGAGAAATGGCTCTAGATGGCACTGAAGTTCTGAATACTCAGAGTACCCAACTATGATTTGAATACACACCTGCTAAGTACAGGACTGAGATTGTAACTCATCTAACATAGACTATTGAGTAGGTGTCATGTTATTGACTTAGAGCCTGTCCAGAAATACAGCAGTGAAGACCTCCATATATTATGAACAAATACCTGAAAATTTTAGCTCTTGCTACACAGCTGAGTGAAATGAACCACTGGTTTCATTATATTGATTCTCTCTGGTTTTCACATGTGACACGGTCTCGCAGTACATAGAAGTGCAACCAAGCCAGGATCTTGCTTCTCTACATATTTTACACACACAGAGGTCACATTCTGCTCTCACTTATATCAGTTGTACATCAGTGTAACTCCATTGACTTCCTATTTACACTGGTTTAAATGGGATGAGGTCTAGGCAGAATTAAAGCAGGGAGCAGTTATTTTTAGTTCACATTTTTTTCTGACCTATTATAGCTTTTTTAAATGATATATGTTTGTTTCCATTTTCCTTAGCAAGCAGGAAATGATTCTGGAATCACAATGACTTATTTTCGATGCTGCTCATTTTATAGTATTTTGAGAGTATTTCACGTGCTTAAGTACATCCATCCAGAAAACACTGCTGTTCTGTGTCCTGCTGGGTCCTGTTGAAACAAAGACCAATATAAAATCACTTTGTATAAATGGAAGGGTTTTTTTAAACTTATAAATGTTGTATAGAGATACAAAAAAGCGTGTAGATCTCAGACGGGCAACAGGCATGTCAAATATATAAATACAGATTGGAACGATTCTGTTCTTCTTGATTAAATGGGCCCCAGTTTGGTGTGGGGAAAAAGGTGTAAACAGATTTGCAGATAATGTCAGATAACTAGCAGATGTGAAATTACTAATATTCTTCCTATTGCGTGTGGTGATGTGAAGCCTTTTAATGGCAAATGAACAGATATACAGGAATGGCACCAAAGCCAGATGCATAAAGAGAGAGGTAATAAAGATTTCATTTTTTGTCTTTAATGTTTCTTAGGTTTTCAGAGTTCTTATTTACAGAAGAATTTAAGGCTGGTTCCCGAGCATTAGAAAACATATATAGCCTTTATGAAGGCTTCTCGGGGACTGTGTGTTTCCTGATTGACTTGCTGCAGCCCAACCAGGCCGAGTTCCCTCTCTTCAGTGTCTTTGTCTAGGGAAAGATCTTCTCCAGTGCCACATTGGAACAGCCATGCACAGGGCACCTGCAGTTTCACTTATCTGTAAAGGGAGGCTATTTTAAAAAATAAGCCACATTCAGTGGTACCACTAATGCTAGCCTTAATTTTACTGGGGGGTCAGGAAGAAGCCTAAATATACTGGGGATTGGGGAGGGAAGTATGTGGTTTTAAAAAGATTGTTTAAAAATAAAAGGGGAGAATGAAGTGGTTTTTCAAAATTGAAGGGATAGAAATCCAGCTGTACTAGGGGAAGTAACATCTTCTGATTATTCAAATGAGAGTCAAAGGGGCATTAACAATCTTTAACGTGATGGTTATGCAGAAAAACAAAATGGAAATCTGAACAGTAGCGACATGCAAGGGAAATAAAATGATTAATCCAATGGGTTTAAAAAGAGGTCCATAAAATAGGACATTACCCAGCTAAGCTCTTGTGGGTGACTCAGACAGGTCACTGAAGTGTGACAAGGCAAAATCTGGGACTACTTAATTAAACGTTTCCTAGTACTAATAACACCTTTCCTAAAAAGTATCTATATGTTGGAATCTTTTCATTGTCATATGCATATAATAACAGTTATACAGCTACAGTCTGTCTTTAATTGCACATGTACCACATTATGTTGCAGTCTGTGGGGTTTCATGTACATAAATGACAGATGAATTTGACCATGAGTTTCAAAACTGCGTGTGGTGAGAAACACTAATCCCTATCACCACCCTATGGTAGTAGTATAACTTCATCTTTTTATCAATATCTTCTCTTTCATGAAGTAGATCAATAAAATCCACGTAGAAGACTTGGATCACTAAATTCTGTAGCAAAGGCTTTAGAGAGACAAGGTGGGTGAGGTAATGTTTTTTTATTGGACCAGCTTCAGGTCAGGCCTGAAGAAGAGCTCTGTGTAGCTCAGAAGCTTGTCTCTCTCACCAACAGAAGTTGGTCCAATAAAAGATATTATCTTATCCACCTCATCTCGCTCATATCCTGGGGTCAACATGGCTACAACAAAACTCCAAATAGGCAGGGTATAGAAGTCAAGTGCCATTTTCACAGTATCAGATACTAGGTAATATTGCTTATTGCCAATCATAGCAAAAAATGTCTTTAGTCCATTGTTTGAACTATAGCATATATATGAAGATTGAAAAAGTGATTGACAAAATCTTTTCCTGATGAAATGGGGTGATACACTTTAGAGATTCAAACTGTGTGCATACCTTTGATAGAAACCTGAGTAATGGGCTTAGGAAAAGGCTGATAAAAAGTTTAAAACTAAAACCACTTATTTCTCTGGTTAACCAAGTAATGTTGCTAATGTATCACACAAGGTATTGTACATGCCCAAGTAATTTGTGGCTATTGAGATCTATAGTCAATCCAGTAACACTGCACTAGCATAGATAGGTAGGTAGGTAGATTTGAAACCTAATCAAAATGCAAATGTAGATTTGTTAAAATACCGTAGCTGCAAATGACTGTATTTATCAGACTAATATATTTCCTTATACTGGAATACAGTAATACAATTGAATTTAAGGGGAGAGTGGGAAGGCTGATAGGTCAAAAGTTACACCCAATGGCTTCACGTGTTCAAGCTGAAACATATGCATAACTCTATCCCAGTACTCTGCTGATCTGCCATTCCCCTTGTGTGTTTAGCTGGAAAAGGTTCAGTTTTTCTTAGGGCCTGATCCTTTAAGGATTCCCATTGACTTCCATGACTTTGGATTAGGCTATAGAATGCAGTTCGATCCTGCAGCCCATATATATGTTATTAATCCTTACTCACTCCCACAAGCCCCTTTCACATGAATTGATTTCATGGGATGACTTGGATAAGTAAGGGCTGAAGAATCAGACCCCTGTTGGGTGGTTTGGTATAGTATTAAGTAGTTATTTTACCCCAGAAGTAGTTTCATTTTAAGTAATGCATTTCACCGGTTGACAAAGCAATCTATTTTTTTTATTAGTTTGTCAAGCACGTTGGGATCCTTGGAGGAAAGGGAATGTCAGAATGCACAGTACTGTCAAAATGCAAAGTGTATCATTACTTGCTTCATTCTTGTGTGCAGAGGCAATACATCTCATATGTATGTGTACCTATTGTGCTGAAACCTGAAGTCAGTGGGAGAACAAAAATAAGTAATATGAGTGGGATTGATCCCAGATGTGTGAACAACATTAGAGGTCACCCCGCATCCCAGATCTGTTGCTGGTCGATCGCCCAGCTGAGATGTTGGAATCTTTTTCTAGGTTGCATCCTGTGCTTTGGATGGCTAACAGATTTTTCAGAATTTGGACCTTTTTAAACGTGTTTAGGAAAGGTGAAATTTTTGACCTGTCAGTTTTATCCTTGTAACCTGATATTTAGGATCCTACCAAATTCACAGTCCATTTTGGTCAATTTCATGGTCATAAGATTTTAAAAATCATAAATTTCATGATTACAGCTATGTAAATCTGAATTTCCCACTGCGGTGTAATTGTAGGGATACAGACACAAAAAGGAATCAGAGGTCACAAGATTATTGTAGGGGGGTTGCGGTGCTGCTACCCTTACTTCTGCTCTGCTGCTTGTGGTGCGCTGCCTTCAGAGCTGGGCAGCTGGAAAGCTGCGGATGCTGGCCAGGAGTCCAGCTTTGAAAGCAGAGCTGCCACCAGCAGTAGTGCAGAAGTGAGGATGGCATGGTATGGTATTGCTACCCTTACATCTGCACTCCTGCCTGCAGAGCTGGGCCCTCAATCAACAGTCACTGCTCTCCAGGCACCCAGCTCTGAAGGCAGTACAGAAGTAAGGGTAGCAATACTGTGCCCCCCCCCCCACTAAAATAATCTTGCAATCCCCCTTGCGACTCCCTTTTGGGTCAGAACTCCCAATTTTAGAAACACTGCTCTCCCCTCCCGCCATGTGAAATGTGTATAATACAAGGTAAAAGCACACAAAAGACCAGATTTCATGGGGGGAGACCAGATTTCATGAACTTGAATTTGGTAGGGCCCTACTGATGTTCTTTAATTCTAAACTTAGATTGTACATAGTATTCATGCAGTTAAAATATACCAGTAACAATGTCCATGTTGCGGTATTTAGAAAGCTGCTTTAAATGCTTTTTATTATATTGTGAAAAACAATCTTGGAAATATTTTTTCTTAAATCAGAGAACTAAATTCTGCCATCTGGACTCAGGGCTGTTTTAATCCTGCAGTTATTACCTGCAGCCTTATTTACAGATGGAGACTGAAAAAGCAGTGTTTTTGGTATATACAACCTAAGAACTTCAATGCACCCAATTCAGTCAAAAGCAAAAGACCTAGAACTTAAAATCTATTTCTGTAGCAGCACAGTAATCATCACATTTAAATTTTGTCTTCATTATCTCTGGCACCACAAAACCTAATTATAACTAACTAACTATGACTCAGGAGTTTTCACTGCAGATGGAGATCTGTGTCAAAACCCCAACAAATCTAGAATATGGGAATAAATACAAAAATTCAGATCCTAAACAAAAAGTATGTTGATATTGTTACATACAAGACTCTAAGTTTTCAAATAGGAACACAGTGACAATGTTTCAAATATTTGGAAAAAAGTAAAAAATATTCTGTAAGGGTAATAGATTAGATAACTCTTATTTTGCTATTCTATTCTGCTTAATTTTCAATAGGTATAGTTTTATTGCTCTTTTTAACTTGTTCCTTATAAAGGGCAGGAATTGAAAAGGTTAAGTATTCATCATCTGTTCTCTAATGGCTTTCTATCTCTATCCTTTTGCAGAGTTCATTCTTTCTGATTTACATTCAGTAAGGAATCTCTTGTAATTTACCATATATTCTAAAAGCAACTGAAAACAAGTTGACAGTCTTTTCTTGTAATCCTTGCTTGTGTAGGTAATCTTTAGCCATCTGGGATTAACTGTGAGAGTAACAACTACTTGTATAAAGGTTGCACTGTGTTTCATATCCATACTGCTATAAGAAAACAGATATAACCACATTTGGTTTTCAAAAGCCTCAGACCCAACCTGTTCTTTTGAAGTCAGAAGGAGTTTTGCCATTGACTTCAGTACAATCAGGGTGAGAACTCTCATTTATTGCAGCATTTATAAAGTTCAAATACAAAATATATTGCAGTCTCTTGGAACTTAATTGTTTATCATTTTAATCTTGCAATACCTTTTAAGAAACCTGTCTTACACTGCCTTAACAGTGAAGTCCCCAGACTGCTTCAAAACAAAATGGAAAACAATTCAATTTTGTTCTTAATAAAATGTCTGTGATGCAGTTGCATTAACTTAGACTTGACTCTGCCTCAAGGATTGAAAAAACTCAGCACATATTTTCAATGTTTTTCAATGTTACCAAAACAATTCATTAATTAATAGTAATAATGTACAGTTAGATATGTAGGGTGAGATTTCAAAACTGTATAAAGGAGTTAGACACCTCATTTTCTCTGAGAGTTGGGTGCCTGCCTCACTTAGGCACTTCTGAAAATGCCAGTCATAATGTAAATCTGGATTTTCAGCTCTTTCTTCCTCTAGCAAATTTCTTCCTCATACTTACCCTGTTGCAAACTTTATTGTAGCTTTTAAGAGTTAGGCAAGTAAACAACTTGTCTGCAGATATCTGTGCTTCTGTGAATGAGATACAGCAAAGGGATAAGCTTTTCTATGTTCCATCCTTACTGCCTTCAGAGACTAATTGTGTCATCCCCAGGCTGAGACAAAAGGTCTAGCAGAAGTTACCGCTTCCTGCTCCAGAACTAGAATCTCACAATTTGAAACATCATAATCCTGTGCAGGTTCTGCCACCGTGGTGTGAGAATAGTATATGTTAGGAGAACCCCACCCACTTACCAACAGTAGAACGCAAAATGGCAGAATCTTTTTTACACATTAAAGTAAAATCCCATGACATGTTTGGTTGCTGAAATATAGGCCATAGGAATTTAAGTGGTATAAAAGTGGTTCTGATTATGCTTTTTTAAAGCAAAGGGGTTACGCTTTGCCATACATTGTGCGTCGTGTTGCTTATTTATGGTGCGTGTGTATCCTGTTATTGTGTAAAGTGGTGGAATAGATATCAGCCTACGGAGCTATATACTATTTATGACTGTTGGCAAATCATCTGCAAATTGTTACTGTTGAATAATGTATTTTATTTGGTGATAGAACTAGGTCTGAAATATTGAGGTTTAGTGATTTTAGGATTCATAGAGCCAGGTACAACGTAATTTTCAGCAACAGAAATGTGAGTTCTAACAGATATTTTTCCCCCCTAGCACTCAAGCTTTCACCATCAGGAATATACTTATTGTATGCCATTGTTTTAAATCTCAGCTTTGTCTACATGTTTTTTTTTTCTTTCTTCCCCTTCTACCCATGTTATGAATTACTTCAGAGGGCTAGATTAGCAGCCCAACTCCTTTGTTTTTTAAAACAAAGCACACTGCTATAGGACTGTCTATTTTAATGTAAAAGGGGGTTGTCCACATATTAGTATTGTGTTACTTTCTCACTCCTTGCTGGCCTCTGCTCATTGGCTCTGCCACTTCCCTGATGCTAAATATAATCATTGGACTGTATATTGATTGTCACTGACTTTTGAAATATGTTAATATAGCAAAAATGAATTTGTAGAGAATTTTCAGTTCTACCGTAACTCATGTCTACTAAGACAGTCACAAGAGGGTGGGTAAAATGGACTAATGTTCCAAAATATACACCTAAATTATCCTTGGAAATATGAACAAAGACACTGGTTATCCTTAAAGATTTTTTTCAGTTATCTTGCAAATAAGTAATGTCATTTTTGCATTCCTGATACTAGATCTATAGAAATGCCATGGATAACATGAGAACATTGATTATTTTCAAAGGTCACATTGTTAAGGTTTAAATGTGACCACTGTAGGTGTGTGCAAAATATAGAATTGCGGGTGCAAATGGGATAATTCTTCAGACAGAGACCCATCTGCACATGTAGTTACAGGGTTTGCAAACATAATTGCATGTTTTACGCATGTAGTTATCTGTTTTGACCCATGCATGCATCACTGAAAGTACTTTAAAATTTGACCAGTAACATTTATGGACAAAACATCTCTCTTAGATCTATAGAGCAGATCTCAACTCTGATAGTCAACTCCACCTACGGTCCTAAACGTCTATTGACATAATACCAATGGGGTTCTCCTATACAAAGATCACAATATCAGAGATGAGAATTGCTGTACAGTTTTAAGAATGAATCTTGCTGTCAAGAACCACACGGATGAACAACCATTGGCTAACACCACTGGTTTACATTGTGATAAAAAAATTGAGTTTGTATTTAAATGTTCTGGATTGAATAGTAAGTAGCATTAAGGCTAAACTGAAAAGAAAAGAGGAAATATCAAAAAAACACATTACTAAGGGAATGACATACTGCAAAGCCATAAGCCAGAAAAACTCAGGGCCCACAAAACAATACTGCATTTTTGGGATGTGAATAGGCATTTTCCAAGAAAATAACACAGAGTTTGCTTCGTTGCACAAATATTGTACAGTATGCACTGTACTTAACAGATTTCTGCTGCCTTGAATCAATGCCAATTATAGCAAAATCATCACAGGCATACTCACTGAAAAATTTCTGTCCATATAGGAATTGTCTGTAATTGTATCTACTGCTATCCATTCATCTAGATTCATTTAATAAATGGAATTCTGAAGAAATGCTCAATATGTGTGAGTATTTCAAAAAAGGGGTTGAAGTACACAAACTTTTTGAACTAATAAAATTCCTGACTAATTTATATCCCGTGGTTATCGTTGTCATCACTAGTTCTGTATTCTGTTTGTAACATTGCCAGTCATGATCTGAGAAATCAATACATCAATAAGAGATGGATTTATCATAACGGATGAAAGGCTCTAGTCTCTTACTAACAAAAATACAGAGCCCACTGACATTTTTCATGTGATGATTCAAAGAGAAATCTAAGGCAATTAGATTCAAATACAGCAATACAAATAATATGGCAGAAAACTACTTTTAATTAAAACATATTTTGCATAGCAATGTGTTGATAGTTGTATAAAAGATATTTTATAATACAATGAAGTTCCTAAACAATGTTGCATAACATATACCAAAAAACATTTTATGTAGAAATCCTGGAGTCATTTGTATACTATATATAGGGATATGGAAAATGTTAAATATTTCTGTTTCATATCAGGCAAGAGTACTATAAGAACTAAAATTAAGTTGTGCTTTGGTCTTCATTACCATTTAAATATATCTGTTGGGGAAAGGTTTGCGCTAACAATAGGCCTGATTTTCCTACTGTGTTCAACTTTGTGTAGTCATTTAGGGCCTCATCCAACTCATTGAGATCAATGATAAAATTCCTGTTGATGTCAGTGGTGCAGGATAAGGTCATTACTTCTATGTGAAGTAGGTGTGACACTACCATTCTGGGCCCCAAGCCTGCAAACTCTTATGCATGCATTTTAAGTTTATTCACATGAGTTGAACAATTACATCAAGATTCACTGAAGTCAAGAGTATTCACATAAGAACAATTAAGCACATGCATATTTGCATGATCAAGGCCCAGTCTGATAGCATTTTACACCTGCTTTGGCCCAATTTATCTAAAAATACATGTACGTGAGTACCAGCAAGTGTACAAGGGAAAGTAGATTGCATTGCTAACATAGATATTATTTTATAGCTAGGTATCCTTAGCTATACACTGATCATTTGCTTTGTTCCAGCATATGCTATATGGTATTCATTTCTTGTATAATAAACAAGTGCTGTGTCCTAGCTTCATTTTTTGTCTGTGACATCCGCACACAGCCATAGTGTGGTGTAGTTCCTTTAGAACTAAGATTGATTTTAGCCTCGTAGAAATACACCTTATTGGTTTAAAACACCCTGATGTGATAATGTTGGAAACACTGTGATCTTTCAAGACGTGTTTATTGTATTAGTTTTGCATTGTAGATTATACATGCACTAATAGAAGCTAGAGTTATAGCATTTTAAAGCAGTGTTAATAATATTGGTTTAGCAGTGATAGAGAAAATCTATGTATACCCACGTTGTTAATATAAAAACTGTGGTTATCTTTTGCCTTACAATAAAAGCCTAATCTTAAGTGTTATGGATATTTGTATCAATTGATTAATTATTCTTGAGAACAGTTGCTGTAGGTACCACTTTTCCCTCTGAATCAGGACTGACTCAACATCCCAGTACTATTCTTTGTGGCACTGTGCTGCTGGAGGAGAGGTCTTTCGGATGAGAAGTAAAACTAAGGTCTGGATCACCTGTGGTCATTAAAGATCCCATGGCAGTTTTCATAATAGTAGCGATATGTTACCCATGGTGTGTTGATCAGTTTCCAATTCAGGCAAATATCTTCAGCCTACCCACATTTCACACACACACATCCTCCCTTCCCCACTTGAAGGGCCCAATCCTCAGATCACCTTCAGTTCCTCTCTGAAAATTTAGATGGCACAGTAGTAAAATACACCTGAGCCCTCTCTTCACTATAACTTCCCTCTGTGCTGCTATCCATGGAGTAACAAATTATGGAGTTGTGGTGAGTTGTGGGCTCATGATTTGCCATTGCAAATGCAAATCTAGAAATGTCCCAAATTAAAGGTAGTTATCACTTTTTTTCACTGATCTGGTAGCAGATCTGGAGCTGATATATAATAATGTTATGAATACTGCTATATAATAATTTTAAGAACACTGTGACCTGGTCAGTAAATGTAAGTTATTAGACATTGGGATTATTGGAATGTTTATTATACACTAATAAGACTCAAGTTCAGTGGCTCTGTACAGGCAGGTGACACAATAGTTTTTCCTATAAGAACACCCAAGCACCCACTTGTAAGCGTGGTATTCTTTGAGAGTGTGAGCCAAAGTGACACCACTGTTTTGTGGCAGAAGATGAGAGATCATAGGACGTTAAACAATTTACAAGTGTCTTGATCCCTTTGAAAGATGATGAGTTTTTTGGGGCTGTCCAGAGCGTGTGAGCTTTGAGAGAGAGGCTCGATGCAAGAGTCTCTAGGGAGCTAGTCCTTCCAGGATTCCCATATGGAAGACCGTTAAACACCTGGTAAGCTAGACGTGTGTAGTGTGTTTTATTGTTTGTAAGATATATTTTCTCTGAAGTGCTTGGGTTCTAAATAAATTACACTTTGCTTTAAGAAGGCCGTTTGGTCACTGATTACTATCATTGTCATCCTGGAGAGGAAAGAATTGCAGGGTTTGGACACAAGTCAGACCTGCCGCGGTAAATCATGGTTGCAACCTAGGGCCCAGTCTGAGAGTGCAACAATCACATGATTTCACCTTGAAAGACTGGTGATGCCTCGAGGTCTGAGAGCTAGAGGGGATGAGCTTGGACAGATCAAGAAGAGGCAGAGGTGCAGTTTGCCCAGTAACTGAGACAATTCCATTGCTCTTGCTGTTTGTCAGCTAATAGTCTTTAAAGCCACCATATCTCTAAGGATGTGTCCAGATTGCCTTTTACCTTCAAACTCCATTCTGTTAGAAAGTATGTGCCACCATCCAATAGCAGTGGGTATCACTGCCAAGTAGGAGGCCAACTAAAAATTACTGGTCTTAACCTTTAAAGCAGCATTTCAGATTGGGCATTTGAAATACTTGAATTACTAGATGGGTTCATTAAAATGTTACATTATTAGGGTGTCATCAGGTTGGCAGAGCACAATGAAAGCCACAAAACACCCTTTTTCCATCTCAGCATGAATTTTGCTAATGATTGTCTTTGCTAGCATAGACAACACCTTATAATTGCTATGGTCTAATTAAAATGACATCAGCTCCCCTCTGTGGAGTCTCCTCAGAATC
Source organism: Dermatemys mawii (assembly GCA_007922305.1). NCBI lineage: Eukaryota > Metazoa > Chordata > Testudines > Dermatemydidae > Dermatemys > Dermatemys mawii. The sequence goes on along the minus strand of ML677385.1, from coordinate 7,612,021 downwards.
AGTTTGTTCTTTTTAACCATATGAAAACAAAGTGTCAGGCCTACTGGGGCTTCTGCAGAGGAGGGTGTTGGTGAGACATATATCTAATAATCTGTGAAAGATGGCATTTGGTTTGAGAAAATGGATGAGTTTTTTTCTGAAGCAGTTTGCCCCTCTCTGCTGAGAATACGATCAGTGATGACTGCTACTATGTTAATTTCCAATAGTGCTGCAGTCAAGACCAGAGACTCATTGTGCGAGGTGCTGTACAAACACATCAGACATAGTCCCTGCAGTTGGAAAAATAGTCATTTGAGGAGGCATAGGCTACACTTCTCTACCCATCTGCTGGTGTTTGTTGCTCTGAAAACACTGCTCTACAGCCAAAATGCTTCTGAAATAAATGTAGTCAAACTTTACCAATTCTGGATCACTGAGAACGAAAATGATGCTTAAAATTGTTGATTGGCTCTAGTTTTCAAGATATGCTATTGGGTCAGTATATACGACCCTTGACATGGGAATGGCAGAGGATAAGTGAGTTATAAAAGGAAGGGATCTCAATTTAAACCAGAAATGACTAAAATACATCTTTGACTGGATCTATGAATAAATCTATGACTGGGTTTGGACAGTACTTGCTTTTTAGGCAAAACAATGAATGATGCAATCTGAAGCTGGTATTGCATCATACATGATATGAATTGCATCATGTTATTCCTAGAAGTCATGGATGATGCAATCATAATGAAGCTTATATCACTCTGCTGAACAAATTGCCCTCTATCAGCTCTAGAAATCATACAGTGTCGTGCTCTCTTATTTGTCAGTGTTTGATTTTGCAAAGGGACACATTTCTGTTTAGCCAAAGTGAGCAGAGATGCCTCATACTTGTGTGAACAGTGCAGATAACTTCTGCTATGTTTGTGGTGAAGTGACTTTTGCATCACAAAAGCGCAGTATAACCACTATGGTTAAGAAAGCCTATCACCTTTATTTTGGCTGCAAAATTGGAGATCAGGACAAGAGGTGGGCCCCACACATATGCTGCAGAACTTGTGCAACAAATCTTCGCCAGTGGTTGAACAGGAAAAGGAAATCTATGCCTTTTGCAGTGCCAATGATTTGGAGAGAGCTCCAGACTACAGCAGTGGAATCTCCTAGCAGGTGATGTTAGGGTTTCCATGTTCCGTGACCTTCAAAAGGATCTTGTCCCATTCTTCTTCATGGAAGGTCATCTTGTAGCCTGCAACAACATCGATGGTGTGATGGCAGCCCTCAACATCGTTCACGATCCAGATGAGTGGAGACTCTTCATTGATTCATCGAAGACGAGTCTTAAAGCTGTTTTGCTGCATAATGGCAATGTTTTGCCATCAATTCCAGTTGGTCATGCAGTCCATATGAAGGAAACCTATGACAACATGAAACAACTTTTGAGGTGCATAAACTATGACCAACATCAGTGGCAGCTTTGTGGCGATTTGAAGGTTCTTGCTCTCTTGCTTGGTCTGCAGACTGGATACACAAAGTACTGCTGTTTTCTCTGCGAATGGGATAGTCGTGCAAGAGATTCCCACTACATCAAGAAAGATTGGCCACTCCGACAGTCATTGGAGCCTGGGAGGAAAAGTGTTCAGCATCCACCACTTGTTGAATCAAGGAAGATTTTGTTACCACCCTTACACATCAATCTGGGTCTGATGAAGAACTTCGTCAAGGCCATTGACAGAACACAAGCAGCTTTCAAGTACCTCCGTGGAAAATTTCCAAGGTTAAGTGAAGCTAAGATAAAGGAAGGTGTCTTTGTTGGTCCTCAGATTCGTGAACTTCTTCGAGATGATGCATTTGACCATGCACTGCGTGGCAAGGAAAAGACGGCATGGAAAGCCTTCCAGTCAGTGGCAATACATTTTCTCGGAAACAACAAGGCAGACAACTACAGGTTGTTGGTGGAAAACCTCCTCAAGGCATACAAAAGCTTTGGTTGCAACATGTCACTAAAGATACATTTTTTGCACTCTCATCTAGATTTTTTTCCACTGAACTGCTGAGCAGTGAGCACCAAGCACGGCGAGCGATTTCACCAGGACATTGCGACAATGGAGAAACGCTATCAGGGCAAATGGAGCCCATCAATGCTTGCAGACTGTTGCTGGACAGTGACAAGAGATGCTCCATTTAATGAATACAAGAGACAAGCCAAGAAGCGCTGAGTAGACATTGAATAGGACTAAACTATGTACATAATAGTTTTTTGCCTTTTGTTTCATAATACATTTTATTTATATAACCCTTTTGCTGATTTTTAAAGTGTTACATAAACAGGACAGGTGAAATATTATCATGTAAAGCAACCATAAACACATGAAAAGACCTAGTAGAGTTTTAATCATAAATTGTAAACCTATCTACACAATGTACATAGACATAAAATGTAAAAACTTAAATATCTTAGAAACAGTAGCCAATCAGTTGTTTTAATTGTCATATTTGAATTCAGCACATCAAAATACATAATAAATATCACATTTTATCTCTGAAGCAGACGACTTCTAAAAAATTGTAGACCAGTGAAACTCAGAAATGTAATCCACCATCTTAGGGTTTGGCAGCAAGGTCCTGAACCCTGTCCACCCTACAGCTTTCACCATTTCTACCAGTAGTATTGCTGAACAATGAATTATGGGTCTGTTTATTTTTCCAAAAGGAGATGAAGCCTAGGGTGTGGTGTCAAAAGCAGGACAAAAGGTCAGAAATCTACTATTCCATCTCAATCTTTTTTAGATTTCCTCAGCAACTTGTCTCCAGGTTCCACAAGTACCTATAACTCATAGTTAAGATTTCAGCAGTGCTTTATTGAAGCCCTGTGGCCATACCATAGGGGTTTAAGGAATTCAGTGCTTAATTTGTAATGAAAGAGGTCCCAGGGCTCAAGCAATATTTTGACATTCATAACTGATGTAGCAAGCAAGGTGCAGGGGCTATGAACTGCCAATCCTGGAGATGCCAGGGCTCAGCCCTGCCACAAATTAAGCACTGCGGGAACTTATGTGCACATGGTAAGCTAGTGAAAAGTGGCCGAATGGGGAGATCAGGGTTACATTATGAGCTAGGTTAAACTAGGGAAACCTTGCTTAAAATTTCAAAACTGGCTAAAGCTTTCAGATGCCAATATAAAACACCTTGGGCCTGATTTTTCAGAAGACCAGAGTGCCCACAACACCAACTGAATTCAAGTGTCTCAAGTTGGGCACCTAAAAATTGTCATACAAAATAAGAAGCTGCTTTTGTTCTTGCACTTAGGCCAACAAACTGATTTCCCAGTGTTTGCTAGGAATTCAGTCCAGGTCAGCATGGATGAATTCGCCATTTCACCCAGGCAATCCTTGCAGGTTGACTCTTGGCACTGGTTCAACACCCTTCCCTCTGAAGGCCGGTGAGGACTGAAGTGGGTGCTCAAAGCTAACACAATCTTCCATTTCCCCCAGGGGAATGCACCACTATTATGTTATGTGCACAGCACCGTGCAAGACACCAGCTCAGAGGAGGGCAAACTACAGCCCGCAGGATAGTCCTATCTGACCCCTGAACTCCCAGCTGGGGAAGCTACCCCCACCCCCTTCACGACTGATCCCTCCCCCGCAGCCATGCCACCGTTCGAGCAGCGCTCTGGGGGTCAAATCTGCGCATTCCTGCAGGGCAGCATGGCAGCTTGTCTGGCTCTGGCTGCGCCGCTAAACATGCTGCTCTGTGCAGCATGTTAAGGGGGCTGGGGGATTGGATAAGGGGCAGAGGGTCCTGGGAGGCAGTCAAGGGACAGGGAACGGGGGCGGGTTGGTTAGGAGTGGGAGTCCCAGGGGGGCCGGTCAGGGGACGGGGTGTGGATAGGGGTCAGTGCAGTCAGGGGATAGGGAGCGGGGGGGGGGGGGCTTAGATAAGGGATAGGGTCCCAGGGAGTTGGTTGGGGTGGGGGGTCCTGGGAGGGTGCAGTCAGAGGACGGAGCTGGGGTGTTGGATGGGTTGGGAGTTCTGAGATGGTGGGGGGCCAGGCTGTTTGGGGAGGCACAGCCTTCCCGGCCCTGCCCTCCATAGTTTTGCAACCTCCCTCGGGCCGAAAGGTTTGCCCACCCCTGACCTAGCTGAAGCCTGTCCTTGTCCCGGCCTCTTTACAGTCTGGCAAACCACATGGGGAAATGGTGCAGTGGGAAATGCAGAGGAGGATGAGCTTTGACTTCAGAAACTCTCACCCAGCTAGAGTTCCCGACCCTCCGGGATTGTCCTGGAGTCTCTAAGAATGAAAGACTGATCTTTCATTACGTGCGATGAAGCCTCTAGGAATAGGTCCAACCAAAACTGACAACCCATCACCCAGTGATTTGTAACCAACTGTGTAGGGCATCTGTGCTGGAACTAGTGTGTGTGTGCGTGCGCGCGCGGGTGTGTGTGTGCTGCACTCCCTGGTTTGAAGTGGTTTCCATCATCTACAGCAGCAGTTCTCAAACTGTGGGTCAGGACCCCAAAGTGGGTCACAACCCCATCTTAATGGGGTCACCAGGGTCGGCATTACATTTGCTAGGGCCACAGGGGCTAAGCCTGAGTCCCAGCGCCTGAGGGACAAAGCTCAAGCTGGAGCTTCAGCCCTGGGAAGCGGGGCCTCCTGCCTGGGGCGGAAATCCTTGGGCTCAGGCGGGCTCGGACTTCTGTCCCCCTCCCGGGTTCATGTAGCAATTGCGGGAGGGGTCCCCGCTGCCCGGTGTGTGTTTACAGTTGGGTCCAATGGCTCTCAGCACCCCCACTACACAATGTGTCCAGCCCACCCCTGTGTAGGGGGCGGCGGAGGGATGGACAATACAGCTCCTAAGGCGGGAGAGGACCGGGGCTGCCCCTCATATCCCGCCCCGCCCCCACCGAGCAGCGCCGCCGAGGACGAGGGGTCTCTGCTCGCCGCCCCTGCCCGGGCGGGTGCCTCTCCCCGGGCCCGCTCTCCCGCCCGGCCGCGGCGGAGCTCCCCGGGCAGGGCGAGGGGACAAGAACCCGGAGGCAGGTGACTCCCCCTAGCGGGCCGCGCTCGCCCCGCAGGCGCCCCCGCGGCAGCCCGGCCCGAGCCCCGCGGCAGAGGGCGATGGGCGGAGCGGGGGACCGAGCCCGGCCGGCTGCCGCAGACCGAGAACCCGCCCGGCGCGCGGGCTGCCTGCAGGGGCGGAGATGAAATTCCCGGGCTCCGTCCTCGTCTCCCTGCTCCTCTTCCTGGCCGAGACGGGCACCGCCCTGTACCTGGGCAGCACCTACCGCTCGGCGGGGGACCGCGTCTGGCAGGCGCTGACCCTGCTCTTCGCCCTGCTGCCCTGCGCGCTGGTGCAGTTCAACCTGGTCTTCATCCACCGCGACCTGAGCCGGGACAGACCCCTGGTGCTGCTGCTGCACATCCTGCAGCTGGGACCCGTTGTCAGGTGGGTGGCGGGCTGCTGGGGCGATCCCCTCCCCCACCGTCACTTCATTTAACAGCATCACCCCTCCCTCCCTCCCAGCCCCCTGCGCTGCCGCGCGCCGGTGGCTGTCCCCGGGGAGCTGCCCAGAGCGGACGAGTGCGCGGCTCAGTGGAGCGGGGGATTCGCTCCGCACGGCGGATTTTGTTGGCGGAGGTTTTTTTCTGTTGCAGACGGGAAGAGGCAGCGAGCTCTCGGCGTGTGTGCATGATACACGCGTGCACAGCCGTGTGTACGTTGGCAATGCACCGCACATCTTGGTATCGCGCCTGTTGCGTAGCCTTCAGATTTGTGTTTCACATACAGGTGTGTTCCTAAGATGGAAGCGCAGTTGCCTTTGTGTGTAAGAGACAGAGATATGTATGGATTCTCTCTCTTTACACGTCCCTGTTGTGTGTGTGTATAGAGAGATGTGTATAGAGGATTTTTGTATTCTGCGGGTGTGTGCTGATAGGCACAGCCATGTTTATCCATATGAACTAGATCTGTGCGTGTTGTGTGTTTCTTTGCATAATCTCCCCCTCCCCAAAAGAGCCAGCACACTAGTCTGTTGTATTTCTATATCTATTCTATCATAGGGGTTGGATCTGGAGTTGCAGGGGGTTCCATTATATAGGGGTCTACAGTTTGGTTCGATGGTTCTCAGCACCAGCACTATAAAAATTGGTCCATCCCCCCTGTATTCTATTGGTATGAAGCTGAGTCAGGCTGCTGTGTGCTTATGCACCTGCATTAATCAAAGTCACACTAATGCTGTAGAATATACTTTCATTTTTATTTTTTCAGTCTCTCAGGAACAGTCATGTTGCTGTTCTGAAAGCAAACGCAGGGAAAGGGTGTGGTATTTGCTAGCCTTTAGAATCCACGAATCTTAACACTTAGCATTGAAGAAAATAGGTCGTGGGGTCCCCTCACAAGGTCTGGAAATAAAAAAGGAAGGCCAGGTGGCAAGCAAACAGTTTTCTCTCCTATCCAGTGAGATCCTTACTCAGGCTAATTATTTAGATGGAATCTAGAAGCTGTTTTCTGTTTGTACAGACAGAGCCCATTTCTCTGAAGTTGCTTGACTCTTTGTGAATGAGATAAGCAGTTTGATAGTTGTAGAGACTGGATAAGTTATATCTTAGTGCAAATTTCTGCACAGTAACATAGATCAGAATGACTTCCCAGGAACAAAGAGAAACTCCTAGTGTGGCTTAATTTAAATGTTTTATGGTAATGATTCCACTCATATTGTAGTATTTATAATTCCCAAGGCTTTCACTTCTTCCAGCAAGTGTTCTGTTTGACAGGAGAGCCCAAAATATTGAGTTGAATGTGCCTGTTGAAACAATATCAGAAGAATACTGAGATCATTTGATACAAGCCCATAACAAAATATTTCCTGTTTTTCTTTTATTTGTGACACTCCTTACAATACATATGCACATCATTTTTCAAAAATCAACAAAAAAGAAAGAGACAGAAAAAATATTTCTGTAGGGGGAAAAGAAGGGGTTTTCTCAAAGGTTTTAAGACTTGTTGAAAACTCTTCTGTAAAATTGGTTGATATTTTTGTTTGTTGACTTGTTGATCTGATTTGCATTTTAGCAAGATACTGTCAATTTAAATTTGGCCCAAAATATAAGTTTTCTTATGCTAGATTTTCTAAAACCTAAGACCAATAGAAATATTTCCACAACTAAAGAAATTGTCAGTGAAATCAAAGTGAAAATTACTATGAACAAAAACTAATATGACTTCATCAGTTTTCATTCCCTAAGCTGAGATATACAAAAAGAAAGAAAAAAAAAGCTTAAACAGCAACATGTAAATCAACATTTTTCTGTGTGTGAAAACTTGGCCGTATTGAGGTCAATGGGAATTTTGCTATTAACTTTAAAAGACTTAGGATTCCTCCCCCCCTTTTAATCAACTTTGTGTTTTAATAATATAGCTAAAGAAATATTTGTTTACAATATGTGAGTCTTAAAATATAGTATGTGGTATGCATTCTCCAATGTGTCAGTCAACATCAAAATGCAAGTAATTAGCATGGACCTATAGAAATATTGACCTTTCCATGGAGGTTGCAGTGGTCCTGTGTGTCATAATTGCTACATTCTGGAATCAGTTTAAAGACAATTTAGAAATTCTGCAGCATGCTTTTATCATACATATCATTGTTTACATAGAACGAATTGATAATCTCTACATTCTCTAGAGACGTGGTATTTTCACTCAGCAGGAGTGAAACTAACGCCAAAGACTTACAGGTAGGGGGCTAGCTCCAGCCCCCAGAAGGGGCAGGGTCTCGGGTGGAAGGGGCAGGGCTGGGGTCAACATCCCCCAGCCAGCCCATCCGCATTGTCTGGTCCACACTGCCCGGGGCTCCAGCGGTGATTTAAAGGGCCCAAGGCTCTGGCCACTGCTGTGGTAGTCGGAGGCCCAGGCCCTTTTAAATCAAGCCTCAGGTGCAGCTGCTCCTTTTGCCTCCCTCTCAGTTGGCGGGGACGGGGGGAGGAGCGCAAAAGGGGAAGATCAGGGTCCTTTGCCACGGCAATGCTTTAAGGACCCTGCTTAAAGTGTTACTGCGGCAGCGCTTTAACGTCACTGTCTCTTTTGCGCCTCTCCTCCGCCGGCGGCCCTGCCAGTAGGGACCCTTTGTAGGTTGTCTCATCATACCATCCCCTCCCGAAACTTAAAGCTCAGTCTTGAAGCCAGTTATGTTTTTTTGCCCTCACTGCTCCCCAGTGAAGGCTATTCCAGAACTTCACTCCTCTGATGGTTAGAAACCTTTGCCTAATTTCAAGTCTCTTTGCATGGTACAGTGATCTGCTGCCTTGTTTTAGAATAGGTGTTTTTTTCAACTCTATCTCTAGGAATTTACAAACGGAATAATATACTGTAAAAATTCAAGGGTCGAATTGGGATAGAAAAAAATAAGTAGAGGTACTCTTCCAAGGGCTTGTCTCCACTTACCATGGATCGATGCTGTGGTGATTGATCCACGGGGGGTCAGTTTAGTGGGTCTAGTAAAGACCCAATAAATCGACTGCCAATCGCTCTCCCGTCGACTCTGGTACCCCACTGGAATGAGAAGTATAAGGTAAGTCGACGGAGAGTTTAATGTAGCTGGAGTTGCGTTACTTAGGTTGACTTAACCCTGTGGTGTAGATCTGCCACAACTTCTGCTCCAGTACCAAGCTTTGCCTATTTGAGAAGTCAGAATGAGACATCACTCTCACTATCTCCTGCTGACGTACAGCATATGATAATGTGTGCTCTGCTGGGCACTTTCAGTTTGACTCACTGGCTGACGCCTTTATGATTACAAAGAAAACCATCAAAATGTGAACTAGGCTAGAGATTTACTTTCCTTCTCCCCCCTCCCCCCACAAATGAAAGTTCAGATGCTGGAGCACAAGATGGCAGCCACCTGGAAAAAATACTAGCTTGCCGATCTAAAATGATCTAGCCTTGTTTGATTTCTGCACAGGACAGAATAAGTACACTACTTACAGAATAAGTAAACCTACTTCTTGTATCATCCTCAGTACCATCTATAGTAGCTAGACATTTGTTGTCACAAAAGTAATTACAAAAGGGACATCATACAGCTAACAACTTTCCCATTCATGGAGAGAATGTTTGTGTTATGAAAGAGCCTATACTTGCTGTAAGTGTGCAGTGACTCACCCCTGCAGCACCTCCTGCTGGTCATCCAAGGAATCAGCTCTTTCAGCATCCAGAGCAGCGTCTACAGGCCGATGTCCCGCTTGCAGCTGGCCCTGTGTCCCTCCCGGTGCCCTCTTCCCTGAGTTGTTGCACCCCTGCAGTCCCCCCGCACAGATCACAGGGTCTCCCCTCCCTAGGGAACCCACCCACTATCCCCACCTTGCCTCAGCCTATGGGCTACTGCCATTCACCATCAAGCCCCCATTCACTGGGGCCAACTGCAGTCTGTTTAAGCCAGTGATCACAGGCAAGGAGGGTTGGCCTGCTGCCTCAGCCTACCCATGGGCTGCCCCCTGCAACCCCAGTACCCCTTTTTGGACCATCTCCTAGGCCCTGCAGCCTGGGAGTTTCCAGGGATAATCTGAGCTCTTCAATGTATATTCTAACTGGTCATTTAAAGTAATTTGTCTGAAAAAAGCAAAAACTGTCTGAGAACTTAAAAACTCGACGGTAACAGCCCACAGATTCAATGATGATTCAACCTGGTGATGATCCATGGCTACAATTCTATGGGAAGTACAAGTGAGGGTGGGCAAATGAGTGTGTGGTGCTGGGAAAGTAGTGTTACATTGTCCGTTTGGCAAGTGTGGGGTATATGCTGCAGTGAGGGGCTGTATGTGCTCGGGGTTTTTTATTGGTCCTGGTTGTGTTGTTATGTGGGTGATTTTGAAGAACGGTGGCAGTTGGGCCAGGTAATCCACCATCTGTGCAGCCTCCCTCATGCAACCAATGAAATTGTTGCATGCATTTATCAACAGAGTAAGGGTCATGACTGGTTGAGTTACCTGAGATTGCACAATGGTCTAGGATTCTTGGAATGGCATAGATACATGCCTTATTGTAGCTGAAAGCCCATGCTTTTGCATAGGTATAATTTATAAAGTCAAAATAGCTGAGCCTTGCAAAGTTCTAGCAACAGGTGACAGCTTCATGTGGGGAGAGGGGGACGCCTTGGGTGAGCAGCTGGGATGTCCCATTTTCTCTTTGGGAAATATGGTCACGCTGCAGCTTCCAGCTGCCATGGGCAGAGGAGGAACCCTGCAGCTCCCAGCCACCACGGTTGTGGGGGAAACCAGGGAGCCACAGCAGCAAAAGTCACAGACAGTTCACGGCTTCCGTGAATGTTTGTTTAGTGCCCGTGACCTGTCCATGACTTTTACTAAAGATAACCATGACAAAATTTTAAACTTAATTATAAATACTGAATTGTAATAGTAGTAATCTCCACTGGCTGTGGGATGTACTGGTCAGATAATACACCAGGCTGCCTGTCATGACTCCTTGCTTTCGGGTTGGGGTATATAATTCCCCATCACAAATTTAAAACTCAGATGACAGCTACTTATAATTTGGGTCATTAATACAAATCAATGACTCGATTCTGAAAATGCTTACCCCAGTGAGTAGACTCATGAATATTAATGTTGCTTAAAGAGGACAACTCACCATTATTAGTAGGGCCCTACCAATTAACGGTCCATTTCGGCCAATTTCATGGTCTAATTTTATTCTATTTAAATCTGAAATTTCACGGTGTTGTAATTGTAGAGATCCTGATCCAAAAAGGAGTTGTGGAGCAGGGTGTCACGAGGTTATATTATGGGGGCGGGGGGGTTGCAGTATTGCTACCCTTACTGCCTTCAGAGCTGGGCACCTGGAGGGCAGTGGCTGCTGGCCAGGAGCCCAGCTCTGAAGGCAGAGCCATTGCCAGCAGCAGCACAGAAGTAAGATGCAATGGGATGGTATTGCCACCCTTAATTCTGTGCTGCTGCTGGTGGTGGTGCTGTCTTCAGAGCTGGGCACCTGGCCAACAGCCACCACTCTCTGGCGACCCAGTTCTGAAGGTAGCACGGAAGTAAGGTGGCAGTACCGTGACCCCCCTAAAATAATCTTACGACCCCCTGCAACTCCCTTTTGGGTCAGAACCTCCAGTTTGATAAATGCTGGTCTCCCTGGTGAAATCTGTATAGTATACGGTAAAAGCACACAACAGACCAGATTTCACAGTTCGTGACACATTTTTCAAGGCTGTGAATTTGGTAGAGCCCTAGTCATAACACAGTAAAGTTGGGAAATAAATTGGATATCAGAGAACAGGACACGGTATTAGCAATTGTGAAAATGGGCCTAGAATATTGGAAAACCCTTGATCTTTTTTTTCTGTCACTCTTTATCTGTTGATTTACTTCCAGATGTGTGGAAGTCTTTTACATTTACTTCCATGCGGGGAGATTTGAAGAGCCTTATGTCAGCATCACCAAGAAGAGGCAGATGCCTAAAGATGGACATTCAGAAGAAGTTGAGAAGGAAGTGGGCCAGGCTGAAGGCAAACTGTTTACACATAGAGCTGCGTTCAGCAGAGCATCTGTGATCCAGGCTTTCCTCGGCTCTGCACCTCAGCTGACCCTTCAGCTGTATATATGTGTCCTGCAGCAGGAGATCACAGCAGCTAGAAGTACGTATAGTTTGTGTCCTGTCTATATATTGGTGGGAGTGAGAGTTGGAGGGACAGAAGTTACTCTCTGCTGAACTATCTATCTTTGCCTCAGCTGGAGAAACAGGTTTGAAACAACTTCATTTGCTGGGCACATTCCTGTGGGTTTCAGCGAGCTGTTACTTTGTGCTGCACCCAGGTTCTCCTCTACACCATCAAATTTTGGATTAAATCACTTATTGTGGCATCTTTTGGGTGATATATAAAAAGCAATCTTGTAGGTCACATTTATGGCATGATAAGGAGACAGCTTATCAAGGAGACAGAGGAGATGAGCTTTATTTAAGGAGAAAAAAATTGCCTTGTGTTCCCCATTAAACACTTGGCTGGGGTATATGGTAGAGCATATTTTCCCCATGCTGGAACAAACCACTACTCTTTTAAGAAATAAAATCAAATGCATACAGCGACACCTTAAAGGATTTCTTCTTCTTCCTTGACTATTGCCAAGGTAGACCTTGCTTCTGCTCTGGCACCAGAAGGACATGGACCAGTGCTTCCTCAGCTGATGTTCTCTATGGCCTAATTACCAATCAGGTAAGAAGAGGAAGGATTTGGGCAGCTGTGTGAGCTTTAGGTGGCTGCCTCAACAAAGGTGCTTCCCTGCCAGATTACTGATGGCTCCTTTGGCTGGAAGCCCAGGCAGGCTACGCACCTTTGTTGGGTTCCCAGCTGGAGAAGCCTCAAGAAGGGCCCCATGTAACAACTTATGTAAATGTACTTTAGCTGCAACTTGGGGAGAGAGCAAGTATGCATATGCAGGTTCTGGCTCACTAGTGAGGACCATGTGATGGTAGCAGCTGTCATCTCAATGACTCATTAAGTATGAACTGTAGGTCTAAGCTGACGGTCAGAGAGGCAGATGATTGTGCCCCACTTGCCATCAGCTGACCCCTTGTCATTTTTATTACACTTCTCACCTGTGCTGCGTGACAGCATGCAACCAGTGTGGTCAGTCAACTGAGCTGAAGTGTTCATTTCAGATGTAATGGCCACTTCCCCCATCACGCTGTATGCTCCTTGTATCACCTTGTACGGAAAACAAGTGTGCAGAGCTGACCATAGACCAGGGCCTCCCACATGACAGATGTGCTGTTGCTAGCAAAAGATGCTTTACAAAAAATCAAGCCGTGGTCTGCATGTCCAGCAAAGCTATGTTTCTACAACCCCATGCACAGACCTTTGCATTCTTTAGCAATACAGCCCTGCTGATTTAGAGGTGATGCACCCTAGTTACAAGGCGCAGCTCAGCATGCAAAGAGATTGAAAGAGAGGCACTTAGACTGATCAAGTTATGGCCAGGTGTAGTGCAAGCACACAGCATACAGACTTTCCACACAGATCTGTCAAAGTGCCTCACTGCTGACTGGCAGCAGCCTTCTTTTCCATGTTGGGAGCACACAGTGAATTTTTTTGACATTATGATATAGTGAAATGGTCACAAGAGACTGGACTAAGATCACTGAACAAATAACTTATTCAAAGCTAGTCAATTAGCCTTTGGCAATGCTACTTTTTAAACAGCCAAAACGAAGTTTCCTTTTCCAGGCCTCTCAAAAGCAATGGATCTGCTTGTACAGGGAAATGGATTTTCACAGTGCAATGTCCATTACCAGCATGAATGCATCTAAAGCAGCTGGCATCGAGGAATTAATCAGCATATAGTGATATTATGTCAGCTTAAGCAGCTGCCAGCTTTATTTTTTAAAGGCACCCAAAGTGCTTATTTAGGCACATAGCTGTAGATTATTGAAAGACAAAGCATTGCTCTGGCTACTTCACTGTGCCTGACAGCTAAAATGAATGAGTCCCATGCAGGGTGAACCATGTCATGGGGATGAGAACAGAATGGAAGTACTCTGCATTGAGCAATGTAATTAGCACTTGGTCTCCAACTACTGATCTGCAGATGGCATTTGCTTCAGAAAAGTCATCTGGGTTGTCCCCCCTCCCCTCCCGCCACTAGTACTGTTGGCTGCTAGTCGCTGTCACCAAGAAGAAAGGCTCTGCCTCGGGTCATTAGGATTGATTGAGAATAGCAAATACAATGGCAATTGATATGTTCAGCAAAACCAGAATGGCCAAGAAACTTCACAGAGTTCTAAACCACAAATTCATAAGCAAATTCCTCCACTCAGGCAAAGACAGCAGCTACCATGCATGCCACATCCTCCCTACCGTGCCTGGCTTTGGAGCAGCCTACAGCAGGTAAGTGTCACTATATAATACTTGATGAAAGGGACCGACTGATTACTTGGAAAGCATTTTACCTGTGTCTTCTCAGACAGTGATTCTTCCTTCAGACATTTGGGTCCTATTAAAATTTCTTTGTAACTTGCAAAACTGGACTGAAACCCGTTTTAAACAGGAGGCTGAAAGTTGGCCAGAGTGCGTTTGTTTAGTTTGTGAATTAATACATGTTGCCCTGGGTGCCTCTTCTCATAAGCTGTAATACTAAGGGGGACCTAAATCCAGGACCAGAAGGACTTTCTTATACCAAGAGTTAAACATGATGCTATCTACCTCCTCATAGCTTATTTGTGTTGAAATTGTTTGGATGAATATAGTACTTGTGAAAGATACCACAGTGACTTGGAGTATGGTGTGAGCATGGGGGTAGCATGGTCTAATGGTTAGAACAGGGGTTTAGGAGGCCAGAACAGAAGGCTTCAGTTCTGTGCTTCACTCTTCTGCTGATTTGCTGTGTGTCCTTGGGCAAATCTCGACTCAGTTTCTTCCTCACTTGTACAATACTTACCCAAATTTATAAAGTGCTTTGAGAACTCAAATAAAGCTTCATGAACTAGTCACAGAAAGGCTCATCGCACAGGCTGTAGCGCGTCAAGGTTCTCCACACCACATCCCTCCACTAATTCTCCATGCCCCAGTCCTTCATCTCCTTGCTTAGATTATCATCAACAGAGTTAAAATCGCCTTCAATTACAGTTTGTTTTGACAGGATCATCTCTTAACTCCCTTACCCTACGACAGGGGTCAGCAACCTTTCAGAAGCGGTGTTCTGAGTCTTCATTTATTCACTCTAATTTAAGGTTTCGCCAGTAATATATGTTAACGTTTTTAGACAGTCTCTTTCTATGTCTATAATATAGAACTAAACTATTGTTGTATGTAAAGTAAATAAGGTTTTTAAACAGCCAAAAAGAGGTTTCCTTTTCCAGGCTTCTCAAAAGCAATGGATCTACTTGTACAGGGAACTGGATTTTCACAGTGCAATGTCCATTACCAACATGAATGCATCTAAAGCAGCTGGCACCCAGGAATTAATCAGCATATAGTGATATTATGTCAGCTTAAGCAGCTGCCAGCTTTATTTTTAAAATAAAAAAAAGCTTCATTTAAAATTAAATTAAAATGCAGAGGCTCCCAGACCAATGGTCAGGACCCAGGCAGTATGAGTGCCACTGAAAATCAGCTTGTGTGCCGCTTTCAGCACTCATGGCATAGGTCGCCTACCCCTGCCCTAGGAAATGGACGGATTTCCTACTGGTATAGCAGCTTCTTTTAAAAAGGATTTTGTTAAAGAAGGGGGTAATAGTGAGTATAAGTCTTACGAAAAGATGCAGTATCTGATGACATGTCGTTTGAAACGCATTTGTTTCTGCAACATGGCAATCTGAGTGAATATAAACTGAGATTTTTGGCAAGGATGGAGAAGCATTATGTAATTTCTAGGGATCATTGCCAATGCCAGATATATTAAGGTGCTGCTGCAGTTTCTGCTATCTCAGCAAGCTGTCAACCACAGAACTCTTCCTTGTCAGTAATTAGGATATTTTTAAGAGGAGTGGGATACTTTTCAGTATTATTAGGTGTTTTTTAAAGAGGGAAATTATGATTTTCATATCTGGGCCCCACACCTTAGCTATCAAAATAATTGGCCTTATTTTTAGAATGGCCTGAGCACAGGTTTAGGTAACTAACTGTTGAGACCACAGATTGAAAATTCTGGATTTAGTGTCTAGGTTCTGCCAGGTGTCAGTATTATTGGCATACCATGGTACAACTCACGTAGGACAGCAGTCACCCTCATGTTACTAAGAGGTGGGGAAGGACAGGTTTTGTCAGCCATAAGTCACTAAAGAAACAAAAACTTAGTAGTGCTGGAAGTAGAATGTCACTCAAACCACTGGTTCTTAAAAAGAATACTGCCCCAATCTTCCAAGGAAAGTGGAATCCTTTCTCACACAGCACTGCTTTTGAAGGATTTAGGACAGCTTCAGGGGGAAAAATCTCTGACTCCATCATCCCCTCACTGATCTTCATAGTGGATGCTGAATCAGGGTTAGGTCCACTGCAAGCAATGTTACTCCTTTACATTTTTTTTCCCTGGATGCTCCACAGTATCATTCCCACGGGCTTGATTGTGGCATTTGGACTGAAGACAAGTAGACCGTTACAAGCATGGGACATCGGGTACAGAGCAAGCTTGGGCTACAACCTGATACCGTACACGATTGCTACCAATGGAAAAATACCCATTCAGAATAGGAAGTAGCTTCCAGGAGCTGTGAGGGTAAATGGGCTAATGTGATTTCTTTTGAATCACTAAAGGGGGACTAGATAGTGTTCTAAACGCTTGCCAGTTTATTAAACAGGTGGCAGGCAGCTTTTCAGTACAATCTTTCTGAGCCAGGAAGAAGTTTTAGTGAGAGCACTCATTTTATAAAAAAAAATAAGCAAAAATATTTTTTGCTTAATTAGCTCTTAAAAGTTATTTGTTCTTGTGGTTCTAGAGCCAGTTCTGAACTTGAGAAGAGATTTCTAAGAGTACTGAAAAGACAGGCTCTCATTGGTATTCATAATGGTGTTCACTTTCTGTTCTGCTTTTGGCCAGTATTCTGTAGGAGACAATGTTTTACAAAATCTTCATACCATGCACAAAACATAAGAATTTGTTTTTAAGGAAAAATACTAAAAATTCAAGTGATAAGCAAATACATAATGCATTTTACAGAACTCTTTCCCCATAATGGAACATGCATATTGCCATATACAGTTGTAATTTTTATTCAACCTTACAAACTGATATTGGGTGTCTAGATACATGGATAATTCCTTGTCAGACATTCTATTCCAAACTAACTGAGAGATGTTTCAAGACACAGTAATAGTTAAAATGTACAAGGAAAATCCCACTAGTTACTCCAAGATCTCAAAATAGCTCAGTTTCTTAGAGTCATGTGCAGAGATAAATTCCTTTAAATAGAAGAACCTCCTGAGCATAGTTAAATAGCTGTAATAAAAAAGTGAATATGGTCCTTTTGTAGGATAATGAAATGTAAACTAACTGAAGATTGCAGGCAGCATTGGTTGCTAAGCAGTAAATTAAAATAATTGACATAACAATTGAGATCTTCCTAATCTGTTTATCTTATTTTAGCTAATAAAATAGAATGTGCTGTAGCATCTTCAGTTAGTTTAATATTCAGCAAATATTCCTCCTAAACTCTAAAAGAAATAACTGTATAATTTATTGGTTTTACTTTAATTGTTTGCATTTAAAACACTCCCTTGTATGAAAATGTAAAGGTTAAGGCTGAAAATTTCAAACATGGATGCCTAGGACTTGTGTCCTAAATCTGTAATTCATCACCTAAAATAAAAGTGGCCTGATTTTCATGGGTGCCAAACATTCAGCACCCAACAGTTTTGTGGCTGCTCAGCATTTCTGAAGAATCAAGCCACATATTTTAGGTGCCTAATATAGATTGTGTCGTCTTAACTTTAGGCATCTGGTTTGAAAACTCTGTTCTCATTTATTTGAGTCTGCTGATGCATTTTTTCAGTATCTTAATTCACAGCTCCAATCCCAGTAATCAGCTAAAAAAGCACTTTAGCAACCGATATTATGGAGCATCAAAATGCTGCTGTCACGGTTTCACATGACGCTGCAGATCCAGACTAACACGGCTACCCCTCTGATACTGAGTTCAGATGCTGCATTACAGGTTCCGAACTCTCGTCTCTATTTCTTTTCATGGCGAGAGGCTACACTTTGCTGCTTTAAGTGCCTGGGAGATGCCCATCCTGGAAACACAAAGCCTTGCTGTAGTGCCAGTTGCTTTCATTCTAGGTGCCAGACACCAAATACTCTTTGCAGCATTTAAATAACAATGAAGCCCCTTCACTTGAGGAACCACAATCAGGTGTGGGGGAAATGAAAAGGATGGATTTCCATAGCTACAAGTCAGCATCTCTAAATTCAGTCTGGAAGGTTCTATAATTTTGAGGGAGCCAGAGAAATAAAGAACATAAAATGTAGTCCGGCGAATAAATGTTCAGTCGATGCCACGTGTATCTTTTCCACAAGAAGACAAAGGAGGTTGAGTGGCTATGATGCTGGCATGGAACACGTAGGTTCAGTTCTCAGCTCCACCACACACTTTCTGTGTGACTTGGAGCAAGTCTCTGTGCCTCAGTTCCCCTTCTGTAAAACTTCCCTACCTCACAGGCGTGTTGTGAGGGATAAATACAGTAGAGATTGTGAGGCACTCAGATATGACAGTGAGGGGGAGCCACATAAGTACCTCAGGCAGATAGATATTGCACAAACAACAGAGCTTGGAAAAAACACTTTAAATCTTTTGATTTCATCAGCATTTCCCATCTAGAAAATAGGGATAGTAATACTTTTGTAAATCGTCTTGAAATGCTAGGTTGAAAAACTATTGTAAAGTATTATTTTATTAAAATATTTATATAGTGTTTTGGGGGTGGTTGTCTTTTTACAAACGCCCCAAGGTGTTTCCTAATTTACAGCCAGATAAAAAGTAGCATCAGACATAAAGCACTGTGAGCTGTGATTTTAAAAACTAACTCAGTCTACCACTAATTGATGCGTGGTTGATTCCATAGCCGTGGAGCACCATTGCCGAAATCCCATGCCCAAAGATCATTCCCCCAGCTAACCTTTATGATCGCACTGGATAGGGTGCCAGTCACAGCCTGTGATACATGTCTGATCAACTGCCCACACAGTGTAGTTAGTTAGATCTAGGTATTAGCTGCCACCAAATTCACCCTTGTTTTTAGTGTGCAAGTTTGCTAGGGAGAAGGGCTCCCTGTGTAAGGGTGAGGTAGTATGTTTTGATCACAATTGCTAGACTCTGTTTCATTTTGCGGAGTGGGACAGACGTTGCTGTCTGCTACTTTTCTGTTCCCCTCATCCCCCAGTCCTGGGACTGTCCAGCAGCTGGTTTAGCCCATGGCAGAAGCTAGAATTATCTCTGAGGCTCTAACTTGTGCAGGCTGGAACAACTCCTTGATGGCCATTTTGTCAGCCTTGGATTACCAGAGCACAGTGCACTCTGGTGATGCTCCCACCCACTGTGATCACACCCCCTACATCAGTGAAAGGACAGGGTCAGGCGTAGGTGGTGTAGAATGGCTGCATACTACCTAGGGATTCCCCTAGAGCAGTAGTGCCCGAACTTTTCTTGTTGAACGCCCCCCCCCCGACACTACCAGTAAATGGCTTCTGTCTGCACCCCCCATTTCATTAGTGCACAGTTGGCTCAGCAGAGGAGCTTAGGCTGAAGGCGGAGCTGGGGGCAGAACTGGAGAGTGGGGAGGAGCTGTGGCTAGGGGTGAAGCTGGCCTGGGGGTGAAGAGGGAGTGAGGGGCAGAGCTAGGGTTGCCAGGTGTCCGGTTTTCGACTGGAACACCCAGATGGAAAGGGATCCTAGCGACTCTGGTCAGCACAGCTGACCGGGCCGCTAAAAGTCCAGTTGGCTGCAGCTGCCTCCAGCTCCATGAGGCTCCTAGAAGCAGCCAACATGTCCTCCGGCTCCTAGGCACAGGGGCATAGTGACAGCCAGGGGAGGGGAGCTCTGCGTATTGCACCTGCCCCAAGCGCTGGCTCCGCAGATCCCACTGGCTGCAATCAGAAAGTTGGAAACCCTAGACAGAATGAGGGCAGAGAGGAGCTGCAGTGGGGCCACAGTGGGGCTGGGGCTGGAGCTGTGTCTGGGGGCAGAGTGGGGCTAAGTGACGCTCTTCACCCCCTGGGAGGGCTGGCCTGGGCCCAACTGCACACCCCCTCCCCAAACATTCCTCCACACATTCCTCCTATAAGGGGCATGCCCCACCATTTGGGGACCTCTGCCCTAGAGAAGGGACGTTCCCGGTTGGCCTGTTAAAGCAGCTTTCCAGTTGCTTTGTGCTACCTGAATGTGTTGCATTTAACATTTGCTGAAACAGAAGGTTCTGATAATCTTTTCTTTCCCCAGGCGTCTTCATGGTCCTTTCTCTGCTGTCGATTGTATACGGTGCATTACGCTGCAATATCCTGGCCATTAAGATTAAGTATGATGACTATGACATCAGCGTGAAAGCTGCAGCCTACCTCTGCATATTCCTCTGGAGAAGTTTTGAGATTGCCACCCGAGTTACTGTCCTGGTCCTTTTCAGTTCTGTGCTTCAAATCTGGGTCCTGCCTGTGGTGCTCCTGAATTTCTTTGGCTTTTTCTTTTACCCCTGGATTCTCTTCTGGCAAAGCAAGTCCCCATTCCCTGAAAATATAGAGAAGGCTTTGACCAGGGTGGGCACAACCATTGTACTGTGCCTCCTCACCTTCTTGTATGCTGGCATTAACATGTTCTGCTGGTCAGCAGTGCAGCTGAAGCTAAATGACCCTGACTTAATTAACAAATCCCAAAATTGGTACCGACTGGCTGTATATTATATGCTAAGGTTCATTGAGAATGCCTTCCTCCTCTTGCTGTGGTATGTCTATAAAACCGACGTCTACCTGTACGTGTGTGCCCCTTTATTGGTCTTGCAGCTGCTGATTGGCTATTGCATGGCCATCCTGTTCATGCTGGTGTTCTACCAGTTCTGCCACCCGTGCAAAAAGCTCTTCTCATCCAGTATTTCAGAAGGTTTGCTGTCATGTTTCAAGTACCTCTGCTTTGCTTGCAAACCGCCTAAGGCCACCGTGCCTGTGGATAAGACGGACTTGAAATCACCGGATGGTTCAGGTGATGATGCACAGGCCAGTTACAAGACAAGTGAGTCTCTGAATGGGAATCTGCATCAGAGCGTTTCTTCCAATGCGTAAAGTGGCTAGTGGCAAGCAGGCAGAACCGTAAAGCTACTGCACAGTTACCCAAAGCATTGTGTACCTTGGACTCTGAGCCTTGTTAATTTTTCTGCCAGTGCAGCTGTACTGCGGAGGTACTCTGACATGCATACGTATACGGCACACTTGACACGTGTACACATACAGCAACCACTGACTGTGAATTTGTATTGCATGGTGTTTCCACACAGAGGTTTATCATCTGCTTAGTCTGAAATCCCTACAGGAGATGTCTTTAAATCGTAGCAAAACGGACCTGACCCTCTCTGGTTCATTCAGGAGGTCTGAGGAGAATGAGAAGACCTAGGAATTGCAATTTGTAGAGAGTATCATGAGAGCAGACTACTTCAGCATGGAGGCTGAGCATAGTCCTGGACCACCTAGGAATTGTAGATAATTAGCTGTGGTCTAGCTGGTTTTAAGATCATCAGCTCTTACATCCTGACTGGTGCAATACCATACCACAGTCCCTTGTGACATCAGGATTGGACCGCTGCAAGACATTCTGTACTAGGCTGTCTAAGACGCAGCCCAGTTCCCTACTGCTAGTACTGGAGTGTGATTATTTCTGAGAATGGCCAGAGGGCATTAGGCTGATGCACTCTTTCCTGTCTGCATTTGCTGCTGCTTAGTTTGCAGATCGAGTTTAAAGTATTCATTGTAATGTTTAAAGCTTGAATGGACGGGGTGTCATGTAATTACCAAATGCTCGACACAGCATGTCTGGTAGGGTGACCAGATGTCCCAATTTTATAAGGACAGTCCTGATTTTTGGATCTTTTTCTTATATAGGCTCCTATTACCTCCCACCCCCGTCCTGATTTTTCACACTTGCTGTCTGGTCACCCTAGGAACCATCTCTAACTAGAGGCAGAGTGGGGCTTCTGTATCAATGGGTCATATAGCAGCAGAAGAAATTCAGCCCCCTTTTTTTAATCTAATGTTATGTTTTGGTTATCACAGCATGCATATTTTGTCCTACCTTGCCCTGTTGACTTCAGAAGTGCCACAGATTTAGGTTCTTTTAAAAGAGGAGCTTAAGGACTTTTTGGGACAACATCCCCTTGATTAATGAAAATGATTCATGTGCTTCCTAAGGTGCTGAGAATGCTTTGGCAGCTGAGCACCCCAGAAAGACAGTTTCTTAGGAGCATTTTGAAAAGAGGTTTGTTTTGTTTTAAAATGCAATACATCAACTGCCAGTCTGAAGAACGTACTCACATAATTCAGCCTCTCATGTCTGATTCCGCGCCTTGTGTTTGTCCTAAGCCTAACACTCTGTGGGTGCCAGTGGAAACAAATCATAGGAATTCATTAGCTGGAATCCCCTTTACCATTCATTGGCTAAGTCTCTATTCTGCTTTAAGTAGACCGTGAGTGAAGTCCTTGAAAGAAATGATGACAGCCGTGCACCTGTATCAGAATTGGCATGAGATGCGAACAGGGGCCGAGACCATGGGAAGTTGCACTTGCAACTAGAATGCTGCAAGAGTCGGAGCTCTTTTTATTCCTGAGTCTACGTGAATGTTTTTATGCCGCAGTTGTACAGTGTAGCTATTATTTTTTTACTTTGGTCTGTGTGTGTGCGTGTGACATATATATATGGGATTTATATATTACATTGAGGTGGGATAGTGCAAAGTCTTTCCTGGCATGAATCTTCCCAAATTCAGGCCAACAAGATACTTATACCACACTAAAATAAATAATAGCAGAAGCTGACATCTGAGAGTCTAGTATACACACAGACCTAGTCAGTAGTGTTTCTTTCACATACAAATAATGAAGTTCTATGTATAGATATATTTTTAGAGAATGTTCTGTGTTATTTACTATTTTTATACTGGTCTATTGAAATGCATGTAGAGGCTACTGAATATATTAAATAATTATAATGCTGACTATATATGGGTTTTGTTGCAGGTCTGATGCCTTTGCCTTAGCTATGCAGAGGTAGCCAATTATATCTGAGATAATAGTTCAAATACTTCTTCCATGTAAGTGTTATTGTTTAAGGCTGCCATGTGCCATATATATACAGTCACTACATCTAAGAGAGGAGGTTAAATAAACGCATCAGCTAACACAGCTGCTATGTACATTTTTGATCAAGCTGTGTTACCACTGCTGGTGGGAAGAAAATGTATGAAGGGCGGACAGAGGCAAAAGCCCTGTGCAGTGTTGGACTCTGTATTTTAAAGGACAGCTGTTGAGCCACATTTTCCCTTTCATCCAAATTGTGCTATGGGTACTGATGCACAACTGGCCTGGGGTACTAGTGGTTACATTGATCCACTGCATGTAGTGACTAGGGGTCCACAAAAAAACCCCCTTGCTCCAACATTGACTGTCACTGATCAAAAACACTGGTGTCAGATCTGTACTCTAGTGGGTCAGTATGGAGCATGAGTTAAAGTGTTCCCTAGCTATTCATAGTGAGAAAGGGACAGTGATCACTATGATGGTGTGTGCGTGGGTGTGTGTGTGATTTTTCATAAGAATAAAGGCATGCAGGACCTGGTTCTTGTCTATTCTCATATATTTGTAAAGCAAAGAAATGTTGATTAAAATGATGAAACATGTTTGCGTCAGTACCAGTTCTTAGAACTTCACTTTTTAGAAACCCAAGTTTAAGGTTACACCACATTGGCATGTTTCATGTCACACCAGGTCCGTTTGGACAGAACTGTAATATGGGTTTGCGTTATCTAGGTCAGCGTTCCTCAAAGTTTTTCTGCGGCGGCCGCTGTCCGCAGAGCCGCGTCCACTCACGGCCCTGGAGTATGTCCACCGAAATGCCACTGACTAGAAAGCTTCCGCTTTCGGTGGCATTTTGGCGGGACAAAAATAGACCGCTTCCGTTTCCAGCAGTTTTCCGGAGCCGATCCTGCAGCAGCGCCGGGACACCGCGCACCCCCACGGGGGGTCTCACACACCCCACTTTGACAACCACTGATCTAGGTCAGGGATGGACAAACTTTTTGGCTTGAGGGGTTGCGAAACTGTATGGAGGGCTGGGTAGGGAAGGTTGTGTCCCCACATCCGACTGGCCCCACCCGCTATACGCCACTTCCTGCCCCTTGAATGCCCTCCTCAGAACTCCTGACCCATCCGCCTCCCCTTTTCCCCTGATTGCCCCCTCGGACCCCCCACCCCAACTGCCCCCTGGGTACCCCATCCAATTCTCCCTGCTCCCTGTCCCCAAACTGCCCCGACTCCTATTCACACCCCCTCCCCCTGACAGGCCTCCCAGGACTCCCACACCTATCCAACCCCCCCTTTCCCTGTCCCCTGACTGTTCTCCGGGACCTCCTGCCTCTTATCCAACTCCCTCCCCCACTGCTCCCCGCCCCCTTACCAGGCCGCTCAGAGTGGTGTAGCTGCGGGGGAGGGGGAGGGCTAGCCTCCCTGGCCCGGAGCTCAAGGGCCAGGGAGGACGGTCCCTCAGGCCAGATGTGGCCTGCAGGCCATAGTTTGCCCACCTCTGATCTAGGTACTATACTTGGGGAGGAAAAAGGAATCCGTGTTCTTAGTGGACAACGTGTACCACGAAAGATATTAATTAATCAGAAAAGTTGTTTTGTAAGTGAGCGACCGGTACAAAGAAACTTGAGTCAAATAAGGAAAGGAAACCCCTATTAAGCTCGTAGAATTGCAAATGAATGTAAGGTTGCCAGTTCTTGTGATTTTTTTCATGAATCTCATGATATCTGATGTTTTTCTTCAAGCCCCAGATCATGGAGTTATGTGATTGGGTGAGAATCTCAGCATTTCATTTTTTTAAAGTAAGACCGTAGCCCTCATCACTGCAGAGAAAAGACTGAAAATGAAACGCTCTAAAATCGCAAGACCCAGAAGGCAAATGCAAAGAACTTTCTCTCACTCTCACATTTTAAAATCTCATGGTTTTTAGCCAGTCTCAT
Organism: Dermatemys mawii; assembly: GCA_007922305.1. Lineage (NCBI taxonomy): Eukaryota > Metazoa > Chordata > Testudines > Dermatemydidae > Dermatemys > Dermatemys mawii. Next base: position 7,587,319 of record ML677385.1, on the reverse strand, counting down.
GATTTTTGGGACCTGACTCATGACAAGTCAGTGCAGGGAGCTGAACTTGATAGTTTCTCAAGGTCCTTTCGAGCACCACTTATCTCTGGCTTCTGAATGCTTGGGGCTGGCAAGACTGATTATATTTTAAAACAAAATGGCTGAAAACCAGTTTTTTATGAACATACATATGAACATCCTAGCTTTTCTCTGCAACAGTTGCTAACATCCAAACATGTACAGCAGAAATGTCCTTTCACTGCCTGGGCTGTTGTAGGTTAGGGCGACCACCTTTTCAAAAGGCAAAAGCGGGACACATAGGAGCCCCGCCCCAGCTCCTTCCCTTCCCACAAGGCCCCGCCCCCTGGCCAGGCCGGAAGCTGGAGCTGGGCTGCGGTAAGAGCCTTCCAGGGAGATCGGGCCACTATGGGGATTGGGACTCTCCACCTTCCCTGGGAGGGAGTCTGGGGTACCCAAGAGCAGCCCCTGGCCCAAGTCTCCTCCCCACGGGGGTGCACTGCCCATGGCAGGTGGAGGGGCTACGCCCCCCTTCCCCAGCAGCCTGGGCTCCCTGGGCTGCTCTTACTACTGCCTGGCTCCGGCTTCTGGCCTAGCCCAGGGGCGGGGCCTCATGGCAAGGGGCAGCTAAGGCCCACCTCAGCACCCCCCCACCACCACCACAGGAAAGAGACTGGCACCAGACCTGAGCTTCAGGCAGGTGCGGAGTGGCACTGCAGGGAATTGGGGACAAATGCTGTTCTGGAGTCATTCAGCCCAGGACCTGGACTTGAACTCTGCATTTCAGGACTGTCCCATCTAATGCTGAATGGCTGATCACCTTATTCTAAGTGATTCTGTTCTTTGTGAAATTTTACCCAGTCCATAGTGGGACTCCATTATTGCTGACAGCAATGGCAATATTTTCCCCTTAATTGAATAGCAAGGTCCTGTGAAATTTTCAGTTTATAAATGAATACTGTGCATATTTTCAGAGCCCTAACTGCTGGCTAGGATTAAAGTACATTTAGAAGTAGGCGCCAATCGTAAGATGCCAATTGTTGCCTGGTGAGATTTTTAAAAGGACACATCGTTGCATGACCAAGCTAAGCAATACAGCAACAGTTATAACTGCAGTTTTGTGCCTTTCTGGTTAAAGTGAACACAGAAAAAATGGGCCAGGCATAGCATGTATTTGAGATATAAACAAGATAATGTCTAAACATGTTAATGTATGGGTGTGCGCGAGCTGGCTGCACAGATTCCCAGTTGTCAAGATTGCCTGTATTTAGTATCCCAAGATTTTCCAAAGTGACTAGTAAGTCCACCCTTTGAGTGCCCAACTCGAAACCCTTGAGACAGGTGAACTTCAGCAAGTGCTGAGCAGCTACTCTCTGAAAAACAGGCTCCTCTAAGGTGTCCCAAGTTGGGCATCCAAAAATCGAGGCAATTAAAATCACTAGTGACTTTTGAAAATCTTGGCCAAGAGCAATATAGGACATTCAGGGCAAAAATAGGACGTTTGTCCTGAGACCAGGTAACTAGTTGCTTAGCCCACTGAAGAATAGGGTTATTCAAGACCTCTGTGGGGAAACAGTGCACAGTGCATGCTCACACTACATCTTCCTTCAACCTCTGCTATTAGGACCTCACTTTCATGAGCATTAAAACCCACATACACATTTTAGCAGAAAATAGCAATACATAAAATATGATTAATCTATTAGCTTTTGAAAATTTTCTTCAAATATTCTTTTCATCTAGGTAACCTCTCCTGTCAGTCTACAACTTTAATCATCCATAAGTGATGTGTTCTACAAAATGGTGCATGGTATATTTTGATAACGAGACAACAAAGTCAGAGGTAGTCAGGTTACAGATTAATTCACTTTGACTTCTGCAACCTTCTGAACTTCTAAGCATTAAATGAGGACTATACCATCTCACTGAAATACACTTGAACTATATTTATTTCGTGGTTATATATGCATTGCTGTGCTTGTAAACAGACTGTCCATTTTGTATCCTGACTTGTGCCAAATATAGTAACTGTAACAAATACAAAGCTATATGCTTGAATCTGCTGCTCTGCAGTCAGTGACCCTAATAAATGTTGTTTGTGTTTTTTAGGCTGTATTTCCTTCTGTTTTTTCCCCTTGTTGTCTATTGCATTATGAAAGCAATATTAGAATATGTGTTATTTTAGAAAGGAACAAAATATTCACATCATTTTTTCTACGGTTGCTTTTTTTTAATCAAAGTGTCACTGTTATGAAAATGGGAGTGTACAGAAGCTTGCATGTCCTTGAAAATGGTTCTTACTATTTGCAGACTGCTAGCAAGATTCTGCTCAAATGCATTCAGAACCTGCAGAAAAAAGGCATTACAAAGGAACTAGAAAAGAGATTTTCCTGAAAAAGAAAAGTAGATCCCAGAACTACATTTAGAGATTACACTTGTTAGAACTACAAATGGATACAGCCTTGCTTTCATCTGTAGTAATGCTCTTTCCTCTGATTTTGATCTAACAAACCAATGCTAACCCCAAAGAGCTATTTAGAGCAATCTGACTTTACATTACATTAACCCTTTGGAGACCTAGACCTACAGTGTACTTCAATGTTCAAATAAAGCATTGTTATATGGCTAAATCCAAACCAGCCCTAAACTGTGTAGCTACATAATGCTATTCCAGGGGTTAAAATAAGTATATACATCACATCTTTATGCTAGGCTATGTGGCTGAGTCATTTCAGCTCTGATGCTTGGCAATTTCAAGACAGCTTTTGATCCCATTTAATGGTGTTTTGAAAGCAGATACACAGTACTGCCAACTAAAGTGCAAGTCCTGTAAATCCTTACTACCAAATACAGCCAAGATTTTCCAAAGCGACTAGAGATTTGGAGTGCCTGAACACCCATCCTGACACTCTTCAGAGGGGCTGATTTCAGAGGGGCTTTCAGACAGGCTCCTTTAAGGAGTCTTCAGATGAGCACTCCAGAACTAAAAAACTCAGAAGCACTAGCCACTTTAAAAAAAATTAGCCATATTACTCACTACTGTGAGTAGTCCCAGTGACTTCAATAAACACCATAGTCTGTGATAGTGTTTGCAGGAGCAGCCCCTAGGATCACTTTATATCTCACTATGAATGATGATCCAATGGGCATGGTGCTAGCCTGAGAGACCTGTACTCAATTTCCTATTCTGCCACAGACTTCCTGTATGTCACCTTGTCTCTCTCTGTAACTCCTCTCCCCATCTGTAAAATGGGCATAACAGCATTTCTCTACCTCACCAGGGTGTAGTGAGGCTGAATACAGTAAAGATGGTGAGGTGCTCAGATACTGTGGTAATGGAAAAAGGCCTTACCTAGTACAAAGACAGGTAATTCCCTCTACAGAGAGACAATAAGCCCAGTCAGATAATACTAATCACACATATACTATAATGTGTGTACACATTATCTTGCTCTCTGCATCACTCCTCTCAGCTGTATTGATAACAAAAGCAAGGCTTGTTTTAAAGGGTTAATGTCAAGCAAAGACTCGCCCTTCTGGCTGAAATGTTTATTCCTGTTATTCTAATTTGTCACTGAAAATGATTAGAGGGTGTAGTGAGGTGATGTGGCCTCCCTCTGAGCCTGAGGGGGAGAGACCATTCTCCACCCCTCGGTGTGTGGAGCCAGGCAGGCCACACACCCCCAAGCCAGAAGCAAAGGGGCAGGACAGGAGGTATGAGTCCTACAGCTCAGTTGTGCAAGAGCTAGGGAAGGGAGCAGATTTCCCTTGTCCATGGCTGAGCCCTGCACCAGAGTCCGAGCTCTACAGCACCATGGACAGGGCCGTCCTTACCCTTGTGCAAAGTATGCAGCAGCCTAGGGCACCAGGAAATTTGGGGCACCAAATTTCTTGGTGCCCTGCGCAGCTGTGTGCTACTCCAGCCCCTGCCCCGCCTCTTCCCCAGAGCCCCTGCCCCTGCTCTGCCCCAGCCCAGCCCGTGTACACCAGGGAGACAGAGGAACCCCAGGAGACAGTGGTACACTCAGAAGGGGTAGTAGGAAGTAGCCCAGGGACAACAGACATTAGTCTGGTTGTGTTGCCAGAGTCTAGGGCAGCATGTTTTGGTGGGATCCCTGCTTACCTGGTTGCAGAATTCTCCACCATTGTCAGGGCTCTGGGGCTGGGATCTGGTGGCATTAGGGTGGACCGTGGTCCCTCTACCCCTGCTGCCAGCCCCACCCCTGGAATGGCAGCCTATCCACTTTAGGCCAGATGGCCTGCGTTTGCTTGCTGCTCTGCCTTGCCCAGAGGGCCAGAGCGTGTAGACTGCTAATTCCTCCTCACAACATAGTGAGGAGCGTGGCTTCCCTCTGAGCTTGACAGGATGGGACAGCTACAGGCCACTACAGTAGGGAAAAAGTGATTTTTTTCCAGTTTATTTTACAGTAGACTTGATTATCCGGGATGCTAGGGAAAAAATTAATCCTGATTAATAAAATCCTAGATAATCACCATCCATAGGAAATATGTGTGGGGGTGGGGGTGGGGGGGTTGGGTGGTTCACCAGCCACCCTGCGCCGAGGGGAGGGGTTGTTGGTTCACTGGCTGCCCTGCGCCCTGGTGGGGGATTTTTTTGTGCTTGGAGCAGCAACAAAGCCAGAGCCGGCCTTGCAAGTTATGCATTTTCTTTTGGACATCCTGGTTAATCCACAGCCTGGTTAACCCGATCCTGGATAATCGAGAGTCTACTGTATATAGTCCATTTCCCTATTTCCAAAATAGCCAATCAGTTTCCCCTGTTGTATTTGTGGGTTCCCCCATCTTCAACAATAGAGGATAGAAAAACACCTTAGACAACTGTAAACTGTGATTGTCAAACACAATAATGAGGAGGGTGACACAGTGGCAGATGTAGCATGTAAGTGCCTGGTGTCCACCAGATGGCATTGTCTACTCACTCAGAATGTTAGCTGCCTGCTTTCTCATGCTTGGCCCTGGCTGCAGCCTGCGGGCAACCTTCTGGTGCTCTTGCTTTCTCTCCTGTACACTTTTAAATCTCCCTCTTGAAACAGAACTTCCATCACAGCTTTTTGTTCTGATTTTCTTTTCCTCTTGGCTGGGTTAAAAATGAAGGCCTCAATAGTAAAGCGTTTTCTTGGCTCATCTATACAGGTAGCAGGGTACTGCAGAAATTAAAGAAACAAATTAAGGACAGTAATTGGAGAAGGAAGGTGAATGAGTTACTGTTTTGGTGGGTGGAGGGAAGGAGGCGTAGAGGTAACCGACTAAACTGTGTATGTCTAATTTGCCTTGTATGAATCTATTGGTAGGATCTTGGAGACAAGGTAGAGGTGATATCATTTATTGGACCAACTTCTGTTCGTGAGAGAGACATGCTTTCAAGTCACACAGAGCTCTTCTTCAGGTCCGGGAAAAATACTCACAGTATCACAGCTAAGTGCAAGGTGGAACAGATTGTTTAGCATAAGTAGTTAGTGCATACCGTAAGGGACCATCCACTCACCTTGTTTCTTTAGTATCTTGGGATTGACCCGGCAATAACTACACTGCATATTGGTGGATCTGACTTTTTTTCCAGATTGTGTTGTCCTTCCTAAATTTTAACGTCTGTAATCTCTAATCTGGCAACCTATTCTGTTTCATCTACCCTGGGCTGGGTAGTAACATGAAAGGACTTGTAAAATTAAACTGGTTCTTTATTAAGAGAACTATTTACAGAGATGCTGCAACTGCAGCTAGAGTTGTAGCCATGTGCACACAGATATGCTTCCTCCAAACCCTTCCCTCCTACAACACCTGCTCCTCCTTTCAAGCTCTATGGAGGTTGCTACACTGCCTACTCTCACTCTGCTAAAATTCTGCCTCACCTGCCCTTCTACATCCATTCAAATGTTGCTTCATCTTTCATGTGTGACCACTGATTTCACTCCATTTAGTGAAATTTCAGTGTGTTGACTTTTTGTTGAAACTTTCCTAGGTAACATGCTCTAAAGCAGATATTCTTCTCAGCAGTTCCTACTGCATGGGAAGAAGTTTACGTTAGCTTTAATCCTAATTTATAAATCTTAGAATAAACACATTTAACAATTTACCTGGGGCTAATTTAGCAGACCTTCCATTCAATAGTGGATAGACTGGCCTGAGATTGTCCAGGAAGGTCACCTTGTCTTTCACCTTTGGCTATTTTATTGGAGAGAAATGTGCCCATCATAGCAGGCTTGGTTGACGTTCCCCCTCAACAGGGCAGAGTGACTGAATAGGGATACAAGGTGACCTCACACCCACTCTGTAAAGCCTAACACAGGGGTAAGGGCAAAACCAATAGATCTGAGATTAATTAGATCCAGTGACCAGAATTTCACAAGGGAAAACATGTGAGCTGTGGCTTCTACTCCAGCCTAAGATCCAGTGTACCAGCTGCAGAGGGGCTGTGAAGCTGCCTTGTGTCCTGCTTGCCGAGGGAGGTGGATTCCCCAGTCCTACCAAAACCCAGTTTATTCTGGCCTCTGATTTTGTGTGTTGGAGGAGGGGATTGGGGTGAATTTATCCTTTAAGGCGTTATCTACAGCTCTACATCTATTATGGGAATAATGTCTGAATGAACATCTGCCTGGAAACCAGTCCACTCTATTGAAAATACATGTATTTCCACCAGTACTTATTCAGGATACACTACCTGAGGGTGCTAGCTCTCTATTCTATATCTCATAGGCCTGCTGTACCATTTAAACCATGGTTAGATGCTGAAACCACCAACGGATATTTCCTGTTAATCAACGTCAGTGATACTGAGCCGGCAGCTTGTTGGAGCCCTGCACATGGTTCTCCTGCCTGCTTGGAATGAGATGCTGTGAAATGTCGTGATTAAGAAGATAATAATGAGCCGCTTGCTCTGAGAACTGAAAAAGAACAATTTAAAGTCCAAGAGACCTAGGCAGACCTGCTAAGTCCCCCTGGAATCTCTCTTTAACGAGACTGTAGTGCTGAAGGGATAAAGGTGGGGTCTGTTGCAATTTTGGCTTCTCATAAGCAGTCTCAGGTGGAATCCATTGTGTCCAACGCTAAACCTCTATTCTTCTGCCATTCATGTCCAATCAGCATGAGGTGGCTCTGGAGAGCTGGTTTTATTATTTATTATTATTATTAAATGCAGTTGTGCCCTTTTTCACTCGCTGGCACAGTCATGAGGTTGTTTAGTAATTTTGCTAACAGCACTCAAGGAGTCTCAGAATATGTCATTTCAGTGATAACTGAGTAACCCAGTGACCATTTCCACCGGTGCATAAGCACAGGCCTTTTCTCTGCAAGGCACAGCAGGCACCATACAGCTGTTGCACTCCAGTGCAAGTGTGAGCAGATGCTACCCGTGAATGCTCGTATGATGAAGCATGAAGCATTACTCATCTGCACTGAGCAGAAATAATTCTCAAGCCCTTTGCTGCCCATTTCCTTCCCTTCAGTGTGCAAGGTAATAAAGGTGTGGGGGGTGGGCAGAAATGAGTGTTTCAGAGGAGACATGTAGTTCAGGGTAACCTCAGCTTGGAAAAGAGGTGAATAGTGATGGGCTCCCTACTTCACTCAGCAGTGTGCTCAGTAAGGCAGGGTCAGTTCCTTTGTGCTTGCTCTCCTTGGTTTGATACCTGCAACACTTCACAGCTGTGCACTGTTTAGGATCAAATCTTTAAGTCAGGCAGGTGCTAAACACATGGGTCCTGTGCTGGCCGGGAGATGAACTTGGGGAATTTGTATTAGAGGTGTGTGTGAAATAGTCACAAGAAATTCCAAATCCTTGAGACTTGGACATTTTTGAAAAAGGTTTGTGCTAAAATAAGACCTTTATCTAGTGAAAATTCTACCTGCGAAAGTTTTCACAGCAAAGATGTGCAAGATGTTGGGCAGAAATCTTTCCTTATCCCAACTGGGCATTGTGCAACATTTTATACAAACAGGAAATTTTGGAGCATGAAAACAAGGGGAGTGTCTTTGTTCTCCAATCTCCATTCTCTTATAGAATAACTATTTTTTATCAGTAGTCTGCTGGCAATATTTCCTTGTGTTGTGCTTCACAGATTTCAGTAAATATAAAGCTTTCAAGGACTTACAAACACCAGATGAAGGGAAGTTTCACTTGTTCATCAACTAATGCAGAACATGGAAGTGCCATGAGGGGAACCAAGGACCACATAGGGGACAGGTGCCTTCTATGAATTAGTCACCCACAGTGAAGTCAAGGGCAAAAAGTCCCATTGAAGTCAAGGGCAAAAATCTCATTGACTTCAATGGGGCAGGATTTCTCCCACAGATCACATCAGTTGTGAGAGTAGCTGACATTCATCTGTTGTCTAGACTTACTGAGTGTAATGCTCCAGTCTGTTTCTAAGCAGCTATCCCAGTTCAGGGGAGGCACTGTACGTCAGGTGGCCAGTTAAAGCAGATTCTGCTGGGTAATCATTAGTGTGGTGGTCACAGATTGTCGGACCTGCTGGAAAGAAGAACCTTTCACTGGCTTATAGAAGTGAATAATATTTTCAGTTGTTACGTTTCTCTTCCTATGAAACATTTGATATTCCTATTCTAAGGGAGCTTCTGGTTAGAGAAGAAAAACATTCCTGATCCATGTAACTTATGCCTTGGCTGCAGTGGTGTTTAAGGGAATGTCTGGCAGCCCAGAAGAGCTGGAATTTGGGGAAGTCTGGCCACACACCTTCCCTTCCCATGCGACTCACGGTGTTGGGGGCCATTTTTGGAAGTTGGAAGTTACCACAGGCAAGAGTCCTGACCTTTCTCTGAGACCCTCTTCTCAGATCCCTAGTACTGCCCCAATCTACCTTTTTGCTACTATTTACTGCCAGCCTTGGACAGCAATTCGGAGTCATGTCATTGTCAAGTCCAAGTGTTCCAGAAATCATGAGATTGGCTTAAAAAAACCAAGAGCCTTGCAAAAGGTAACACATGTGGGGGTTGTCTGGTGTCTGAGCCTTTAAGATATATTTGGGTCATATTTCTAGACTTTGCTCTGCAAGCATAAAGGCTAGAGTCTCCCCCCACACACACACACACACATCCCACTTTATTTTTTAATAAAAACCTAATTTGAGATTCTCCCATAATCACATGCTTCCAGGAGCCTGGAGTTTATAAAAAGCACCAAATCTCATGAGAGTTGGCAATGCTTTCGGGCTAGCTGGGAAGGCATGTCCAGACCACAGCACTGACTGAAGAGCCAAGCAGAGAGCAGCTGGGGAGTCAAACAGGCCCAGATTTATGTAGGTTCCTAACCCCCACTGAAGTCAATAGAAGTTAGGAATCTAAATACCCCTGAGTATCTGGGCCAGAGTTGGTAGTGCATGTCTCTCAGGAGGGGGATAGTAAATCATCTTTGGAGTCTTTTGTGGGATGCTGAGCTGCAGGAGAGTAATAAATTGTGGAGGAGAGGCAGGTGAGGCATTAGACAGGATCAGCAGGTGTGGGAGGAGCAGGGTGTAGTGCTGTGGGGGAGGATGAACTGAGGAGGAGTCTAATCATGTGTAGTTTCTCATTGTGCTAAAGGGTTTCAGTGTTGTAGTTAAGTAAAGTGACACCAAGGTTCTGAGCAGAAACCCCCTCCAATGATATTTGTTTAACCCAAAGTAGTTCATACACAAGAGGCAAATGTCAATTTCCAAGCTCTCCTTTCTTAAGGCTGGGGTCTTAAGATGCTGTGTTTGTAGAGATCTCAGGAAAAGTACAGTAAATTTAAACCATTGCATGGGGCGATGGTTACCTAATTTCTAGACGAATGGTAAAGGAAACAGGGTGCATCAAGGCTGCGCTTTCACTTCCTTCTGTGGGGAGATACATACATTGCCTGAAAAAGAACAAAGCCAGTGTGCACTCTGCCCCGGCAGCCATGGGCAACTGGGTGGTGAACGAGGGAATCTCCATCCTGGTCGTTGTAAGTACAATACCTTATTGTGATTCACATTTGGTCACATGTGTAGTGAGAGCTGAAATATGCTGATCACTTTGAGTCAATTTTAACGTATCTGATACTGCGGCTATTGGTAAGCAATAGAACATGAAGAGAATTACTGCTAAGAATTACTGGGTGACATCTCACAGTTCCTTAGTGGTAAAGTGCCATTGACTTCAATGAGGCCAGGTTTTCATTCTGGATTTTAAGTCTTGTTTGATTAGTTATATGTATTTAAGTGTTTGGATGGGATAGTGATCATGGCATGAGAGAGAGCAAACAACATTACATTTCAGTGTAAACTCTGTGAATGAAAGTAAAGAAATACATTATCAGACTATCTAGAAATAAGTGCTAATGAAACTGAACTATAGAATATGCAGTGATCAGTGTAGTCTATTTATATCAGGGTGGCAGATTCTGGGATTCTGCATGTGGGGATCCTTTGTTAAGACTTGCTGTGCTTGGCTCTTGCGTGAATATGCAGTGAAAAGAATGCTATGTCATTCTAGCCAGTGGGTTCAACTAGCTCCAGCCAGGATGTAAAAGTGGTTGGAATCCCCGTCACATGTAGGGGAGCTAGGGTCTGGGGCAGAGAGATTTATTAATAAAGGCAAATGCCCCCAAAAGACTAGGTTCAGACTTCACAGCCCGTATGTTCGCATGTGTGTGTATATACACAGCAACACACGTACTAGAAACAGGATGTTAATTCAACCCTGATTCCTGTTACATTCCTGTATTTTTCTTTTAAACCGTTGATTGCTAGCCAAAGATATCATAAAATCTGGCTTGATATACTGTGCAATTATGAGAAATGATGAATTGATTCTGTATCTTCAAAAGTTACTAGAACATCATGAAGCTGATTTTTAGATATGCCCTCCAAATGTCTAAAAATAACATAATAATGCTGATGATGTATAGTAAGTTTATTAAATGAACAGGCATAGATTAGTCTGGAAAATCATAGGTCCTGATCTTGCAAATACTTTTTAATATGCTTCATTTTATAGACCTGAACAGACTCACTGAAATCAGTGCTCAGATGCCTATAATTAAGAATGTGATCAAGTGTTTGCAGGATCAGAGCTTTAATCTACCTGAGGCAAAAGCAATGATACTTTCATATTTAAAAGCTCAGCTGCTCTTTTTTCCACATTAAAGAGCCTGTCTTAAGAAAATATTAATGATACAAAAGATATAGATATGCAATTCACTTCTGTAATAACAGTTGCCTCTAACTAGTCACAAAATTGTTGCCAGATGCTATTAAAACTAATATTCTGTATACCAATAGGAAAATGTAGATTTAGAAATGTAACATTTGTGGTTGCTGAAATATCAACTTGTGTAGTCAGAAATGGATTGTGCCTGCCATTTATTGTTAATTACTGTCCGCAATGATTTGAGTAGCTAGAACACATTTAAAAATGCAGTATGAACATCCTGAAAAATCAATGTATTGTGTTGTCATGGTCAGTATTTCAAGAAAGCAAAAGCTCCCAGGAGCTGAACTCTGGCATGTCTTCCTCAGAAGAGCTGAATATTAGATGAATTAAAGCAAAAGTGTATTTTCACTCGAGTAAGAAAAACGAGGAGTTGTTTGAAAGAGATTGAAAGAAAAATAGGGAAAGTTGTAAAGACAGAAACATGTCAAGGGAAAGCTTCTTTAGAGGGTCTGATTGGAACAACGTTCATTACTGTTCACTGTTACATGATTATATGCTACTTGGGTGTTATTCCCCTGGCTAGACTTGCAATGCAGCCTTGGGAGTTCTCCTGAACTTTTCTTCCTGCTTTGCACTTTTTCTGTAATCGAGATCTGGGGTTGGATTCTCCTCTGACACTTTCCAGTTTCACACTGGTGGAACTCCATTCCCTTCAGTGGTGTCACTCTGGATTTACTCTAATGTAAGTGGGAGGAGAAACAGGCCTTCAGGGTCTAGGTTGGCCCCAGGCTTTATCACAATGCTAGTGAGGGCCAGGTTCCATTGCCAAAGCCACACCTGAATCCTTAGGGTAGGAGTAAGGGTGTGTGGCACTATAATTTCTACCACCCCAAAACCTCCAACAGGAGGTTTGATTCACCCCCTAACTCTCTGCTCCCTCCTCCCATGTGTTTTTTCCCCACTTGGTTAATCCACCTGGGGGAGGGCACAGGGGTACAAGCTGCTCATAGCCTCCAGCAAACAACTCTCTCCACAACTGGGTAGGGCAGGCCAGAGGGAAATGTGCTGATGCAGTGAGAACTGCTGGGCTGTGTGCTCAGGCAGGGATTTCACAGGGACTTGTATTGAGTTTATAGCTACCCTTGCCCTGTAGAAACTAGTGGGAGGGGGATCACAGTACCGTTGAAAGCTACCCCGGCCCTTTGGCACAGCTTCAACTCGTGGCTGGAGAAATCTGACTGAAGACCTGCCATTAATAATGGTCATCAGCTCAACTATGCACACATGGCATCAGGGTCACATGTGCCTCACAAGACCACCTGAGCTAAAAGGGACACTGGGTAAGCTGCAGCAGTACGATGGCTTATTTACTCCATAGGCTACAATCTTTGAGAGGGGGGGGTCTAATCACACACACTTGAGAAGATGTGATGTTGTGTCCAATTCAGGGCAATGGTACAAATATATGTTAGTCAGTATGTGTAGTCTTAGGGAGGATACTTGTAGCATTGTTAGCTGTGGGGTTATTCCACTAGTGTATATTCTTGGAGAGGAAACAGGGGATTTAATGGGGATGGGAGTCGTGGTGGAGTATATAGAAATAATAATATAGAATGAAGAGGTAATTAACAAGAACCCCTGCCTGGACTTAGCACAAAATAATAATAATAATAATAATAATATAATGATTAATAAAACACCTTAATCACTGCCCCTAAGGAAATGGCAGACTCCATTATATTAAATAAGGGATAAGATTTTAAGGCCAGAAAGGGTTATTCGATCATCTAATCCAGGGGTGGCCAACCTGTGGCTCCGGAGCCATATGTGGCTCTTCAGAAGTTAATATGCGGCTCCTTGTATAGGCACTGACTCCGGGTCTGGAGCTACATGCACCAACTTTCCAATGTGTGAGGGGTGCTCACTGCTCAACCGTTGGCTCTGCCACAGGCCCTGCCCCCACTCTACCCCTTCCTGCCCCCTCCCCTGAGCCTGCTATGCTCTCTCTCCTCCCCCCACCCCTGCATGCCACAAAACAGCTGATCAGGAGGAGCGGGGAGGGAAAGGAAAGCACTGATCGGTCAGGCTGCAACTGGGTGGGAGGTGCTGGGAGTGGGGAGGGGAAGCTCATGGGTGGAGGGGGGGCTGCTGACATATTACTGTGGCTCTTTGCCAATGTACATTGGTAAATTCTGTCTCCTTCTCAGGCTCAAGTTGACCAGACCTGATCTAGTCTGACCTCCTGAATACCATCAACCATAGAATTTCATCCAGTAACTCCTATATTGAGCCCAATTTGTGTCTGACTAAAACATATCTTTTGACTGCATCTAATCATGTATTTTTCTCATTCAGCTTGTGTGGCTGGGGTTAAATGCCTTCCTCTTTTGGTGGTACTACGGAGTATATGATGTTCCAGTCAAATACTACTACAGCAGACAGCTTCTTGGGGTAAGTGCAGCACATGTGTGACCATAGTGTGTACTGAACAGATACAATTTTATCTAAGCCTTCCTATTTTGTCCTCAGTTCTATTTGGTGGGGACAGTAGCAGTTCAAAACTCATACAAACAGATAATTGAACAGACATGGTGCTTTCAAACAGAAAAATAGAATGCAGAGCAGACAAATCCCATTCTGGAGATGTCTTCTAGGAAGATTCACTCTCCTTTTAATTACAAAACAGAACACAGATCGTGATTGCTTTATTAAGCAGAAGTGGTGCAAAATATTGTCCTGGGATTTTTTAAAAAAAACATTATCTTCATCATTTTTTCATAGAATCATTTTTCTTTCCTGAAGTGAATAGTTTACACAGCTGTTTGCTCACAAGACTAGTTGTCATTTAGAATAATATCAAAATATATCTATATATAAGACCCTGGAGTACCAAATGTAATCCAGTTGGCTGAGATAGGTCATGTGACCTCTTGTAAACTAGTTTCCAAAGCTTTCCAATCACATTACCACATTAGACACTGATGAAACAAGACTGTTGCTAAAGCCAAATTCGTGAGATGCTGCAAGAGATTCAAACCAAGCTGATTTCTATTAATATTTTTATATACTACAGAGAAGGGGATTGCTCATATTTTTAAAAGAGTGATCATGGCAGAACCTCATTATTGCAAAAATTACCATTGGCTGTGAGTCATAAAACATGATATTTTTCACAGTGTTACTGATTTGGTTCAACACAGCTGGGAATCCTGCTCTTACTTTCACAAGCAAATGTGTGGGGCAAATTCTGCTCTTATTTATAAGGGTGCAATGCTCTTTGAAGTGGTGCTTCTGTAACTGAAAGCAGAAGTTTTCCAAAATTGCTCAATCTGAATGGCGATTTATAAACTGTTCTTCCATCCTTAATAAAGAAAAAAAGAAGCAAGCTTCTTCATTCCTTTTTTGATGCTCTTTGTTGACATTTTAAATCTGAAGCCATGAGGAATATGATCATCAATACAAAGTTCTTTTAAAATGGCACCGGTCATAAAAAGAGAAACCTATTCTTACAGAAAATCATTGAAATAAATCTAGTCCTGGTTTCTTTCTTGAATATACATTATAAGATGCAGTTTCCTAGTATGCTGTAGCCTCTTCATCTGACTCCCTACCAATCTTCAATGAAACCACATTCTAATAGTCATCAGATGGGGGACTGCTAACTGGTTACATCTGCTCTGTGTTTGGCCTCAGACCTAACAGTCAGACCTAACGGTGAGCCTTTAAAATAATGAGATAATTTAAACACTGAAAAAAGAAGCAAGGCATTTCTGTGCTGCTATCTGTGTGTTCAACTGATCTGTACAGAGCAGTACTCAGGTGAAATCTAAACGACGTCCTTAATTCTCATTTGTACTAAGTGTAAAGAAGCTTTAGGGTGGGTGAGCATCAGGACTAAGCGTACATCTACAGTGCAGCTGGGAGTGTGCCTCCCATCCTGGCTACACAGATATGTGCTAACTCCGCTTGAACGACTGTGCTAAAAATAGCAATGTGGATGTTGCAGCATGGGCTAAGTTGGATTTTGGGCAGGGGCGGTCAAGCAGGCTTGTACTTGGTAGCTAGCTTGTGCTGCCATCCATGCCATGATGGCTGTACTTCTATTTTTAGCATGCTAGCTCAAGCAGAGCTAGCACATGTCTGTCTGCCCAGGCTGGGAGGTAACCTCCTTCCCAGCTGCTATGTAGACATACCCTTAGTTTCCTAAACAATGTGCTGTACTGATATTGCTCTATGTTACATTGTATTACAGTCTGCTTTAGCTTGGGCACGAGCACCTGCAGCGTGTTTGAATTTCAACTGCTTGCTGATTCTGCTGCCAGTCTGTCGAAACCTGCTCTCCTTCCTCAGAGGCTCCAGTGCGGTAAGATGAAGAAAGACTTTCCGAATACTCGAGAGAGAACAGCCCACATTTCTGAGCTTGAGTTCCCCAAAAGTATCTTTCTTTTTATGTGTCCCATTTCAGAAGTAATGAAGTCCAGAGTTTTGATGCGGAAGAGAAGTGAGAGTTATACACTGGGAACTAAACCACAAAGGCTCCACTTTCAAAATGTCATCCCTGGAGTTGCACCCATTTATGCCAGAGATGAATTTGGCCCCAGGCTTCTAACTTTGTGCCTGCAATTTTGCAAGAAAGAAAAATATTTTCAAAAGCTCTTAGAGCTAGATTTTCACACTTGATCCTTCTATTACATTCTCCCTACTCTGCTGTGCATGGTTTAGCCAGATGCAGCCTAAAATTGCTTATAGCCTTCTGCCCTATGGAGCAAAGATGCAATAGGCTGCACATGAGTAGTGCCATGAAGTGGTAGTCCATGCTGGCTGAAATTGTGAGTGGTCTTCTAGGGTAGCCCTAACCAGTGCACACTGCAGCAATCAAAACATGGATAACTGAGAGGAAAATATTCTATCCAAGCACAAGCCTATTCTTAGCTACTACAGTCAGGGCTCCAAAAGAAACCTCAGGTTGCCAACCTTCCTAACACAAAATGTTCAAATGAGGAAGAAGATACCATCTTGTCTAGTTACTTCCCCTCCCAACACTGTCCTATCACTTCAGCTTTATCTGAATTGCACTTGTCACCTTGTTCTCATCCAAAGCTACTGGCAGGCACTGTGAAACTAAAGGTGCTACTCTATCCTGGTCCAATGAAAGAGAATCACAGCACTGTTCCATGCAAAATATATGATCATTCCTCTTCTTTCTTCCTGTACTCCTCAGTACAAGCGCATACATACCCAGTGGCTCCAGTTCAAGCAGTTGATTTAGATCTGTAAAGCCTGGTACGATTTCATGCCTTAGAGATACCTTCTCTGCTTACGCATCATCCCGAGGGTTGAGATCAGTTGGGACTTTCTTACCAGGTTTCTCCAGGTCTCCTACAAGGATTTTTTCAGTAGGTGGCCCTCAGCCCAAGACTGTTGGCTTAAAGACTGTGTTGCAGGGTTTATCTAGGCCTTTGCATGAGGCTGGTGGGCTGAGTGTTATTTGTAGGTTAAAGGGGGTTCTTTTATAGTTGAAGGATTTGTTTGTCTTAGTGATATTTATAATAAATGCAGCTACAACAGGTCTTGTGAATAAAATGAAATGAAAAATAAATGAGGAGTTTGGCCTCATCCTGCCCTGTAACATGGGACATTTTCCCATGTCACCAAGTCGCTACAAAATGTTGGACGCTTCGGCAGCTTTTAGTTTGGATGTCCAGGATTCAAATAGCAGAAGTATTGCTTGCTGGTCATTCTTCAGTTGACTTGGCAGAGTTGTGTGGGAAAATACTTCCTCGGCATCTGTTGGCAATATCTGGAGCCAAGCGTAATGTGTTAGTCCCATCAGTTTATGGGCAAATTTAGAAACTCAAAGACTACAAGGATGGGTCTTCCAGGCTAAAAATCTAATTTAAAAGATTGTTTTGTATTAAACTTCTAGGAGTTAAAATTGGAGTACATATCCAGCCTCCATGTCTCTGCCATTGCTTCATAAGCAATATGCTATGAGTTTCACTTCTCACTTTTCAGATAATTTGTTCTTTCCTAATGGTGGGAAACGCTTATTTACTGAGAAAAGAGGAAAAGAGCTCAGAGTTGAGAAAATTAAAAAGATTGTACAATCTCTTTCCTATACTGTTTCCAAAAACTGAACAACACAGTTATGGGTTATCAGATGAAGTATCATTTAACAGTATCTAAGGTTATCTGGTCTTACCTTGGAAACTATTTTATTCTAGCACTATATAGACTTATATCTACATAGCATCTAATGCTGCATTATTTGCATATTCCAAAATTCCACTGATTTCATTTGCATCATGTGGAAAAATGCTATGCAATCATGTAATTTAAAATTGTATCATAAAGCATGTGCACTAGGAGGTGATTTAAGGTTTCACAGGCAACCTTAAGATTGCTTGACTTTGCAACCTGCATCTTCTTTTATTAAATTTCCTAGATTTTTAAAAAAGGAGAAATGAAGAAAAATCTACCCATAGAAACCTAGTTATACTCCACGTGTTGTCAGCAGGGGATGAACTCAATACTTTCACATTCCCAATATAAACGTCTACCATTTGTGCTCACGGAGTAACTGGTAAGAGTGGTAGCAAGTTATCCTTTATGTGGAGTAATCTCTAGAGGAGGCCATTATACATACCTTGGCAGTGAGTTGCTAGACAGCAGTAAAATATTACTCCTGAGGGAATTCTATACCAAAGAATTAAAAATTCTGTGCACAATATTTTCAAATTCTTCAAAATTCTGTGTATTTTTGTCAAAATAACACAATAGAATCATACCATTTCATTTTCAATTATTTGCTGACAAGCATTTTGAAATAAATTGCCAAAAGAATTGAAAATGGTGTGATTTTTATATTGTTTTACTTTGACAAATAAATTATGCAGAATTTAAAAATAGTTAGTTTTTTGGTGCAGAATATTTAATTTTTGGTGGAGAATTCCCTCAAGAGTACCAGGATTCTATGTGGTGCAATCTGGGTGTGGCAGCTTGGTGGGGAGGGTCCAGGTGCAGAGGGTGGCGGAATCTGGATGCACTGGGGTTTGTTGTGGGGTGCAGGGGGGAATGAGACTCTGCAGGGGAGTCTAGATGAAGGTGTTTAGGGCTCAGTGGGGAGATTCTGGGTGCAGGGGTTTCCTGATGCAAGGGATGAATCTCAGTGAGGTGGAGGTTCTCCGGGGCTTGGTGGGAAGGTTCAGGGTGTGGGAAGGGGGATGTGTGGATCGTCAGGATGGTTCAGATGCGTAGGGTTCTGATGGACAGGAGAACAGCTTCCTGTACAGTGACCCTGGCCCCCATGGCTGAGGAGCAATGTGACCAGGAATAGGGGAGACCGGTCACTGTATGAGAAGCTGCTGCCCCTGTCTGCCCAATCCCTGTGTATCTGAACCCCCTCCCCCACACACACATAACCCCCCCATGAGCTCACCCCTCCCACACCCGGAACTCATACCCCACTGGGCCTCACTCCCTGCACCCAGACTCCCCTGCTAACAGCCTCCCATGGTGCAGAGCTTCCTGCAGTTGGAGGAAGTTTCTGGTGGAGGTTGATCTGATCCAGCCCTGGCTGCTTCTTGCAGGGGAGAAGGAGAGGGAGGGAGAACACCATCTCCATCATTCCCCTTCCACCTCCCCTACCCCCCACAGGCCACCTTGGACCCCGCCCCCTCACAATGACTTACTTCTCCCCTGGCTGTTCCAGGGCACAGATGTGCCCATGTTGGTGGGGAGGGGTGAGTGAGCACTGATGCAGCTTCTCTTTGCTTTCCGTGGGGAAGCAAAGAGAAGCTGCAGGGAGGACATGTTTCTGTGTGTGTGCAATGGTGCAGAATTCCCCCAGGAGTAAAATATTGAACTTCAGGATTCATCAGAACTGTTCCAGGCTCTCAGAGAAGAATGTAATCTAGTGGCTAGAAAAGTGGTTATAGATGCAGTAACCAAGTAAGTGTGGCTTAATGGCTGGGCCGCTGGTTTGCCATGTTAGAGTTCTACGTTCTATTTCCAGCTCTCTTTTGTTTAATTAATTAATTAAACTTTTGTTTAATAGTTGTTGCAAAGCACATAGAAACAGTAAAATCAGTCGGTGAAAGAGGTGGAACTTGAATTCATGGGGCCAGATTCTCTGGTTGGCTCAGTTCCCCTTCCATCACTGGAATGGTGTAAATGGAGTGGAGAAAGGTGATATCCCCATCACTTATGTAAAAACTGAACAGTAAGTATTGTCCTCATGCCAAATTAGTTTCCCGTGGTAATTCTTGCCCTGAACTGTGACAGATTAGCTAGCATCAATCAAGATTAAAAGCCAACTCCTGGTGTTAAAGAAGTCGTGAAATTAATTCCAATAAGACAAGGATTTAGTTGTAAATTGGACTGTCTGCTTCTAACACTAAACTGCTCACCCCTTGAGATGTGCAGCTCATCCTGGCTTGTCCCTATAAAACTGTCTCTCCTCTGTTATTCAATGATTGAGGCAAATCCTGCTCACCTGTCGGCTGTCTGTAGCCGGGTAGTGGGAGTTTCTTGCTGCCACACCCAGTTAACAAGTGCTAGGACCCTGCAGAGAGCTGAAGATTAATTTCTCTTTGAGGCATGTGGGACTTGTGAATTGTCCTCACGACTGGGTTGGATTAGGTGCCTTGAGGAGGGAGCTAGGGCCCTGCAGAGGGAGATTGTACAGCAGGACTCCTGGGGCAGTTGGAATTTTTTTAATTTGCGATACTTTTTCATAAGAAAGTTATGTCATGAAGGAGGGGTTTTTTTATCTTGTGCAAATTTTGTGCAGTCCTGGCTTGGTACAGGCTGGGAAATCCCACAGCTTAAGTGCTCTCAGCCTTTTTTAAAATTAATTGCATTCTGGAGATGACAGCTGCACAAAGACTACTACAAAAAGCATGTCTAGATCCTATTGTGTGACTCAAAAATTCCCTAAAGAGTGGGCTTCTTGCCACCCAAAGTGTCACAGGAGGTTGGGGTGGAGGAGTGTTAAAAAAAGAAAAGACAGTGATGGTTTGATAACACTGTGCAGGGAGCCTTTCCCTAAAACCACAAAAGAAGTGTTAACGTATAATTGAAAGAACAATCGAGTTGTCTCTGTACATCCCAGGTGGCAGGAATTCTGCTTCTTTTATTGAGTCAACATGTATTCCATCAAACAGGGAAACATGGTACAGCCATCACTGTGCTTCACAGATTGGCCTTTTGAAATAGGAAGTTAAAGGGTTCAAAGTTCCTCTTTGCACAGTCTAGAGGAAGGCAGCCAGAAGTAACATTTTTTTATTACGCTGACTTTTTTTTACAAAGTTTCCAATTGTCTGTTAAAATAAAACAGTATTAGAAGTCCAGTCTCTCCCATTAGTTATCGCAGTGTAACTGGTGAAATCAGCAGGTTAGGACTGCTGTGTGGGGATGATTTGTCCTAATTTAAGTTACTATAACAGCTAGAAAATAGTCAAACAAGAGAACTGTGGTTAAATCATTTTCCAAATGCTAGTTTGAAACTACTTTTATTAGTATAGGGGATGTCCATGATATATCGAGAAATGGACTGATGTGGAGGGCCAAATTCATTGTTGGTGTAAGTCCATTGAAGACAACAATGTTGCATCAGAAATGAACTTAGTCTGATTTTTTTTTCTCTTTCCCACATCCCTTCTGTCCCCAACCCCTCTTTGTTTTATTCCTACAAGGTGGATGAAATCAACCCTGCTTTATTGGTACAAAATTGTAAGGAGTCCTCCCAATTAACTGTAAAGTACCTAGTGTTCCATGTTTTCCATTTTATTTGTAAAAAAAAAAAATCTGAGAATTTTTCAGTGTTTATTTTCCAAACATCGAAACTGGGATGAAATTAGGTTAAAAATTAAAAAAATGTAAAAATCGGAAAAAATCAGGGGGGAAAAAAGAGAAAAGGTTCGATTATACTATAACAAAATGTGTATGTTACAAAAAATTGTTTTTATGTACAAATGTTTATTTTGTCTCTCTCAGAGCTAGTAGTTTTTCCAGAAATCCTTGTCTGCATATCCTTGTATAAGTTTCTTCAAAGTATCCTCACTTATGTTGAGCCTCTTGCTGTCTTGGAAGTAGTTCAACTTTGAAAATAAGCTCTCTGCATCAACAGATCCAATGGGTACACTCAGAGCTTGCTGTGCCACTTTGCTAACGTTGGGAACTGTATCTTCGTGACTGTTCCAAAAAAACAGCACATCCAGTTTCACATTGTCAGGGTTAGGCAAATTCATGTAAGTAGTAAATTCCCCTTTCAGCTTTGAAATTTCATGTTTAGTGGCAAATGATTGAAACACTCTGGCAAAATGGTCGTCTGCTGCAAAATTCACCTTGAGGAAAGAGTGCAACAACTGGATGACATTCCCAAAAGAATCTTCAGCACCAAACACTTCAGGGTTTAGATTATGGGCCATGGTCATCTCCTGTTTCTGTCTGAGCATTGTGTGGAAGGTTTTGAATGCTTGTTTGGTTCTCATATTCTGGGGTGGGAAAGATTTCTAGAAACAGCTGGGGGTTTTTTTTGCATGTTTCTCCTGAAGCTTTGGTGCTCAGTTCAGCTGAGATTTTGGTTGTCAGGATCCAGTAAACGTCTGTACCAGCAAATGCGTTGGCCATAGTTGGAGAAAATTCCAGTTTTTTCTGTGTGTCACACAGTGATTCCAAGTTTTCAACCATGAACATTAACTTGGTGTGCAGAATCTGTTGGTCATTTTGACGCCAGTCTCTTGAGAGTTTCTGCTTTAGAACCAACAAAACTCAAGATGATCTAGGAGATGCATTAGCAGAGTGCACATGTTATTTACATGATAGGCAGCAAAATACAAGCTCATCCACTGATGTAGCACAATGGGCATAGTAATCAGCACTCGGCTCTGCACTCATCTTGCACTGTGTAAAACAAAGCCTTTGACTTGTTTGCATCCTTGAAAATGGCTCCGAATCCAATGATGCATGATTTTATTTCTTTCATTTCTTCTGTAGCAGTAGCTACTGACAGTGCAACATTAAGATGATGAGCAGGACAGGTAGTACGTAGCACTCAGATTTCTGATTGAGTTTAATCTCCTCATGCAAATTTAGCCATGTAGAAAGCAGAATCTGTGTTAGTTGTGGCCACATTTTCCCAAATTAGTTGGAACATCTCAAAAATGTCAGTTACTGTTGCGTCGACAAACCACTATCAGCAGTGGGGATGAATGTCACATCCACACAAAACAATGTGGACTTATTTGCTTTGAAATAAAAAAATGAAAACAAAAGGCCAAGAATCGGATGGTCCAAAGCATTAGAAGACTTGTCAAAAATCAGACTAGACATCACATTTCCCTCAGTTTGTTCCATCACTCTAGGTACTAAAGCACCATTTTCTTTCCAATACTTATGAGCGAGGCTGTCTTCATTAGGAAGGGTTTTTGCTGCTGGACTGTGTTGTTGCACAAAGTCACCAATAGGCCCCTCTGCTATTAACAATGTTGTTCAGCGAAACAAAGAGCACGAACAAATTCATTGATACAATCGTGCTGTGTCCTCTCCTTCATTAAAGCCCTGGTGAAAGCTCCTGATGTTGACTGTTCATCCAAAAGCTCACTTTCTTCTTTAAGCTTCTTTTGTTGCTTCCTGTCGACATTTAGTTGCTGTTGCTTTAGTCTGTCAGCGCGAGCACTGACCTCGCTGCTTCAATACTCACAGCACAAGGCAACCTCTTCACTCCCATCTTTCCTGAAAATTTCTAAGCACTGATCTTCTTGTTGGTAATGCAGGCATAGATCTGAGTTTTTGCCCCATGTTTACCTTTTAATCTTATCCCTCTGTAACCCCCAAGGAGCTTACCTACGTTCCTGCGGTTCTGTGTGCTGGTAGTTCAGGGAGAGGCACACAGTCCCTGGTAGGAACGGGGAGGCAAGGGCAGACTCAAGAGTGTGAGAGACTATTTAGAGCAGCGGTGTCCAATACGTTCACCACTACCCACATGTGGCGAATAGGTCTTTGAACTGTGGCTAATGCATGAGCAATGCGTTGGTGTGTTGAAGACAGCAGTACTGGAAGACAGTATGAATTATATACCAGATTTCAGGGTTATGCAACAAGAAAAAGAATGCAAAGTGTCACACTGAAGTAATTTTGTGTTAGCAGTACCTATTTTTTTGTAATAGCTACTTATTGTTTATATTAATAAAAATAATTTGAAATGTTATTTGTATTATGTTTTTTAATCCTTTTTTATAATGTGGCAAATAAGAAAAAATTTAAACCCCCAAGTTTGGCTAGCATCGAATTTCTGTTGGACGCTGCTGATTTAGAGCAACAAAATGCTTGGTTGGTTTGGGAAAGGATTGTAGGCATGTCTGCACAGAGGAAGAGGCAGGGTGAAATGGCTGACAAGGAAAAGCCTGGGAAGAAGAGCTAGCCTGACCAATAAGGAGTGACATGCCCTCCTCTGGAATCAGAGAGGTAGCCTTGTTAGTCTGGATCTACTGAAGTGACAGAAAGTCCTGTGGCACCTAAAGACTAACAAAAGTATCGAAGCATGAGCTTTCGTGGTCTAATACCCACTTTGTATTAGCCCACGAAAGCTTATGCTTTGATACTTTTGTTAGTCTTTAGGTGCCACAGGACTGTCTGTCACTTCTGCATGTCCTCCTCTGGGAGCCCTGGATGAGGAGAAGCCATATTGGGAGTAGTCTGGAGCCAGTCATGAAAAGGGCAGGACTGTCTGTGTGGGGATCCAGGCCCGTACATCCAAATCCATACGGTGAATAGCACTAAAGGAGGTATCTGGGTGGATAGGGGGCATTACATATCTTTATCTGTGGAGGATTGATTGTTTCAATTTGGTGTCACACTAAAGAGATGCAAAGAAATAGGTAGGCAGCAGTTCTTTGTAAGCTAATCATAGTGCAATATTAATTATGGTTGATTTTTCTTTGACCTCCACTGTGTGCGTTTTGTGTTTTACACTGTGGAACTGCTTCAATCTCAGAGTTGCAGGACACAACAATCATGTAAAGCTTTAGTGTTTAACAAAAATAAGTATCCAGAAACTACTGAATGGATTGATAAACGGGTGTAAATCAGTAAAAACTGATCTTTCATAAAAAAACTGGTAATTTATCAGTGAAAATGGGTAAAAACTGAAAACGCAGAACGCTAAAAGTACTCAACACATGAACCCTCAGGACTTCTGTGCTTTTTTGCAAAAATATGCTTGTATTTTCTCCAGATGTCTTAAAGAATTTGTGTCCTGTTTCTATGTTTAATGTTATTCTTAGGCTGTTTGTTTCATGTTTGCTGGTGATTGCTTTTCATGGTTGGCAGAGAGGCCAATGTAAAGAATGTTTAAGAACACAAGGAAGAGAAGGAGAACACAGATTAGTATGGTGTCCAATTGATTCAAAGACTTCCACTGATTTCAGTATGCTCTGGATCAGCCCTCAACTGTGCAATCCAGTGTCACAACTGTTACCAAATCTGTCAGCTTGGTTTCTTTTAAGAATCAGGGTTTTCAGCTTTATTTATTTATTTGTCAGGGAAATGTTTATTTCTGTATCTTTGGATGTCAGTGTAGTTTCAATTATATGTTGCAAGATGGGCAGATTAACTTCAGGCCAAGATGGTTAACTTCAGGCCAAGTTAACTGGCAGGTCAGCAGTTAAACTCTTTGGGGAAGGAACTGTATCTTCATATGTGTCTGTAAAGCATTTATCACCTTTTGGCTGGTAACTCTTTGAGGCACAGTCTTTCCCTCATTATATATTTGTACAACACATAGCCTAATGGGATCCTGCTCTGACTAGGAACCCTGGGCACTACCATAGCATGAATAATAATGAATGATGATACCCTGGTATGGCAGAGGAATGTCCCAGGCTCTGTTCCTCATATTAAAGCAAGTCTTAATTTAACTCAAACTAGATATCCAGCCACTCTCTGCCATCCTGAACTCCCCTCCCATCATCAAGTAACTTGATTTAATCAAGCGTCTTGTAGCATTATTTAGCATCACTATATGGTAAAGTATCACACTATAGCATATAATTCATGTCGTTTTTAAATCTTTACGTCAATTTCAGCAAGTCTTGTGTTCAATGAACCTGGGTTATTCCCCCAGTTAAGTGTACTGTATCCTTCACACCACAAATAATCTGCAAAGACTTTTCATTTTTTTTTAACCCAAAGTGCTGCTCAACCCGCATCAGGAGACAGTTAGACAGGAACCTCACGTTTCACAAAATGGTGGCTTGGATGATTGCCCTTCATACTGGTAGGTATTTAAGAGTTTTCTTGACCATTGCTTTATCACATCAGCTTTCACAGAATCCTAATGGAAACGGCATCTTTGGAGTTTATGACCAGGTGCCTCATTTCACTAAACGAAGAGAATGGCACATGGTAGGGTTAATCCGTTTCCAAATGCTGGCCTGAAACTAGCAGAAAACCAGGGGACAAAAGCCAACTCTCTGTTATTCCAGTGCAGACAACTCTTTAATAAAGGGTATTCACTCATGCCCTCAGAAAAATTGAGCATTTAATGCTTTCTGAGGCTTGTTTCCAGACTGGGATGTTCATAGTAAATAAGGAGAGTGAAGAAAGACAAGCTGCATATCAAGGATTGGGTAAATGGGCTTTCTCCCCTCCTTGTTATGTAGACTCGCCATAGACTTTTTTATGGTGCTTATCATCACAAACAAGAATACATTGAGCTTCTCACTACCACTGTGGTCCCTTCCTGGGGTACGGCTGTTGTATTATTATTGGCATTTTATGAAGGGGAACTGAGGCACAAACCGATTAAGTGACAGGCTCAAGGTCAAGCAGGAAGTCTGTGCCAGAGCTGGGAACACAACTCAGACCACCTGAGTTTTATACGGGTGCAGGACCAGACCTCTCAGTCCAAATTTTCACATGCGACTAGTGATTTTGAGTGCCCAACTGATGACATCTCAAAGAGGCCTGAATTTCAGAAAGGGCTGAGCATCCATCCCCACTTGACTTTCTGTGTTGCTCGAATCACTTAGTCTGTCTTATGCCTCAGTTCCCCATCCGTAAAATGGGCATAACACTCTCCTTCCTGACAGGGTAGTTGTGGGGATAAAATCCACTAAGGATTGTGAATCTATACAGGAAATGGTATAATACTTACCTAACACAAGCCGTGTTGTTTTCTCTGTCACTCACAGCCATACACACCATTGCACACTTATTTAACGTCGAGAGGTGTGTGGATGCCCGTGTTGAAGCGAAAGGAACCATTCAAGCTGCTCTCTCTGATCTTGGTGACAGGCCAGGAGAAACCTATCTGAATTTTGTCCGGAAAAAAATTCCAGTAAGTGACCCTGTGCCATGGGGAATGTTCATGTAAGCAACTGTGTCAAGGACAGACATTTTGTATTTGGTATGATTAGTGGACTGAATCTGTGTTTAAACCACATTACAGGAACAAACCCTGCACAATGTATTCCTTTATATTTGGTAATTAATAATAGTGATGCTGAACTTCAGTAATAGCTCACATTTGTCCCCTAACAGTCTCAGTCCTTTAGAAACATTAATTCATTAAACTGCGTCTATGTGAGGTAGATAGAAAAGCATCACTATTACCCCCATTTTACAGACGGGCTAAGAAAGTCCCAGAGATGTGAAGATTAAAATCTTCAAACTTGAGTTCCTACAATTAAGGTCTGGTTTTTGTCCCCCGCCCTTCTCTCTCTCTCTCACTCACACATACCCCTACGTGCTGAATACCCACGATTCCTATTGACTTTATTGATAGCTGCAGGGGCTCAGCACCACTGAAAAGCAGAATGTTCATATTGGTATCCACCTATGAGTGTATGCTCCTAACCTGAGACACACAGCTGTGAAAATGGACTTCAGTGATATTTTCCCCCACACAACTAGCCAGTGGCAGAGGTAGAAACTGAACCTAGAATTTCTGACTCCCACTTCCATGTGCCAACGTGTAGAACATACTTACTTTCCCTCTTCTGTTGAGTTTACTCAGATTCAGTAGAAGAGCAGTGTAGCAGACATAGGGCATGCATAAACACCGGAGTGACTTATGAGCACAAGTCCTTTGGAAATTCATTGGACTCGTGCTCCTAAATCATGTAGGTGCATTTGAAAATCCCACCTGCCAGGTGAAATCCTGACTCCACTGAAGTCAATGGCAAATTCCCATTGATTTCAGTTGGACCAGGATTTTACCCCAGATGTGGATGAATGATGGGTTCAGGTCAAAGCTTCTGATGCTTAAAAGGCTTTTTCCAATTGTCAGTCAAATCTACTACTTTGATTGCTTTTTAACATGCTGTAAACACAGTGTCCCAGAATATCATCTTGTAACCCAACAAGTGTGTACTCTAGTAGCCGTCTAGACATGCTTACAGTTGTAATGACATGGATGGGGTTTGGACAGATCCCTATCCCAAAACTTCAAATATAATACAACTAAGTGTGATTGCATCACTATCACCCTCAAAGACCCCAGATGGCTTCCTCTACCCCCACTCCCTTTTTCCTATCAACGTCTGATCACTGCTGACACTTTAACTATTCTCACGCTGTTTCTTACAGAATGCCATCTCCTTAAAGATTCTGAAATGAAAAAGACTGATGGCGCCCAAGTCAATTTTGATAAATTGTCTTCAGTTAAACTCCTGTGTGTGTTTATTTCACAGAATCCCGAAGGTGGCCTATTCGTAGCTTTCACATACTTGGCAGGGCTCAGTGGCGTCATCATTACACTGGCTCTTATATTAATCATCACATCATCCACTAAAACCATTCGAAGGTCCTATTTTGAAGTATTTTGGTACACGCACCACCTCTTTGTCATCTTCTTTATTGGACTTGTCATTCATGGAGCTGGGTAAGTATTTGCAAACATTCACTGCATACACTAAAAGAGACATAAAATCATAGACTATCAGTGTTGGAAGGGACCGCAGGAGGTCATCTAGTCCAACCCCCTGCTCAAAGCAGGACCAATCCCCAACTAAATCATCCCAGGCAGGGCTTTGTCGAGCCTGTCCTTAAAAACCTCTAAGGAAGGAGATTCAACCATATTCCTAGGTAACCCATTCCAGTGCTTCACCACCCTCCTAGTGAAAAAGTTTTTCCAAATATCCAACCTAAACCTCCCCCACTGGAACCTGAGACCATTACTCCTTGTTCTGTCAGTGGGAGTTCATGTACTGTAAATTGAAGCCCAACAAACAGACATGTAATGTATCAGATTAGTGATTTAGGATGCTATCAGCTGTTGCCCTGATAGTGATTACAATCCCACAAACACTTACTCATATCAGAGACAAATTGTCACATGCATAAATATTTAGCCTCACAGATATTCACTTTTTGACTTTCTAATTAGAAAGTTCTTTTCTGTGCAGGGTTTCTCTTTCTATAACTTTGCTCAGCCTTATTTCCAAGAAGGAATTACATAATACACCACCTGAAATTGTCCGAAGGAAATAACACAACAACAAACACATTTTTTTGCCTTAGTGCTAAATCTAACAAGAAATTATCTTTCCAAACATCGTTAATATTAGCAGTCCATTAATGTTTCAAAATTGGATTTCAGTGTTTGCAAGTTTATTTATAGACAAACATTAATTGTTGTTGCTTAGCCCTGGTCTACACTGGGGAAAGGGGGGATTGACCTAAGATACGCAACTTCAGCTACAGGAATAGTGTAGCTGACGTCAACGTATTTAGATTGGCTTACCGTGGCGTCTTCACTGCGGTGAGTCAACTGCTGCT
Source organism: Dermatemys mawii (assembly GCA_007922305.1). Lineage (NCBI taxonomy): Eukaryota > Metazoa > Chordata > Testudines > Dermatemydidae > Dermatemys > Dermatemys mawii. Next base: position 7,558,414 of record ML677385.1, on the reverse strand, counting down.
GCTCCCCCGTCAACTCCGCCTGCACCTGTCACAGCAGTGGAGTACCGGAGTCGACAGGAGAGCGCTCAGGGATCAATTTATCGCATCTAGATGTGATAAATCGACCCTCAGTAGATTGATCGCTATCCGGCGGGTAGTGTAGACATACCCTTAGAGACAGCTCCTAAATTCCAAACAGGCATATTTTTTTCCCCATGGATTGTTCATTTAATTCCTTTTTTCCCCCCTTTTCAAAATAGCTTAAGAAGTTATAAAGAGAAAGTGAGGCAGCTTTAGTACTAGGAAAAATGAACTCCAGTTACTGTTTAAAATGACAGAACAGATGTATAAAGCAGGACAGAAAGCTAAATAGCATTTAGTCACAAGCAGCATTTCTTAGTTCAGGCTCATAAACTACAGTTAAGAGGAAGTTCTTGATGTGATCTTTTAAAAGAGAGATTGAGTGGTCCAGAAGATGGGAAGGAGTTCTTTTAAAATGGTCAGTAACGATGACTGTGCAAAAACATTTCCTCTCTCAACTGTGAATGACCTCAGGGAGAAGTCAGAAATGAGACTATCACAGGGGCTCTGTGCATCTGTCAGAGGGAGGGATGCTTCCGCTTGCCCAGTGTTGGGTTGATACACCCTGTCACACGGTCATCACAACTTTCAGCTGGGCCAGACAAACACAGTCAGGGACTATGGCCTTTTGGGCGGGGCAGAGCAAATGAACAGTCTGTAGCTTTTCAGCCTCCTAGGTGGGGTTAATAACCACAAATAGGTTTTGGCTCCCTAGGCGGGGCAGAATAAATGAACAGTCTGTAGGCTCTGGGCCTCCTGCTGGGGGCAAACAATCGAAAACAGGACTTCAGCCCCTGGCTGAGGCAGAACAAATGAACTGTCTATGGCTGGGGTCTCCAGCAATAATGCCCACCTGCTAGCATGGGATGGAGGGCCAGGGAACACAGGCCCACCCTATTCCACTGGGTTCTAACCCAGGGCCCTGTGAAGCCGGTAACATCCCTGTTTAGAGCTCAAGTATCGGCTCCAATATGTTCCCTGGGACACTTCATACCCGTAAGTCCATTGCAGGACTGTCTTCCACGGGCCTTGGTTCAGTGTCCAAGCTGGTCTCCCCAGCCAGTGTGCTCTCCGTAGTGTAGTCCGGGATACCCACCTCAGGAGTCTGGAGGGCTTACTGGAGTCAGCAGCACACATCATCCTCCTCTTCAGTCAGCCCTGACTGAGCAGGTTGGCTTCCTTTTATCTGCTCCCTCCTCCTGAGGCATGTGCAGCAGAGACACAGGGGCGTGGTCTCTTGGGCCCAAAGTGACTGGTTAACTTCTGCTTGCCCAGGGCGGGGTTGGCACACTCTGTCACAGAGATTATAACTGGAGGAGCAGAAATAGCAAACAGATGAGAAGATGACTATGAAGTTAACACGTCAGAGTGATGTAAGTCCAGGAAGTGTTTTGAAAACTAAGATGGAAATTTTTGCTTTTTTAATATCTGGGATGAACAGAAAGCTAATGAAACAAGAGAGGAAAAGAATGGTTCATATTTCCTGGAGCAAAAGTAATGCCTGTCATTAAAAAAATCAACACTTGTCAGTGGTTACAACACAGTGGTATCTTTTTGTCCCTATTTACAATTGGAGGTAAATGAGCATTAACTATTAGTCAAAGTTGTCTTTTTACTTACAACCTTGCTACTTTAAACTTGCAATATTGAAAATGTTGACGTTTGGAGAGCAAGGATTAGAAACATTGTCAAGAGAGAACTGCAGTAGTCTAAATGGGAGGAGATGAAGGCAGTAATAAGATTTCTGTAGAGACAAGGATAAGTTCTAGCTATGATCTCAAGGTAGTGGACAGTTGTACAGAGAGATGTTGGAAGAAAGGATCAGCTTGAGATGAAAATAATTCCAGTGTATTTGGCCTTAGGAGCAAAGTTTTTGAGTATAAGGAGAATGATAAGATAATCAGAAATATTGGACAGAAGACTTTTCACGTAGAAGGAAGATTGGGCCCTGGTCTACACTGGGAGGAGAATAGCATAGCTGAAGTCGACATAACTTAGGTCAACTTACCTCACGTCCTCACTGTGCGGTATCACTCCCCACATCAATTCGGCTGGTAGTGAAGACATACTCTTAGTTTTTCATGTGTGAAGGGTAGATGTCACAAGTAACCAGGCACTGAGAGACTCAGTATAGTTTGAGTGATGGAAAACATACAACTCATTGTCTCTAAGGAGATGCATGGCTGCATGTCATCTGTGTATGGAAAAGCAATAAGCAAAGTGATGCTGGAAATCAGGGGGAGATCCTCAACTGGTGTCAGCTGTCATAGTGCCATTGACGTTTTTGCACAAGCTAGGATGTGAGAGAGTGACTAGCTGAAAATCTAGTCCACAGCTTCCAAGAGACAGGAAAGGTCAAACATGGCTTGTACAGCTGAAGTTTGTTTGCAGTAATTCTAGTTATGGCCACTGATAAACTGAGGGTCCTGATCTTTCCACCTCTTTTATTTCAAAGGGATAAAAACAGAACAGGCTTTCTTTTAAACAAATAACACATTGCCTCTGTAACCACATTATTACAAATCGTAACTGTAGTATTTCTCAGTTCTTCACTTGATGTTTTATGTGAGGAGGTTTCCCCTAGGAAATCAATACAGATTTCCCTCCCCATTCTCCTTATTTTAGTAGAAAATCTGCAGATTGAGCAGTGCAGTAGAATCTTACCAGAAAAATAGGATATTAACAGTGCAGAAATAAATTGTTGAATATAACTGTAAGTATTAGATATCATTTCATTTACATTAACATTTTGTATTATCTTCAAGCCGCATTGTACGTGGACAGACAGCTGAGAGTTTGAAAGTGCATGATCCAAAAATATGTGAAAAGAACTTCGCTCGGTGGGGAAACATGAGTGCATGTCCTATCCCCCAGTTTGCTGGAAATCCTCCTATGGTATGTTCTATTGTCTTAAGTATAAATACAGTAATGAAACTCTTCAAAATCTTTCACTTTTGTGTTAAACAACATGTTTAGATACTATAAAAAGATTAATCTGAATCTAAATATGCAGTAAACCATGAGCTTCAGTGAGAAATCACTTGTTTTTTTAACATTTTGAAATGGCAGATTGTAATCAAAGACAGACTAAACAAGGACTCCCCAACTCCTCTGCTTGTGGAAGGTATCACCTAAATGTCTTGCTTTTGAGCTGATACTTGGAGGCCCAGATATTGGAGATCACCAAGTTGTATATCATTGTTGAGTGAGTTACCTAGGGAAAGAAGAACTTCTGGGGAAAACATCTGACATAAAAACACTGGCCAGTCAGCACTGAGTGACCACATCCAAGATGACAGCACCAACCCAGCCTCCTCCAAGCTAGTTGAACTACCACCTGGGATAGTTCCGCTATTGGTCCAATCTGTGGATCTCCAAATACCTCTTCTTCAGAGACAATTGAAGTTTTCTGAATTGGTCCTGACCATCTCTAAACTAAATTGTTCATATTTAACAGGATGGGCAAAAGGAAAGGGGAAAATATTGAACAAGATTGACATACCAAGAAAATATGAGAACCAGTTACTAGAATATAATCATAAACTTGCAGAATTTATTCAAAATTATATGTTCGCATGCTCAGGAAAGGGAAAATTGCAAACTCCTCAGGGCAGGGATAGTCTGTTAGTTATGTGGTTGTACAATGTGTAGCACAATGGGGTTCCTGTCCTATGCCTGGAGTCTCTATGTGCTAGTGAAATACAAATAAGAAATAATATTGAGAGGGAACATTTCATATCATTAAGGTAGGTACTGTGCATTACTGTAGAACAATGGCTTAAGGAACATTGAGGATAATATGTTCATTTTAAGGGTGTTTTTGACTTAGAGCTCCTTGTGATGACAAACCCCAGAGAGACCCAGCATCATCTGGACTGATCACTACTGGCTAGATCCTTAAAGTAGTCTGTCTGGATATTCAGTTCATGTCTGTCATTGGCAATCTCATTGTGCTACCAAAGCTTCTGGCACCCACATGATCGCCAACCGTGCAGTGGCATTCTTTGACTAGATCTCAGGTTCCATCCAAACCTATCAGTAGGAACCAGAGTCTTGCGAAGATGAGAGAAGATTAGCACAGATTTATATCAAGATCTGAAGAGAATTGCTAGGCACTGTTCAGTATCACCAATGGAGAGTGTAATCACCAGTCAGTCAGCGTTACAGTTCTAATGTTCTGAGTGACTCTTATTTCTCAGTGTTTTAGAGTCACTATTAAAAATACTTTTCTGACAAAAACAGATTCATTTTCCGAGTAAAAGCTGTGGAGTCCCATGTGTGTAAATGAGAAGAGAATTTGATCCATTATGTTCACAAGGGAGAAGTCTAAACTCAGCTTGTTCTTGATTGCTTTTCAAACTTGTTAGATCATAATGGATTCTTTTAAAATGTCATAATATTCCAGGGCTTGCTATTCAACTTGACAGTCCCATTTATTTGAAAATGTTTTTGAAATGAACTCATCACCCAGATCCTATCAGAGGTCACATAACCACCAGTTTACAAACCCACATAATTTAAATGTGCCAGACTGATTGCATGTGTAGCTCCATTTCAATCGGTGTGGTTATACCAGAGATTAATTTATTCTTATGATTTTTACAAACCTTTTTAATGTATAATGTACTCTTAGTCTTACATACTGTATGTGCATGAAGAGTCAAAAAGCAAGAGAAAATAAATGCTGAACTAAGAAAGTGATTGAGTCCTGAAGCAGATTTATACTTATTCCTTCATATAAAGCCTGAAAAATCCATGCCCTCTGCTTTGAAACTAAAATTGATCAATTCAAACTAACCTCAGACATTTCCAGGGAATGTAAACCTGATGACTCTAAACTCTTCACTTCAGAAAATCCTATCCACCAAATGTAGGCCTCTTAGTCTTCCAGTTTTCTGATCCTCACATTGGAATTTGAGAATGTCTATGTCGCACTCTGACTCTACTTTGAAAGAAAGAAAAAACTATTAACCCCTATTGTGCTCAAAGTCACTCTGAACTTCAGCCAAATGGGAAGGAGCGCCCATAGGAGAATCCTGCTCTGTAACTAGCCAGCTGTACTGTAGCGATTGTAAATCCACCTGCAACACCTGTTAGAGGGAAAATCCACTCTCAAAGGAGGAAGTTGTTTTGAAGGTTTGATCTGATGTATCAAGTTCCCCAGACTGAGTGATGAAGAGCATCAGTTCACTGAAGGGAATTTCTGTGTATATAAAGCCTCCAGTATTTTATGTAAAGTATCTTATCAACATATATCTTGCTTCCCCTTCTCATTTTCTTCTCTTTGTTCTGCTAACAGACATGGAAGTGGGTGGTGGTTCCTATGATTTTGTACTTCTTTGAGAGATTGGTGCGATTTTGGCGATCACAGCAGAAGGTTGTAATCACAAAGGTCTGTATCTATGTTATGTGTTAATCTTGGGCAAAATGTTCCTCAATCTTCCCATTATTTGTTGTTAGTAGTCAAGAATACAGTATGGTGTGTGGTTGCAGGAAAAGGCCTGGACTTCCCCACACCAGGATACGTTATTAGAGAAAGTACCCTTGGGAAGTGTACTGGATGCTGTTAACCAAAATGAGTCCCTTCAGCAGTACAGCTGCACTTGTATTTATTTAAGTACTTTTAGAAATATTAGTTTGAATCTCTGTGTGCCTCAGTTGCCCATCTGAAAAATGGGAATAATGATACTTCCTTTCTCCAACCCTTTGTCTTGTCTGCTTATACTGGGGGCTCTCTTGGGCAAGAAAAGTCTTTCGCTATGTGTCTGTACAGTGCCAAGCACACTCTGTCGGGCCTCTAGATGTTACAGTAATACAGATAATTACAAAGCTACTCAGTTCTGAAGTTAGCCAATAGACTAGCTCTTCTTCTCCAGACCTCTCCTGAAAATTGCTGGCAGACTCAGTGGAGAGGTCAATGTTAAATAGTCATAGAGGCTGAATTACTGTCTTGCACCCCAAGATGGTCATTTCCAGCTAGGCTTGAAAAAACACAGGGACAAGGCAAATGCCCATGCCATAACTCCCATTTAGATATACGCAGAAGGATTTAGTTTCCAGTGCTGTCAATCCAGTGCCATGCCTGTGTGCTAATCTCCATCCCACAATTTCATGAAGGTGTGATCCATTCTGTGACACTGACACACTACATCTGGAATTAGTCACACACATACACAACCCTGGCAATTTACTAGATGTATCTGTCTGCCCTATAACAGTTTGTATTAAACGATAAATAGTAGCCAAAAGAATGGCATGAAAATGTTTCTATCAACAATTTAGATGGTTCTACAGTCTCCTGTCTGGCTGTCCGATGCTATTCCTCAGACTGTCCTGTGCTCTTTGAAAGACAGTTGGACCAGCTTAATTTGCTCTCACTGTGAAATATGATGTCAGGTGGTGATGGAGGTGATAATAGTGGATGGGGCTAACAGTGCAGCTGTTGACAGCCTTTTGTATTTTGTGCCCTTAGGTGGTCAATCATCCCTTCAAAACATTTGAGCTCCAGATGATGAAAAAGGGCTTCAAGATGGAAGTTGGGCAGTACATTTTTGTCCAATGTCCCACAGTGTCTCATCTGGAGTGGCACCCTTTCACACTGACTTCTGCCCCTGAAGAGGATTACTTCAGCATTCACATCCGTATTGTAGGAGACTGGACAGAGGGCGTGTCCACTGCCTGTGGATGTGACAAACAAGAATTTCAAGAAGCATGGAAATTGCCAAAGTATGTGCAATCTCCACAATAATCTCTGAAAAGGGACAATGTTATATCAAATCTGCTAGGCCTAAAATTAGAGCTACGCTCTTTGGAGGCATGCATCACACATTCCTTGACTCCCTCCAGCCTGGCTGATGGCTGCTCTCGAAATGTTCATTCCATGTCTGCTCACAAAAATCAGTTTTCTTAAAATGCACATTTTGCTGAACTGAGACAAGTGTTTTTGAGGAGATGAATCTGGTGATTGCCTGGATTTTGGAGTCATTCTGGTAATGGAAAATGCACTCGAGCAATCTTAGCCTTAAGTTTATGGGCCAGATTCTCAGGCTCCCGTTTTGGCTGTAAGTGACCAGTGGAGAATTCACTAGTGGAGGAAAATTCCCCTGTGACATAAACCCAGTAGAACCAGCTTTTGTGCCACTGATCTTTCCCATCACCAGCAAGGGAGTTTAATTGGGGAGAACTCCATTATGTCAACCCTTCACTGGTGTAAATTAGAGCAGCCCCTAGGCTATTCTATGTCAGATTACGGCTGGGTGTCATAGAATCAGGGAGCTGTAACTAGTTTTACAGTGACCCACCCTGTCCTTTAACAAATGGTGCTTGGACATAGGGAAGACTCTAGGCCACACTTTGTGTGTGTGGTGATAGATATATGGATGATATTTTTATATTATTAATTGTACTCTTTCTTTTAGGATACTTGTGGATGGCCCCTTTGGCACAGCTAGTGAAGATGTATTCAGTTATGAAACTGTGATGCTGGTTGGTGCTGGAATAGGGGTCACGCCATTTGCATCTGTACTCAAGTCTGTCTGGTACAAATACTGCAATGATGCAACCAATTTAAGACTCAAAAAGGTATGTCCTCTGGGTGTACTAAACCTTCCCAATGAATGGGGGCAGGGGAGACCCAACAAAACAGGCACAGCAAACCTTACGAACAGACTGCATTGCTCCAAAGCTGTGCCTGCCTGCTGGGAGAAGAGTCCACAGATTTAACAAGACAAATATCATCAGGAAAAGAAAAAGATCATAGAATCTTAAAAGATTAGAGTTCGAAGAGACCTCAGGAGGTCATCTAGTCCAACCTCCTGCTCCAAGAAGGACCAATCCCAACTAATTCATCCCAGCCAGGGCTTTGTCAAGCTGAAACTTAAAAACCTCTAAAGATGAAGATTCCACCACCTCCCTAGGTAACCTATTCCAGTGCTTCACCACCCTCCTAGTGAAATAGTGTTTCCTAATATCCAACCTAGACCTCTCCCTCTGCAACTTGAGGCCATTGCTCCTTTTTCTGTCATCTGCCACCACTGAGAACAGCCAAGCTCCATCCTCTTTGGAATACCCCTTCATATAGTCAAAGGCTACTATCAAATCCCCCCTCACTCTTCTCTTTGGCAGACTAAATAAGCCCAGTTCCCTCAGCCTCTCCTCATAAGTCATGTGCCCCAGCCCCATAATCATTTTTGTTGCCCTTCACTGGATTCTCTCCAATTTGTCCACATCCTTTCTGTAATGGGAGGCCCAAAACTGGACACAGTACTCCAGGTGTGGCCTCACCAGTGCCAAATAGAGGGGAATAATCACTTCCCTCAATCAGCTGGAAATGCTCCTACTAATGCAGCCCAATATGCCGTTAGCCTTCTTTGCAACAAGGGCCCACTGTTAACTTATATCCAGCTTCTCATCCACTATAATTCCCAGGTCCTTTTCTGCAGAACTGCCACTCAGTTGGTCCCCAGCCTGTAGCAATGCATTGGATTCTTCCATCCTAAGTGCAGGACTCTGCACTTATCTTTGTTGAACCTCATCAGATTTCTTTTGGCCCAGTCCTCCAATTTGTCTAGGTAACTTTGAACTCTGTCCCTACCCTCCAGAGAATCTACTTCTCCCCCAGCTTAGTGTCATCCACAAAGTTGCTGAGGGTGCAATCCATCCCATCATCCAGATCATTAATGAAGATGTTGAACAAAACCAGCTCCAGGACCAATCCCTAGGGCGCTCCACTTGATACCGGCTGCCAGCTAGATATCAAACCATTGATCAATATCTGTTGAGCCTGACAATCTAGCCAGCTTTCTAACCACCTTTTAGTCCATTCATCCAATTCACACATTTTTAACTTGCTGACAAGAATACCGTGGACAACTATATCAAAAGCTTTGCTTAGGTCAAGAAATATCACGTCCACCGCTTTGCCCATATCCACAGAGCCAGTTATATCATCATAGAAGGCAATCAGGATGGTCAGGCATGACTTGTCCATGATGAATCCATGTTAACTGTTTCTGATCACCTGCCTCTCCTCCAAGAGCTTCAAAATGGATTCCTTGAGGACCTGCTTCATGATTTGTCCATGGACAGAAGTGAGGCTGAACAGTTTATGCACATTATCCTGCCTGGCATCCTGTAGTTCCCCAGATTCTCCTTCTTCCCTTTTTTAAAGATGGGCACTATGTTTGCCTTTTTCCAGTTGTCCAGGACCTCCCCCAGTTGCCACAAGTTTTCAAAGATAATGGCCAATGACTCTGAAATCACATCAGCCAACTCCCTCAGTACTCTCAGATGCATTAGAGCCGGCCCCATGGACTTGTGCATGTGGAGTTTTTCTAAATAGTCCGTAACCTGTTCTTTCACCACCGAGGGCTGCTCACCTCCTCCCCACACTGTATTGCCCAGGACAGCAGTCTGGGAGCTGACCTTGTCTGTGAAAACGAGGGAAAAAAAGCATTGAGTACTTTGGCTTTTTCCACATCATCTGTCACTAGGTTGCCTCCCCCATTCAGGAAGGGTCTCACTCTTCCCTTGGCCTTCTTGTTGCTAATATACCTGTAGAAACCCTTCTTGTTACCCTTCACATCCCTTGTTAGCTGCAACTCCAGTTGTGCTTTGGCCTTCCTGATTATACCCCTGCCTGCTCAAGCAATATTTTTATACTCCTCCCTAGTCATCTGTCCAAGTTTCCAGTTCTTGTAAGCTTCCTTTTTGTGTTTAAGCTCACTGAAGATTTCTCTGTTAAGCAAAGCTGGTCATCTGCCATATTTGCTGTTCTTTCTGCACATTGGGGTGGTTTGTTCCTGTGCCCTCAATAAGGCTTCTTTAAAATACAGCCAGCTCTCCTGGATTCCTTTCCCCCTCATATTAGCCTCCCAGGAAATCCTGCCCATCAGTTCCCTGAGGGAGTCTAAGTCTGCTTTTCTGAAGTCCAGGGTCTATATTCTGCTGCTCTCCCTTCTTCCTTTTGTAATGATCTTGAACTCGACCATCTCATGGTCACTGTTGCCCAGATTGCCACCCACTTCTACTTCTCTTCCCATTTTTTCCCTGTGAGCAGGTCAAGAGGAGCATGGCCCCTAGTTGGTTCCTCCAGCACTTGCACCAGGAAGTTGCCCCCAACAGTCTCCAAAAACTTCCTGGATTGTCTGTGCGCTTCTGTTAGTTGTCCTAAGAAAGCCTTGTCTACCTCATCCTTCTGGTCTGGTGGTCTGTAGCAGACACCCACCATGACCTCATCCTTGTTGCTCTTGCCTCTAAACTTAACCCAAAGACTCTCAACAGAATTTTCTCCAGTTTCATACTGGAACTCTGAGCAGTCATACTGCTCTCTTACATACAGTGCAACTCCACCACCTTTTCTCCCCCACCTGTCTTTCCTGTTTATGCCCATCCATGACAGCGCTCCAGTCAGATGAGTTACCCCACCAAGTCTCTGTTATTCCAATCACATCATAGTTCCTTGACTGTGCCATGATGCCCAGTTCTTCCTGCTTGTTTCCCAGGCTTCATTATGTTCATGTACAGGCACCTAAGATAAGTAGCCATTTGCCCTGCTTTCTCAGTATGAATCAGGAGGCCTCCCCTGTTGCACCCTCCTCCTCGTGCCTTCTCCCTGTATCCCACTTCTCCACTTAGGTCACCATCCCCTGGTGAACCTAGTTGAAAGCCCTCCTCACTAGGTTAGAAAACCTGCCTGCGAAGATGCTCTTCTCTTTCTTCTACAGGTGGATCCCATCTCTTCCTGGCAATCCTTCTTCCTGGAACATCCCATGGTCGAAGAAGCCAAGCCCCTTTCTTTGACACCACCTGCATAACCGCACATTTACTTTCACAATTTGATGGTCCCTACCTGGGCCTTTTCCTTCAACAGGGAGGACGGACAAGAACATGACTTGTGCATCAAACTTCTGCCCAGAGCCACATAGTCTGCAGTGTTGCACTCAAGGTCATTCCTGGCAGTATCATTAGTGCCTGCGTGGTGAAGTAGGAAGGGGTAGCAATCTGAGGACTTGATCAGTCTCAACAGATCCTCTATCACATCCTGAATTCTAGCTCTGGGCAAGCAGCATACTTCTTGAGTTTCCTGATCTGGAGAGCAGATGGATGACTCCGTCTCCCTGAGGATGGAGTCCCCGACCACCACCACCCGTCTTCTTCTCTTGGGAGTGGTGGTCGTGGAACCTCCATCTATAGAACAATGCATCCCATGCCTTCTGGTCAATGGGGTCTCTTTCTGATCCTTTATCTCAGATGAGTCTTCCAAACCATTCTCGCCCGTAGTACCTGTGCAGAGAGACTGAAAATGGTTTCTTTCCTCTATCTGCATTGGGGTTTCATGGGTTCTCATCTTTCTTCTTCTGGAGGTCACATGCTGCCAATTTTCTTCCCCATTCTGCACTGCCCTGATTCTTCAGCATGCTGTTCCTGCAGTTCCAATCACTGACTTCTGTCCAGAAAGTCTTCATTTTCTCTGATGCAGCGCAGGGTTGGTTGATATTTGGGTCTCTAGTCCTTTAACCTTCTTCTCCAATATGTAGACCAGCCTGCACTCTGTACAGACAAAGTCACTTCTATTCTCTGGAGAAAGACCAACATGGCACATCCTGTGCAGGTCACAACAGCTGATCACTCACTATCCATATTGTCTTCCTTCTAAGAACCTCTTCAGATGTTGTATTTATTGCTCCCAGAAGCCTGAAAGGCAAATAAACTTTGTGGGAACTCCCCATTCAACAAACTTCCTTTGTTTGCTTCTCCTCTGTTCGCAGCTCAAGATGATGACAAAAGAAGCAGTGACAAGCCTATGGGTCAAATTCAGCACAGGGAAGATGGGTTACACCCAGTAGCTTTCCACCGAATTGAGGAAGACAACAATAAAGCCACTTCACCACCTCTGTTATACTGTTGCCTGCTTCGGGTTGCAATAGCCTTGGCATCTGCTGCACTCCTCCCTCAGGACAGGGTGGGATTTTAGATGAATGGAACTAAGTAGTCACTCGTCCATCAGCTATGCCCCCGTTCTTGAAATCACCCTGTGTGTTGAGACAGAGGGAGCCTTCACAGTTCCTCTGTGCACCTGAGGTCACATCCCCTCTGTCCCCCCAGTGTAAAGGAACTGGTCCAGTTCTGCTGCCTCCTGGGCCCTCATTGGCTGCAGAAATGGAGACAGGTTTTCCTCCAAGTCATTTCTGAATGGCTTAACAAATTGCTACTCTGCAGGAGAGGGATGTAGAGGCAGGATGATACAGTAAATAAGACACTGGTGGAGGGAGAGAGGGAACTGTTTCACTTCTCACATAAACATTAACTCCGCCCCACAGCCCTTCCGGCCTCTAAACAGTTATGAGGCAGATGAACTTCCCATCAGCTCTGGTAACAAGGGGAATTTCTAAAGCACCAATAAACCGTGCCGCCAAAAATCTCCATTTCAATCAGCAAACATGATGGATGTGGAAATGCAAAAGTGCATACAGAAGACAAGAGGTTAATTTTTTCTCTTTCAGATCTATTTTTACTGGCTCTGCAGAGACACTCACGCCTTTGAATGGTTTGCTGACCTCTTGCAGTCCTTGGAGAATCAAATGCATGAGAGAGACAATGCAGAATTTCTCAGTTACAACATCTACCTAACAGGCTGGGATGAATCTCAGGTAACCACTCTGGGGGAAATGTCAGTCCCTTAAGTGTCATGGATTTTATTTATTATTTTAACATCCTTTGGGGTGATTGGTTTGTTTTTGTGATTGTAAAAACATTCAGAAAGGATCTGTACCATTCTCCTGGCCCTTGTCTGGCTGTCAGGTATTTTATTTTTAGAAGGGTATTGACAGAAAGAACAAGTTGCATAAACCTATGGCCAACTGAGAAGTATCCATATGCTAAAAAGAGAATTTCTATTGGTAATAGCTAAAGCTGTGAGTCTGTCATTGAAGTCACAGATTCTGTGACTTTCCGGGACCTCCATGACTTCAACAGTGACTGATGCGACTGACCCCAGGGCCACGGGCTCTGCTCCATGCTCCTTCACTCCCCGCCCCCCCGTGCCAGCAGCATTGCCAGTCACATGCCACTCCCCCACCCCACCACCTCCCATGGAGAACCAATGGTGGTCCTGGGCCACCCTCTGCCATAGAGCACCCAGGGAGTCCCCTGCCCCAGAGCATCCAATGCATCCCTGGAGCCCTCCCTCCAGAGCACCCATGGTGCCCCCAGAAGTCCCCCCTTCAAAGCACCCAAGATTTAGACAGGGGTATATAGTACAAGGCATGGACATGTCACGAGGCATGAATTTTTGTTTACAGCCCATGACCCATCCATGACTTTTACTAAAAATACTCATGACTAAAGTCTTAGCCTTAGTAACAATGCTTAAAACCCAACATTGCCCTGTCATAGGGCCTGCATGCCCTCTGGCACCCCCTCTTGACCTAGTGTGATGCTGCAGGCTCTCCCTGTCTCAGGTTCTCTTCTCTCAGGGTTGCTTAAGAACTCCACCCAGCATCTAAAAGAATGTGAGAGAAAATTCCCCTCCTCAGGTTCTAATTTATTCAATACAAACACACTTGAAATAAAGTCTCTCTCTTTGGGCTCAGAGATTGTTTAGCCCTCCTCCTTGGGACCTGTGGTGTCCCTTAAGAGACCTTGTCTCTCTGCAACTGAGCAGTAACTCCAGCTGGGCCTCCCTGCAGCAGCTAATGCACAGGAATGGGACTCATCCAGTGGCAACACATTTCCTTCAGGGGTTTCCTGGCTCTTTGACACCTCCCTATGGGATAGGACAATAGAGACTGTTTTGGGGAGAACAGGGGCCCAAAACCTTCCATTGGATACTTGAAAAATAGGTAAGTCAGTCAAGAAATAGGCTTATTTTAATTCTTTTGATTATATTTCACTCTATTTATATTCCACCCAGACAATTCTGCGAGTGGAGGGGGCGGAAAGTTGTCACACTTTTAGATGCGGGGAAGAGAAGAAGTAAGGTTGTGTACCACTTGGTTCTGAATACGACACTTCTCTAATTCTTCCCCCAAATATAACTAACTCTGGTAGGGTCTAATCCAAATCCCACTGAAGTAAACATGAGTCTTTCCATTGACTTCTGTGAACTTTGAATCATGCACTTAACTCTGTTGATGTGATGGAGGTTACATGAATAGGGAGAAGAGAAAAAACTTCACAGGGACACACGTTCCTTTCAGACATACATGTGCAACATCAATGGGACCACATCAATATAACTGAGGGGAGAATCTGAATCAGGCAGTTCACTACAACAGAAAGCTAATTACTAGCTTTAAGGATTAATATTTTCAAGCCCTGAGATCATACATAAATTCCACATCCCAAAGGAACTCTTCTGGCCTGCAGATAATTCCACTGCATGCTAATAGGGCTAACTTTCTAAACTAGTGCTAAAGCATCCATCTCTAAATTTCTCCTTACACTGTTCCCTACAGTCTTTGTCTCCTTTCCCCTAGGCCACTCATTTTACGGTACACCATGATGAAGAGAAAGATGTGATTACGGGTCTGAAACAGAAAACCTTGTATGGCAGACCCAACTGGGATAATGAGTTCAAAACCATTGCAAGTCGGCACACAAGGTAAACTGGAGTTCAGATCTGTAGTTTCTGTGGACTCCCTCAAACTAGCTGCCGTAAAAAAATTGTCTTACTTCTTGTGTCATTAATATTTGAGGGGCAAAGTGATCCAACAAACTGATTATGGATTTCAGAGCCAGAAACTTAATTCTAATCTTGGCTTTGCCACTGAAATATTGGATGGCCATGGCCAAACCACTTTAGACCTACATTTTCAAAAATGTCCACTAATATTGGATGATAAACTTCATGCATGGAAGGCCTGGTTTTAGAATCATCTGTAACTCCAACAGACATTAATGAATAATACTGCTGAAAACCAGGCCTTAATTTGGATGGGCTGCATCTCGGAACCCGTAATTGGAAACAGCAAAATTAAAGGCTGCTTATGAGAATCTGGGCCTTAACCTCTCTGTCTCAATTTCACTGGACCAAATTCTGACTCCATTGAAATCAGTGGAAATTTTGTCATTGGCTTCTGGAGGACCAGGATTTAGCCCATCATCTGTTTTAAAAGCAGTTATAAATCTTGCCTGTCTACCTCATGGGTTATAGGAGGATAAATTAGTTCCTGTTTCAAGAGCACTGTGAAAATTTAAAGAGATGTTAAATGTATTAATGTTAAGTAGCTGATATTGTAACACAAGGTTCTATTTTAGTGCCTTTAATGGCTGTCAGCTGCAGATCAAATGATCTATTTGCTCACCCACCCTACTCATTTTGTTGTGGATTGAATACCTGCTTGATTACTTACCACACTGTGATGATCTTTCTTAACAGTTCCAGAGTAGGCGTTTTCCTCTGTGGACCGGAAGCCCTGGCTGAAACACTCAATAAACAGTGTATCAAGAACTCAGATGCTGATCCACGAGGAGTACACTTCATTTTTAACAAGGAAAACTTTTAACTCACCAGCCCCGACAGGACACAGGAATAGCTAGATCCAAAAGCTAAAGAGCTTGTTTCTTTTTTTTGGTGGAATTTGGAGATTATGGACTGGATTCTGATCTCAGTTACACTAATGTTAAACCCTTTGCTTCAATGGAATTGCCCTGGATTTACACTGGTGTAACTAAGGGTATGTTTCCACTGCACAGTTATCACCAAAATGTGTCTTCCGTGGGTACTTAAAAAAGCCGCCCTGCAAAAGATAAAAGTTTTGCCGACGCAAGCAGCAGTGTGAACGCTTCTTTGTCAGCAGGAACGCTCTCCTGCTGACAAAGCTTATGTCGCTCGCGGGGTTGGAAGCATCTTGTTGGCAAAAGTGCTGACAAAATACCGCAAAAGAGCGCTTGCATACGCTGACTTTTAGCGACAAGGCCTTGTCAACACAGCCTTGTTGCTAAAAGCTACATAGTGTAGACAAGCCCTAAGAGTCCCGTTTGACCTTGGGTCTACTTGCATGGGCCTCCACATTCTGAGCAATTTAGCAGAAATCTGTTCTTTGTGGGGTTTGTCTCAAATAACTAGCTTTAGCTTCCTGTCATTTGTAATGACTTCTTCAGGGTATCAACAGAGAGTGCATCCTGGGGAGCCAGTTTACACAGATAATAGCTTAATCCTATGAAACAAAAAGTGCTTTAGCATAAAGCTTGCTACTTAACATGCAGTTTATTTTGGCTGCAGGGATTTTCTGGAAGAAAGAGGAATTTGGGGAGGGATGAATGGGATTTAGGCTATGTCTACACTACAAATTACTTTGGTATAATTTACATCATTCAGGGGTGTGAATAATCCAAATCCCTAAACCAGTGCTTTTCAAACTTTTTGTGGGGGGGACTCAGATGAAGAAAATTGATGCCCGTGCCCCAGCAGAGCGGAGAATGAGGGATCTGGGAGGGGCTCAGGGTTGGGGCAAAGGGTTGGGGGGTAGGGGTGAGGGCTGAGGGGTGGGGCCGGGAATGAAGGGTTTAGGGTGAGGAAGGGGGCTCTGGGCTGGGGCAGGGGGTTAGGATGCAGGAGGGAGTCAGGGCTCTGGGCTGGGGGTGAAGGGTCCGGGCTGGGGATGAGGGGTTTGGGGTGCAGGAAGAGGTTCCAGGTTTGGGGGGCCTCAGGGTTGGGGCAGGGGGTTTGGATGTGGACTTACCTCTGGCGGCTCCCAGTCAGCGGCACAGCCAGGGTGCAGAGGAAGGTTCCCCCCTGTCCTGGCACCGCAGACTGCGCTACGCCTGGAAGCGGCCAGCAGCATGGCCAGCTCTGAGGAGGAAGTGCACAAGTGGCTTCACGTGACTCTCGCCCGCAGGCACCGCTCTTCCTGTTCCCATTGGCCAGTTCCTGGCGAATGGGAGTGCAGAGCCAGTGCTCGGGGTGGAGGCAGTGCATGGAGCCAAGTGGCCCCCCGCCTAGAAGCCAGACCTGCTGCTGGCCACTTCCGGGGCACAGCACGGTGTCGGAAAAGGTAGGTACTAGCTTGCCTTAGCCTGGCAGCACCGCCAATGGGACTTTTAAAGTCCCAGTTGGCAGAGCTGACCCGAGCAAGGTGACCCAGCGCCTTGCATGCCACGACCCACGGTTTGAAAAACACTGGCCTGAGTGACATAAGTTACACTGACCTAAGTGGAAGTGTGGACAGCGCTATGTCACTGGGAGAGCTTCTCCCTCCCGCTAACAAAGCTATTGCCTCTCGCAGGGGTCGGAGTTACGAAGCCAACGGGAGAGTTCTCCCATTGGCTGAGAGCATCTTCACCAGAAGCACTACAGTGGTGTAGCTGCATCAGAGCTGTAGTGTAGACATAGCCTTCCCCGAAAGAGAGATTCTCTGAAAAACAACTCTCTGTTGCTCAAGCAGGCAAAAGGAATGTTCAGATGATTATGCTGTAACTACGTATTTGTAATGTTTTAAAGGCATTGAATTACATCGTAAGCTCTTTGAAGCAGAGACCTGGTCTACCTGTTTGTTCAGACAGCTCCAAGCATAATGGGATCCTTATTTTTAATGGATTCTATCGGTGTGACTGCAATATTACTACAAACAAGTAGGAATAAAACACATCCCGGGCAGAAATAAGATGGTTTAGTCTGCTCCCTTCATTCCTCAGATTTATTGATATCCTATTTGTTCCAAGAGATTCCTTGGTAAAGAGCTACATGTTTCTGGGTGTTTCTCTGGTATATTTCAACTCAGGTCAAGCCACAATTTGCCAGAAGCTAATCAAGCTTCAGACAAAACACCCCTCCCTAATTCACAGGGCTTTGACAGCTTGATGTGTTTATATTCATAGCACAGAAATTTAAAAAAAAATAGGGTTCATATTTTCAGTCTCCTCCAGCTCTGCTTTCAAGGATAGGTCTGAAATGGCAAAAGTGTTCACCAAATGATATAACGGGTCTGTTCTCAGGAATTTTTAAATACATATAATGCTCTTTGATCCTGCTGCTGAGCTATTTCTCTTTGACAACAAAAAGACAGGGATTGGAAAGAGGAGTTCCTGGGAGCTGTGGCTGTGATTTGTATGCATAAAGCTCTCTCTATACACCCACACACGGTACAGTACTTTAAAGTAATTGTTCTGGGCCACCTGGAGAGGCAAAACCAAGAAAAAGGAACCTATACAAATGGAGTTTCAGTGCAGACACGGTGGAGAGACATGATTCACTAAGCAACCACACAAGGAAAAAGGCTTCCAGCAGCCAAATGTAGTGTGCTATGGAATCCTTCAGTGCCTGCCTGGCTTTTGTTTATACTCCCCCAGTGCACTGCCTGCTTGCTGCCTTTTCAGTTCATAAGCAGTCCTTGCTGCCAGATTCTTGTAGCGATGTTAACGTTTGCAGAGGCATCTGATTGTACAAAATGTGTTTTTAAACCCCAACTTGCCAGATACAGGTTGGTATCCATCACCCCACCACGCATCCTATATAACACACACACAGCTTCACATTTTTAATTTATTAATGTCTGTTCCCCAAAGCGGTTAAATGTCATTTTCAATTATATCAATGTTTGCGGGGGAGGGGAATCCCATTGGGCATGGAGCTTGTAAATCCCAGTTTTTGTGGGAAATTTTTCAAGTTCCTTCTCTCCAAAGATATTTTTAAGTCTGAGACAAGGTGAGTGAGATCGTATCTTTTACTGGACAAACTTCTGATGGTGGAAGAGACAAGCTTTCGAGCTACACAGAGACCTTTTTCAGGTCTCTGTGTAGCTTGAAAATGTATCTCTTTTACCAACAAAAGTTGGTCCATAAAAAAGAGAGATTACCTCTCCCATCTTGTCCCTCCAGTATCCTAGAACCAATACAGTGACAACACCACCTCAAAAACAAATTTTAAGTCTGCACGGTTCTGACTGGAGACCAGAATAAAGTTTAGCTAGAATGAAAGAAGAGTTTCCTTTTAATGGAATGTGAATAGCTTACTGAAACAGAGTAAAGGTGGAGCTTTGTCTTTGATTTCAGTGGGAGCAAGATCAAACTTTCTCTGTATGAGAAGAGTAGCAAAAGGAATGACAGTTAATGAACGTAGGTTGTTTTCAGTATGTTAAGAATCTTGCCTTTTCATGATTTTTTTATTCAGTGGTTTTGATTTCATCTGTTAGTTTTCTAGAGGTTGCCATTATATTTGTTCTTTATCAAGGCTCCAACGATTTTTTCTGTTTCCTCCTGTTTTAGTAAGGCTCCCTGTAGTTGTACTTTATACCTGTAGCAGAGATGGTCTTTGTCATCTTCAATTCAGTATAAAACCTCCCAAACTGCTTGCTAAACCTTGCTTTCCAAAATCATATAGAAGAACTAGCAAATCTTCACCAAAGGGAGATGAGAGGGCTTATTGATCACATAATGATATGCTTCCTTCAGTTGGTTTGATGCATCAAACATGGATAAAATAACAAGACATCATTTATCAATCATTGTCTGAATATAAAGATATAGGTATGGGATGCTGAAATGGGCAACCTTGAAACATAGCCAGAAGAAACAAACTCTTTTCCTCCCATTCGTCCATCAACTCAGAGCAGGGAAACCTGATGTACTATTTAGAGCAGGGGCAGGCAAAATTTTTGGCCTGAGGGCCACATCGGGTTTCCAAAATTGTATGGAGGACCGGGTAGGGGAGGCTGTGCCTCCCCAAAACAACCAAGCATGGCCAGGCCCCCACCTCCTATCCAACCCCGTCCCAGTGGCCCCCTGGGGACTCCTGCCCCATCCACACACACCCCCACTCCCTGTGCCCTGATCTCCTGCTCTGACTGCCCCCCATCCAACCCCTCCTCTCACTCCTGACTGCCCCCCGAGATCCCATCCCATCCAACCACCCCTTCTCCATGTCCTCTGACCTCCCTCAGAACTCCTGACCCTGACTGCCCCCCGCTGTCTCATCCAACCCCCACCCCATTTCCTGACTGCCTCCCTAGGAACCCTGCCCCCATACAACCCCCCTGTTCCCTGCCCTCTGGCCGCCCTGACCCCTATCCACTCCTCCTGACCACCACCCTGGACTCCCCTGCTCTGTGTCCAACCCCCCTTGCTCCTTGCCCCCTTACCGCGCTGCCTGGAGCACTACTGGCTGGCGGCACTACAGCCACACCACCCAGGGCACCAGGACAGGCAGCCACGCTGCCCAGCTGGAGCCAGCCACACACCGCACAGCGGAGAGCATTGGGTCAGACGGGAGCTCTGCAGCTGCGCTGTCTGACAGGTGCTCACAGTCCCGCTGCCCAGAGTGAGTAGAGTGAGCTGAGGCTGCAGGGGATGGGAACAGCAGGGGAGGGACCAGGGGCTAGTCTCGCAAGCCAGGAGCTCAGGGGCTGGGCCGGATGTGGCCCGCAGGCCGTATTTTGCCCACCTCTGGTTTAGAGTGAGTTGTCCTGTCTTATGGAACAGGAAAGAAGCAAGGCACCCTCTCCTCACTTGCCTGGCCCATGTAAGGGGTCCTAACCACAGCGTCTGTACTCTGGCTAGGCTCAAGGTGCTCCTCACAGGACTATCTGAGCAGAAATGAGGGAAATAGGCAAAGCCCTGGCTCCAAATTCTCCACACACACACGCTGGACAGCAGAGCAGACAGGCCACCCAGCAGGAATCTCCTGAACCCTTTAAAGGGCTGTCACACCTTATGTCCTACACTCTGGGAAACCTGGGCAGCATTGCGCCTTTCCAAGGCAGCCTGCCACTCGATGGTCCCCCAGTTGTGTGACTCTGCACCCCTGCTTACTGGAGGCTGGGCCTACCAGGGATCATTTACCCCTCAATGTTTTTTAAACTTTCATGATAAAAAAAAGAACCTTTCACTTGCAAATTGCTGATTCCAAAAATCTTCTGCAGTGTTCTGCCAGGGTACAAAATGCCCCTTTTTTAAGAAAAATCATCAGTGGCATTCAGTAGATATGTAGAGTGCAATGCTTTGCAGGCTACTGTTAAGCACCATAAACTTGCTGTGTGCTAAATGGATAGTAATGCTGGGGTCCCACTCTTCAGTCTGTTCCTACTGACTGCTGACTGCTCTCAGTGCTTTATGGTGTGCAGCATCTGGCAGGGTCTTAGCCTTAAGCAAGTTGATTTTAAAGCGCTCATGACCCAGTAAAGAAAGCCTTTTATAGTAACATACAGTGTTGGTTCTAGGTCTCATCCTTAAGGTGGAGCTGAAAGTTTCAGTAATGCTTTCAGTACCTTTTCATAATATCAATAGAATTAGGAGATGTTTTCGTGACCTGCAATGTTAAAATCAAACCTGTGCTATCCCTCTTTGGAGGCTATGGAAGAGGGCTTCAGATGTCAAGGGTGTTATGCTTATATGTTCCACAAGGGCTAAACAATTCACTTGAAAATGCTTTGCAAAAGATTACAGGGACTCAAACCAATTAATGCTATGTTAACGAGATAAACACTTTAATTAATAGGAGCATTGTCCCACTATTTTTAAGACTTCTTTATCCTGCCAGCATCTTAATCTGAATGTAGCTACTGAACTCAACTTCCCTCCCTTCCTATGTAATATCCCCTCTCTGTGTGTGCATCTGGGCATGCAGCTAGTAAGGCTGGGCTGAGCAGCTGCCAGCCTATTTTTAACCACTGGCATTCATGGGTCTCTTTGATTTAAGAAGTGTAAGATGAAATTAGCCACAACTTTCTTAGTCATAACCACCCCAGAAGGCACAGGACTGGCTCTGCAGTGGGAGGAAGAGTGAGCCTTCCCTGGAACCTCAAACAATACAAGCCGGGTCTTTGGGTGAGAGTTACTGGACTGCCTGGAAGCCAGGGAGCTCCCCACTTCCCACCCTGCAGTACTTCTGCGTTTCATGGCATGAGGCTGTGGAGTAGTCCCTCAGCTGCAGTCACTCTTCTAGGCGCCAAGGGCATGGAAGGGTAGGCTCAGCAGCTGGATAGCTGCCAAAAGAAATCTAACCAGAACTCTGATGTTTCACTTTCATGGCCCAGATGACAGTGAAAGCCCCAGATGGCACAACATGGGCAGGACCTTGTGACAATGGTTTAATGACTCTGAACTAGTTGGTGCAAATTCAACTCATATCGTTATAGTTAGTCTTACCGTTGGAGAGCATGATCCTGAGATGTCCTGAGCGATTACAACTCATCATTGACTTCAGTGGGAGTTAAGGGCATTCAGCACATCTCAGAGGAAAGCAAATCCCTTTAGTCTCAGGGATCCTTTATGGCCCGGAGAGCCTATTTTTAGAAATCTGTGTACTGCTTCTGTAATTCATTCAGCTGTCAAATATTTACAGGATCAGCATGTAAGACAAAGAAAAAGAATATGGTGTTAACCTTTGAAGCAGATTTTTACATCTGTTGGTGTATTTTAGTGCTGATGAAAGTCAGGGCCTAGATTTGGAATCTTCCCCACACAACTCCAGAAACTTCTGCTATTTTAGTGACTGGCTTAATAGTTCCAACTAATGGTGGCATTTTTGCATACACACACGCACCAAAACAGGACGTAAGGACCACCTAAAAGATCACGTACTTATATTATCTTACAAGACCAAAGAGCCAGCAAGGTTTTTATAAACTCTGAAACAGGCTTACCCACGCAATGTTTGCCATTGCACATCACAGAGGAAACCACACTTGTTGCAGAATATCTGTTCCTCTTTTCAGTCATGTTACTTCTTTCCCAACCGGTTAGAGACCTACTGCATGTGACCGCCCACTGCACATGGTTAAACTAAATTACTTTACTAAGAGCACAAAACGTCTCTTCTATAACACAGAGAGTCTTTTTGGTCACATAATAAATAGTATCGTGACCTCATCTTGACACTGCCACTGCCCCAGAGGATTCTTCTGTAATGAGTATTCTTAAATATGAAGTCCTCGTATTTTCAGAAGATGTGATTTTTTTTTAAATCGGTTTCAACTGTTATATCCTTGCAAGACTGAGTGACAGATGTGAGCCCTGATCCCTCAAACACTTACACGCGTATGTGCAAAGGGACTACTCATGTGCATAGAGTTGCTCATGGACCTAAGTGTTTGCAGCACTAGGCCTCAATGAGATATGTTGGACTGTTCAGAATAAACTCATTTCCACTGGTAAAAGGTAGCAGTGGTTCTCAGACTGTGGATCGGGACACCAAAGTGGGTCACAACCTCATTTTAATGGGGTTGCCAGGGCTAGCATTAGATTTGCTGAGGACAGGGGCTGAAGCCAACGCCTGAGTCCCATTTCCCGGGACTGAAGTCAATGTCCCCCGAACTGGGGGTGGAGGAGCTTGGGCTTTGCCACCCACCCCACAAGGGCAGTTGGGCTTGGGCGGTTTCAGGCCTCGGTTCCCCCCTCCTGCGGTCGTGTAATAATTTTTATTGTCAGAAGGGGCGGGGATTATGGTGCAATGAAGTTTGAGAACCATTGAGCTGCTAATGTATTTAGTCTTTATGAACAGAGTCAATCCAATGCCATATTTGAAGAAATTGTTACCTAAGTGTCTGAGAGCAGAAATTGCTCTAAAGCTTGCAAAGATTTTATGGTGTGCTCGCTGAAGTATTATGTCCTTTTTTGGTCTATTTTCTGGCATTCTGATTGTCATAAAAAGGAGCATTATGGATTATCCCAAAAGTGATACTGTCCTGGAATGGCTGATGACTTTCATATCTTTCAGTGCCCTTAGGGAATACAGTTGAGTATGAGGCATATTGTTCAGCTTTGAAATACCAAACATTCAGTTACTTTTGCCATTTGTTTCATAAAGTCCCTTCACAATGGCTACTCAATTGGCCTATTTTGTATTTGTTGAAATTTGCATAATGTATCATACGCCTCAGGGCTGGTTTACACTAGAAAATTAAATCAACCCACCTGCATCGCTCAGGGTTGTGAAAAAATCCACCCGCCTGAGCGATGTAGTTAAGACAACCTAAATCCCCATATAAACTGTGCTAGGTTGATGGAAGAATCCTTCTGTCAACCTAGCTACTGCCTCTTAGGAACATGGATTTATTACAGACAGAAGACCCCCGCCCATCACTGTAGCAAGAATCTGCACTGAAGTGGAGCAGCGGCAGCTGGAACGTTTTAGACATAGCCTAAGTCTGCTGGTGCAATAACAGGGATAAATTTGCCCCTAAATTATAGTGAGTGTAAATTTGGACTAACTCCATTGATATTGACAGATTTACTCCAGCCTTATACGAGTGTTACTTAGACTGTAGGGCCTGACTGACCACTGTGTTTCTTCACATTTAAGTTGATGTCACACCACTGAATTCAGTGGAATTACATCAGTCTAAACTCGTTACAATGCAGTGGTGAATGATCAGGCTCATAGTATGGTTCACAGTGTCAAAAGACTGGTGGTGTGATAATCCCACCCCTGTAGGTAAGAGGCAAGAAGTTTCATTATAACTAATTTAAACTGTTGATGCTGTAAAAACAATCAAGTGATCATTGAGTTAGTTTTCATGAAAAACGAATTTTATAAACTCCAGGAAATTTAGATGGGTAAAATATTCAGTTCTCTCAGTTCTCGCTGTGTTGTAAAACAAGTTCTGTGCTTATTTGCACTTTGTACAATCCCACTGATTTCAATAAGGTTGGATAAGGAAAGACAGAATCTAGGCCATCTACAGGGATCTAGTTAAGGCTGCCTAGCTTTTCAGTCTTGTGTGAAATATTTACATCCACATAGTTAAGGCCCTGATTCACTTTTGCACGTACTTAGATTTCAGAATTCACATAATCTCATGTTTAGTCAGTAAAACACGGAAGCACATGGATAGTCCCACTGAAATGCATAACCTTATATTATGAATATTCAAATTTCTACTAGTTGCTAGGGTGGAGTGCAGTTTGCTAACATTTAAGAGGCAGTTGTCTGTATAAATAGAAACTTTGTTTTGCTTTCCTTTGGTTGTTATGCAATGGCAGCAATCTTTATTCTTATTTTATAACAGTGGGACTATTCACAGTAACCAGATAGAAAGTAGGTGTGAACCTAATGCAGCATGACTATTGTTTGTTCTATTTGATTGCTATAGGACCCATAAGAAGAATAACATTTAAAGGAACAACTCACTTTCATTTCTAGATAACACCATTTCTTCTTCTTTCAACCTCTTCCCTGGTCTCTGACCCTCATGGTTCTGGGTTAGCTAAACAGGGATGTTTAGAAAGTTGTTTTATTTTTCCCATACTTAAAAAGAAAAAGAAAAGACTGTGGAGACTGAAGTAGAATTAAGAGACTGAAAAAAAAAGAAATTAAACATAATCTAGTGCAAGCAGCCCGCCAACGGGGGCAGGGGTGTGCAAAGGGAGCAATTGCCCACAGGCCCAGGTGATTTAAAAGGGCCTGCAGGCCCCAGGCCCTTTAAAATCGCCCGGGTGGGCCACAGGGCTTCTAGGAGCATGTGGGGTGCTATCGCTGGCAGCAAAGGCAGCTAAGTGGCATGTGGAAGCCCTGGCCATGCCAGAAGAGCGCCCATTGACTGTTCTGCTCTGGGGCCCGGAATTGCTGTCGGCCTGAGTGCAAGAAAGAGAAGTTAAAAATGGCCCTTTGTGATTCCCCTCTCTCCCTCAAAGCATCAGTAATTCCTGGCATTGAGGGAAGTACAAGCCTGGCTATTTGATTAACAGCCACATGACAAAACTACCACAAGATTTGTCACAAATAGTCCAGGCCTGGCCTAGCAGGGGCTGTACAGAACAGGGGTGAAGGGGCTCTGGCACAGCTCTTGTGCAGATTGGACTGCAAGGTCCTGTTCCCCTCATCCCACTGCTGTCCTCCTTTTCCTTCTACCTGTTTATCCCCCCTCCACTTCTGGTAACCAGTGATAGACCAGATCTGAACAGACCAACCTGTCTTCACTTGATTAGTCCAAATGAGCCGTCTAAGATCTGAATCCTGCCTAGCCAGTGGCAAGGAAATAATTAAGATGCCTAGTCCAAGCCAGCCTTGAGAAATAGAATTTCTGTAGCCAATCCCTCCAAGAGAACAAGAGCCCTTTGGGCCACAAGTAGCTCTTGTTGTGCTTTTGTTGGTTGTCTTTTTTGTCCCAAAATTATGATTATTACTGTTATGTGTTAATAATAAATAAGATACTATCCAGATTGCACAGTACTTGTACTGTAAGAGATTAAATGAATATGTAGATGATTTTCCACAGCTATTCTCTGTGGTATGTCTGGGAAGCTGAATTCCTCCATCAGTAAAGAACTGACCCACAAGGCAAATGATAGAGCTAATCTATAAATGACAATGTGGTGGTTTTTTGTTGTAGGACCAATATTCACTGGATTACCAGTTGACCCATATTTTCTTTGCCAAACCTAGAAACCCATTTGTCAGGATTGCCTCCCCACTCTGAACTCTAGGGTACAGAGGTGGGGACCCGCATGAAAAAAGAAGTAACCCCCCCCCCCCCAAGCTTATTTTACCAGCTTGGGTTAAAATGTTTTTCCCCAGAACACAAACTTCTCCTGTGTCTGGACCTGGTATGCTGCCACCATCAAGTGAGAATGTCTCAAAAAACCATTGGACATGGGCCACTTGAAGCCCCTCTTTCTCTTTCCACAAAACCCCCAAACTTATTCCCTCCCTGGGAAGCTTGAGAGAAAAGCCTCGCCTGATCCTGCGAGACGTGCCCAATCCAAAACCAGGATCTTACCCAATGGAAAACAAGCAGTCAGATTCTTAAAAGAAAGATTTTAATAAAAGAAAAAAAAGAAAGGAATAAATCGCTTATAACCATCAATAGAACAGCATCTACCATAATCAACAAAAGAATTAAGAAACCAAACCTCTCCCCCGAGGCAGCTTTCTCTCACTGTTGATATCTCTGCTGAATCTTACAATATCAAGAAGCACCCAGCCCACACTCACCACTGAGAACCCTCCAAGTGATAAAAAGAAGGTAAACTTACTGACTACCTTACTTGATAGAAAGTTTATAGTTACAGTCAAAGAAATAGGTGTGATTCATCCCATAGCCGAGTTGAACAGAGAGAGACTCTGGAGAGGGAAAACAAAACCAAAATCCTTTGTCTCTTGAGGAATTTCTCATTGGTCAGTTGTCCACCTCTCACGTTACCTTTAGCTTAACCCCTTACAGGTAAACACTAATTCTAGGCTACTTCCTACTTATGACACCATTAAACACATAATTTTAGACACCAGTCTTACTCTGTGGGTTCTCTCACCCCGTCTTTTTCCAATTTCACGCGTATAGCAAAATTTGAATTGAACGTGGAAGTGTAATGATCACTCAAGAAAATAAACCCACTGCTGTGGTTATTTTAATTATTTGAATGTGTGACCATTGTTGTGTCTACCAACAGGTGGGTAGGGACCAGAACGAGAGCAATCTTAAACACTTAGTGAGGTCTTTCATTAAGGACTATGGATAAGTGCACGCTACATATTATCACTGTACTTGTTGATTACAGTGATAGCGAGCAGTACTTAAATACCCTGGACGCAATACCTAAATACTGGATGCAATACTTAAATACCCTGCTGATCCATATGCTCTGTGCTGAAGCCTATGGAAAAAATGAGAACACTAAGAAGGGGATGTCTGAGCTACCAATGGGAGCACTGAGGTATGCAGGTACAACTCCCTTAGGAGTGCCTGCAAGGACTGAGAGAGATGTGCTTGTCATGAGTACCTGCCTAAAATGGAGTAAAGGAGAATTATCAATGCTACAGCAGCTGGCTGAAGGAGAGCTCCCTGAGTGCTGGTCCCCAGTAGAGTCATAACTTTACCTGCCTAAGACCAGGAAAAGATGATTATGTTGATTGCAAATGAAACAAGCCGTGATGTTGTGAAACATGGGCAGAAGCTAGCAGACTACTTTGAGCCCAAAACCACTGTAAGACTGCTCCCCCACCACGGTGTGAACACTGTTGTCAGAAGCTGGTGTGGTACTCTGCTCTTGTTCGACGACGATAACGGTCGGCTGTATGCATGTTCCCTCTGTGTGCTGCCTTGGCTCCGCGTAGATAGCTGACATAGCAGACTCTGAGAGAACCACCAAAGACCACAGACTCTAGTAAGGTATGAAGGAACCCAGCCAGGTTTATTGTCAAATGAAACACAGCCTCTAGCTCGACGGATTAGATATTGACGGGTCTGCTAGTACATATGTGCCATGTACCCCCTGACAATGGACACAGCTCAGTCAGTGGTGGGACTTTTCACTGCCCCCTAGGCTGGACAAAGATGCGCACTCCGGGACATATTCTTATACACAGGTGCAGAACAGACTATTCATCACTCCTGATGCAGTGAGGTACAGCCCCTCTACACGTTAGGGTGCTGCTTTGCCCTCGGTATATGTTGGTTCAAACAAATGAGTCTATCCATCATACATTCTATCCACTATATTGTCATTGTATACTGTCTTTAGAGCTGAGGCTGTCTGTTCCTTGTTATCTGTGGGATGTGTTCATACCCAGCTGTTCTGGTGCCGTCCTGGCACACGTTCCTCTTATTAGTGCTCCTAACAACCCTCTTCTTGCCAATTTCTGACCTGACTCTGGCTCACAGATTAACTTTGCTTTAGCAACATCTTGACCGTTACTTCAGTTCAGACCTCAGGCCTCATCTTACTATAAACATGTTGACTTTGGAGATTCACCATTGCCTGAGGAGTGGAAGGACTGTCTGAGGAAGACACTTTGTGGAAGATTAAAGGTATTTTCACTGCAAGAGTGGGATGAGTAAAAGGAGTGGAACACAATATCAGACTAAAAGACTCACAACCCTTCAGGGAGCTATTTAGGAAGATTGTTCTCATCATTACAGTGTCCCACAGCCTGCGTACCTGCCTCATTGTGGTGGTCCATAATAAAAATGGGAACATCTAGATCTGTAACAACTACTACACCCTAAATAGGTGCACTATAATTGATCAGCACACCATGCCTCAAGTACAAGATGCCTTGCACTGTTTGCTGTTCTCAGTACTGGATCTTTACGGTGAATAATATCAGATCCTTCTGGGAGAAGAAGATACGAAGAAGACAGCCTTCATCTATCTGTTAGACTTTCATCAGTTTAAATGCATGCTGCAAGGAATTTTTGGAGCACCTGATGTGTTTCAATGTCTCATGGAGAAAGTTGTCGGAGACATGAATTTACCGCAAGTCTTAGTTTATTTGGATGACCTGACTGTGTTTGGAAGAACTTTGGAAGAACACAAAGAAAGACTTGCTAAAGTTCTAGACCAGTTGGAAGCCTATGGACTTAATCTTTCAACTGATAAATGCCAACTCTACACAACGTTGATGAAGTACAAGGATTACATTGTGTCTCAAGAGAGTGTGAGTACTGAACTGGATAAAATAGATACCAGGGAGTGCTGCACCAAATCACCACAGATCCTTTACAAAATCAATGAACATAACTAGTGCTACCAAAAGAGTAGAGTCCTGGCCATGAGAACCCTGCATGATGACTTTGGACATTTGGGAATGGAGAGAACCCTAGAACTTATTTGTAGTAGGTTCTATAGGCTCCAGATGTCTAAGGACATTCACAGAAAATGTGATACATTCATTCAGTGTGTTCAAAGGAAAACTGCCCACCAGAGTGGCATATCTGAAGAATATCACCAGCAGCAAACCCCTAGAGCTGATATGCATTGATTTATTGTTTTTAGAAGTGGACAGAAAGAATGTTGAGAACATTTTAGTAGTGTAGTAGTAGTGTTTTAGTGTGTTTTAGAACATTTTAGTGTTTTAGTAGTGTTTTAGTAGTGTTTTAGTAGTGTTTTAGAACATTTTAGTAGTGTAGTAGTAGTGTTTTTAAATGGTATGTGCAGGCATACCCCACATATGACCAGAAGGCAACCACCTTCGCTCAACTGTTGTAGGAAAAATATTTTTCAGTGTATGGATTCCCAGCACAGATGCAGACCAATCAGGGAGTGACCTTCTGAGGGAGGTGGTGAGGATGGCAGCAATTAAGAAGTCCAGGACAACACCTTGTCATCCACAAGGTGACCCACAGCCAGATCAGCTTAATCAAAATCTGTTGAATAAACTGGGGACTTTATGTATAGAGCAGAAGGCAACCTGAAGACGAATGCATCAGAGGTAGGACTAGACAGTCTTTTCTCAAGAAGTAGATGGAGAAGAACACTGAAGAGTCTAGATCAGCCAGAAACGCTTGAGAAAGTATACTCTGTGATAGAAAAAGAGTGTTTAGCTGCCAAATGGGCAATAGAGAACCTGCAGTCATACCTGTGCTGGCTAAATGTGATGAAAGAGACAAACCCAAGGATCATGAGACGGTACTTGTCATGACAACCTTACGCCTTTTGGATACAACACCGAGCACCAAGTTTGCATTGTAATGCCAATTTTCTGTCCAGGGAAGCAGCCTACGCCTGCCAAGGCTAGACCTCAGTTTTGTTGGGGAGGCTTTGTAATGGGGTCTATAAACCCAATATGAGAGTAGACAGATGGAGAGGAGATAGGAGAGCCTCTCGTTTCCAGGCAAGCAGCTTGACCACACTAGCACACAGCTGCCAGAGCTGACAATCATGGAGGCAGGCTCCCACAGCTGTATCCAATAGAAAATCCAAGGCCTGCCTATAAAGGGGAGAGTACAGAAAAGGAAAGAGAGCCAGAAAAGTCTGTGATATCAAAGGAGCAACAACCCTGCACCAGGCAGGCTGCCACGGCCAAGAGACTGAAACATACGTCTAGACTTAGAGATGTGGATTCAAGAAATGTCTGACCAGGGACTAACAAAGGAGAGCCAGTCTGGGGTAGCAGAGACCCCTTCAAAGACCACATCAGGGACTGGAGCAGTCCCGCTTAAGCCTTCTGCATGCTGACCCTCTCCACAAGCATGAATTTCATCCTGCATGCTTTAACCCTTTCCCTGGGTAATGTCTTAGGCTGAACCAAGAGAAAAAAAAAGAAGGGGACTATTTATAATTGTTGATCATCTAAAGAGCAGAAACTAACGCCGAAACCAAGAAAATGATTAAAGCTGTCCTGATTTTATCAACATATGCGAAGAGTAAAATGGAATCCAATGAGCTAACCGCTTCCCCTTCAGAAGAAACAGATGTTTCCTTGTTGAGCTGCTCAGACTAAATCCACAGTTATTTCATTAGTTTCAAGCTACAATCCATCAGACTGGGCTTTCATTTCTCCCACTGCCAATGATAAACTACTTCTTGTCAGCCAATGTACTTGTCAGCCACGCAATGGGCTGTGTGTTCTGCAACCCAATAGGAAAGCTACTGGGCTGAGGGGCAGCATTTTACACTCACTTTGCACAGATGTAAGTGACTGCACAAGATGCAGAGCAGTGGAGAAATGGACCAGTGCTTTCCAGCTTCCAGTTGGTGCAGTGCTTGAGATGGGCTTCCAGAGCAACTGGTTTTGTGGTTTTTGGTAGTGGAGCTAATAATTTAGTATTTGCTTTTCCTTTAAATCATCTCCCCTATTGGCTAGCCTTGTTGGCTCCCCACTCAGCTTGCTGGCTTTTGTGGATCTCAGTCCTAGATACCTAATTCTCTGCTGCATTGTATAAGGAGCCTGGGCATGAAACACGGGGCTGTGGATGCCCACTAGGCAGCCCGCTACCTAAAGTTAGGCATTGCAATGCTGAGCC
The DNA here is from genome assembly GCA_007922305.1 of Dermatemys mawii. Classification (NCBI taxonomy): domain Eukaryota; kingdom Metazoa; phylum Chordata; order Testudines; family Dermatemydidae; genus Dermatemys; species Dermatemys mawii. The sequence continues at coordinate 7,526,735 of ML677385.1, read as the reverse complement.
TAAGTCCCCTTTGTGGTCTAACCCTATGTGTTTTTCTTAACTATGTTCTGGACACACCCAGCTTGACTGTCCTCCACGAGTGGGCATGGGCAGGACCATTGGGAATCCATTTAGTGACTAAACATGGGCTGCATTTAATTCTCTTCCAGCAGTTGCCAGGGCTCTGAGTAGGCCCTATAAGAGACTCCAGCGTTCAATGGAGTATCTTATGCATTATATCAAGTGGTTAGTAGGTGCAGTACAAATTGCATAAAGAATGGTGAAGCAGCACACAAGAGTCAAGCTGCATTCTCATGAAAGTCACTTTGATTAGCTGGAATAATGATTCCCTTCTTTCTGCTGCTCATTAAAGTCTAGCAGTGCTCAAATGCAGGAAGAGTGACACTGCCATAACAGCCAGATCCTGGACCCCTGAAAACAATGGGAATTTCTTTACTGACTTCAGTGGGGGCAGGATTGGGTCCTAAGAGAAGTGATCAAACAAAACAGTACAATTGAAGCAAACTAGGGAAATGTTTAGAGAGATTTATTTTTCATGTAGGGGCTCCATGTCTTCTGTTACTAGAAGAGAAACATAAATGTGATTTCAACGCTGACTTTCTCATTAAGCTTCAGGTGAACATTAATCTAGATACAGATACTAGCTAAAATCTTCTAGGGATTAGGCATATTATAAAAGCATCATTTCTGTTAGCTAAAGATGTGACTCCATCTGCTGGATGAGAAAAGAAATATCCCAGGAAGCTTTCTAAAATATGAGGACAAATTTTTCCCTATGCAACCCACTTTTACACCTAATTTCAAATAATGTCTTTCACAACAAATTCTAGATTGGAGCCAAAATTGGAAAGTTTGTATTTTCCAGTTCCAATTCAGATGAACCCCAAATACTACACAAACAAGGCAAATTCATAAAAGTTTTCCCAAGGTGGCATAACTATTGTGTGAAAAGATGGCCTTGAGAGATTTCAGCATCACTAAATCTGAACTATCCCCAAACCCTAACTGGCCTAGATCAGAACATATGGCTTATCTCTAAATTAAAACTATCCACTTTGTCTTCCTCCCTGTCTCTCTACTCCAAGACTGTTCTTAATGGTGTATTGATGTTTCTTAATCAGTTTATTATACATAACGATGTAAACTATAGTTCAAATGAACCATCATTGATATATCTAATATTCAACTCTATTTTTGTTCATAGCTTTAACAGACCATTCTAGACACAACAGTTATATAAATAAAACTCAAGCATGTTGCCTTAGGTCCACATCTTTTAAAGAACACTGTTCAAACACATACTCTATACAGATGCCACAACATTGATCTGCAGGGGCCTTAATATGGACAGCAAATGCAAACTAACAAATGAAATCACTAAAAACCCTAGAGTGGATTCCTGTGTTTTGGTCAATCTATTTTTTAAAGTTAAGGAATAACAAAGAAGAAATGATAATGATAATAATAAAAATACATAAAACAAGCCCCCATATTTACTGTCTGGCATAGGTTAGGCTAGTGGCTACTGCGACCATCATGACTGTTGGCAAAGGTAATCACACTTATCTCTGAAGTTACCTTGTCCTTTCATCCCTCTGTTGTATTGTGAATCTATATCCTACATTTTAAGACCCCTGGGACAGGGCATTTGTTTGCCGAACATCTTGTAAATGGGATTCCTGAGGACTTGTCTGGAGTCTCTAGACACCGCTACAAGAGAAATAAATATTAATAATTGGTAAATAGTGTGACAAAGCTCTGTCCTTCTCTTCGTGGATCCTGCGTTTCCTGGCAGATTTTCACTAGCCACAGAAGCTCACTGTGACCCTCCACGTAGCTCTTCTCTCTCTAGAGACAAGATCACAGCCTACTGAGCCATTTTCATCATAAGCTAGTGATGAGAAGCTATCCTTCCTGGCACAGTCTCTGTTGTCTCCCAAGCTCAGTGATTAATTAGGGGAGGTAGAAAGTGGGGAGCCCGGGCCCGCCTTCTACTCCGGGCTCCAGGCCAGGGTCCCTAATACTATCAGCTAAGATGGCTGACCTTTTAGCTACAAAACATAATACAATTCCCTGAACTACTTCCCCACAGCAGTCCCCGCTTCTTCAAACTCCACTTCACCCTCACCTCAGGGCCTCCTTCCTTGCATATGATATGCTGTCTACCACTCATTCCCACCAATAGTACAACTTCTTCCCACAGCTCCTGACATCCACAGCCCACCTGACTAACTGGGAGATTTTTAACTCATTTCAGCCAGTCCCTGATTGGCTTCAGGTGTCCAAATCAGGCTAGCTGTTTCTACTGATTTCTAGTTGATTCCAATGGTACGAGGGATTTGTTTAGCCTGAGACTAACATATCTGTTCTTCAGCACTTTCCTATAGCCATCTGGCCTTGCCCCATCACATTAGTAAGTGAAAGCATATTATTGATGTCTGACTTAAAGCTATAGCATTGGATAGGGAATATAAAGAGTGCAGAATGAAATATATCCGATTCCTATACTGTACCATTCATTTAAAATCTTTTTTGTGTGACAGGATGTACAGCGCCTCCCTGATTTCCAGCAAACAAAGAGTTAACTCCTGCCTCCTCCCCTCACACAGGTAGTCATGGGCAAGTAATAAAGCAAGGCTAGAAACTCAGATGCCAATCAAGCCACTGGGGGAATTTGGCAAACTCCATAAGAACAGCTACTTTGGGTGACAGGAGGTCCTTAGGAAGGGAGCATTTCACATGAAGTTATTCTACGGGTTGGCTTATACTATAGGTATTTTTAATGGGGTGCTCTTTCTTTTTTAGTTATATAAAGCCACTTAGAAATCATTCTTACTGTACCCAGTGTAAAATCTTGAGGAGGAAAACTTGCTGATTGGAAGACAGATTCCTGTCATCGAACCAGAGGATCCATTTCACCAGTTTCCATTAAGGTTAGAGTTTTTTAATTGTTTTGACTCATTAATTTGTCTGGGGGATAGGTGGTTGCACCAAGAGATGACGTCATGGTAGCTATGGATTGTAAGCTACCCTAATGCTCTGTGGTTAAAAGATCATGTCAAATTGACTCCGCTGTCTTAACTTTCCTTATTTCTGTCACCTCACACGTGCCTGCATCTTAATGGTCTTTTGCCAAGAGCAGTAGGTTTGAAGCTTGTTTTCTAGCTTATGCTAGTACCCTGCCTGTTGATCATTTTGCTTTCAGGTTTCACTGTGAGTTTTTAAACTATTTTTTGCTACACTGAAGTAGCTATGAAACTTCCTAAATACAAGTTCAAAAGGTATTGGAAACTGAAATGCAGTTTTCAAGCAGATTCAAAAGTAGCTGCCACGGACAAATCTGGGAGCCTTGCTACCAGGTTTTTGGGCTTGTGAACGATCCTAGGAAGTGATGACCAAAATTCAGAGGGCTGCTTTCCCCACCCCACTAGGAGGGTGTTTGGAACCAAAATGAGCCCTCCACCAGCCTCCAGTGAGCCTTGCCCCATGGAAGTCTGGGGAGTGATGACCCACAAGCCTAGCCCCCCAGCCTGCTCCACCAGAACCATCTTTACAGGCCTGGGATGACCCTCTTACTGTTGCTGCTTACCCCTGCTGCACCCTCTAGTTCTTTGTTTCTGTACAGGGGATTTGGGGGAAGATATTCGCAAACCAAGGGCCCAAGGGTAACTGGTCTGTCTTGTTGGGCTACTTCTGCTCCTGGCTAGATGGAGGGATCCAGTGGTGATAGGAATGTTGGGGTACTACACTCTCATTGAATGGATGGAACTGTCTTGTGCTCCCAGAATATAACATGAGTGTGAGCTCACTGTGACTGTGTGTGATGGTAGGAAGTGAAACTAACTACACAAAGCAATGTCAAATGCTAACTGTAAATAAATGGCTGAAGTGTTTAGGCTTTTTTTTTCTCTAAACTTTCAGTTTGGGTTAGGCCTCTTCGGAAGTTAAAAATAACCTAACAAAAACCTTGGCCCCTGCCTCACAGAACTAATGTGATCTAAATATAAACCAGGGGTGATTATATAGGGGGGAGTAAGCAGAAGGATAGGAGGACACTGGTTACAGTAACAGGCTTATGGTGGTTGTGATTAGCAATGCATCCTCCTATTATTTATAATGCAAGAGGAGGCATTCAATGTAATTAGAAGGAAATAAAAATTAAAACTGTGTATTACTAAGCACAGCAACTGTTTAAGCCTATTACTTCTCCCTCCTTCCCACTTTATCATTACTTTTTTATAGTTAGCTCATATAAAGTTTTTGGGACAGGAGACATAGGGATGTGGTTTTTAAAATATCTGTTTAACCCAGTTTTGATGCCCTTTTACTCTATGTATAACCCTACAGAGAGGTTAAGATAAGATAAAGGTTAAGAGTCATGTAGGATTCAAAAAAGGACAAGACATGATTATGACCCAATTACTTTAAAACTTACTTCGATTTTTTTTTTTTTTTTTACAATGTATATAAACCTTTGTGCTTCAGGGCATAAAGCTAAGAGCTTGTCTACATAGAACTATAATGGCAACTAATGGCAAGTAATTTTTAAAGTGCATTAATATGATACACATTAATTGTTTTTTGTAGACCCTGCTGGTACATTCTAAAGGTTCCCTAGTGTGATTTATATAGTACGATTTCAAACAGTACTTTGGTAAAGAGCACTAGAGAACCTTTAGTGTGCACCAGCAGGGTCTACATGGACCAATTAGTGTGCAATAAATCAATATGTTTTACAAATCACATCCTTGTAATTTGCATTACTCCACTGTACAGACAAGCCCTAACTGATCAAGAGTAATAAAAACTTTCTGTGGGCAGGTTATTTCAGAATTTTCTATCACAGGATTTTCTGCACCTTGCTTGGAAGCATTTGCTATTGGCCACCATGGAAGAAAACTGGATTTGAGAGATGTACTGCTTTTATTTGTATATTTGCAGTTTTGTTCTAGCCATATTGGTCCTAGAATTAGAGACAAGGTGGGTGAGGTAATATCTGACCTTGTCTCTTTATTCTATATGGCAGTTTCTAGTTTCTTAACATAAATTTTTACAGAGTAATATGATAATTTTAATTACTCTTTAAAACTGCAGTACCATTATACCTAGCACTTACAGAGGCTAACTTGGAAATAAGGCTTCACTGATTTTGTGAAGTGCTTTAGGATCTTCTGCTGAAAGATGCTACGATACAAACTTGAGATGGCTATTGTATCATGCTTAGGGTGACCAGACAGCAAATGTGAAATATCAGGACAGGGGGTTGGGGGTAATAGGAGCCTATATAAGAAAAAAGACCCAAAAATCGGGACTGTCCCTATAAAATCGGGACATCTGGTCAGCCTAATCATGCTTTGCACCTGTTCTGATCACACAGAAGCATAAGAAGAGAACCACTCTTAAGGTTTTATTTTGGAAAGACAAAATTATGTTTGCAGGAGCGTTAGTGGTATGAAATCATAAGACTAATTTTGGGCCCTACTGTCATCTATGTGGATTACTCCCACACACAAAGACTGGAAATTCTGTAAAATTCTACTCAATTTCCCATTAACTCTATCAGGGTTTGGGGACTCGGTTTGCTTCCTGAAAAAGGAGTGGGGGTGTCTAATAGCAGGGGTCTCAAACACACGGCCTGCGGAGTTATTTCCTGCAGCCTGCCATAGGCACCAACTCCACTGGCAGCTCCCCTCCCCCACGAGCACGCCGCATCCCACTCCTCCACTTACCTCCCAGCGCTTCCTCCTGCTGCGGTGCTTAGGACTTTCCAGGAGGGGGGACGCAGCATGCTCAGGGGAGGCAGCAAAGAGGTGGGGCTGGGCAGGGATTTGGGGAAGGGGTTGGAATGGGGGCAGGGAGGAGGTGGGAAGAGGCAGGGAGGGCCTCATGGAAGGGGTGGAGTGGGGGCAGGGCTCAGGGGTACAGGCTGGGGCTCTAACCAATTCTAAAAGTAAAGGCACGTTTTGTCCTTTGAGTGAGATGCATTACTGAGTGTTTATATTTTATTAAAACCCCTCTTCGGATTATAGTTTTAAAAAAGTTAATACATTGACTTTTAATAGCATACTATATTACTCTTCATTTTTTACTATACTTTTGTATCGCTGTGTTTCAGTGATGCAACCCTTGGGCCAATGTGCTAGTCCTCATGTTTCCCTCCTGGCGATTTGAGTTTGAGATCCCTGGTCTAACGTGAGCTGTAAAGGCCAAGGCTCTCTATGCAAAGACCCTGATTTTCTACAGTTTGCACCTTTGCCTCCTGCATGATTTCAGCTGCCAGAGAATCCCAGCTCAGATATTTCCACAGTGTGAAAAGGGGAAAGCAGGTTGCACTAGCCAAATGGTACAGTCCAACCCCTTGGAAGGGAATCTGCAGTTTTAGCAGAATTAAGAGAAACTGATATTTTGCCTCTTGCCCCCTTCTCCATTCCACCCCTCAACTGCTTTGGCATTTTTTCCATCTGGATCTGCAAGGTTCTTATCCATTTTTGACCATGCTAAGTTTGTTAATTCTGTTTTAAAACAGTATTTTTTAGGGATTCTACTGCAAACTCAGCTTCATCCCATTAATAATGAGTGCAAGTCTGATAGTAAGTTTTTTGAAGTGTTTCAAGATGGCTGGAGATAAAAGGTATTTTAAAAATATCTATATATTGAAGAAATTAAGTGATGTATTTTAGGATAAATTATAATGTCAAGGAATGTTTGTAGCTAAAGCGGTCATTGTGAAGGAAAATAAGTACAAAGTAGATAATGTCTTCTAATGGGTCAACAATTAAACAATGTAGAATAAAGTGCTCTGGTCTTGAAGTTTCTGTAATGAAGGTAATTTGTTGATCCAATAAATGTTATCTTATAAAATAGTATGGGAAACAGTAAGAGGATGAATGTAAGGTTGGGGAGGGATATGAGAAATCAGCACTACTTCCTGAATTTTGGGACACTTGCCAGGACAGAGCCATTGTTTCCACAATATCTACCCACCTGTAATAACATGCTTCACTTATAAAACAGTACGAGATGGAGGAAGAAGCACAGTAGCAAGCTGCTATCTATGATGATCTGATCCTATCAAAGGTAAATGCAGCCAAGGCAAACCATCTTTATTTTTGGTAGAAACAAAACGAAGTAACTTTACAACGATCAATATTTTAAAATTGTTTAGTGAGCTTTTCCATAGTGGAACTCCACCAAGCCTAGTTACACCAAATAAGATATCAGTTTGTATCTTATCTTCAAGTACAGCAAAAGATTAACAAATTTAATGGCTTTTAGGAATATTTATTCCAGTCATGGCAGCTAAAGCTTATAAAATTGGATAGAAGCTATCCCAATATTTTTACCCATCCACATCTTTCCCTAAACCAAATATTTCTTAATTTACTTTATTATATATATGAAATTCAGTGCACCATGCAAATGTTTTCACACCATGCCTGCCTCTTAGACAAATGCAATATTCTAGAGCTTCACTCTATTTGTGCTCATATAAAAGCTGAATTCTATTTTATTTATGCCTACCAAGCAATGGATTTTGAACTAGCATTGTGTATTGTAGATGTATGTAGGTTCTAACTTTTGGAGCCATGTAGCAATTCCAAATACAATTTGAAGAACCAGTGTTGTTATAACTTTTCTTTTTTTAAGTACATATTTGCCATCTGACCAAATCAGAGTGACTATGAAAAATAATTAAAAATAAATAAGAATTGCATAAAATTGAAGCAGTGCTTTCAAAGTCCATGTTAAAATGCAAAGCAGATTTATAGCAACTATTAGATAGTTAATGCATATTTTTAGAATAGATAGTAAATAAGAAAAAATCTTTAAGAGTTGTCTGAGCCACAGAAGTTAAAGTGGCTGCCACTCAGTGGCAGTAACCACTTAGATCTTTTTATGATCAGTACAAACACTTGAAAATTTACATAATTTAGGCATTGACTAAAATGTAGGCCCCAATCCTGCAACTGCTGACATACACAAATAATTTTACTAATCCTGTGAACGTCTCACATAATAGGATTGCTCATATATCAGTGAACTGAGCACGTGTGAATGTTTGCAAGGTGGGGGCCTGAGCTAAGTCACTAATTTTTAACTATTTTATACTCACTACTTCATAGTTATTATACAATTTTAGACCTGGAGTATAGGCAGTACTTTTATAAATATAATGTAAAGATACGTTCTGTATCATGTATTTGGGCTTAGAGAGAATAAGGTCCTTTAAAAAATTTCGGCATCTCCTACCTACACAGATTCCTTTATTTAGCTCTACATGATTGATTGCTCAAAGTTATTTACAGCAAGGCCCAATCTAATTATACTGAGGTCAACGGGTGTAGAATTGGGTCCTTTATTAGGAAAAACACCTATTTAAACTAGATCAGGAATATGCAAGGTGCTCACGTCATGAGTTTTCCTACATTCTTCCAGTCACTGAACCAGTTGGGCAGGTCAAATTAAACTAGTTTTGTAACTTGGTGAATTCTTCTTAAGAAATATGTATTCATATGCATGGAGTGCTAATGAACAGTGCACCCAATCATGTTTCCACTTAATTCAATGACAACATTCCAAATGGTATTAGAAGAAAGATCATACCCTTTAAAAGGACTAGAATCCATTGAAGAAATAAATGCTTTGTCATGATGAAATCATTTTGTTCCCCAAACAGAGAAGCATAAACGTATAAATTATTTGGGCTTTTTGTGCTTGATCAGGTAATGGTGGTGTTCATGCAACATCAATGCATAATACAGAAATAGCCTTGTTTAATCAGATATGAGGCACTCATACTTATCATTCAACACTAGGAATACTGTAAATGTAATATATTCCTAGTCTGTTCCCAATTGCATTTTAATCTCACTGTTTCTTAATGCTTGTATCCTTTCATCTTCCTTCTGCTGATTAGAATACTCCATCTCCTTGTGAGTAAAGAGTCTGTTTGCCTATATCTACACTGCAGGTGAAGATGTCATTGTAGTGTGGGTAGGCATGCCTGTGGTATTTTTATTCTAGCTAGTATGAATAACAATAGAGTACACATAGTGGCACAGGTTTCAGCATAGACTAGCAACATGAGTACATACCTGGGCTCACTCATGGGTTTGTATTTGGGTAGCTAGCCAGTGCAGTAACATCTATACAATTGTGCTCCCTAAATTAAGGCAAGCATGGGTATGCCCTTCTGTGCCAGTCACACCGTCACTTGCATTATAGATATAAGCCTTTGATGCAAATATCCATATTCTCATTTGAGTAATATCATGGCATCTCCAGTTTAATAGATCATCAATCTGGAATATTTAAATTGCTAAAATTTTCTAAAGAAAAGACAGTTGTCACAAGTTAAATTGAAAGAATTTGTTCAGAATGTACACTTTGTGTAGTGGACTTTACAGCATGTTCATACCTTTTTCTTTAGTGCACAAACAGTATTATATAATGGCAATATGCTTTGCTATTTTGATACTTTCTGATCTTAAAGGCTTTGGTGTAACTGAATATTTGTACTCCAGTCAGCTACAGGACAACAGCAATGGCAAAAACATTGACAATGCAGTTCATAGTCCGGTTTTCCCATCTCACTGTGCAGGTACCTAAAAGATAATTTAAAAAAGATCAGAAAATAAGCTTCTCTGTTAAATTCTATTACATTTCAGTGCAAAAGAGAAGAATTTAGGATTAAAAAAACCCTCAGATACTCATTTATTCGAGAAAATGTAACTGGAATTTGTAATCTTCTCCATAAAGATGAATTTTCTCTTACCTTTTTCTTTGGAATACAGACACTAATACCATCAAAACGGCATCAAACTTGCACATACTACTGTTTACTAACAACGTAGTTTTAAATAAGATAAAAACCCCAACATAACAAATTCAATTCTCTCTATAAACCTGGAAAAAAATAGCATTTCCTCCAACTTTTGATTCTGCAGCTAAAGAGTGGAGAAATGTAAATAGCTATGGGGTATAAGAATGGAGTGAAAAACTCAGATTAATGACTTCCTCCTTTCCTCATGAACTAATAATTTTCCTGATGTCAAAGAACCATTTCTTGTTCTTCCCTATTACTCACCATATAGTGTTTGATAGTTATTTAAGCTCAAAGCCTACCTGGCACAGTCACAGGGAGAGAAGATTGGTTCAGAATGAGTTTTTAAAAACATTGATTTAAGAAAGTCCTTGGCATCCTGCCAACAAGGAATTCTCCCTCTCCCCATGTCCAGCCAATGAATCAATATTTTCAAATCCTTTTATATACTTTTTGTCTCTTTCGCTTTTTTGTATGTAAAATAATCTTCCATGGCACAATCAGAACAGACTCATCTATGCTCTTTTAATATCATAAGTGTAGTAGTATAAGAATATGTGGTTTTATTTACAGGGACATAATGGGAAATCAGCAAAAGAAGCTGCTGCTCTGACGTTTCTGAAGCCAACAACATATACATATCCCAACACAAACTCTGACCTGAATGTAGTTGTTTATTGGAACCTATTTTCTAATGACTCAGCTCAGTCTTGTGTTTTAAATGCAGTCTTTTATCCTTTTTTACAACAGAATCCTGATGCCTCATTTTAAATCCTTTCTACAGTACTTGAAGAAATTGAGGCTTGGCAGGCTTAAAAGCACTCTCATAATCTTACCACACCGCATTGTGAACTGAAATGGGGGCACTTGGAAATAATGCAGAAGTGAATAAAATAAAGGAACACGGCAACTGATTGCAAGAAAGAAATAAAAGCTGTAATAACATTAGTCAAACTATTTCTGCTTTAGCTAAAAAAAGCCAATTCTTTATTCATGCCAGCTTCTCTTAGAGTAGGGCAGTCCACTTATTAAAAATAGGCAGACATTCAGGATTGCAAATTTACATTTAGAGCACATACTACTAATTAAGTCAGTGCCCCTACAATTGAAGATCTATGGGGACTAATTTGCAATCTTTCTTTCATACCGAAGACAGCTCCACTGGTATTGCTAATTTTGTCATAGCCCAGTGTTCTCCATCCATCCATTATTCATTCAATCCTGGGTGCATTTGTTGAAAATGCATACAAGGCTTCCAGTTCTGGAGATGGTGGCTTTTTGTAATGAACCCTTCAAACTGCTAAAAATATTATTTGTAACACAGCTGAGCAATAGGTAGCACATTCATTATCTTTTCTTTGACTTGAATCTGAATGAAGGAACTAACCATCAGTTGTGGTATCCCAGAAGCATGAGCTTGCTGTGTGAAGACCAGCTCCACTCTTCTGCATCACTGCACAGGTTACTAAAGGACAGAGTAATAAAATCAGTGTTTTCATTACTAAAACAAGACTGATGAATCTGCAGACTGAGTGAAACTACCATCATGAAACATATAACTGGAAGCCTCAAAACGCAGCTAGGACACATTCACTAAGTGACAAAACAAGAATGGCAGCCTCTAACCTCTAGATATTTGTTATACCACACTGTTGTATACAAGTTCCCATTTTACTGACCTGCAAGCCTTCAGTTACATTTTAACTAGGTCTCAAAACAAGGAAAGCTAATATGGAACACCCCTTTAAAAACCTTAATACAAATATTTTTAATATGAAGGCGACTGAAAGGGTTTTAACACTGACCTATGATTTTGGGGGTAATTGTTTAGGTATCTTCTAGGCTATGTAGTAGCACAGGTAGCGGCAGAGGAGACATGGCTGAGCACCTAGCCACCAGTTTCAGGCTCAGTCATGCCGCTGCTACCGTGGCTACGCTACTATTTATACTCATGCTAGCTCTCTGAGGGTTAGTATGAATATGTATGCACAAGCAGGGGAATCACACCCCTAGCTCGCAATGTAGACCTAGCCCTAGTGGTACGTAAATAACTCCTTTCCCAGAAAGCTCATTAGCATGACTAATTATCATTTAGAATATTTAGAATTAATTTGCACTTGAAGGCGCAGCCATTCACCAAGATGGTGTGAAGGCACACTGTCCCAATGCGAGCTGCAGGAGGAATTGTGCCTGACACAGATGGTGCTTTGTGGAACTCCACTGAGCAGATGCAGCGTGTAGTCATACACCATCTTTTAAGTGGGTGCAGCATCTAGCATGGTCCAGCTGCCTTTGAAGAAGCAAGTGCCCCCATCAGCTCAAGCTGGAAGGAATCCTTGCACCCCCAAGGGAAAGACCTGCCCTGCCACTGAGTCCAGCCCACGCATACGAGCCAAAGTGGGCACAGAATGTATTTTTTCCCTTTTAACTTCCCTTCCACATGTGCATCCCTGAAAACAGTGGACACAATATATCCTTTAGGATTCAATCCTAAATTGAACATCCTCTAAAAGGGTAGGTCTGTATGCTAAATCCCAAGTACAAATATTTCTAAAATCCTTTTGGTAAGGATTTAGATAAGCGGTTCTCAGGCTTGTGAGAAACGCAACCCTTTTTTCACTAGCGGCTTCTTGGTGCGACCCTTGTGTGTCCGCCGAAAAGCTGCCAAATTGATTAGTTCCGCATTCCGAGGCTTTTCGGTGGACATGCCGAGTGCTCTCGGCTGTCTGCTGAAGTGATTACTTCTGCTTTCAGAAGCGCTTCGGCGGACAATCAGGAGAGTGGGTATGTCCACTGAAAAGCTGCCGAATTCGGAAATAATCAATTCGGCAGCTTCACGGCAGCCACAGGGGTTTGCGACCCTTCGGGAAGCTCTCGGCGACCCCCTGAGGGGTCGCGACCCCCACTTTGAGAACCACTGATTTAGATTAATAAAACATACCTTCTGAAATTATGATAATTTTTTTGGCAGATGTAATAATTTTGGGATTTTTTTTAACTTTCCCTCCTTTGATTTTTTTTAAGAGAAACAGGAAAGACAATTCTCAGATTTAGCTCCTTTGGGAAGGGACTGTCTCTACGGTATGTCTTGTACAGGGCAAGGCACACTATTGGCATTTAGCATCAAGTAAAAATGAAAATAATGTCAATTTTGTTGCATATAAATGTCTAAGTGATTAAGCATTCACATAATGAAATAATATGCACATTTTATCAGTTACTAATCACTTGGGGGAGGGAGGAGGGTTACAGTACAGGAGTAAACTAAGAGGGTATGTTTTTATACTTCAAAGTACCCCTTAGCTTGAAAACGAATTCTTCCCAGAAATTACTCATCTGAACTGTATGAGGGAAAGTATGGATACTGGTACTTACCAATGTATTTGTATGTTTTTCCTAGTTTTACCAGATGTGTTAAAGATTGCTCCACTATAGTTGCAGTCCACTGATTGACTTTGTTGTGATTGTAATCTACTTTGCCCAAAATCCCTTCTATGCACTACAAATAGAGAAAAACACAATTGCACTAGTAATATCTCAATATGAAATGTCTCAAAACAAACCATGTTTAATAGAGTAACTCCAAATATTTACTAAGCAATCCTAGAACACTTGCAGGAAACTGAGTATCTTAGAATAACCATTTGAAATCAGTTTAGTTCATTGCATACCAGTTACTGAATTGGGAAATAAAATATAATTCAGCATCCATAGATGCTGGGAGATTTACTATATATTCTTCTGTCTAGCTCAAAGGTACAACTGATGTGGTAAAGTGAGGCTTGTCAGTAGAAATGGATTACAGAAAAGACTTTTAAATAGTTAAGACTGCAACATGACTTCTGTTTAAAAGCCAAGCTTCCTGAAAATCTACATGCCTAGTCAGATTCTTTTGAAAGCTGCTATGCCTCGGGAGAGAACAAGGTAGGGTTGGTGACCATAATTTGAAGTAATTTGAGGAAAAATAGCCATTTTTGTTTTTAGCTTTTTTAAACAGAGCTAAGGACCAAACTATCGATGTGATGTGGGTCATAATGGTTTCAATTTGTTGCATCAAGGTAATGCATGGCACCCTCAAAGTGAGAAAGGGTGCATGAGAACCCAAATTGAGAAAGAGTGTTTAAAAACATGTTCACAACCCTTGCACAGATGTGTTGCTGAAAGGATTACAATGAACATGCACCAATAAAGGGGAAATAAGTGAGAGGGTTTCTGTGCAGCTGCTTTATGCTTGCTCAGGGCATTTATGTCTACACATTCCTTTGAACCTGATATTTTTAGTCTGAACCTTTGTGCACCTGCACAATAAAGATTGAATAACTCATGTTGCTAGCTACAAGGTGTCTTTTATGTGTTGTTTAGTTTATGGGTAGGTTTTACTGTGCTTGCTGTTAGGTCAGCAGGCAATCTCACCAAAGTTTTGTTATATCAGGTGGGGAGAAGACAGAACTTTGGGGTGGGGGTGTTGTAGCTGTGAGGGGGCAGCAAAGCAGTGAGAGGTAACTTCCTGATCATGGGAGCCCGTTAATGTGGTTTCCAAGGACCCAGCATGGAGGTTTGGAACTAACCGTGCAGGTACCTTGACTACTGAGAGAAAAGGAATGTGCTAGGGTTGTCAACATGTGGATTCTGGGCAATTCCTGGTTCACAAGGTTGCAGAAGTTTCCCAGACAGTAAGCTGTATATCATGAGAAGGCTGATTTGGGTTGAGATAGGTGGCTTGCAGTGGCATTGTGTTTTGCCCACTTTGTGGTGTGTAACCAATTATTTGAGGCTGTGATTTACCTGACACTGTGGCAATTCACTTGAATGGAAATTAAATTGCAGCCTCTATCATAAAGGAATCCAGTCATGCAAATTCACATGTTAAGACTAAAGATAACTTAAACTGTAAAGAAATTAACATATAAAAAGGTCTATATAATTAAATGAGACTGTGTACACATTTTAGACCCAATGATGTAGACCCCATGCAGTCAACTCCCAATGAGGTTATTTAGAAGGCCTATGCCCTGGGAAAAGGCAGGATCAAACCCCTTAGCTAGTTTTGATCAACCTTTATATACTGTGACACTTACAGGAAGTAAGGCAGGACCGTTGGCTTCCATTTATTTCTTTATACTGTTTTATGAACGTTTATTCAAAATAAATCTTCTCGGGTTTCCAGTCTTTCTATGGTAGCTTTAGTTAACTTTTGAAATGGGGGATGGATACTTAGCTTAATTCCCAGTATCAGATGCAAAAAAAAGAAAAAAACAACAAAAAAAGAAGCATACAGTTTTTATCCTTACCTTAAAAGGCTAGTTGTGTGAAGAGCTGAACTGTTTATCTGACATTGTTATTGTGCTTGCTGTGCATACTGGAACAGTTTTTGAAATGTGCAGTTTGACAGGACATGCAGAGAAGGACTTGTAGAGTTTACAAAGTCCTTCAGGGAATCTCATTTTAATACACTGTCTCCTACAGAACTCTACAAGACCTGTAAGCAATAGGCGCTGCACTATTCAGTTGCTGCTTGCCAAGGTGTTACATTTAACAAATCCTATTACAGACTATTCATCAAAGCCTACTTTCCCTTATATAAAAAGGCATTAAATGTCTTCAAAACTAATTCCAAAATTATATTTAATAAATAAATATACATGTATGTTATAAGCATGAAAGTATGACTGAAATGACCTGCAGCTTTTTCTAAATGTTGTATTTCATTCAAGTCATTAAAATTGTTAAACATGGCCTACCTCCTTAACAACATTGTGTGCTTCCTCAGCATTGAAGGTCATCTATAAGTAAAAAAGTATAATCAGTAACTTATAGCATTTCCCATTATTCTGGGGAGAAAACAAATATTTGGAATCTAGTTTTCCTTCCTCCAACTAGAAAAGGCATGGAAAAAGCACCGCACCCACGTAAATTGTATTTTAAACCCAAACTAGATCAAAAGTAGTTATAAAAATACCTTCGCATTCTCCAACACAACACAGCTGCCATCTTGCATTAACCCCTATGCTACAACCCCCTCAAAGAGAAGTTTTAAAAGACGAGGCCTGGATACCAGAGTCCAAGCTCATTTTTCCCTATCTTAATGTAGTCTTTATACCATGCCTGTAGGCATGCCTTACACACCATCAAGAATATCCACCAGAACAAAAGACTGAATTGAACTCTGTGTATAGGGATCCCAAGCCTGCTCCCATTGAAATGGAGATTCCTATTGACAAATTTTTACACTTATTTTAACAGAAAACTAGAGAACAGGACATTGCAATCCTAGCACTACAACTGCTGAGTTTTATAAGCACTAGAATGCACTACATCACCAGTCTTCTCTGCATGTCTTCTGGTTTCCGCTTCTCATTGTTTTGATAATTTTTTCTTTGTTGCCTTCCCTCCATTAGTTTATTCCACTTGCTATTTACTCCCTCCATTCCTCCACATGCCTTACCTAATATATAACACTTTGGTGTTGGGTGCTGTCTTTACACACAGAAAGATGCACAAGTAGCCCACCCAATGAGAAACTACTAATTCTCACCATTTTCGCTTTGCTCTAGTGGTTCCTGGAAGTGGAGAGGCATAGCTGAATAGACTAAAACTGGTTAGTTTAATTCTTCTACTCTGGCTGGGGAACAGCATGGCAAAATGAAATCAATAATATTTTATCATTCATATTTACTGTTCTCTGAGTGGGCCCAGAAGTTTTTTGCATTTCTTGTCAAATAACTCTGTGGTTTGTGTGTTGGGCTTACCAACCTGTCATAAGTATCAATAGATAACTAAACTGGTAGGATTTCCAAAGGTTATTTTTGAAATATCAACACTGTGCTCTAGGAAGAGTGTCCCTTAATCCTTAAAAGGTAACTGATGTTGTGCAGATGGACCCCTGCTACCGATATCAAAAGGGCTTTGTGCATGGTGCAAGAGGCTGTGCAAGCAGATCCAGTTGTGGGAACAAGCCCTAAATGAAATCACTCCCTCTAAAGCCATTTGGCCATTCTCAACTTCTCTGCACTCTTTCAAAGCTCAAGATCTGTCCTGAGAATATATTCTCTTTTTACACAAGAAGATGGGGAGGAAAAAAAAAAACAGGTGTGTGGATTTATTCAGAGTGAACTTTATAAACTGAAGCTTCTACGCTTTTTGCTCGCCCCACCTCCACAGAGATGCTGAAGCCGTCTTGCAGATGACTTTTTTCATACCTTCTCCCCAGCACCTGAGCTTATATCTTCTGGTGCCCTGGTATATCTAGCTCTGCTTCAAACCACAGGCTTACTCTGTATCAAAGGAGTTGCAAGAAGCAGCTGCTGGGACAGAGCAACTGACACCTCCGCCAGACCCCAGCCTTGTGCCAGGCTGAGTCTCTTCCTGGCAGCAGCCCAGGAGGGACGGGGATGGTCTCTGGCCCAGGCCCAGGGGGCAGCGCACCACACACAGCAAGGAGAGTCGTGTAGGAAACGGCCCCCTGCAGGGCTGTGGCTACACCCGGGGAGCAGCTTCGGACCGTCCCGGGCGTGTCCGGAACCGCGGCCAGTAGCGCTCCCCGGGGGCCGCACCCCGGCTGTGACACGGGGCCAGGTGCGCCCGGCCCCGGCCCGGCCCGCGTGGAGGGGCCCGGCCGCAGCGGACACGGGACCCTCCGGGGCCCGGCCCCGCCGGGTTTCTCCCGCGCTAGGAGCCCGGGTGGCGACACCCCCCGACCCCTCCCCCCGCAGCGCCCCGACCTCGTCGTTGTGGGGGTGAAACTCCTCCATGGCCCGGCTCCGGCGGCGGCGGCGGCTCTGAGCCCGGCGCGGCTCCGCCTCCCCCGGCCCCGGCCGGGCCTCCCGCGGCAGCGACCCCTGCCGGGCGCCGGGGGCAGAGCGCGGGATCGCTCCCCTCCCACCCCCGACACAAAGCCGGGGGCAGGGGGGCTCGGCTCGGCTCAGGAAGGGGCGGGGTGGGGGGTGACTGGTGTCTGGGATAAAAAAGCCGGTGGGTCGGTCACTGCTGCCTGGAGCTGTGTTCAGCCGGTGACCTGTCAAAAGAGGCAGAAATGAGCTTGCAAACCCCCCCCAGCCCCGGCCGTGTATAATCAAGGCTGGAAAGGGCTTGTGAAATTGGTGTGTGGGGAGGGGGGTTATTTCCTTTTCTGTTTTTACCCCTAGAAATATCAAGTCTGGCTCCCGCCGGATTTGCTGGACAACCCTAGAGGTTTTCCGGTGCCGCAGTGTGGCTGCTTCTTTTCGTGGATCCGCAGTTGTTAGAGCTGTGTGATTTGGGGGCAAATCATTAAATTCTCCGTGTTTAAATCTTCTCCGCTGAAAACTGGAGCTGATGCTTAAGCGCTTATGTTAAATCACTTTGAGATCTTTGGGATGAAAAATTCTGTATCAATTCTAAGTATGAGCTTTTGCGCCTCTTTCTTAGCGGCTGGGGTGGTGGGATCTTTACAGATGGTCTTTCTCTGTTAAATCTTGCCATTAAATAGGAGTTAAAACAGCTTAAACAGCTGGAGGAAAAAACTTTCATCCTCAGTTGCTCAGTTTTCATTCAGATTTTTTTCCTTGTAACTTCATAATCTCTCCAGTAGGCATAAACAGGGTTTCCAGGTAGACAAAACTTGAATTTTTAGTCTTGAAGACAGTGGAAAAAAAAATTCTTTCAGGTCATAAAGCAGCATAAAAGTCTATGGAACCCTTCTCCCTTTGTAGTTCACCTTTAATAGCACCTGTGTTCTGTGTAGTGACCCTGTTGTATGGGCAAGATTCTCCTCTGTAACTGGGAAAGAGAATTTGCTTTGATTATTATGAAATGTTGACAGTGTGCACAATACTGCACAAAACCCAAAGAGAGTTTCCTGTGCTAAAGACAGTGCCTTTTTGTATTTATATTCCAGTTATAGAGCACCTTTAATTGTGAAGGGTCTCAGAGCATTTTACAGACTTCAGCTGATAACCAGAGGAATAATTTTTCCCCGTGGTGACTGTACTTTGATGGTAGAAAAACTGATCAGTTGTTCAGCTGGGCATAGCAGTTCTCCCTAACAATATAATAAGTGAAGTGAAGAATACCATTTGGAAACTGCAGCTGTCTGTCGGTAGGCAGAATGTAAATGAGAAATTGTCCCTGAGATTTTTTTTTTTTCCTGGAATTGAGTGGCATTTCCTTTTTACTCCGCAACTGGCACATTTCTGTAATTCTGAAAGAGTCTTCTGTGATGCTGCACTTTCCACTGCATGCATCCGACGAAGTGGGTATTCACCCACGAAAGCTTATACTCTAATACATCTGTTAAGAGTATAAGATGCCACAGGACTCTGTCTCTTCTGCGATGCTGTACGATTGAATATGACCATGTACATCACTGATATCACTGTTATAAAATTGCAACAAATCTTATACAAAGTATGTCATGTAAGTGTCAATCCAGGTATCATCTTTGTATCTGAAGTTATGAATATTGATCTGGGACTTGTATCTTATACACTGGTTATTGTCCTGGGTAACACCTACCAGACAGGGTTGACATTGGTACCAGACAGTTATGTAATGGTGCTCCATAAAGGACACTTCACTTTCGTAGTGGGCCATAGAAGAAATTCATCCTGTCCAGATAGCTTTTTCTGCTGATGCATCCATTTCCGAGGGGCCAATGGCCACCTCTTGTAAGTCATCAAAGCATGTAAAGGCATGTGTGATATGCTCATATGACCCTGGACTCCATCTTTGCCCAGTAATTTTCCATGCACCTGGGCTGTGAGTTTAGTTGGGACAGCAAAATTCCATGCACATATCTCCATTTTTGTCTTCATTTTCTCTAGACTGGATTTCTAACAAGGAAGCTCTAAACAAGTACTGATGACCCCCAAACTGTTTGGGTAATTCCAGGGAGAGAGTTTTGCAAGCTATCAGTTTATCCCATCATTGCTATGATCCTGATCTAGGAACACTGAAAAATCACTTGTATGTATATGATCTATTAATCATTTATAGAAGTGACAAAGAGTCCTGTAAATAAGATGAGGAAGACTTTGCAGCACCTTAGAGACTAACCAGTTTATTTCAGCAGAAGCTTTGCACCTTAGAGACTAACCAGTTTATTTCAGCAGAAGCTTTGCTTATGCTGAAATAAATTGGTTAGTCTCTAAGGTGCTACAAAGTCTTCCTCATCTTATTTACGGATACAGACTAACACGGCTGCTAATCTTAAAAGAGTCCTGTGGCCCCTTAAAGACTAACTAAAGTATTGAAGTATAAGCTTTTGTGAGCTAATACCCACTTCGTCGGATGCATGCAGTGGAAGTATTAATCATATTAATATTAATTATTAGTATGAAGTCTTCATTAATATTATTTATTAATCATTTATAATGCTCTTCTTTTCTTTTATTATTAAACCTTTAGTTTTGAGTTAATAAGGATTGGCATCAACATAATTATTGGATAAGATCTGAGTTATATATTGATCTGGCTAAGTGGTTGGTCCCTTGGGATTAGAAGGACCCTATAGTTGATTAAATTGGTTTTCAGTAACCATTCATCATACAGTTCATTGTCTGTGTGGTGAACCAAAGGTTGGAATGCCTAAGGAGACCGCATTTTTGGCTTCTTTGTTATCCAGGGTGGTGAGACAGAAATTCACTTTTCTTACTGGCTTGATATAATCTAATGATAGAAAAACCACTAGTTTGGGGTGAGTCTGCTCTATTTCTCAGCGGTCTGTCCTGAATTTAGTATTCTCAGCTGCGACCCACTGAGGCATGGTGACATCTTCCAAGATGTTTCAGTGAGGCATTTACAATCTCACTTTAAAAACAACAAAGCCCAATTATTTTTATCTCTGCTAGGGATCCCTGTAATTCTGTAAATGTGATGCTTCCTCATGGAAGCAATCACTTTTTTTTCCCCTTCTGTTACTAGATGAATTTATCTGCATGACCTTGTCATGCATCTGATGCAAAATCACCATTTTACAGACTGGTATTAAAAGTGAAATGCAAAGTAATGTTTTCTAATTTCTGTGTTTAATTAAAAAGATTAATACTGACATTTACTTTTATTCTTGCACATGATAAAACAATGAATATTTAATAAATAGGAAGACACCACTATCTCTTGTTGTTTGAGAGACAGGATGGGCAACCAGCACAAAATACTGCAAGTTAGAGTACTGAAGTACAGAGACTTTTCAGTGTTGTAACTTTTGTGATTTATTTTGTTCACAGCATAGAAAGACTTAGCCACTGTAACATCAGTCTTCTCTTCCCCTGACTCTAGACCTAAATGTCTTTTTCAAATAGAGAACCTCAAGACTGGGAGTCAGGAACTCATGAGTTCTAATCCTTGTTTTGACTGTGTGGTTCCTTAATAGGGTTGATATATACCTGCCTACCTCACAGGAGTATTTGTGGATTAATTTTGCACAGCACTTTGAAAATATAAAAAACGCATGCCAAATTATATATTTTTTTTTTACTTCAGTCACTTGTCCTGGAACTAGCTTTTAGGTTTGGCATGTGCTGCAGGACAGAGTAGGAGAAGACTGATCATGAGGGAGAAATCCCTTGTTTAAAACGGATGTCATTATGGGCAAGCACACATGGAAACCAAATAATGGAAAAACACATGAAGGTTATATAGTTTTTCAGCATAACATATTTAATTTTTCTGTTGTATTGCAGCACCTCTTTAATGTCCCATGAAATGCCTTCTCAAGACTCCATG
Organism: Dermatemys mawii; assembly: GCA_007922305.1. Lineage (NCBI taxonomy): Eukaryota > Metazoa > Chordata > Testudines > Dermatemydidae > Dermatemys > Dermatemys mawii. The sequence continues at coordinate 7,505,209 of ML677385.1, read as the reverse complement.
CTTTGAAGATATCTCCAGCAAATCAAAATGTTAGATTTTTTTTTAGATAAATTGTTACTATGACAGCTAATGGTAACATTCCATCTTGCTGAATTTAAACTAACAGAAATTTTCTGTATGATATAGGTGTAGAATATACACTAGTGAACCACATTGTGGAGAAGAAATCAGCAGTGTAGAAGCAGGATTTACCTCAAAGTTGGAAAAGTTTTTACTTTTGACACTTTTCAGGATGTAGGAAAGTATACAATTAAAATAGCTTCTAACTCATTTGTGCTTATCTGTTCTTGACTACTGAGCCATTGCTATTGTTTTTCCATTGTGTATTTTATCTGTCTCAGAGAGATTCATCTTTAAACTAATTTCAACAGTCAAATTTCTCCTTCTTGTCATGGAAAATGACTAAATCTCTTACTGATGTCACAAAAACGCTGACGAATTGAAAAGAAATATTTTGACCACCTGTTCCACGATGTATTGCTTGATCATGCTACTTATTGCTTTATTACACTAGAGGGAACTATATGCTGGCAAGTGAAGATGTGTAGTTCAGTATAGTTCTGTCATCTGTAAAAGGAGCTGTGCTGAAAGAGATGATGCAGAAGTAGATCCCTGAACTATTTTTTTTCATGTACTGGGGAGTTTCTTCATTCAAATACAGAAAAACAGCACATAAATGCAGAGAATAAACAGAGCAGCTGGAATCTGTGATTCTATTAAATCATTCTGGTGACATCAAGTAAAAACTTGTTGGGAATGGACGATTGACTATTTTACATAGGGGAGCAGTAGCAATCTGTGAAGAATTTATACTGCTTGAGAGGATTCAATAAAATGCCAATGCTAATGCTGCTAAAGTATCACAGGATAATTTTTATACCACTTTATATTTAAAATGTTTATTATAGTTAAACTATAAAGGTTTACTTTAAACTGCCAGAGACAAAAGCAGTAAAATTCAGGCATTAGTCTGTCCTGGCTTTCTTTGCCATGTTTGGACAGATCCTGTATTTCTTATGTATTTTTAATGAGAATCCTGCTGGCATAAGGAGTGCAGGATCTGACCCATCATGTATATGTATTGTCAAGAGCTGTTTTAATAATATTAAAAGAAAACTAGTGGCCTGCTAATTACACTCTGGATAATTAAATGCTTATCAAATAAGAGAGTTCTTAGCTGAGTCATTATAGGTATTGCTATCTCCATAGCTATAAACGGTCCCTTTAAAGAGTGTCCTGTATATGTAGGGTCTTATCTATACTGGAAAATTGCATCATGTTAGAACATCTGTTGAATGATATGGTGGACCAGTTTATATGTAGGCAGAGGTATTGCATTAGGTATATTCATTCATTAGATATTGTATGCCCATACAGGTAGTAAGGCTCCCAGCTGAGATATATGTGCCCTGTAAGAGCATTGCAAATAGGAATTCATACGGAAAAGAAGATTAGGTTAGGGATAGCATAGCTGTACAGCTCTTAAGGCAATTAGCCAAAATACATCAAATACTATTTAAGCATTACAGCAGTCAAGTAGACAAAGGTGGCATAATGACTTTTCACAGGCTTACACATTTCATAGAAAAAGACTGTGAATTATTAAGGTTTCAGACAATCAATCCAGAACCATATCTGTTTTTCTCTGTACTTTCTTCATGTCAGCAGGGGAGATAAAGCAGAATCTGAGACTGAGAAATTGCTAGGTTTTTGGTATAGACATTCAGTAGAACAGTAACATGATCATTGCCCTTGGCATAGCTTGCGACTTCCTGCAGCACTTCTGGGAGGACCATCTTGGTGAATAACATCCCAGCAGCATATCTCATTGGCCTTCCCTTTGCCTTTTTGAATCAGCATCTTCTTTGTCTCCTAATCCCCTATCTCAGTATAACATCATCGAGAGTCAGGAGTGCTTAAAGGGGATGCAGGGGGGATCACTATCCAGTTCACTTCCGCACCATATTAGTTCCTCCAAGGCACAGCATAAACTGCAAACCCCAAACCGGGAACAGAAATCCGAACATCGTAATCTAGCCTTTGAGTACACACCATTTATCACTTCTAAGGCCTCCCAAGACTGGGATGAATCTCATGGGATGGAATTCTGAAATAGAGGCTAAAACAAAAAAAAAGATGCTGTAATTGCTTCTATGGAAACAGCACTAATATGGACAATAACTATTTGCTGTTTTCTGTACTCCCCGTTATCAAGAGCTGAGCAGCTGACCAATATGAAAGGGAAGAAACAGAGGTCTAAGGGTGAGATGTCTGAAGCCCTCTTTACAGACTTCCCAAAACATCCTGGAAAACTACTGACAACTGGCAAGTGTTTTTGGTGTCTGAAAGAGAAAAAGACAAGCAGCTATCCAGTGACAGCATTGAGCTGGCCCAAGATAGTGTTGCCATGACAAAAGACACTGCAGAGAAAGATAGGGACTCCCGGAGGCAATGATCAGGCAGAATATTCTGTTGGATTACATAGTGAAGTTAGGCCAGCTGACAATCCAGCATCTTCAACCAGAATCGGCCACGTTCTGAAGCCCCTGGATAATTTAGAGTACTGAGAACACCAGCCTATGTTCCCTGCTGTAGACCTGAAGCCTTGCTCCCAGAGGGCATTCACTTCCCCAGCCTCCGCACAGGGTAGTGAGACCACCACATGGGAGCCCAGCACATCTGCACTAAATAATGCACATGAAGCAAAGGCAGGATGTTCACCTGTGTGTGAACAGAAGCCACCTCCCCTGACTTGTTGTGTGTTGCCCTCTTCACCCCACTGTATGTGAAAGTCGTTTTTTCACTTTAAAGCTGTCTTTGATGTTGTTTGAATCACAATGATCAAAGCTTGTAACATTTTCTAAGTTTTATTTTTGGTTTTTATTGCAATAATTTGTGCAATAAAAAACATTAAGTCCCAAAGACCTGCAATGGATGGTACACACAACCCACAAATTTTCAACTGAACAGCAGTGTCGTAAATTTTTATAAAAGCACAGATGGTATAAAATAGAGTACCCAAATGTGCCACTTCCAGCATCCATAAAATCAATTTCAGTGCTCAAAATTTTCCCCTCTTATCCCCCAAAACACCTGGATGTACAGCTGTGCTCTTTCAGGCACCAGACTCAAAGTAAGAACCAAAGCAGTCCCTGACAATGCCTTGGGACTGCTCATACTGCTGAGCAAATCTCTGCACTACAGCCTCCCACACATTAAGACTTTCTCCCTTATTCTCACAGAGATTGTGCAGCTTCTAACCTAATGAAAAGATAATGCCATCTCGATTTCAAATGACGAAATGCACATTCTGCTGCCATTCTGCAACTGCTGAGATGATATTTAAGCAGTTTAGTCCTTCTGTCGAAGTGCACCATCAATGACTTCACTGTCCAGTGTAGCAGAGGATAAACTGGGTCTTCCACAGTACCCACAGAAATCTGCATGCCACTAATGTCCATAGGGAATGTCCTGAAGGCAAACTCTCTGTTCATTAAGATAAACAGGCATGAGTTCCAGAAGATCCCAGTATAGTGGACTTTTCCAAACTACCCTGCATGTATGTTTGTGAACTTGCCCCGGTCATCAGCTAGGCCTCGGAGCATCATAGGGAGCACCTTTCAGTTCAGCTCTGACGCTGGATGTAGAAGGCAAAAGACAGGTATGTGGGTCCCATCAGTTGCCCCAATACAATTCTGAGAACTTCATGTGTGCAAAGTCATCAGTAGAGTCCTAAGCATTAGCATTATCAAGCTTTATAACCCAGTCCACCAGTACCTTCTGACAGCAGTGCGCTCTTGCATGATGGTGTCCCCACAGTTGATCTTCCAATACTGAATTGGTTGTCTACGGACTAGTAACACATGGTGACCTGTTTGTCATGATGGTAAACAGCATGTTAGCATACTGCCACTGCAGTTTTGAGGTGAGTTCAGCATGGATCTCAAAAAAAAGCTGTTGTTGCCATGCAGAAATTCTGTCACCATTGCATCTCCTCCCAGGTCTGCAGAACCGTCTTTTCTGACCAATCGATGCTGGTTTCCAAGGCCAGAAATGGTGTTGTGCTGTGTGAAGCTACTCCAAGAACAGCTCGTATAGTAGCAGTTGCTCAGTGTCTTTCCTTGCTTGGTGGTTGTAATCCAAATCCAAAGCCCCCGCAGCACCGAGAGCTCAAATAAAGCCCAAACAGCCTTTCCATGTTCGTCACTGCTGGCATGGAGAATTGTTGTGTCCATCCTGGCCTACAGGAATTCAGAAATGGCTTTAGCCCACCTTAGAAGAGAGGAACCACAGGATGGAGCCAGCAGAAGCATGGGATTTGGGGAGTTTGACCCGAAGTCCCAGAATTCCACTGTTTGTTTAGTAATAATTTCTCTTGTTTTCCTGTAGGAGCAGTTTCAACAGATATGAAACCTCCCATAAGAATTCAGTCTGCTTCCTACTGGACACTTTGCCAGGCAACCTTACTAATGTAAGTCGCATGAAATTGAGTAACTGAAAGAATTTTCATTTAGTTACTTAAAGAAGCAACTCAGATAGTATTTGTTTAATTCTCAGCATATAGCAAAATCAAAAATTGTAACGATCTCTTGAGTCCAATTCCAGTGTCTTAACCACAAGGCTATCATTTCCTTTTATTCTCTAAACTTCAGAATGTAGGTCTCTAAGATATCTTGCTAGAAAATGCAGGCACAAATAACAGGTGGAGTAGTTTCACTTTTTCTTTGGGTCCAGTGCTGGCAGGCAGCCCAGTTGTCCCCAACCCCACATTGCTCTAGAAAAAGCTTTTACTTGATAACTTTAAATACAATTCTCTTTAAAATGAAGCCTTTTACCAAAGTTGCTTTCCTCTTTCTGCATCATTAATAGTGCGTATATTCTGTGTCATTGAATTCTCTCTCTCTCTGTCTTTCTCTGGGGAAAAAGTGCCTAGAGTAAAACTTCCAAAATTGCTTAAGGATCAGATTTTTAAAAATACTTTTATGACCTGGGTGAAACTTTGTAATGGGTTGGATTAAAACTCTGTTGAAGTTGATAGATATGAACTCATCTTTCAATGAACAACTGTAAACATAAACTCCCACCTGAGACAAAAGGAGTGTGAGAATCCACTCCAGAGCTTTTCGGCTGAGTACTGGGTAGGGTAGGTGTATGGGAGTAGGAGAGCACACATGCACAAGCACAGGCACACGGTCACAGACAAGAACAAAGAGAGTGAGAAGAAAAGAAGCAAAAGCCAAGCAGGGGCCTGCAAGTAGAGTGTGACCCTGGAAACACTAGAGAGAGACACTTCGCGTCTTGTGTTGGCTAAAGAGGCTTGGGAGCTAAATGCTAAGGGCTTGTCTGCATTGCTACAGCTGTGGCAATTGAAAGCTTTAGTGAAGATGCTATCTATGCTGATGGCAAGGATGGTGATCCACCTCCTTGAGAGGTGGAAGCTATGGCCGTGTCTACACTACTGGCTAAGTTGGCACTGCTGCGATCGATGCAGCAGTGTTGATTTAGTGGGTTGGGTGGATTCTTCATCACTGGCAATTCCTAAATCAAGACTAGATGTTTTTTTTTTCTAAAATACTCTTTAGAAAATATTTTGGGGGAAGTTCTATGGCCTGTATTATACAAGAGGTCAGAGTAGATGATCACAGTGGTTCTTTCTGGCCTTGGAATCAATGAATCTTTTTCGGTTGTGGGATGTGTTTTTTGTGGATCTAGTAAAATGCTCTTAGATAGTTCCCAATTATTATTCACATTTTTCTGTTTCCATTTGCTACCAAATGACTTAGGTGATTCCAGAGTCTGCTTAGGCAATTTAAAACAACAATTGAAATATCTGTAGAAAAATCTAGATTAATTTCCATCATTTAGGCTATTTTCTTTTTGCAATTCATCAAGCTTGGAATAGATCATTTAACTTTTGGACTCTAGGGATGCAATTTCAGTTCTTTGTTCTGGAATTGGCCTGAACACAGCTGAACATAGGTGATGACTTCCTCTCTATACAGGGGATGCTCGACATGCCCCAAGCCCTTCCCACAATGTTCTGTCCCTGCCTCACTTCTTCCTGTCCCTGTTCTGCCTCTTCATGCCCCTTCCCTGGTCCTCCGCCCTCCTCCCAGTGTCTCCTGCATGTCCAGAACAGCTATTCTGTGGTGTGCAGAAGGCTCTGAGAGGGATGGGGAGGAACTGGTTAGCAAGGCCGCTGCCAGGCAGGAAGCACTGGGAGAGTGTGATGAGGTTGAAGCGCCCATGGACTCAGTGCCTATGCAGCTGAAAGCCTAAGAATTTGAGGCATAATCACATATGATACTCATATGACACTTTCTCATTCCTTTCTTTCTTCAAACTCAGAACAAAAAATGACAAAACAAAATGGTTTTCAGTTAAAATATAACATTTCCCAGCAGCCATTGCCTACAGCTCAGGATGGGGTAGACCCTGCCACCCTATGGGGGTCTCATCTGACTCTCATTCTCTCTCTTCATCCTTCCTGCCCCCTGTGCTGCTTTTCATGCTGTCAGCTGTGACATCCTTTCCAATTGCCTGGGACCGTTTGCTGGAGTCTCAGAGAACCGGCTGCCTTGGTTTCGCTCCCATCTGTCAGAATCCTTTTTTGCAGCATGCAGCAGAGAGAGAGGCTGGTCCAGTGAACAGGGTGTGAGACCTGAGTTCTGCTCTCCCCATAGACTTCCTGTATGACTTCAGGCCTCTGCCTCAGGGGCAGAGTTTCAAAGGTGTTAAGCACCATAAGATGCAGCAAGGCAGCTAGTGGGGTTTACAAAGAACCTAAACTTCTAGGTGTTTTTGAAAATCCTACTAGGTGATTAAATACTTTTGAAAACCTGGTCTTTAGTCTGTGTCCCATCTGTACAACAGAGATTACAGCACAGCTCTACCTCACAGTGGAGTTGTGAGGAGAAATAGTCAGACATTGTGAGGCGCTCAGATACTATGGTGATAGGGCCACATAGGTACCATGGGTAAAGGTGGAACTTCTCTATGCCACTGTTTAGGGTGTCCAGATGTCCCTATTTTATAGGGACAGACCCAATATTTTCTTCTATTACCCCTCATCCCAGTTTTTCACACCTGCTGTCTGGTCACCCTACCACAGCTATCCCTTCTCTTTTCATGGATCCCCTCACATCTGCCTCTTTTCTGATGTGACTTTGGCTCAGAGGGTTTGGCTGCATTTCTTCTACCTGCCCTGCATGCTCTCTTCAGCACCCCTTCTTCCCCCCCACCAGAGGAACCCGCGGTTTACAGGCTCATCTAAGGACTTAATTGAACTACCAGCCCTTTCTTATCTTAAAATCACCCTGTCTCTGTTTGTAAACAAAATACCCACTCCCTGCCCCTGGGCAGGAGCTGAGCCCAGCCCCTCTCTGCTGAACTCACGTGGCACACTCAGGCTGCAGGGCAGTGCGGAATGGGGCGGGGGGACACGGCGGCTGCTGTAGACGGTCAAGGAGCAGAAGGAAACCCGCTTCCCCTTTTGTTTAGCTGTATTGCGGGTCGCCCACCAGCCTCCCGCCAGCCCCGTTGATGGGCGGGAGTTGCCCGGCCCGCTGGAGCAGGGGGCTGCACCCGGACACCTTTCGCTCCCGCCAGTCCCGGGTGCGCTCCCGCGCCGCCCCTTCCCTAACCGCGGCTCTGGGGGCTGCGGACTCTCCTCCCTCCCCTCCCCCTTCGCGCCCCCTCTTGACCGCGGGGTGCTGCTCCAGCGGGCGCCCCGGCCGCGAGGCGGGGCTGGCGGCGGACGCAGGAGAGGGGAGCCCGGGGCTCAGGCGGGGCGGGCAGCGCCGAGCTGCCGCGATTGCGTTGCCGGTGAGGGCTGGTCTCCAGCCCAGGCCCCAGCTGCGCTCCGCCAGCGATGCTCCCGCCGCGGGGGCACAGCGGCAGCGCGGGACGCGCTCAGAGGCGGCGGGAGGGACGAAGGTAGGGGGCAGAGACTTTCCAGGGGAGCAAGTTGGTGACCCAGGCGCTGGTGCGCACGGCGCTGGGGGAAAAGGGGCTTGACCCGTCCCCACCCCCCCGGCCGGCCATTCCCCCCGCCATCTCCCCGGGCTCGCCCGCCCGCTGTTTGCGGAGGGAGCTCCCTGGGGGCAGGTGCCTAGGGGGTTGCCGGGGCGTTTCCACCGCGGGCAGCCCCCGGGAGACTCCCCCGCCGGGACTCTGCACCGAGCCAGCCTCCCTTGCCCCCCAGCGCCTTTCTCCACCTCTGCCCCGCTGCCGCCACAGAGCCGGGCTGTTCCCACTGTCCCGGGCGCCTGAGGAGCGGTGCCCGGGCTCTGTAGCACCCCTAGCACCGCGGAGCGAGGCAGGGTTGGGGCGAGGGCTCTGCCTCCCGGTTCCGCTGAATTAACAGAGTTGCCGCCAGCAGCGCTTAGTTGCCTCGGCGGTAAAGGGAGCTGCTGCTACTGCTGGCAGAACAAGACTCTTGGCCGCGACGATTCCCGGTAAGTGCATTTCTTAATGGTAGCGCCGGGGCGGATGAAACGGGACCGTCGCCTTTCTGGGCTGCTGGGGCAGGACCACGAAGAGTAGAAATCCGATGTGGGAGCGGGGAGAGGTAATACCGATGGCAGAGCGAGCTCCTCGCTGAGAATCGTCTCCCTGGACTTAAAAATACGAGAGTAACCCGGACAAAAGGCCGTTCTGTCTGTTCTCCCGCTGTTAGTGAGTGATAACCAGGGTGATATCGGCACGTGTGGATGATGAGACTGTCCTTTCGGAGGATTGCTGAGCTCTCTTTGTCTGGTAAATTAGAGAGGTGTTTCTCTCCTATCTTGGGACCAAGAGGGCTACAACAAAGCTGCAATCAATCTCTAGTAAATTGGAAATCCATGTCTCTGGAGCTGCAAGTTTGGATCATTACTGTGGAGAATTTAAACATTCCCATTCCCCTTTCAGTTGGTGAAAGGCTAAATAATTTATTACGGATTAAATTATTATTCCCATTGTGGAAAAAAGCTAAGAATTCATAGTAATACAGACCTATGGGACAACCTCCCCCCCAATATAAAAATGCTCTATAAATTGGAAGTGGTTGGCTGTAACCATCCTGTTTTTATTGAGGCTATTTATCTTTTACAGTGTTCTGTAAATGGGAGAGGCAGGAGAGAGAGAATTGCCGTTATGGTACTTATCATTGTGGCACAGGTGAAAGTAAGGTGCTACACCCTGGTATGGGGTACTCTCAAGAGCCGGTGCGCTTTGCCAGGGTGGCTCGGCTTCCACAGGCAGCCCTTTAAATTGCCGCCAAAGCCCCGCTGCTGGAGCCCTGGGGGTAGTGGTGGTGGGACTCTGGGGCTATTTAAAGGGCCTCAGAAGGTAGAAGCAGGGGAGCTCCAAGCCTTTTAAATAGCCCCTGAAGCAAGGCTCCAGGGGCTATTTAGAGGATCTGGGGTTCCCCCTGCCTCTACCACCCCAGGGCCTTTAAATAGCCCCCAGAGTCCCACCACTGCTACCCCAGGGTTCCAGCAGCTATTTAAAGGGCTTGGCGGTAGAGGCAGGGGGAGCCCTGGGCTCCCTTTAAATAGCCCCCAAAGCCCTGCTGCTGGAGCCCTGCGGTAGCGCTGGCAGTTGGGGGCTCTGGCAGTGGTTTAAAGGGCCTGGGGCAGTAGCAGTGGCCAAGCTCTGGGCCCTTTAAACTGCTGCTGAACCCCTGGCTGCTGCTGCCATGCGGGCAAGGTGCGGAAGAGGGGGCACTTACAGGTACAGGGTGGGCCGGGGCTGGCTCTAACCCCTCAGTCCCGCCCCTTCCACCCAAGGCCCCACCCCTTCCAGGGGCCAAAGCCAGCCCCAACCCAGCCCCGTACCGGTAAGTCCTTATTTGTACTTTCACCCCTGCATTGTGGGTGTTTTTCCAGTGGGTTCCCACAGGGATTTATGCTTGGCGCTATACTTTTAAACATTTTTATCAATGATTTAGGAGAAAAACAATAAAACCGTTAATGATGAAGTTTTTAGATGACACACACATTGGCGGAGTGATAAATAATGAGCAGTGTAGGTCATTGATGCAAGCAGGATCTGGCTTGCTTGGTAAACTGTGTGTAAGCAAACAATATGCATTTCAAGATAGTCAAATGTTAAGTCCTATATCTAGGAACAAAGAATGCAAGCCATGCTCATGGGATGGGGAACTGTATCCTAGGAAGCAGTGACTCAGAAAAGAACTTAGGGCAATGGTGCCTCAGGATGGTGCTCCCTAAAAGGTAGTTTGATTTGGACTAACTCTTTGAAAGTTTTGCTAGTTAGTTTCTAAATTTTTATGTTTGAGCGTATATGACCTCAAATTTCATTTCAACCTATGTGGACACACCTTTGGTTCTGTGGGGTGCGCAACTAACTGCAATAAAGCTCTGTGGAGTGCAAGGGTCCATGTTCAAGGATCTGATTTCAGATTGTGTGTGTGTAGCTGTTATAGAATATTAGGGTTGGACGAAACCTCAGGAGGTCATCTAGTCCAATCTTCTGCTCAAAGCAGGACCAACACCGACTAAATCATCCCAGCCAGGGCTTTGTCAAACTGGACCTTAAAAACCTCTAAGGATGGAGGTTCTACCACCTCCCTATGTAACCCGTTCCAGTGCTTCACCACCCTCCTGGCGAAATAGTGTTTCCCAATATGCAACCTAGACCTCCCCCACTGCAACTTGAGACCATTGCTCCTTGTTCTGTCATCTGCCACCACTGAGAACAGCAGAGCTCCATCCTCTTTGGAACCCATCTTCAGGTAATCAAAAGCAGCTATCAAATCCTCCTCATTCTTCTCTTCTGCAGACTAAATTATTCAGATTCCCTCAGCCTCTCCTCGTAAATCATGTGCTCCAGCCCCTTAATCATTTTAATTGTCCTCTTCTGGACTCTCTCCAATTTGTCCACATCCCTTTTGTAGCAGGTGGGGTGGGGGATCAAAACTGGACACAGTACTCCAGGTGTGGCCTCACCAGTGCCAAACAGAGGGGAATAATCACTTCCCTCGATCTGCTGGCAATGCTTCTACTAATACAGCTCAATATGCCATTGGCCTTCTTGGCAACAAGGGCACACTGCTGAGTCATAGCCAGCTCCTCATCCACTGTAATACCCAGATCCTTTTCTGCATAACTGCTCCTTAGCCATTTGGTCCCCAGTAAATATATGGGATTATTCCTTCCTAGGTTCAGGACTCTGCACTTGTCCTTGTTGAGCCTCATCAGATTTCTTTTGGCCCAATCCTCCAATTTGTCTAGGTCACTCTGGACCCCTATTCTTACCCTCTAGCATATCTACCACTCCCCACAGCTTAGTGTCATCTGTGAACTTGCTGAGGGTGCAATCCATCCCATCATCCAGATCATTAATAAAGATGTTGAACAAAACCGGCCCCAAGACTGACCCCTGGGGCACTCTGCTTGATACCAGCTGCCAACTAGACATTGAGCCATTGATCACTACCCGTTGAGCCCGACAATCTAGCCAGCTTCTTATCTACCTTATAGTCTGTGACGGTGCTGTTCCTGGTGTGACCCACTGAGAGTGTCAGATCAGGACAAATTGCTTCACAAGGGGCAATTACAGCCAGAAGCTGGGGTTTCCCCACCCCAAAGGGTTACCAAACCAGCCAGACAGAAAAGACTTTGGTTTCGCCCCACTGGCTAGCCACAAGTCACACAAGCAATTCCCTTAGACACTCCAGCTTCCCAGTATCACCACCGGCAGCTACCTGTCCTGGGGACAAATGGTTATGAAAACCAATACCCCAAATAAAGAAAACGGTTCTCCCCGAGTCCAAAGAATCAGGCCCCAGACCCAGGTCAATATACAAATCAGATCTCACCCATAAATCACACTGTAGCCAATCCTTTAGAATCTAAAATCTAAAGGTTTATTATACAAGGAAAAAGATATAGGTGAGGGTTAGGAATGGTTAAAGGAAATCAAATACATGCAGTAATGGCTTGCATCAGTTGTAGAATAACTGCAGGTTCAAATCAGAGTCTCTGGAATACATTCCCAGGAGGAATGGGTCATCAATCCTTTGGCCAGACCGCCCCTTTGTAGCAAAGTCCCATCCAGAAGTAGGAGCCAGGCTGGAGATTAAAAGACAAAATGGAGATCTTTCTCCCTGGTTTATATAGACTTCCTCTTGTGGGTGGAGACTGCCTCCTTCTTGCTAATCAGAGTCCAGTTGTAAAATGGAGTTTCAGAGCCATGTGGTCCAGTTACATGACTCTTCAAGATTCAGCACCCGAGCAGCCAGGCCACATTCCTGGGGAAGCTCGGGTGTGGATGGGCATCTACAAAGTTCATTGTTAGCTTGATTGGAACTTGATGGGCCATCAGGAAGGCCATGCCCAGCTAACAGTAACTTTGTCTGGGATTTCACCCAAAAGCAAGCATAAGTGTGAAATACAGACACTATACAGCCAATCTGCATAACTCTAGCTACAAACAAGATACACACATACAGATAGCATAATCATAATCAGCAGACCATGACCTGGTCGTAGACACCTTATATGACCCCCTTTACCTAAGATTTGGTGCCCCTACAGGACCTTACTTGCACCAATGATCTATATGATTCCAGATAATTTCAGTAACGTGACATAGTCCATTCATCTAATCCATACTTCTTTAACTTGCTGGCAAGAATATTGTGGGAGACCGTATTAAAAACTTTGCTAAAGTCAAGATATTTTTTGTCCACTGCATTTCTCATATCCACATAATATTGTACACAATATTGGTATTTATATGCATATTGCTCAAATAATTTAAAAATTACTTTTTATGAATCTTGTTATAAAAATTGAGGGAGAGTTTTCTACATTTTGAATATTTATGTGTCTTGTTCGTTTATTGATGTACTTTAGTTTTTAAGGATTTCAACATGTTTACTTTGTTGTTTGCTTTCTAAATCAAAATGCAGCTGTTTGAGGGGGATTATTCTTCACCAGCCTTGTTCTTGATGATAAAGCTTACTACAAAAGTTCCTTTTATTTTTTTATTTTTTGGCTGATGATGCATTATTAGAGTAAAAGGAAGAATGTAACTAGTTACAAATGATCTTATTTAATGATTTAAGGTCTGATCCTGCAAACAAGATGCACATGAGTAACTTGTGAGTAGTTCTGATGAGTTCAAGATGTTAGGTTTAGTTAGGCTATGTTTCTTAGTAAAGTAACTCATTTGTATGAGAGTTTAAGGCTTGAGTTCTTGATATTCAATCTTGCAAATATCTAAGCATGCTCTTTAAAGTGCTTGCCACTTCTGCAGAATCTCATTTATGGCTAACTTAATAAATAGAAAAAAAGGCAGTGGAGCCATTTATCTTTTTGGAGAAGAGATGGAAAGCAGAAAACTAGAAAGCATGAGTTATGTTTTCCAACTGAAGTAGTAACAATTTCCATTCTTATTTGAATTTCATCTTCTGAAGATAGGGAACCATGTGTGGAATTGGAGAACCATAGCTAAGTGGGTGATGGAAGCAAAACAGTGTTTGTCATGACTGGTCACTCAATAACAAACCTAAAAATGGCAATTCTTCAACAAAAAACCTTCAGAAACAGACTCCAATGTGAAACTTCAGAGCTGGAATTAATTTGTAAACTGGACACGATTAGATTAGGCCTGAATAAAGACTGGGAGTGGTTGGGTGATTACCAAACCTAAGCCTAATTTCCCCCTACTGTTTCTCACAGTTTCTTGTCAACTATCTGAAATGGGCCATTCTCATTACCACTTCAAAAGTTATTTTTCCTCCTTTCATATCCTGCTGTCAATTGAATTGTCTCGTTAGACTGACCTCACGCTTGATATGGCAATCACATCTTTTCATGTATTTATACCTGCTCCTGTATTTTCCACTCCATGCATCTGATAACATGGGTTCTAGCCCACAAAAGCTTATGCCTAAGTAAATGTGTTAGTCTCTAAGGTGCTAGAAGGATTTCTCCTTGTTTTTGTTGAGACTGACTAACACGACGACCACTCTGAAACCTGAGATGGAAGAAATTATTCTGTTAGCTGGTGATTTTTAGACGAAGTCTGAGCTTGTGTGATCTGCTGTAACTCAAATGGACTTTCACTTGTTTATACCAGTTCTGACTGTAGCCTGGTGTGTATGATACAGTTTTTATGTTTTAAGGATCATTGGTGAGTCACATTCTTGCTTAGGTTGGTGCATTCTGTGCAACCAAGCAATTTAAAGGATTGGTCTGTTGGGGAGGATAAATGAAGGAGAGAATGGAAAGGAGAGTAGCACTGAGCAGCCACTTTCGAGAATGGCCTATAGACCAAGAGAGGCAGTTGTTCTCTTTTCCAATTACCTTGTCAGATACTAGGAATCTTGAGGGGGAGGAAGAGGGGAAGAATGAAGTGGTAGCTAAACGGAATTAGAATGAGTTTGAAAACTCTAAATGCAGGTATCTGATACCAAGGGAAATCCGATTTAAGAAGTTGGGAGAAATATGCTGAAAATGAGAATTAAAATTGACCAGCTTGACCAGCCAGTACAGCGGTAGAAGAGAGGAAAGAAAATGTCCTCTGGTAGGATCACAGAGGGGGTGGACCTGATTAGTGACAGTGGATGCTGTGCCTACAGCTTTTTCCATCCAAACAGTGCCCAAGAGTGATAGCAGGTGAGATAGAAAAACTTGTCCTGATGTGCAGCCTTATATGTAGATATGTTCTCACTAGGTGGTGTTTACTCCTCTCCTACAGCTCACTTTAACAGGAGACAGGCAGATTTTCCACCCACTAACTGTTTTTTTCTGGCATTCACTGGTGAGACATGCTGTTTATACAGTTTTGAAAAAAAAAAAAATCACTGCAGTGAAAGCTTTAAGGAAAACTGCAGCACAAGATTATGTAGTGACTGAACACCTTGTTTTCTCTGTCTCCTTAGCTAATAGAACTTGTAGCGTAGTGTGAAGGAGGGGAAAATTGATGACCTTTCCCAAAGCCAGAAAGGGAAAGAGTGGCAAAATAGATCAGATATGGCTGAAGTGAGTGGAAGGCCCATTTGGAAGGACAGAGAATGGTTTGAGTCCCAGCATGGTGGTTAAGTTGTAGGTTGAGAAGCATTCAGAAGTCCTAGGTGGAATATGTTTTTAGAATCTAAAAAAAGAGCAATCTTTCAGGGCTACTTCTAGGGCCCTAACATTTCTCCCTCTTTGTGTTTCATTGCCAGTTGACTTCCCCATCTCCATCTTTCTCTGCCTTTTCCGTAGGGTTTGCAAATAATATATTTTTTTACAGTTGCCTGTTCTGCAAGGTCAAATAGTCTTTTATTGGTTATCTGTTTGCTTTGTAAAGTTATTTCAGTATCTGTGGGTTACCACCTTGACACACATAATGTGTGTATTTGTTGTTGTTTTTTTAAATTGATAAGTGTTTGAAGTTTTGACTTCAACCTAAAGCTCAGATGTGAAGAAATTATCAAAATGAATAGCAACATATAAATATCTTTGAAAACAGCTAGGATTTCTGTATTGTGAATAATGCTACATCAAATATTTTCCATTCCATCAATATTTTCCAATATTCAAACTGAAACAAATCTCTTGAGCAAAAACAGTATTTTACAAATGTTCATAAAAATCTTCAATTAGGGTGACCAGATGTCCTGATTTTAAAGGGACAGTCCTGATCTTTGGGTCTTTTTCTTATATAGGCTCCTATTACCCCCTCATCTCCTGCCCCAATTTTTCACATTTGCTGTTTGGTTGTCCTATCTTCAAAGCAGATGTAAAACTATTAGCAATAAGTTCCCATCTAGGTTCAAAAGAGAATTGATCTGGTCTGTTTTGTGGTAAGCACCTTCTGTCCAAGTTTATGCTGTTGGGCCATCTCCTGAGACAGAGGAGGTTGGAGAGGGGGCTGCTGGATTCTGTTCAATCTACCACAGTAGTTCTCAAACTTTTGTACTGGTGACCCCTTTCACATAGCAAGCCAATGAGTGTGACCCCCCCCCTTATAAATTAAAAACATTTTAAACTATATTTAACACCATGATAAATGCAGGAGGTAAAGCGGGATTTGGGGTGCAGGCTGACAGCTCACAACCCCCCATATGATAACCTTGTGACCCCCTGAGGGGTCCTGACCCCCAGTTGGAGAGCCCATGGTCTACCATGTGTGAAGTTCTGAGGCTGAGTCTCAGATCCAGAGGAAAGAAAAAGGCTAATCCCTGCTTTTATGGTTTAACGCCTTAGTTCAGTGCTCTGTCACTTTTCCATAATTTTCCTCTGTAATCCCACTCTGTACCTTTCAGTTCATCAGTAATTTCTGTCTTATGTTTTCCTAGGTAGTGTTACATTTTGTATTGCTGACACTGTAGAATTTAGAGGAAAGATTAAAGGTCCTTCACAGTATACACCACTCCCAGAACATGTGTTAAAAGGAGCATGACTAAGGGTATGGTTACACTTACAAGATTATAGCGCTATTGGTTATAGCGGTCCCCTTATACAGTAATATGTATAGCGCTATTGTATGTCCACACTCAGATGCGCCAGCGGTATAGCATGGCCACATTTGGGGCACTTAATGCAGCATTAAGAGCAGCGCATTAGGGCAGGTATCCCAGCATTCAGCTGGGTGCAACGTGCTTTTTAAACGAGGGGGGTGAGAGGGAACGTGTTAGTGATTTTTCCGTTCTTCTAAAAGCCTGTCAGTGAGTCTCCGTTCACAGAGGGCTTTGTTTTCACACAGGCTCCCTCCTTAAACATTTGCATTGCTTATCTGCGGAGTTAAGAGAGATACTCTAAAGAGGTACTTCCGCATTCCTCCAGCCGAGTTCAAAACAAAGGGAAGAGACGTCAATTGCCTTAAATGGCTCTAGGCATCTCGAGAGATCACTTGCAGCGCAGTGGGTGTCCACATTCTTGCTGTAGCGCTACAGCAGCTGCGCTACAGCCCTTATTCCCCATGCGGAGGTGGATTAATAATAGCGCTATAACTCAGGAGTTATAGCGCTCTACGTGCCTTGCCAGTGTGGATGGGGAGGAGGTTATAGCGCTCGTGGGGGCTTTACAGCGCTATAAAGTGCCAGTGTAACCAAGCCCTCAGAGAGCACCATGTTTTGGGGGAGGTCTAGAGGAATGTTTTTTTATCTCCACTTTTTATCTCTAGAATCTTTAAATTCCCTGTGAAAGATCTGTATTCAGATATCTGTGGCTGTAGACAGGGATGATACTTAATGTTTTCAGCTATTCCTCTAAGGAGACACGTTGCTTTAGATTTTGATTCCAGATCAGTTCACCATCCCAGAGTGGACATAATTAGTTTGGATATGAGGAGTTAGCCTCCACCATAGCCTTTTACTATGAGGGGACTATACTTTGAGGGCTGATTGCATTATGTGATGGGCTGATTAATAATCAACACTCTATTGAAATCAATGGAAAGACGCCCACTGGGGCTTTAGATTAGAGTTAGACCCTTACAACTCAGTCTGTAGGGAAACATGGAAACAGGAAATGTACCTACAGAGGAGGAAATCTCTCCAAGGTAAGTGATGTCTGATACAACCCACACCCTTTTATAAGAGTTTAAAGAATGGACAGTACATGTCTGGTGCATAGTATCAGTACATAGCAGTCTTGTAGCCAGGGGATGAACTGGAGGATACAACAGTGCAGCATGAATGCTTCACTTCCTTCCTGTAAATTACAGGACTTTCGGGGTGTCATCCAGACACTATGGAAGCCACAGCCTATAAGGGGAACCGTATCCCCAAAGGCTTTGGCATTCGACAGACTTCTGGGAGAAAATGCTGTTTGAAAGCAATGCATCTGTCATTTGGATCTGCTTTCTGGGATTAGCAGTACTCCTTACAACATGACAGGACTGGTGGTTTTTGTATTACAATGGGATTTGAGTTCAAGTTGGTCCCTTATTTCTGAAGCCATTGTACTATAGGAGCATAGTGATATCAGCCTTAAAGGGAAGGGGAATACTTTGCATCACTCTCAGGAATATATTCCATTGCCTGTACCCCCTTAGCTAACCCAAAAGCAGAGAGAGGTACAGGGGGAAATAGGGAATTGAACCACCTTCTTCAGCATATTAATGTTTAACACACTTTTAAGATCAAAAATAGGCCAAAGATAACAATTTCTAGTACATCTGCCGAGGTACTAGAAGGTTGAAGAAAAGCAAACATCATACAGATTTTCAAACAAAGAAAAGTGTGTCCTGGAAATTACCATCCCATTGCTTTCCTAGTAAAGTAATGGAACAAATACTAAGAAAAATATCAAGATCTAGTGTAAAATGGAAATATGAGTTATAAGCAGCATGGGTTTACAAAAGTAAAACTTACTAGAGAAACCTGGTTTTTTAAATAGGATTACAAAATTAATAGCCAAGGTAAAGTGGTCAATACCTGGATTTTAATGGTGCATTTTATACTGCGTCTTATGAAATCTTATACTTATTAATTCAAGTCAGTATGGTTAATATTGTCATGTGGACTTAAAACTACTTGAAGCACCATAAGCAAAGCGTAATAAGAAAAAACAACATAATCATCTGGCAGAGGTGACCAGCAGGGTTCTTTAGAGATCAGTGACAAGTCTGATATATATTTAGGTATCGTTAAGTGGCCTGATTTTTAGAAAATGTAAGCACCCCTAGATTCCAGTGATAATGTGAACTGCATGTGGTAGGAACACCTGAATGTCAGGCCACTTTTATTTGGGAGTCATAATAAGGATTAAGAAGCCTAGTTTTAGGCACCTCGGTTTGAAAATGTTGATTTAAACATCTTCATTAATAATCTGCAAGAGGGAGTACAGGCAGTTAGTGGCCTCTGCAGATGTGAAACAGGGAGACAGTGTAAATGTTAGCGAGGACAAGAAATAATACATTTTTCAAGTATCAATCTTATTTTGTACCCTTTTTCTCTCATTTCTCTGGATCACTGTGTATCTAAGAAGTAACAGAGTCCTGTGGCACCTTAAAGACTAACTAAAGTATTAGAGCATAAGCTTTCGTGGGCTAATACCCACTTCATCGGATGCGTGCAGTGGAACAGTCTGCATCCAACGAAGTGGGTATTAGCTCACGAAAGCTTATGCTCTAATACTTTAGTTAGTCTTTAAGGTGCCACAGGACTCTTTGTTACTTCTGCAATTCCAGACTAACACGGCTACCCCTCTGATTCTGTGTATCTAAGAGGAAGTAATCCAAAACATGTATGCATGATGAGAGGGAGAAACCTAGAAACTAGTAATGTTTATAGTGGCTAGCAGATTTGTCATGAGATTGCATAATGGGCTGTTTACACTGAAGTGTTGCATAGTGTACTCTTGGTGGAATTTTGTGCCAAAAAAATTAAAATTCTGCAACAAAAAATTAAAATTTTTGTGCATATTTTAAAATTCTGCATATTGTCAAAATAACACAGTGTAATCTCACCAGTTTCAGTTATTTTTGGTCATTTATTTCAAAATACCTGTCAGCAAGATTGTCTGTAACAATACAGACAACAAAAAAGATTCAGGAAATTTTTTTTTTTTTTGACAAATTCCTTACTAGACATATTAATACATAACTCTGAGTAACAATTCATTTAAACTACAATATAGAACTGTGTTTCCTCCACCCCTCTGAAGCAGAGCAAAGGCTTGAGGGAGTCAAGGGTAACAGAGCTGAGGGAAAGGGAAGTAAATTGCTGAGAAGGAGCCTGATGGACAATCTCCACTCATTGATATACTTTGATTTTGACAACCATATTTCTGTAAAACTTTCCATGAGTGATGTACCCGAGTATTCGGATTCTAATATCTAAATTGTATTGTTAAATCTGTTCACCTAAATTTGGGTTATTGCTGATTACGTACTCTATGTATCATATGACTTTTAAAAACTAACTTTATATTTGTGGATAATCTAAGCAGTATACCAAGGTGTACAGACAGTCTTTTCTGAACCTATGTATTATAGGTTATGTATAATATAATAAATGTATTTATATATATATATATTTTATATTTTAACATAAGCTTTAATAAAGGCTGTTTGCTTGTTATACCTGCGGTAGACCAAGGTACTCCCCGCTATTGCTACTACCAGTAGGAAATCTTAGGGGGAAAACAGCTAGTGACATCACAACCTATGGCTCTGGTGTGAGCATAACTAGAATGTAGTTCAGGTCATTACTAGAAAGATACTAACCCTTTGAATGAATTAAGAGAGAAAAAGCACTGATTAAGGTGTTGAAAGGTAATGAATTGCGAGGAATGATAAAGAGCCAAATATGTAAAACTTAACAAGGAATGACTATGGGGTAGGGACATGGATCTCTAAAGATATGAAGCCAGTAAACACCAGAGAGGGAGCTTTGTTGTTTAATGTGGAACAATAAGTAGGAGTCATGGTATGACATTAAATGGAAAATTTGTGTTCGATATTGGGAAGAGTTTTCTAACAGTGCTTCAGTAATTTAATAACTAATTATAGGTGCCTGATAAATGACTAAAATATATTGATATTAGGTATGGGAGTAGTCTCCCAAGATGAGAAATGGATGCCCTATTGTCTAGGCCATTTTAAAATTTGGTTGGACAAAGTACTGGCACTCTAAATGAAAATATTGTAAATCTCTGGTGTTCTCAAAATACTAGAGACTACACTGAACAAACAAATGGATTGCCTAATATAATACTTCTTTCCTAATATTTTTCCTCATGTCTAACTTATATGATTCCATAAAGTCTGTAATTGCTATTAAGAGAAATGACTAAGCATGAAACTGATACTATGACAAGTAATTTATTAAAGTAATGGAGAGATTCCAAATCTTGCAAGATTTTGAGCTCCCTCAAGTGCCATTCAACATTTCACACAATTGGATACATAATTCCCAGCTAAAAGACTCCATTAAACAGGATTTAAGGCAGTTTAGTCATAACACTAACATTTTACTGTAAATCACATGCACACTTACTTGAAAGGCATTTTCCAAGAGTGTAGACTACAGAATTGAAATGTCTTTTATTCATGTCTATCTCTGAAACCGTGTAATACTTTCTTTCTTTTACCTTTTAAATTCTATGGTTCTAAGAATCAGAATTTAGGAGGTGTCTCTCTGTAGATATGCTAGCTCTGTATCTAATGAAAATAGTAAATAGTCATCACATTCATCTTGTGCTGTGAGAGTGACTCCTGGGTGTGTTCTGTTTCTCTTCAGGAAGTGGTAAAATAAATCTCTTTCAGTGGATTGAATATGGGCATAAAGAAAGCAGAAGTATTATGCATAAGCTGCATAAACACAGGTGGAGTTTAGTTTTGATGATACTGTATTGTGCAATCAATTCACTGTAAGATTAAGCATTAATGTGGGTGGTGGTCCTGACAAAATGAAGCTGGGTGATTTTCGCAGATAGTTTGGACTTGTCTAACTGACTTCTGTTGCTCCAGGGTGTGAAAAAGCCACTCCCTTGGGCAATGCAAGTTACATTGACCTAAGCAGTGTCCTCGCCAGTACTAAGTCAGTGGGAGATACTCTCCCACCAACATAGCTTCTGCCTCTTGCTGAGGTGGAGTAATTATGCCTATGGGAGAATGCTCTCCCTTCGGCATGGTGCGTTTTCACCAGACATGCTACACTGGCACAGCTTAATTAGTGCAGGTTTGCAGCTGTAGCATGGTAGTATAGACTTGTGGCCCTTTATTTATATTTTTGGTTGTATTGAGGATGGTAATAGAGAAGCAGAATTAAGGTTGTTTAGTGTGCAATTTTCTTATTGGTTTTAAAGTGTAACCTTAACTTTGGATTTCTTGTCTTCCTGAAGATTTTTATCTATGGCTTGTGGTTTTTAACTTCGGTGTTGTTCTAAGGTATTATCCAAAGAAGTTATATTTGTTCAAATTTAACTCTATCATGAAGTTTTTCACTTAGGAATTTTCTTATGACACTTTGTCTGAATTGCCCCAGACATTCAAGAAAAGCTGTACCCTGAGCTAAGACTCACATGAAATTTCAGGTGAGTCAGTTTTTTTGTGGTGAAGTTGGGGACGGGATATGTCAAAATGAGGGCCATAATGGGGAAATGAGTTTTGCTAATTGCATATTCTCAATTAAGTGTCTGGTAGTAAATCATGATTCTGTTGTTAATTAAAAGTATTGTACACTGAAATTATGTAGGTTTCTGTTGGATATTTTATGACACATATTGGGAGTTTTAATATTTAATCAGTTTGCCATAGTATATCACACCCTCTGAAAGGGCTGATATTTAGAAATAATAATAGTTCAGCCCTTGACTCAGGCCTGATTCAATACCCAGTGGAGCCAGTGGAAGTTTTTCCATTGATTTCAGTGAGTAATGAATCAGGACAATGGAACAGATGATTGCTGGTGATATTTCTAACATTATCAAAATGCAGTTCTACTCTGAAGAAGGAGAGAGGGAAAAGACGCATTTTAGCATTCTGCTTGTTCACTGTTTTCTTGTCAGACATGTTCAATATACAGTGAGGTGTTACATAAGTATAATTTAGGGCAGATTTTCTCTCTGCAATTGGAATTTAGGGCCTGTCTACATTTGAAAATTAATCCAGAATAAGGTAGGGTCTGAATTTAAAACAGTTTCACTGTCCCTGATTAGCTTCAGGTGTGGACGTTCTTATTTTGGAATAAGAGTACTTGAAGTGGATTAAGCTAAATTGGAATAAAGCACTCTGAGGGCTTGGCTACACTTGCAGCTATAGAGCGCTTATGGTTAAACCAGCCTTTGGAGAGCGCATTAGGGAAAACGCTCCAGTCTGTCCACCCTGACAGCCGCAGGCACACTGGCATGGCCACATTTGCGGCACTTGCAGCGGCATTGGGAGCGGTGCATTATGGGCAGCTATCCCAGCGTTCAAGTGGCTGCAATGTGTCTTTCAAATGCGGAGGGTGGGGTGGGGTGGAGTGTTTTGTGTGTATGTGGGGGGAGAGAGAGAGTGGGTTTTTGGGGTGCTGAGAGTGTGTTAGCACGCTGTCTTGTAAGTTCACACCCCCTTCCCCCGCCTGCCTCTCATTCACTCAGTAAATGTTTGCTTTGCCCCGTAGCAGATAAGCAGCCGCTGTCTGAAATGGAGCTTTGAAAGGGCACTTCCGCATTCCTGCAGCGATTTCGCAACAAAGAGAAGAGAGACTACTTGACTTAATGGAATTATGTGACGTTTCCGGAGGTCAGTCAGAATGCAGTAACTTAACCCCTTGTTCACACTGACGCTGTGGTGCTTCAGCAGGGGTGCGTCAGACGTTAATCCTCTTGCTGAGGTGAAGTACCAGGAGTGGTCCAGCCAGGGAGTCCGAGCACTCTACGTGCCTTGCCAGTGTGGACAGGGAATAAGGTGGAGCACTCTGGGAGGCTTTATTGCGGTATAAAGTGCAAGTGTAGCCAAGCCCTGATTCTGGAATAAGAATGTCCATGTGGAATTAATCAGGAATAGCTATTCTGGAGGAGCTTCCCATGTAGACAAGCCCTTAGTTAACTGTTCTGTTGATGACATGCAAAGGAGAACTGAATCTTGCTGCCGCTTCAAGAGAATGTTGGCATGGGAGTGTATTTCTTGTGATGATGCATAAAAGATCCTTAGTTAATATGATCTAAATCCCTGTGTTAATAGCAAAGAGTGCTAATAGTGAAAAATTTATTTTGTCACTGAAATAAAGAGTTATTTTTTCTGAATAAGTGTAAAGAACAGAAATGTTGAGTAGGTAGTACTGTTTTAACTAGTCATGTCTCAGAGCAGAAGTATGTTTGAAAGGGCATTTAAAAATAGTCTAGGTCTTTGAAGCTTTTGTACTTAACAACTGAGATCTCCTCCAGTTTTGGGCCCTAAACAAAGGCATCAGTTTGGAATTGCTTCCCAGACTATGCATTGTCTTCCTTAAATGACTACGTTTGTATTAAGATCAGTGGAGCAGGAATCAGAGGGAGGGACTATTATTGATGAGGAAATCTGGAGGAACTGTTATTGATGGGACATCCACAGTCCACAGGGTTTAATAAAGTTCCCCTTGTTCAACTTAACTTGCTTTCCACTTCGCTCTTTGCAAATGAAATGCCTCTCTCTGTACTCCTATGTGCTGTGACTCTGGGCTGTGCTGTCCAGAGGTTGGTAACACTAATCTTAAAGGGTCAATGCACCCTGCTACTTTACTGGAATTAACAAGGCAAAGCTGTGTTTACTGGAAAATTGTAAAACTTTCCCATTTCCCTCATCAGTGTCTCCTTCCGCTTTGGAGGTATCCTTCTAAGCAGCTGAGCCTCCAGGTTCATTCTGTCCTGGCCCGTGCTAGGAATGCCCACAGTGGTAGTATTTATATTGGTGCATCAACCTCATTTTCGTCATATTATGGGTCAATGCTGGGGCATTCCTTGCATGTTCTGAGTAAGGCTTCTTCGGAGTTATAATACTCTCAGAGGCAGCATGTATACCAATTACAGCCTTTTTCCCTTTATCTTCTTAAATACAGAAAGTATTCATGTTAATAGAAGTATAACCGTTTCTCAACATAAAAAGATTTTTGCCTAATTTTTTTCTTTGATGCTGAAAAGAGGACCATCCAGTAATATGGCCCACTCATTTCTTGAATTACTAGCATAGTTTCAAATTTGAAATCCTTTATTTCCAAGTTTTTTTTTTGTTTTTTTTTTTTAAATTGAGCATGTTGCTCGTGCAGCAAAATTATTTAAATCTAAAAAATGCTGTGCAGATGAAAGATTCATTACTTGGATGTGCTCAAAGGCCATAAATAACGAAAGGATGATTTATTATCTTTTAATCTATGTTCATCAGGCTGATGCATCCTATTCAACAGTTGCACATGTTTTGATCCAACCTTTGCTTTTGGCATTTACAAAATCTCCTCTTTAAGCCTTCTCCATCTAAATACAGATGAATGAACAAGCCGACGCTCGCAAGAGCAGATTATTGAAAGTAGTATTCCAGGATCAAGAACAAAGGAATAAAACAGGAAACAATAATTTAAAGACTCTGCAAAGACATGGAAGACCCCAGCTAAAATTTGATGTGGTCTTACAGGAATCCAGATGTATATTTTGCTCTATTTTCAGCACTAGGATAGGGATAACTAAATGCGATGAGTCTATTTCCCCTCTGAATTTACATTCATTTTACATCAATGGAGCGATGTCTCATTTATCGAGGTGAAAGCTAAAGGAAAGATTTAGTATCTCAAAACTGGGTAAGAAATGCATGTAAATTCATGGTGTGTATTTTTTTCTTTGCATTAGAATTTTTCTCTTCACACCAATAACGAATAGTGTTTTACTTTAGTATGACTATTCTCAAGTCTTCTGATACCCTTAATTGCATGAAATCCAAGCTAAGTCTACACTACAAAATTAAGTCAACCTAAATTACATCTTTGTATAACCACCACAGTAATTGAATTGGTTTTACATGTCCACACTACGCTCTTGGTGTCAGCGGTGCACATCCTCACCAATGCCGCTTGCACCAATTTAACTGACTGTGGAGAATTGTGGGATGGTTTCTGAAAGGCAGCAACATTCAATATAAGCAACTGAGCCAGCCTAACTACATCCATTTAGGTGCTCCGTGTCTCACAGAGGTGGAGTGAAGCTGGTGTAGGGGGCGAGTTACATTGGTGTGAGCTACATGTTAGGTTGACGTAAGCTGTGTCATGTAGCACAGGGTTCATACTCCCAGGTGAGGTGCATAGTTTTCAAGAGTGTACCATGAAACCTTCAAGGTTCAATATCAGAGTTTAATTGTGGTTTGTATCAAGGCTAGAGCTGGAGGCTTCATATTAACAAAAAACTGCCTGAAGTTAATATGCAAGTTTAATTTTTTTTGTTAAAGTTAACTGTGGAAATATATATTGTAAGACACAGTTCCCTGCCTGAGGACAGTAATGAGTTCACATTCCATTATTAGTCTTGTATAAAACACTGTGAGAGAAAGCTAAGAGTTCTGTCTTCTCGTTATTACTGTTATTCTTTGGCCTTAATGTGTGAATCCTACCGTGCTTGTTATTTCCATGTCATTTTGTGTTCTTGTAACCATGGAAAATATAGCAAAGAATTATAAGTCAAAAGAATATACAGAATGCATTAATAAAGTGGATATTTTAACACCGTGCTCAGAGAAAGGATCTAAATGGAGCAAATAAGGATTATATGAGGCAGTGTGTTATGTAACAATTGTGGAGGAAAAATGACCTCAGTTTTCTTTTTATGGGAACTTAACAAAAATATGAATATTTACATTCTCTTCTTTCTCTGACTCGTATATAATGTGTGTGGAGGGGGTATTCATTATTGCTCCTTAATTCTTCTTTTTTCCTCATTGTATTGTATGATTTACAAATTATTATTTTTATATGGCTATTAAATGGAGATTTTTGGCAAATGAGTGGCAGCAGCAGAATTATGCAGTATCAGATCAAAGTGAGGAAAATGAAAGGAGGTCATTGAGAGGTAAGAGCTTGTGCTCTGCCATCAAGAAAGAGGCATATTGGGCTGCATTAGTAGGACCATTAGTAGAAGCATTGCCAGCAGATTGAGGGAAGTGACTATTTCCCTTTATTCAGCGCTGGTGAGGACATATCTGGAGTATTGAGTCCAGTTTTGGGGCCCCCAGTACAGAAAGGATGTGGAGAAATTGGAGAGAGTGCAGCAGAGTTCAATAAAAATCATTAGGAGGCTGGGGCACATGACTTACGAAGAGAGGCTGAGGGAACTTGGCTTATTTAGTTCGCAGAGGAGGCGGAGAAGGAGGAGGGGAATTGATAGCATCCTTCAGTTATCTGAATGGGGGGTTCCAAAGAGGGTGGAGCTCAGCAGTTCTCAGTGGTGGCAGATGACAGAACAAGGAGCAATGGTCTCAGCTTGCAGTGTGGGAGGTGTAGGTGGATATTCGGAAACACTATTTCACTAGGAGGATGGTGAAGCACTGGAATGGGTTACCTAGGGAGGTGGTGGAATCTCCATCCTTACAGGTTTTTAAGCTCAGGCTTGACAAAGCCCTGGCTGCGATGATTTAGTTGGTGTTGGTCCTGCTTTGAGCAGTGGGGTGGACTAAGTGACCTCCTGAGGTCTCTTCCAACCCTAAACTTCTATGATTTTAAGTGACTGATAGCAATAGTAGTTTGTCCTCTTCTGTGTGGAACAGTGTTAGCTGAGGATGAGACATACTTTGCTGGCAAGTTTCACAGATATTTGCTGACAGCAGAGGACTGATGAGACTCATGGCTCTTGGGCTCCACACCAGGCTTGGCTGGGAAGTGTGCTGTAGTGGGCACAGATTCTTCTACCTGTTCTACCACTTCCTTCCCCAAGCTTGACCACTTCTGCCCTTTCTCCTTCAAACTGTCCTTGATCCTGTCGCTTCTCACCCCAGTCTCATTTCCTCCTAAATAAGTCCCAGCCTCCAGTCCTCAGATTTATAACAGTCCCAGTCTCCTTTCCCCAGCCAGTCCTTGTCTTCCTTTCCAGATGTTCTGTCCCAGTCTCCACCCACCCCACCCCTGTTACCAGCCTTTCTGTATCCTCACTCCCAGTCCTTGCCCAGCCATCCCCAATTCCTTGCCCCTGGCTCCTCATCAGATCTTTATTTCTCCTTTCCTCTCCAGAACACACTTCCCGTCCCCATTGGCTCCCATTCCCGGTTTCCTTCCTCAGGCTTCTTGTCAAATGCCAATGTTCACTTCCTCCTCACAAGGCTCCAATTCCAGTCCCCTTGCACACCCAGCTCTTTGCCTGATTTCCATCTCTTCTTCCCCTCCTCACACTGATTCCCAATCTCCCCCCACTCACTCCCAAAGCTCATTATCCTAATCTGTTCCCACCCCCACTGGCAGGTCTGGCTCTTGGCCCCTTGGTATTTGAATCAGGCAGCTTCATTCGCCAGGCTGCCTCAGCCACGCAGGGGGATGATTGAGAGCACAGGAGAGACTACTCCCTGCTCTTAATTCTGGTGCCTCGACCTGGTATGGCTTACAGTAGCCCAAAGCTGCAACTGTAGGGAAAGACCTGGTCAGCCCTGGGCTGGAATATACACACTGCAGATGCAGTCTTCGGGGATTTTAGCTACGCAGCTCTAGCAGGTCTTCACTGAGCATATGCAAACTAATTTTTAAAAGCTCATAACTTGGCCAATTAAGTGTAGATTCTCACAGGAGAACAAAGAGCTATATCCCTGACAAAAGGCCAGTCCCATGCCAAATTTCAAGTCCCTATTCGAAAACAGGACTTGCTTCTGAAATAAAAGGTCACCAGAATATAAACTGGGAAAAACAACATAGTCTTCCTTATTCTCATTCTCAGAAATAGCTGGATTGTTTTGGCTAAAGGTTTCCAAGACAGTTCAGTATCAGGTAGGTACTAGGCATAGAAAACTTGAGCATAAACAGTTTGGCAAAGTTATAAGGAACTGCAAACAGGGTTTTATAATGGGAAGTGTCTGGCAGCTTTAACAATGGAGGTGCTTCCAGCCTCACTTATAATTAGGCTGGGAAAAATTAGATTTATACTGGTAAATGTCAGTAAATGTCGGTTTCTGTGTACATACACAAACGTACGAAAAAATATTTCCATCGATAACAATCGACATTTACAGGCAGGCAAAGCAAAAAAAAAATACTGCTTGAGAGTTTACTTGGGTTTGATTTAAGGATATTTGCTTTGTATATTTTGACATGTGATGTTGGTAACTCATGTTTAAACAGTTATAAAGCTTTAACGTTTTGAATCTCAACATCTGTTGTTAAATAATTATTGTCTGACCCCTCTTAATTTCCCACAACAGTGAAAGTTAAAATAGAAATAAATGCATAAAGCCCATGATTTTGAGTGTGAACATTTAACTAGATCAAATTTTAGAAGTATTAAAATAAATATCTATATTGTCCATCAAAATGATATTAAAAATTGATTTCTGCAGAGCTCATTTATAAGCAAAAGTGAAAAAGGGATTTTGGAGGGGGCTTTATTTTCTGTCAGCAGAGGTCTTTAACAGTTCAGTGTTAAACATTTATCTTACTTGTAGGACTCCCCTTACTGTAGCATCTGAGTGTCTGACAGTCTTGGCTGTATGTATCCTCACAACACCCCTGTGAGGTAGGAAGTGCTACTATGCCCATTTTATGGGTGGGGAACTGAGGCCCAAACTGACTTGAACAAGATGCCTATGATGGAGGTGAATCGAACCAGTGTCTCCCAAGTTGCAGCTAGTGTGCCAGCTACTGGGCCATTCTTCTTCTCATAACTTCCAGTAGTGAAGCAACAGAGTAGCGAGTAGCCTTTTATGATTGAAATGGATCACAGAAGAAGAGTGTCTTAAGAGCTTTTCAAGAAGAA
This sequence comes from Dermatemys mawii, assembly GCA_007922305.1. Lineage (NCBI taxonomy): Eukaryota > Metazoa > Chordata > Testudines > Dermatemydidae > Dermatemys > Dermatemys mawii. The sequence goes on along the minus strand of ML677385.1, from coordinate 7,475,870 downwards.
TGAGAGACTCTACATTGATATTATGTATATTCTATTAAATATATTTATAATAAGTTTCTGTAATTTACTGAGTAGCCACAAATCGTTTGTAGTTTTAAAATGAGAGACAAGAAATATGTTAGACCTGTCTGCTCCTTAAATGCCTGTAAATGAATTGCAGTAAGCTTTGTGTACCACTCTGGGAGAGAATAGCCTGAATGATTTTGAAAAAACATTATAATTTCAAAGAGCTCAGAATAAATGTGATGCCAGCTTTCAGATGTGCTAATTTTCAGGAGGAAATAAGTCATGAAGATATGAATATAATTCCCTGGGATATTATATAGGTCTATATTAAAACAATTAGGAAGCTTTTAAAACCAGTTCTGGAGGATTTGATAGACTGTGTCCTATGTGATGACCAGGTATAGAACCGATTAGAATAGTAGTACTGAAGAATTTGGATCTCTGTATCCAGTAACTAAGTGAAAATGTAGTCCTGGCTCTCTGAGCTTGCTCTTCAGGTTAGAGGATATTTTCCAGTATCTGAAATGGTCCTGATGCTCCTATTTTCCTGATGTGGGGAGGAAAGGCATGGGTGGGTCATACACTTTGTAACTTTTGTAGATTAAGGTTATTGCACACAGCAGAGGCTTCTTGCATCCCTCCATTCCCCCCGACCCACAAGTTCCCTGTGTGCCACCCCGTCTATCTCCCTCTTTTTAGACATTCCCTATAACTCCCCTCAATCTTCTCCCTGCCAAGGGTTCTGTGTACCTCAGTCCTCTTGCCCTGTTCCCACCTGCCCCCCCACCCCCAGGCTACGAGCAGTATATGCCCTCTTCCCCCACTCCATGGCAGAGGCTCTAGGTCAGGGATTGGCAACGTTGGCACGCAAGACCGCAGGGGAAGCACCTTTAGCAGGCCCCGCTGCTTTGTTTACCTGCCATTTCACCGACTGCGGCTCCCACAGGCCGCGGTTCACCGTCCCGGTCCAATGGGGGCTGTGGGAAGCGACGCGGTGCTGGCTGCCATATCCCGCAGCCCCCATTGGACCAGGATGGTGAACCGCAGCCAGTGGGAGCCGCAGTCGGCAAAACGGCAGGTAAACAAAGCGGCGGGGCCTGCTAAGGGTGCTTCCCCTGCGGTCCCGCGTGCCAACGTTGCCGATCCCTGCTCTACGTGAACCCTTATTACTCCCTTCCCCCAATGGTAGAGGCTCTGTCTTCTCCCCATTCTTCCCTTTCCACCATCACAGGGTCCCCCAATCCTCCCTCCCACCAGAGGTTCTGTGTGCCCCATTCTCCTCCCCTTCCATGGCAGGGACTCTGTGTTCACCTATGTCTCTTCTTCGGACCCCTACACACGCTGTATTCTTCTTTCTGTTGGGAGATAAATCATTCTGGGTGTCAACACTGGGAGGAGGGGCAGAGATGAGAAGGGGGTAACTGTTATGCTGGCAGGCATTAATAGGTGCTATCAACCAGTTGTTTGATCAGTTGCAGAGGTGCTTGAGGCGGTGGCTGTGCTAATCAGATGGCAAGGGTTCCATTTGTCTCCTTTCCTGGGAGGCTCATATGAGGGGGCAAAGAGTCCAGGAGAGCCGGCTATATTTTAAAGAAGCGTTATTCACGGCGCAGGAACAAACCATCCCAATGTATGGAAAGAATAGCAAATATGGCTTGGCTAACAGTGAAGTCTTTGGTGAGCTTAAACTCAGAAAGGAAGCTTAAAAGAAGTGGAAATTTGGGGAGATAACTAGGGAGGAATATAAACACATTGCAAGAGCATGTAGGGGTGTAATCAGGAAGACCAAGGCACAACTGGAGTTGCAACTAGCAAAGTATGTGAAGGGTAACAAGAAAGGTTTCTACAGGTACGTTAGCAACAAGAAGTAGTTCAGGGAAAGTGTGAGCCTCTTACTGAATGCGGGAGGCAACCTACTGACAGATGATGTGGAAAAAGCTGAAGTACTCAATGCTTTTCTTGCCTCGGCTTTCACAGACTGGGTCAGCTCCCACACTTCTGTCCTGGGCAACACAGTATGGAGAGGAGGTGAGCAGCCCTCAGTGGTGAAAGAACAGGTTAAGGACTATTTAGAAAAACTGGACATGCACAGTTCCATGGGTCCAGATCTAATGCATCCAAGGGTGCTGATGGGATTGCAACCCATTAGCCGTTATCTTTGAAAATTTGTGGCAATTGGAAAACGGAAAATATAGTGCCCATATTTTAAAAAGGGAAGAAAGAAAACCCGGGGAACTACAGATCAGTCAGCCTCACTTCAGTGCCCAGCAAAATCATGGAGCAGGTCCTCAAGGAATCCATTTTGAAGCACTTGGAAGAGAGGAGGGTGATCAGGAACAGTCAACATGGATTCACCAAGGGCAAATTATGCCTGACCAACCTGATTGCCTTCTATGATGAGATAACTGGCTCTGTGGATATGGGGAAAGTGGTAAACATGATATGCAGTAAATCCTCACTTAAAGTCATTCTAGTTAATGTTGTTTTGTTGTTACGTTGCTGATCAGTTAGGGAACATGCTCTTCCAAAGTTGTGCAGTGCTCCCTTCTAACGTCTTTTGGCAGCTGCCTACTTTGTCCACTGCTTGCAGGAAGAGCAGCCTGTTGCAGCTAGCTGGTGGGGGCTTGGAATCAGGATGGACTGGCAGCCCTCCCATCAGCTGCCCGCTCCCCTAAGTTCCCTGTGCAGCAGCTGCCCAGCAGGCTATCAGTTGCCAGCAGTCCAGCTGTCCCTCCCCCAACTGCCATGTGCTGTTCCTGCCCTCTGCCTTGGAGCTGCTCTTGGGAGCTTCCTGCTTGCTGAGGGGGGTGGGGCGGGGAAGGTAGGGGCTAATGTCAGGGTGTCCCCCTCCTGCCTGCTCCTGCACCCCGCTTACCCCATATTCATAGAGAGGAGGTGGGGGAGAGACACAGGGCTCAGGATGAAGGGAGCTTCCTGGCAGCAGCTGCGGTCTCAGCTTGTTGATCTAATTAACAAGGGAGTTTATTTAAGAGTGGGGTCAGCGTACTTAAAGGGGAAATGTGCATCTCTCTCTCTCACACACACACACACAGGATGTGTCTCTATCTCTGTCTGCCATTCTGTTTCCCCTCCCTCCATTCCTTCTGCTTTGTAAAGTGTGAGGCTATATTAATGATGAGTTAACCCTTGAGGGCTCAGCCAATTGCTAGTTCATCATTTAGCAGTAAGGCATTCTCTGTGAAATATTCCACCCTCTGACTTCACCACCTCAACAAAGCTTCCCAGTTGTCATTGCTGTGTACCAGTATTAAATTGTTTAAAATTTATACTCCTTGTGTGTGTGTGTGTATAATATATATAAAATATAGTCTTTTGTCTGGTGAAAAACATTTCCTTGGAACCTAATCCCCTCATTTACATTAATTCTTTTGTGGAAATTGGATTCGCTTAACATCGTTTTGCTTAAAGTCACATTTTTCAGGAATATAACTACAACGTTAAGAAAGGAGTTACTGCATCTTGACTTTAGCAAAGCTTTTGATAAGTCTCTCACAGTATACTGGCCAGCAAGTTAAAGTAGTATGGATTGGATGAATGGACTACAAAGTGGACAGAAAGCTGGCTTGATTGTCAGGCTCAGTGGGTAGTGATCAACGGCTCGATGTCTAGTTGGCAGCTGGTATCAAGCAGAGTGCCCCAAAGGTTGGTCCTAAGGCTGGTTTTATTTAACATCATTATTAATGATCTGGATGATGGGATTAATTGCACCCTTAGCGAGTTCACTGATGATAGTAAGCGGGGGAGGAGAGAGAGGTACGCTGGAAGGTAGGGATGGGGTCCAGAGTGACCTATATAAATTGGAGGATTGGACCCAAAGGAATCTGATGAGGTTCAACAAGGACAAGTGCAGAGTCCTGCACTTAGGACAGAAGAATCCCATGCATTGCAACTGGTTGGGTACTGACTGGCTAAACCGGAGTTCTACAGAAAAGGACCTGGGGATTACAGTGGATGAGAAGCTGGATTTAAATCAGCAGTGTACCCTTGTTGCAAAGAAGGCCAATGGTATATTGGGCTGTATTAATAGGAACACTGCCAGCAGATCGAGGGAAGTGATTATTCCCCTCTATTCAGCACTGGTGAGACCACACCTGGAGTATTGTGTCAAGTTTTGGTCCCCCACCCCACTACAGAAGGGATTTGGACAAAGGGAGAGTCCAGCGGAAGGTAACAGAAATGATTAGGAGGCTGGGGCACATGACTTATGAGGAGAGACTGAGGGAACTGGGCTTATTTAGTCTGCAGAAAAGAAGAATGACGGGGGATTTGATAGCAGCCTTCAACTACCTGAAAGGGGGTTCCAAAGAGGCTGGATCAGGGCTGTTCTCAGTGGTGGCCAATGACAGAACAAGGAGCAATTGTCTCAAATTGCAGTGGAGGAGGTCTAGTTTGGACATTAGGAAACACTGTTTCACTAGGTGGGTGGTAAAAGATTGGAATGGTTACCTAGGTTGTTGGTGGAATGTCCATCCTTAGAGGTTTTTAAGGCCTGGTTTGACAAATACTCTTTTACATTTAACAATTACTTTGATCTATACAAATGCACAAGTGAATTGGCCTGAGGCTCTGGCATGGCTGGCACCTGGTCTGTCAGTGTCACAGTGTTCAAATGTTTTCAGATTATCTGCATACAAAGAAATGTCTTCAAGTTGAGTGTAAGGCTTTTGCAAGCTTGGCCAATCATAAAATATAACCAAGAATGCTAGAAATTAACACATACAAAATAGAGTATCCTGAGACTTTTTGGCAGTTTCTGAAATTTTTGTAGTATGTCTTTCTGTTATAAAGTCATTTTCCATTGTGAGAACTGATGTGTTCTTAACCAGTTCACCCAGTTTTGGAAAATGCTGTTATCAGCTAAATAGTGTCAAAAATTATTTACATTCACCTGAATGGAACATTTATTTAAAATTATGTTGGACCATTTATTTCCTAACAGTAATCATGAAAAAAAAATCAAAGAAATACTCTATTGGAGCCATGTAAAGTCAGTGGAACACTGTGCAAAGTTTATGCTCACGAGTAACAGTAAGCAGGATTGGAGCTATACATTGTAAATTCCTCAGGCTAGGTCAGGAGTGGGAAAACTTTTTGACTTGAGGGCCACACTAGGGTTGCAAAACCGTATGGAGGGCCGGGTAGGGAAGGCTGTGCCTCCCCAAACAGCCTGGCCCCCGCCCGCATCCACTCCCTGACTGCCCCCCTCAGAATTCCCGACCCATCCAACCCCCCCTGCCTCCCTGTCCCCTGATTGCCCCCCAGGACTCCCAACCCCTTATCCACCCCCACCACTCCATACCCCCTTTCCAGGCTGCTCAGATAGAGCGAAGCGGCTTCCAGTCCTGCCATTCAGAGCCAGCCGCACTGCCTACATGGCGGCATGCCTGCAGAGGATGGGAGACAACCCAGATGTGGCCTGTGAGCCATAGTTTGCCCACCTCTGGGCTAGGTGGACTATGTCTTTAGGGCTCTGTAAGGCATTAGGAACACCTATTACATTCTATCATCACAATTTATCATTTGAATAATCTGGAGTTTAGAAAGCTTAGGTTTTTATATGATTGACAGCATCAGTGTTGGCATAGGGAGCAATCACTCTTTAGAACAGCCTAATCTGTGAAGCTAGTTATGTCCCTTTTAAAGTTTAAACTCCTGATGTGGAGGCTTGGGGTGAGGGGGAAGTGGGACATAATTAGAAGGTAATATCACTTTTCCCCCACTCCCTATGTGTGTAACTCTTCTGCCAGGTGGATAGTGGGAGCAATAAGGACTGGGTTCTATATAACTAGGATCCCTCCTAACAAATAATTAAATTGTCTCAAGCCTCCACTCAGAAAATGGGAAAACTACATGCAAGCTGCTTAGGTGCCCTCAACAGGTGGAACTTCCCCACTTACCAGCAATTGGGAGACTCTGCAAACAAGGAAATCTATGTTAGGGGAAAGGGATCACACAGCAACAGAAGGTGTATGCAAATACAGCTTGCTTCTCCCAGTGTCTTTGGCAGTAGTCAGTCTAACTCCCTTCCCCACCACACCCATTCTGATGGAAGTGGGAGACCCGGGTTCAAGTGCCCGATGAATTGGGCAATTCAGTGACTTTTATCTGAGTCATCCATATCGTAGGGGAGTGCCTTAACCACCAGGCCATTGACTGTTCTGGGTGGTGACTCTCTTGAAAAGTTACTAAATACACCTGTTTTATCCCAATGGAGAATAGAATTTTTTTAAAAAAAATATTTTGAAAATTTTAAGACCAGAAAACCATTTCTGCCCAGTGCTAGTTGTGGTGAGTCTTCAACTGTGTCACTAAAATAATTGTGGGTAGTCTCTGCAAATGAAACTCTCTATGGGAGCATTTTCCCCTTGTCATCAATAAGAGAAAAGAAAACTTTTTCCTTCTGAAGCACCTGGCAATAGGGCTTCCATGTGTGGGGGATCCCTTTGGTCTTTCTATGTCATGTACACCTCAAGCAGGAACTGTTTTTTTCATACTGCACCCTAGCACAATGGAGCTTCCATCATGTTTGAGGCATTTGTGTGCTACTGTAATAGAAATAGTAACAATGCACACACATTTATATATAACACATCAAGATGAACCTTGAATAATAATAGATTGGCAGGCCAAAGGTAGTTCTGAACTTCAGTATCCTCCAGTCTCTGTCAAGCTGTCAGCGAAGGTTGATTATGAACTAGACCGAGACCACAATTCATTTAACATTGGCTAGTGAACAAACTACTATTTCTGTAGTACATTTAAAACTAGATATATCTGGTGGTTATCTTAACAAAAAATGCTGCACGAAGCATGAATATTTTAGACAAAATTCATTCATAGTTATCCCATAATTTATTGTCCTTGTATTTCAATGGTAGAAAATACATGGTAATTCTTTCTGAGTGAGTGAATTTTACCTAAAATACACTAAGCTCTAATTAAATTTTCTTTTTAAAACATTAAAACTTCAACTGTTTTTCATTTCAGGGAATATTCTTCCCTGCTTGATTACCACATGTTTTCCTTAGGACAGGAAGAACCTAGCACCTTACAGAGGATGTCATATGCAAACAGCCTTGCGTCCTGTGGATTCTCTGCAAATGTTTGAATTCATACTGTGTTTGACCTATGGGATGGCATGATTCACTGCAGAGTTGCACGATCAAACAGGTTGCTAAACAATTCTGAATTAAATTAAAGGGAAAACTCTTCCATGTGCTATCCTGTATTATTTTGTAACATACTGTGCCTGTATTTTGAAAGAATATCCAATGCTATTTAAATAATCTTGTCTAAAAACAAATCGAAGGGAGGTGGGGGAGGAAAGTTTTACAGGAAATTAAAGTACAGTCAGTGGAAAGTGATAAGAGGGAATTCCTAGGGTTCGTCATTTAGGATTGGAAGGCAATGGGTTACAGGGTGAGACACTAACTCAATCTACCCAACTTCAGTTTTCAATATAACGCTGAAACTCCATTGCTACCTCTAGGGTGGAATTTGGCAGCTTTCTTTGCATCAACCAGAGGCTGCATGTGAGGAAGTGCTGAAAATACACTTTTGCCTAATGTCACAAGTTAAAAATAAGTTTTAATGTCCATTGACCCTGAATTACTACAATAGGGAAGGTAAATGTTGATCATAGGCAACAAACAGCCCTAGATTCATTCATTCTAAGGCCAACAGGGAATATTATGATTATTTAGTCTGACCTCCGGTACGATCCAGACTGTAGAACTTGCCCAGAATAATTGCTTTTGACCAAGAGCATATCTTTGAAATAAAAAAATAAATACACACTTGATTTAAAAATTGCCAGTGATGGAAAATTCACCACAACAAGTTGTTCCGATGATTAGTTACTCTCACTGTTAACAGTTTGTCTTATTTCCAGCCTGCATTTGTCTAGTTTCAACTTCCAGCTATTGGATCATGTTATACCTTTTCTTTTGGAAGGTCATCAATGTTCCAAGAGTTACTGAAGACCAACATTAATGATTTAGTGAAAAGGCAAAACACCAAAATGTGCATCCAACCAATTGATTAAAGGACTGATTTTTTTCTATTTTGAAATCATAATCAGTACATCAAATTCTTTAATTGTTTAGGAATGTATTTAACCTAACATTCTAGCTAGTTAACCATAATAACATTTCCCAGAATAAAATGCAATATATCTTTGCTCAGTACATGGAGACCAAATCTATAATTGCATTTGTAAGGAATTTCATTTTAGTTGAAATTCATTCCCAGTATAGTAGTCACAGTTTAAACTTATGACAATGACTTATTTTTATGCATGCAACTAATGAGCCACTCATATATCCAGCAGTTAGAAATGGTAACATATGTTTGTAAATTACCTGACATAGTTTATAATACTCAGCGTTGCACATTTTGTGTATAAGCAGTCCTAAATTTTTCTATAAAATAGCTCTATATTTCTGTATACAAGTTTTATATTTTCCCCATAATTTAAAAGAATACTTTTAGCTATCCCTTTTTTATGTCTTTCAGAGAAAAGTAATGCAACAACTGGATAGCAAGTTACAGCAAATAAAAGCCAGTTGAGCAATGGAAATAAGTAGCTGTATTAACTGTATTATTATACTGCCTTTTAAACAACCATTTGAGGAAATGGTGTCAGACTTCTGATTGGTCTGAGGTGCATTGTTGGAATTAAATGTATATGTATTCTTATGCTGCATCCAACTTCTTTTTATCTTGGGTTTGCCTGGGGTCCTGAACGCTTTATGCCAAATAATTACTAAAGATGAATTTGGTCATTCATTGCTTCACTTTCAGAGTAGTGTATAAATATCTTTTAAATCTGCTTCTCCTGCAACAAAAACTTGTGGGTTTTTTTAGGACTCCCGCTATACATTTTATGTTACACACCTAACCCTAAAGAATTTTATAGCCCAGGGATCCAATTTTCAGAGGTGCCAAGTGCTCACAATTCTAAACTCAGTGGGAGCTGTAGATGCTTAGCACCTCTGAAAAATCAGGCGCTAGGTGTTTCGAGTACCCAAGCCATGAGGTATACCAAATTACTGGAAACTTTTGCTAATTATGGCCTTACTTTTGAGAGAGCCACATCCCCGTGTGTGAACTCAGGATAATAATACTTAGAACCTCGTGAAATTTTTTATTTTTGGGGAATTCTGTGTTGTTTTGTATTGACTTAATTCACCTGGGTTATGTTGTGAAGTGGGGTCAGGTTCTGCCCCTGAGGGAGCGGGAGGCCCTGGGGATGCATGTGCATGTGGGCCTATCCCCCACTCACCTTGCAACAGTGGCTCCTGTCCCACAGGGTTGAGCCTGCCTCCCTGCTCTGGGTGATACGACCTAGCACTCAGGATCACAGTGCCACTCAGGTTTGACCTGGCTGCCCCGTGTCATGATTTGAGTGAGTAGTGCTTTGATCCCATGCACCAGGTCACAATGGCTGGAACAGGAAGCCAGGCTCAATCCCATCGGACAGGAGCCATGGCTACGAGAAGAGGTTTTTGTTTTATTTAGTTTTATATATTGATTTGTGTTTTAGTTTGTCTTATTTCTCATTTGCAAAAAAACACTGGACTCTAATAATACTTCTCTACCTTGTAGGGGTATGATGAAGATCACAGTTTGCAAAGTACTGGGATACTGCACTTTACAGTGTGATAGAAAAGCCCACGAGGCATCTAATAATTGTGTATTCAGGGTTTGCAGGGTGTACCATAAATAAGATATGGACCCCAGGCTGAATGAAGAGACCAAAAAGAAATTTGAACAGCTGCCTCATTGCTTGGGCACGATGCATCCTGTGCACTGAATGAGGCAGGAGTTTTGGAATGATTAGTATGTGATCATGCAATTAAAGATTGTCGTAATGCAAACACACAAGGGGGCCAAATTAAGGTGTTACTGGCTACTTCAATTTTAGAATTGTCCAACTTCCGCAATGTTGACAACATTCTTTTATTGTTTTTTAGAAATGGAAGATACATACTATTGTACACACCTGTTGATGTTTGTTTGGTGCTGTATAAGTTTTATTGTCTTGAGTATGGGATGGCTGTATCATTCATAAGTGGCGGAGCTAGAGTTACTATGGTCATCCCAAACTAGTATTGATATATTCTGGATACCACAGCATTTCTATTTTGCTTATTCTACATTTTTCTAAAACAGTTAGTTTAGAAACTGTGTTTTTAAAAAAGGGTTGGTTTTATTTTTATATTCTTCCACCTACATGGCAAGATTGATTGATTTTTTTATTTTTTTTTATTTTTTTTTTAAGTATCAGGAGTCTAGGCCCCAGAAGAACAGAAAAAATAGTGCTAATATATTTGCTAAGATTTTCTGCCATTCAAGGGCTTGGCATTTTAAGTACTGATATCTCACAACCGGTCAGGTCTAGAAATGAATGCTCTTACCATTGGTGGAGAAAGACAGAAATAGCAGTAATGAATTAAGATCTTAATAGGTTCTGGATCCATTGAAAATGCCGGGCTCCACCCTCAAAAAAACAACAAACCTTGTACCCTTCCCTCCTCCTCCAAACACCCCCAGAATCCATCAAACTCCCATACAGACTTATTTTCATTCCCTGCCTTCTTGGTTGCTGGGAGGACCATAATTTCCACGGGCAGTAGCCTACCTGGAGGAACCCTTTGAAGTACCTGCTGAGGAGAGCAGACTTTCAGCAACCCCTGAATACCAGAGAGGGAAGACCCACGTTCCCTAGGACCAGAGTGGTGGGTGAAAAAATCACTGCCAATTCCCTTCCCTCCCAGTTATATTTAGCATGGGATTGGGAGGTGCACATTCTGGATCTTGTTGGGTGATAAGCCTGTATGCCCTGGGGAAAGGGATTGTAGGAATTCTTCTGGAAATCTTATCCCAAGTTAATGAAAATTAACCTTTTGCAAAAACAGACCGAGAAGCTAATGAATGCAAGGGGTGGTGTGGGGGGCGGGGGGCGCGGGGCAGGGCGGGGGAAGGGAACAAAACAAAGCAGGCTCAGCTTGAGTGTATTGATGGTGGTATTTTATATACTGTTTGAAGAAATAGCACAGATTTCCTTGACCTTAAGCTAAAACTGTTTCTCACTGCTAGCATGTAGTCTCTCAGGGTACCTGACCCTTTGGCTAGTCACTGAATGATACGGACAATTACTTCCTCTGTAAAGAAATGCTATCCTTGGAATGTTGATGTTTTAAATTAATGGGTATGTGTCCAATTTCCATGCAGTTTTTGATCAATGAAAAAGTGCAACTTTGTGTGCCTGAATAAACTGATACACATGCTTTGATAATTACAGATACAATTATAAAAGTGTGTTGCTGATTTAAGGGCCAGATTATAATTGGAACTGAGATAGGTTCACAGGTGGAGGAGGAGGCAAGGAGCCACTTCACTGTTCTATGCTGTTCTCTCAAGGGTCACTCTTAACTGCTACCAAAGTGTACCTGCAAGCGTGCATTGTTCAGGTGGGCCATACTGCCACGATCCGTCCCCCCACAGCCCAATGGCATGATCTGGGATGAGCAGCTATGCAGCCTGCCCTGTGCACGCTGGGGCATCTGGGGAGGGATTGTCCCCCTAGAGCTCTTACTGCAGCACTTCATCCCCCCGTGCCAAGTGCTGACCTGTGGCTAAATGCCACAGTTTGTCTCTGTTAGTGAATGTTGGTATTATGTTTCATCTGGTGTTATAAACGGACTTTGGCCATCACAATGAAAAGGATGGAGTGGAACATTCTGATATAAGGCAAAATACCAGAGTGTCTGGCAGCACTTGACAGGAGGATGCAAAAAGGCATTTGGAAAGAGTCCAGCTATATAGTATATCACTGTATGCTCTACAATGTCTTTTTCCTGGGTAGTGTCCTTTGCTACTTCATCTACATACTTATACCCTGACTGGATGACTTTAGCCTCCTCCTGCTCTTCCCAGTATTTGGAGAGTAACTAACGTGGGTAGAAACAATGGAAATCCACTTTCCAGATATTTTAGTTCTTTTAATGCCTCTTTGATTAGCTGAGCTGGCCGGAAAAACTGAGAGAAGTGAACCATATGGTATCAATCGGGATCTGAAACTGAACAATGTAGTGTTTGAAATACAAAAGGTGTAAAATGGTCAGGCTGCAGAGATTTTTGTGTGAGGGTGATATCATTGCTTTATTCTGTATAAAAGAGTGACCCCCATCACTGCCTCAGTTCCTTCATGGCTGCTGCAGAGAGTGAATCGCACTCCTCTTTTGTGTCTTTGAAACTAGACTTGCTTTTAGTCTAGATGATTATTATTATTGTTGTGATTTTATTTCTTGTGGTTAGTTTGTGAAGCGTCGTATAGAATAGTTTAGTATATGTAGCTGGCCTTTATCCTGAGAGTCTTTGGTCCCTCACGAGATCAGTGTTGGGCCCTAAGCCCCGTAAGGGCTTCAGCAGGCAGGAGGTGCACTCTCTTGATCATACAAGATACAATTGCAGTGCCATCTATATCTGAGGGAGGCTCACTTGGTAACCCAATGTACAGGTTGCCACACACTCACTTCAGAATAGACATTTGGGGCTTCAGGCTTATCTGGCTTCTCAGGGCCTACAGCTTGCAACCCTTCTGGGCCTGTTGAGGGTACAAAGATCAGCCTCCATCCCAACTTCTTTTGACACAGGACCCAAGATGTACTTTGTTGTTCTGGTCTCTGCACTGACTTCTGTCATGAGGCTCCAGACCAGAATCTCCTCAGTCTTATACTGGGAACAAATCTTTCACCCAGCACTGCCCGTCACCACCATCACTGGCTAAATCAGAAGTGGCACCAAACTGGCATTACCTATGAAAGCCTCAGTAGCCTTGGGCACTGATGCAAGAAGAGCCTAACTCGGTACCTACTCTGCTTTGGAAGCTAGCTTCAGCCCCACCTTTCGCTCTGTCTTCTGATGCATCTGTCTTGGCACCACACTTCATTGCAAATGCCTCTCAGGGTGAAAGGAAAGAGAAGAGGAAGCACATCTCCTCACAAGAGTGTGACTCAGGATAGCCTGTTAGTCAGCTGAGGCTGGAGTTGGAGTAGAAGCAATAACAGGTGCAGGTTGGAGTGGGCGCAGGTATGGGCACAGGCTGGAGCAGTCTGTCAGAATTACCAGGCAACTGGGAATTCTCCCAACAGGTAGTGACTGAGCAGCCTGGAGTGGTTGCTTCCATTAGGAGCCTATATAGTTGCCTTGGGGTCACCTGCTTAGGTCCCTGCTTGTGGATCAGTTGGGTCCTGGTTGGTTGGTTGGCACTGGCCTGTTTTGTTACTCAGGTAATTACCTCAGATGACTCATCAGCCGAGGCTTGAAGGATGACTCATCAGGCTCAGACACTACCAGCTGAGGCTCAGAGATGACTCATCACAGAGGGACATAAGCAAAAGAGAGAGAGGAAGCACCAGTCCTCTCTCCTTCTCTGTACTCTCTGACCTAAGGCCCTCAGAGACTTCCAGTTGGCACTGCTGGCACTTCTTCTCCACACTCTTCTGGACCTGGATGTCTAGGCACTGACTAACTTGACCTTCTCATCAGTTTGGATCCTGGTAACCTCTTTTTGATTCTCCTTGCCTGAATGAGGGTCCACTGTTGAGAGCTTCTTTTGTAGCCTTCCATACAGGAGACTATGAAAGGCCTGCTGAAGGCTATCTCTGGCACCTGAGAATTATAGCTCTGGAGAGAGAAAACATTATAAACTGGGCGTGACTTATTAAATATATATGTAACTGAAAGGACATAAGCATCCCCAGATGATACATTTTGATTAAGCTAAAATGTACAATGGTGGTGGGAAAAGGAAATTAAATTTTGAGTTCATGTGAAGATCAGAAAGGTCTTTAGGAGATTGAACTCAGGAGAAGAGAGGGAGAAGACTCAGTTTAGGAGGCAGATAAAATTCTGTGCCTTCTCTTGCAGGATCTTTCTCTAGGTGCTCTGCGAGGCAGAAAGAGATTATTTTTTTTCTGTTATGTCTTTAAAATACAACAAATTGGCTTTGTCTGGGCTATTGTGGGTTGAAAGAACACTGGCTGATGCCTTTAAGGTGAATGTTGTCAATGTTGTGTTGTAAGGAGGCAGGTCAGTGGTAGCTTGTCACTGGCCACAAACATGAAGAGGGTAGCAGTCTCTCCTTTGGACAGAAAACCATTGTGTCACTGAAGGATACTCTGTGAGCAGAGGTCTCGGATCAAAGATGCCAGGCACCATTGTAATCCCTGCAATGTCCCAGATACTCCTTAACAGCTGCTTTCCAAATTTCTCATTGTTCCTTTCTTGTTTATACAGTGTATGCAAGGAGATGCCAAGTCTGTATGTGCTTTTACAGGACAGCTCACAAGCTTGTTGGGGATTGATCCTGCTTTGAGCAAGGTGTTGGACTAGATGACCACCTGAGGTCCCCTGACATTCTATGATTATGTTGGAGACATTAGGACCCCACAGAATGAGTCAGCCATATATAACTTTCACTTTTTTCATTGGTCTGTATATTTTGGTTCTATGTCAAGAACTGGATCTGTGGCTGCTTTATACAGAGCCAGTATTATTAACCTGAGCTTCCTCAGGTGGAGATATATGTTCAGAATCCCCTTATTAAGCATAAGAGTACTCTCCTCTCCTCTCCTCTCCTCTTCTCCAGGAAACTGGCAACTGGTGAAGAATCTACTTTTCTGACTGCGCAGAATAACCTATGATAAGTAGATTGCATTTACCAGCTAGTTCTTTCCATCGTTACTTCAAGAGTTCAGGGAACTGATAAGATTGGGGGAGTCTTTATTGTTAATCTACTATGAGCACATCTGCCCTAATAACTATATGATAGGTCTTGTTAAGTAGCCTGTGTATTTTTACTGTATTCATAGGCAGGCTTTGGAGCATCATGTTTGATAGGAAAGTATTGCCGTATTTCTTCTTAGGCTGAAGCACTAGAGTGTGTCCACAAATACATCATCAATCATTTCTGACTTAACAGAAGCTAGAAAGCAAAACTAGAGGCAAATATTATTTTAAACTGTTAGTTTTCTAACAAGCATGAGTTTTCTAACAAGCTCTGAGTAACAGCGTGTTCTTCTGCCAAAGGGAGTTTTCCTCCAGAATAATAGGGTTTGAAGCTGAATGTGTCGGCTGATTTAATGTCAATTAAATGCCTCCCTCATCCAGGGGAGGAAAAACCTAACAGGAAGTTCCCATTAAATGCATTGATGTTCTGGGTGAGGGGTGCTTTCAAAGGAACTGGTCACCTGCTCCAGTTTCTGTAAAGATTGAAGTTCAGGGTAAGTTGAACAGCCCTTGTTAAAATCTCTGATACCATAAGTCAATGCACATTCATAGAAATAAGGCGTCTTATCTATATGAAAAATAAATAATGGAAAGTTAGTTATTTTCCATACCTTTGGCATACGTGCTAGCAGGTTTATTTCTGGTTCTTGTGACTTTCATGATACTACTTAAAATAGTTCTGAATAGGACCTAATCCCTGTGTCTGGAAAACTGGATGAGGATGAGGGTCTCAAGAGGAAGAGTTTGACTGCTGTCATATCAAACTCGTCCTCTTGAGGTGGTTCTACTTTTATTAACTTTACAAGGGAACAAATTAACCTACTTTAGAAAAAGTACTCAGTCCTATGTATTCTGTAATTTTGTACTTCACAAGTTTCCTAAAGCCATTTTTTGTCCAGTTCTGCATACATATATGCTAATTTTGCAGGCAAATGTATGTTCAGATAAAAGAATTAGAAAGCGACTGACTCATGTCTGGGAACTCCCATATAGCAGAACTGCCTGTTAACACTGCAGGAAGAAAATGTGTTCATATGCATAGGAGTCTGAGGATAGGTCTAGCATCCACAGGGGCGCTCCATTTCATCATGAGGCTGTCACTGGTGCTTTGTGTCCCCAGCACACCTCTTTTCTTGTGATCATGTCCTTCAGTGCTTCTATTGGGGTGTCATTATTGCTCGTCTGTGTTAGTGTTGCCAGACTGAGTGCTGCCAGGGTAGTGGTCTTACAAGGTTCGTTCAAACTGCAGAGAAAATAATTGGGGAATCCTATTTTTCACTTCAGTCTAACATTAAAACCTTTTAATGGAAGTGTGTGTGTGTCATGGAAAATGGGCTTTCCGTAAATATTAAAAGGGATCTCCTAATATTTGAAACCTATTCTGAATTTGTAACATGCAGTATATGTTCACACATGAATTTGGCTTAACTCTGAGCTGAAGCCTGAACTCCAAAATCCAGATTTCGACTCCTGGTCTCTTACTTTCTTCTCTTCCAAACCTCAGAATTTGGCAGTGTTGAGACTCAAGGTTTTGGTATTGCACTCCTCAGGACTCTGTCACTGTTGCAGATCCAGACTAACATGGCTACCCCTCTGATACTGAATGCTTACTGCTGTCATTCGGTGATGGAAATAGAGGCATTCTAAATTCCATGTGGTAGCAATCAGGAGTGCTAATTTAGTAGCACTTTAAGATTGTGTCCAACCAACTGCTTACCTACAAAATGTTGGTTGTTTTTTGTTTTGTTTTTTTGGAATTTTTTCTAGTTTCACAATTTGTGTCTGGGTTTTAAACACTTTACTCAAGTCAAGTGATGACTGGAGCTGTACATTTGTCACGTGATTATGGACAGATGCTGTGATATTCTGAGATTTAGACTAAATATGTCCAGACAGTTTTGATTCTCTCCCACTCTTTTGCCTTGAAGTTTGAAAATGTTACAGGACAGCATTTTACTTGGCTGTATTGACTGTTCCACTTCTGAAATGGACTAGTAGTATCTCTTATCAGGTACTCACCTCTATAGTCCCTAAACTTAAATCTGACTGTTCAGTGTACACTGATCTTGTTATATCCTGGCCTTGCAACCCATCATTCAGGGCACAAATCTATGTAGGGATCCACCATGTGTCAGCATCAACCTTTCAGACACCCCTTGAAGGAGTAATTTACAAGCTGCATTCAGTGAAAATCTGTGACTTAATCATAGCCTTAATTATGTTGTAGCAAGTGTTCTGCTAAAGCAAATGATCTGACCTTTATTTATTATGATTTATTGTTGTTAGGGCCCAATCTACAGCCCCTTGCACCCAATGAGTCTTTCCTTGACTTCAGTGGCTTTGGACCACATCCTTATTGCTTAGGACTTCAGCAAGATAAAATCTGTTTCTTTTTATGAGAGAAGCAACAGGATAATGAACTTCCTAATAGTCTCTTATCTTACGTATTTTATTGCTATTGATGATACACAAAACTGACGTGTGCCTATGTAGTAAATCTTTTGTGGAGAATTGATAAGACTCTTAAAATATCACGTGTGTACAATGTTAAAGCCCATTAAAACCTGAGTCCTGCCACTTTCTAGGAGCCAACATATTACATAACGGTATACCAATAGGTCCATTAAGGAAATGTTACGGTTGTATTGTTAGTTTGTCAAGTAAGGGAATACTACAGTTAAGTTTGCAGGCATAGACTTAACTGTAGAAACTTGCACCCCTGTGTTATAATAGTTCTATTTACATGATCACATGCAACTTCCAAAATATCATATTGCACAATTGTCTCTTGTAATAATTAATTGTCATAGTTCCATTGCCTTAGTATAAAAGAGATTCAATCAGAATAATTTTAGTTGCTATTTTTTAATGCCATATGGAAACCCCGCTGCCTCCCTAGTTATTAACAGTGCCTATATTACTACTGCAGTCGAAGGGTAGTAGAAATTCCAAATTAATTGAATAATTGCAATTCTAACTGAACATAACTTTGAATTCTACGATGGATAAATGCGGAACTGTACTTTCATTAAATTCATTTGATTGGCTAATTTGTCTCTTCTCCTGTAGTGAGAATAAATCTTTTTTTTTTTTTTTTTGTTTTCTAGTTGGTAATCTGTAGCCTTGGCTACAATTTTACAATACTCAATTTTACAACAACTTTCACTAAAGAAATGTGCCACGAGTGATGTCTGTCGGTTATAACATGACAATTCAATGGGTTAAACAAGTAACAACCAAAAAATTACTTATGATTGCAGGGTTAAATATTGTCTACCTGACCTCTCTAAGATGTTGAAGTCCCTCTTAAATCTGTCAGTTAACTTGTTCTTAATGTGTATTTGGAGATAAAAAGACTCCATTCCAGCGTTTTTCCCCAGGCCCTGTCCTGTCTTTGACCCTTATAAGTTTTGAAAATTATCATAAACTGGCATTATGATCAAATTCAAAATGACTATTAAAACTACTGTATCTTATATTCTTTGTAGCATTTCTTCTACTCATCTACCTGAATATAAAAATAACCTCTTTAGTTTTTCTATACAGTGTGCTGAGATTTTGTAATGGGATTGATGAATCATTTTTTATTTTTGGTTCTCTGACATTAATTCTGACTTGAGAAATATCAGCATACATGGAGAAAAGTCCCACCATTTACATCCTAGCTGAAAACATAGTACTGTGTCTTCTGCAGAAACCTATTTATGGGAATCTTTCTTTAAGTTCTTAAATATCTGTAACTACAAGCTTCTGGTTTTGCAAGGGAGGATTAGAGCTAGCTAAAAAATGGAATTTCCATCACAGGGAAAATTTCAGGGTTTTTGGGGTAAAGTGTTGTTCTGACTGAGATACTTTTTAAAAAATGAAAACAATCACATTATTTGTGGGACAAATTTGGAAAAATTTCATTGAAGAGAACTGAAATGGAATTTTTTGGCTGTCTGCCCACCTGGAAAGTTCTTGTCAATTTCACTTTCTCCCTGGAGGCAGAAAGTGAAATTGACAAGAGTCTTCCAGGTGTGTGGGGGTGGGGGTGGGGGATAGGGAATGTAGCCATCATTTCAGTTTTCCCAATAGAAAATCAATATTTTTTTATTTTTTTGCAAAATTGAAGTTTTCACATGAAAAATTTCAGCCTGAATTGGAACAAAATCTTGGAATTTTTTGTGAAATATTTTGATACAGTTAAAACAAGAAGTTTTGATCTTATTAGTTGAAACATTTTGACTTTTTATATTATGACATAAACGTCAAAATGATAAAGCTGAAATGAACTGTCTTGATAATTTCCCATTGAAAATGTTGACTAACTCAGTATATTCCCACTAAAAGTTTAATTTAACCTAATCAGTAGAAAACGTCTGTCAGAATTTTTTTGAATGACTCTACTC
Organism: Dermatemys mawii; assembly: GCA_007922305.1. Lineage (NCBI taxonomy): Eukaryota > Metazoa > Chordata > Testudines > Dermatemydidae > Dermatemys > Dermatemys mawii. The sequence continues at coordinate 7,456,656 of ML677385.1, read as the reverse complement.
TTAGAACTATTCTGTTGTGGTCAAATAAATCTCTTTATTTTGGCTTCTGCAGTAAGCGATTGGCTGACTGAATGAAACAGACGTCTTTCACAACAGAGCAGATAGCAACACCTTGTTAAATAAAGAATGTAATTCTCCTCTCTTGTTTTACCATACAAGCTATACATCATGTCAAATATCTTCCAATTATTAGTATTACAATAAAGCCTAGAGGCTCCAAGTAGATTGGGATCTCATTGTGTTAGACACTGTACAAATACACATAGTAATTGATAATCCCTGCCTAGAACAGCCTGCAATCTAAATAGACAAGACAGATAAAGTGAGAGGGGAAACAGAGTTACAGAAAGTCAGGTGACTTTCTAATGGCCACTCAGCAGTTCAGTGGCAGGAATTGGTGGTGATCTCCAGCATCCCAGCACAGTGCCCTATCTATTGGACCAATCACCTCAGACTAAAATATACTGTACACCCTCACTCTTTTTCTACATGTGGAGTATTATAATGTAGTGGGGAAAACTCAACAAAATTTAGAAGGGAATCTGTCAGAAAGTTCCATATTATTGTATTTGTTGCTTATTTTCCAACCCAAGAGAAGTTGTTATCAAATAGTAAATTCTAACTGCCAAAGGCATAACTAAAACTCGGGTTTAATCTGGGGAGGAGCCCTTATGTGTACTTTGAAGTAAACTATCCAATATCAGCAAACTCCATATGCTATTTATAATTATAACCCCCTGTAGTAGGGCAATTGCTCCATTCCTGGAGAAAAGATGTAAAAGCAGCCCTGGAGAGGGCTAAGGCTGATTGGGGAAGCAGCCACAGGTGAGACCACACTCCAATCAGGCCACAGCTGGCCCTATAAGAGGGCTGGGGGCCAGGAGCTGAGGAGTCTCTCTCTAGCTGCAGAGAAAGAGGGCCTAGCTGCCTGAGATCAAGGTACCTAAAGTAGAGCAAGGCTGAGGGGAAGGCAAGAGGAGCTGGGAAGCTCCAGCCTGGTGAACCCCCAGGCTGCAGGCCTTGTTAAAGACCAAAAAGGTACTACTGGAGCAGTGCTGGGGAACTGGGAAAGAGGAGCTGGGGAGCACCAGCCTGGCAACTCCCCAGGCCTAAATAGGTACTTGGGTTGCAAAGGTGCAGCCCAGAGATAGGCAGCTGGTCCAACCCCCCTTGCATATGATGAGTGACCATTACAGACTGCAGTCTGCCCCATCTGGGGGCAAGATGGTAACTGGCAGTAGCCACTGAGGCAAGGTGGGGATAGAGGGTTGGGGGTTCCCCTGGGAGCCAGGAGGGACACCGGCCTGCACAGAGCATTCCAAAGCTGGAAAGAGCTAATTCCCAGACAACCAGCAGGAGGCGCCGCCTCAGTGAGTCATGGTCACATCCCCACATCTGATTAGTAATTTTAACCATTGGTATTTCAGATATACTGCAGGCTGTTGAACAGAATGTTCATATAAGCTGTGTATCATGGTGGTGTTTTAAATCTACCTCCTTTCAGAGTGAAATTCATTGCATTTACATGTCATCACAAAAAGTGACAAGAAACAGGACATAGCTTAAACATAACAAGGTAAGCTGGAGCTCTGTATAAATGCTGCTTTGTCAAGTGCTGTTCACAAAATGATAAAATTGAGGTGACTCATTTCCTAAGCTTTTTTCTTTCTGGGTGATTTCACATCACACAGATGTTCTTTTGTTTTGCAATAGCAAATGAAAAACAGTTTTTCGTCCTTCATTTTATGGTGGTGATAGTTTTTGTTTAATTTTGCAAGCAGATATTAAATTTGTTTGCATTATGATATACGCAGTCTCTTTTTGTTGAATACTTAGCCAGTAAAATGAACTCTATTTACTCAGTGGTGAGCAAAACAAAAGGAGAAAAATGATCACGTTGTGGAGTCCCCCCTTCCTAGTTTGCTTTTAAATGTAACAGTTAAAGCTGGACAGTACTTAGATAATTAAACTAGAGTTTGGTTTGATTTCAAGCGTCATTACAAAGGCAAAACTCAAGCCAGGCTTAGTGTATTGTAGTGTGAAATCTATGACCTGGGCTTCTGGTTTGGCTGAGCTGCACTCTGCTCAGAATCTGGTGGTGGGGACATGCTCACAAAGGTGGCTTTATATTACCAGTGTGTCCACACCTCCTCTGGGGCTGTTAAGAGTTGGTTCAGCCCCTCAAGGCTGTTTCAACTTCCGTCAGCTATTAATGGCTCTGAAAGGATTGTTTCACCAGTCCTGGATCTTTGGAGCACATCAGCATTCCTCTTGTGCCTTCACTTCCTCATCATGTCCCTAATGCTCCTCATGCCAGAGGCGATGAGGGTGGGATATCGCTGGCTCAGTACCACCCATGGATTTCTTTATGGGAGGGAATTGCCAGCTGGCCAGTTAATGACTTACCATTGCTTTTGAGCTATTCAGGTGGCTCAATGGGACCAAGGATCTTGGTACTGCTTGTCTAAGGGCATGGTTACACTTACAAGATTATAGCGCTATTGGTTATAGTGGTCCCCTTATACAGTAATATGTATAGCGCTATTGTATGTCCACACTCAGACGCACCAGCGGTGTAGCATGGCCACATTTGGGGCACTTAATGCGGCATTAAGAGCAGTGCATTAGGGCAGGTATCCCAGCATTCAGCTGGGTGCAACGTGCTTTTTAAACGAGGGGGGTGAGGGGGGGGTGTTGTGTGTATGTGGAGGGAGAGAGACAGTGTTTTTTCCGTTCTTCTGAAAGCCTGTCAGCGAGCCTCCATTCACAGAGGGCTTTGTTTTCACACAGGCTCCCTCCTTAAACATTTGCATTGCTTATCTGCGGAGTTAAGAGAGAAACTCTAAAGAGGTACTTCCACATTCCTCCAGCCAAGTTCAAAAGAAAGGGAAGAGACGTCAATTGCCTTAAATGGCTCTAGGCATCTCGAGAGATCACTTGTAGCGCAGTGGGTGTCCACATTCTTGCTGTAGCGCTACAGCAGCTGCGCTACAGCCCTTATTCCCCATGCGGAGGTGGATTACCAGGAGCGCTATAACTCCTTGGTTATAGCGCTCCACATGCCTTGCCAGTGTGGACGGGGAGGAAGTTATAGCACTCGTGGGGGCTTTATAGCGCTATAAAGTGCCAGTGTAACCAAGCCCTAAGTTCTTAAAACACTGGCACCTCCCAGAATGATGAAGTGTGCACACAGAGATATATCTGCCTCCTTTTCTCCTATGCACAACTGGGTTTGTTTGGCTGGGTTGAAGAAGCAAAGGCTGGAGTTTGTTCTGAAAGAGCTAAAGGTTCATGTTCATCCTGCTCTCTTCTAGGACTGAGTTGCAGATTTGTGACCATTAACCTAGAGAGCTCTGTCCTCTGCAGGGTTTCACTCTTAACATTGATGGTTCTGTTGTTGCTGTGATGGGGGTCATGAACACAGGGGCGAGGTCATCCTGCAGTTATCTTGGGCCACGTCTGTGGAGGACACTGAAGGTGAGGGCTAAAACCTGGAATTTGACCAGTGTTAATTGGGGAGACTGAAAAGAGCAGAGTGTTGCAGTGATGAGCTCTGAATGGCCTGCGTTAACTGAGTAGATGAGCTCCTGTGGTGTGAACCAACTGTAGCTCCTCCCCACCCCCAACACAGCTTGGTAGGCAGAAAGAACACAGTAATCCAGTCTGGAGGTCAGGAATGCATGAGTCACTGAGTACATCTGCACAGCAATTAAACTCCTGAAGTTGACCTGGGTTAGCTAACTCGGGCTTACAGAGCTTGGGCTGTGGAACTAAAAACTGCCATTTGGGCTCAGACTTTCCCATCATGGGGTCCCAGAGCTTGGACTCTGGCTGGAGCCTAGATGTTTACATTGCAGTTTTGCAGTATGAGTCATGGGTATTTAATTGCTATGTAGATGTTCCATGAAGTTTCAGTCTGAAGTGGGTATGGTCTTTTTGCTGGCCATGGATGCAGAAGGGCATTTCCATCTGTGGGGAGGAGAATTACTTTCATATCCAGAAGCTGAGGAGTCTAGATGGATGGCAAGCCTGTGAGGATTGTATTCATTTTCAGAGGCAGACATGCTCAGAGGAGGGGGATGTTATAAAGTTGATAGCAGTGTCAGCTTAGGTATTTGATTTCCTTTCCTCCCCCTCCCCAGTTCCTTGGATATTTTAACTGGCATTCACTGTGTGTGGTCAGTGTCCCAAACACTAAAATTATTCATATAGCAATAGAGTCTGTAAATAGTTTCCTTTGGTTCTAAAGCAACTAGGAACCCTCCTCCATAATATTCAGTCACATATGTAGCTACTCTGAACACAGTAATACAGAATTGCTCCAGTTTATTATTGTTTATCTAAATTGTAATTTTTAAATTGCACTTTAAATAGATATACTCAATTCATACGCTGAACTGTACTGTGATGTTTTTTGGAGCTGGGTAGGGTTGAAGTCCTGCACTGAAACTGAACAGTTTGTTGTGTCTGTAGTGGGTTTTGTGTGTTTTTAGTGAAACTTTTGGCAATGTTAAAATAATAGCTCCAAATAAGCACATGGCAATACTGCAGAGGCTGCAAAGTCTAGCTGAATGAACAAGTGGCTAGGAGTCAGGAACTGTGCTCAATCTCAGCTCTGTCATTAATATGGGCCTTAGGCAAGTCACTTAACCTTTGTTTACTTTTTTCCAGCTGTGAAGTGGGATGCTTTAGAATTAATTACAACTAACCGAGCACTCTGAATCTTCAAACATTAGTGCTATTGAAACTTTGTACATTCCTGTACTGGAAATTAGACACAGCTGTGGGGTTTTGGCTGTGATCATGGAAAGAGTAGCAATCTTGTAGGTAAATGGGAAGAGCTTTGCCAAGACAGTGTGAGAAAGTTGGCATTATTCCTCATATAAAATAACTGCTTCCACGTTATGCTTATGTTTGCATGATAAATGTGACGCGAGACTGTCATTATTTTGAACTCAAACATACTGGTAGAATATATAACACTTAACTAGAGTTGGTGACACTCATTTAAGAATTTGGAGGTTTCAGCATATCTTTATGGGCTTTTTTTCATACTATGCAGTACTATTAACATGAGTGAACTTTATTCTGTACTTTTTAACAATTTCAAATAATGTTAGTGCCAGATGAGTACATAGTATTTTTTCTTAATTTAGTAAATATTTTGTCAGTTTGTATTTCTTCCCCATGCTACATCTAAAGGACTCAAAGCCCATGTTCAGAGTCTCTTGAAAAGAAAGAAGTAATTGTTAGTTTTATTTATATTATGGTAACGGGGATCTGTGTTCCATTAACCCCGTTGCTGTTTAAATAAATTTAATAATTCTCCTCTGACATGTACTGTGCCACTTCACTTCAGAGTTTGCCAAATAGGTTCTTAAAGGAAGAAGCCACTTCTAGTTCCTTTGAAAACTCAGTGGGTTAGTACAACAGGTATTTCCTGGTACTTTGGAAACTGAATGACTGCTGCTGTACAACATAATGTTTGCCAGCTGGGTGTGTGCATTGTGCAAATAGATTGTTGGGGGAAGTGAGGCTGGTTTTTCTAGTTCCTGTGTGTAGCATTTTGTACCTATAGCAGTATACCACAGTTAGAACAGAAAAACAGGTGAGCCAGCCGCTACACTTTGAAAAAAGGTAAGATTTTTATGTGTTAAAGTTCTTAGGATGGTATATAACTTTTATGCTTTTGCTGGAATTTATTCGAAATGACAGTGACAATCCTTTCTTTCTCTTGTATAGAATTGTATGTTGGCCTGGATTGTGAGAAAGAGGCAAAAGTCCTAAATGAATAGATAGATGTAGATATGGTATGCTTTTTGAGAGTTTAGCTAATTGTTATCCTAATTCTAGATGTCATTTTTTGACTTCCCAGTGAGTGAGTCTGGGGTGTATATAGACTTGCTGTGTTTTAATTGGAGTCTAGAAAGTTAATACTGTAATGTCAAAGCCAGTACGTTAAGTTATTGGTGTTAGGAATTACACCACCATGGAGAAAAGTTCAAGAATGGGCTTTAGCTCTTCCTTGAGAGATCAATGTGGAATAAAAGATCCCCTAGATGCCTGTCTGCATAGGTCAGGCTTAGTGTACCCTAGAAAAGGTTTTCCTGTTATAGGTATATTCTCATACCATTCTAGTGGAGATGAAGTTTATACTGGCAAAAGAGTGACTTTAATTATATAGCTTATACTATTTCCACAAATGCAGCAAATTTGCTGTTAACTGCATCTACACAAGGGCTTTTGCCAGTATAAAAATGTAAAAAAAATCACACCCCTAACCAACCTTACTGTCCAGGCAGACATCTGTAGTGTAGATCAGACCTCAGAGAAAGTGAAGGTGTGCTGTGTTAGTTTTGACACCTGAGTTCCAGTACTGCCATGTTAGTGTGCATACCAAACCATAGTCTGTGATACTGTACCACAAAGGCATTGAATACATACAGACTTCCAACTAAATAATCACAATGGTTTAGAAGCAGGAGAGAGATCTAACAAGAGCTGTTTGACAGTGGCAACAGTGAGAGAGTTCATCAGGACTACATTTTAATCCTGCTCCCCCTTCATATATTCTCCTAGAATCCAGAGGGACTCTACCCAAGAAACATGGGAAATTTTAGGTGAGGGAGTTCTCAAATGCAAGTGAGATTCATGATTTATTTTGTATATAAATACACATGCAGGTGTGTTTGTAAAGATTGGTGGCACTTCTGGTGGCGAAGAACTCGTCTGAGGCTAAATCTTTACTGCACGCAAATCATGGGTAAATTAACCCATGGTAACCTAACCCGTGATAATGCAGCCACATCACTGTGCTGTCATACGCCCAACACCTGCTGCATCTCGCCATGACAAGGAATACAGCTCTCTGGACAGGTATCCCAGGATTCATAGCACTGCAATTCACTGTGCTGCTCTGTACGTACATTTGCAAGGTGTTGGGAACACACAAGTTGTCCCACTCTGGGGATTGTGAGAGGAAAGGGTCTAGGCCCACAAAATTCCATTCCTGGAATGACCTGTGCTGTTGTGATGCTCTATGTGCTGAAAGGTAGGTTTGGATCATACTAGTCCTAATAATAGGCACCAACAGCTGCTGGTTTTTTTGAGGGGAGGGGGGCAATGTTTTGTTCTCTGCAAGACCTGATGCCTCCCAGTGCATTGCAGTCAATTTTCAGGTCTGAATCTGATGTCCAATCATTCCTTTAAAAAAAAAAAAAAAAAAAAAAAAAAAAAAGAGCCCAGCCCTATTGCACTGATTATGGATTTGTCCCGCACTCAATAAAACCCACATCTCTTAATTTGCCCTTAATAATAAATTTGGTCTGGCTATGACTAGCTCTAAGCGAGCCAGTATGCTAAAAATAGAAGTGGAACTGTGGCAGCACGTGTGGTGGGAGGGGCTGGGCACCTGAGTTTGTACCTAGGGCAGGGGTGGCCATCCTGAGCCTGAGAAGGAGCCAGAGTTTACCAATCTACGTTGCCAAAGAGCCACAGTAATTCGTCAGCAGCCCCCCATCAGCTCCCCTCGCCTCCCACCTACCAGCAGCCCTGCTGATCAGCACTACCTCCCCACCCCCAATCAGCTGTTTAGTGGCATGCAGGAAGCTCTTGCGGGGAGAGGGAGAGGAGCGAGGGCACAACTAGCTCAGGGAAGGGGGCAAGAAGGGGTGGAGTGGAGACAGTGGCAGAGTCAGAGGTTGAGCAGTGAGCACCTCCTGGCACATTGGAAAGTTGGTGCCTGTATCTCCAGCCCCGGAGTTGGTGCCTATACAAGGAGCCGCATATTAACTTCTGAGGAGCCACATGTGGCTCCAGAGCCACAGGTTGGCCACCCCTGACCTAGGGTTTCAAACGAGATTGTACTCGGGCTGGGAAGCCCCTCCTGCTGCTCGCACTTTTGTGCCTACACTTCTGTTTTTAGTGTGTTAGCTCGAGCAAAGTTTGTGCAGATATGTCTCCTTGAGCTGAAATCTACACCTCCAGCTCCAATGTAGACATACCCTGGGAATGTCCCTGCTTCTTCCTCATTCTCCTTCCTATCCTTCAAAACTCTGTCCTGGGGGGACAACCTCAAAAATCTCTGGTGGTTGTGGGTGGGGGGTAATAGCACATCCAGCTACCCTTCCCCACTAGGAGCCACTCAGGTTCCACTTCTGGTCAAGGATCTTATGGGGAAGGGATTGGAGGACCATTATGTCTTGATTGTTGTGACTGCCCATAGGTGTACACCTTCACTGCAGTAGCATATCCTTCTCTACTGAGTGCTGGCTTTTTAAATAAACTCTCATCTGCATGGGTCAAGTTTCTCCTTTTGCAGGGAGTGGGCCACTGCTCCCTCCATGTGATATCTGTGGCCACCTAGCCACATACAGAATGCAGTGTATGTTGTCATGTATACCTGCAAATATTTGTGTGGTTTTGCACAACACTTCATTCACAAAACCTTACACTGAAACCTGTTTTTCTAACTACAGCCTTACAGTGGGAAGAGTCCATATTCCAGAAATGACCTTTCAGCACAGCAGGGGTGTGGCTAACAGGGAGTACATATTAGTAGCTAAAATGAGCTGCTGTTTTACTCCTCCTTTCTTAAAAAAACAAATGGAAAAGCCTGCCAATTTCTAGTTTGCCATTCTGCCACACTTCTTTCCTAATGCCTCAAAAATCCCCAGATAGACAGACACAGCTCTTTGGCCCATGAAATGGAGGCTCTGGCCCAAAGAAAAGGTAGAATAAAACCAAGCACATTCTGTGGGGGGCTTCACATCCCTCCTTGTTTCCTAATTTGTCATCTGAAAACCACTTAATCTTCTGGCTGGCTTAGAGTGAAATCTCGATTCCACTTGGGATGAAGATAACTGCAAGATAACCAGCCATGGCACTGCCTAATAAAAGCTCAACAAACATTTGAAGAGAATATCAAAGATGCTTAGACAATATAGCTTCCAAAAACCTCTGATTCACCCGGTGTGTGTTCATAGATTGAGCTGAATTCAACTGGTGTTAGACGATTTCCTGACTACAGTAGAACCTGAGTTACGAACTGACCAGGCAACCTCCCATCTCATTTGGAACCAGAAATATTCAGTCAAGCAATAGGTGTTAAATGCAGGGATGGGTAAACTTTTTGGCCCAAGGGCCACATTGGCTTTCAAAATTGTACGGAGGGCCGGGTAGGGAAGGCGGTGCCTCCCCAAACAGCTTGCCCCTGTCCCTTATCCAACCCCCCCCCCCTTCCTGCCCCGCCTGCCCCCTTCCGAACCCCCTACCCAACCAAAACTCCCCCCCCCCCCCCGGCTCATTGTCCCTTGATTGCCCCCTCCAGAGACCCCCATTCTAACTGCTGCCCCAGAACCCTACCCTCTATC
>ML677385.1:7227751-7447185 GCA_007922305.1 Dermatemys mawii | reverse complement strand
CTTTGTTCCCTGACTAAATCCTCCCAAGATCCTCCCCACCCTAACCATCACCCCTGGGATCCCACCCCGTATCTAAGCCCCTCTGCTTTGTTCCCTGACTACACCCTCCCAAGATCCCCCCCCCCCCCCCCCCCCCCCCCCCGAACCTAACCCCCACCCTTATCTTAGTCAGCTGGGCGCTCCTGGACTGGGCCTGGCTAGGGAGCACTGGGTACGAAGCTCCGCGCTGGACCCGGACCCCGGCCAGGGAGCGTGGGGCCCCTCAGCTCCCCATGGCCAGCCGCTGGGCCAGGGAGCGCGGGGCCCCGCAGCTCCCCGCTGGGCTAGGGAGCATGGGGCGGGCCCAGCCCGCGAGCATGGGGATCCACAGCACACTGGGCTTGGCGGGCCCTGGGCTAGGGAGGGCGGGGGCCGGCGACTCCCCGCGCTTCACTCAGCCGCCGCTGGGCCAGGGAGCGAGGGACCCTGCAGCTCCCTGTGCTCCATCCGGCCACTGGGTCAGGGAGCGCGGGGCAGACCGGGGGGCCCCACGCTCCACCCGGCCCCCGGCCAGAGAGCGCAGGGCCGGTGGCTCCCCGCGCTGCACCCGGCCAGGGAGGGCGGCGCCCAGCAGCTCTCCACTCGACCTGGAGGGCCCACCTGCGAGCACGGGGACCCACAGCATGCCGGCCTAGCCTTCCACAGAGAGCAAGCTCGCGGGCTGGATTAAAATGGCCGGGGGGCCACATGTGGCCCGTGGGCCGTAGTTTGCCCACCCCTGTGTTAAATGTAAACTACTAACAAAAAATGGGGGTGGGGAGTTTAAAAAATGTGACAAGGTAACAAAACTTTTTGTGCTTGTTTAATTTAAATTAAGATGGTGTGACAAAGCTCTGTCCTTATCTTCGTGGATTCCGCGTTTCCTGGCGGATTTCACTAGCCTCAGCGGCTCACTGTGACCCTCCACGTAGCCCTTCTCTCTCTGGAGACAAGGTCACAGCCTATTGAGCCATTTTCATCATAAGCCAGTGAGGAGAAGCTATCCTTCCTGGCACAGTCTCTATTGTCTCCCAATCTCAGTGATTAATTAGGGGAGATAGAAAGGGGGGAGCGCGGGCCCACCCTCTACTCTGGGCTTCAGCCCAGGGACCCTAATAGTATCAGCTAAGATGGCTGACCTTTTATCCACAAAACACAATACAATTCCCTGGGCTACTTCCCCACAGCAGTCCCCGCTTCTTCAAACTCCACTTCACCCTTACCTCAGGGCCTCCTTCCTTCTGGATGATATGTCTATCACTCAGTCTCATCAACAGTACAACTTCTTCCCACAGCTCCTGACATTCACACCCACCTGACTAACTGGAAGGCTTTTAACTGGTTTCAGCCAGTCCCTGATTGGCTTCAGGTGTCTCAATCAGGCTAGCTATTTCTACTGATTTCTAGAAGGTTCCAGTGGTACCAGGGATTTGTTTAGCCTGAGACTCACATATCTGTTCTTCAGCACTTTCCTATAGCCATCTGGCCTTGCCCCATCACAATGGTTAAAACATTTTTCTTCTGCAGAGTAAAGTTTCAAAGATATTTTAAGTCAATGTTCAGTTGTAAACTTGAAAGAACCACCATAACGCTTTGTTGAGAGCTACGAACAACATCCATTCTCAAGGTGTTTGTAACTCTGAAGTTGTACTGTTCTTAGAGAATTAGGTGGAAATAGGAGAGTGTGGAAGGAGAATAGAAATCCAGTTTTGGAGGTTTATTTCCATTTTGGCCTATATGTGAAACACAGGCCTACTCCCTAATACTGTGTTGTCGATAGCTCTTTAAAATATAGAAGGACTGTGCTGTTTTCTTGTATATAGTATCAAACCATTTATTAGCAGTTGTGGCTTTCTTTCTATTGAGCAAAAATTCCTGCTGTTATTGATGCACGTCCAAGGCAATGTCTACATTATAGTTTACGTCGGCCTAACTTATGTCACTGGGGGATGTGAATGAGCCACCCCCTGAGTGATATGTTACACCAACAGAAGTGCCGGTGTGGACAGTGCTGTCAGCAGGAGAGCTTCTGTTGCAGACACAGCTACTGCCCTCGCAGAGATGGTTTTACTATGCTGGTGGGAGAGATGCAGCTATATGTGTAGACAAGCCCTAAGTGTTTATTAAACAAAACACTTAGATGTAACAGAAATGTCCACTCTTTCTGACAAAATGTATGGGAGCCAAAATAAATACTGACTTTTGAGATTGTTCTAGTTTACCTGCTGTAAAGCAGGTGATGGTTTTGTGTGTACATCACAATATAACTTGTACAAGCTTGAATGAAAGTGATGGAACCACAGGATCTGTTCAATATGTTCATCAATGATTTAGATCAGGGGTCGGCAGCCTTTCAGAAGTGGTGTGCTGAAACTTCAGTTATTCACTCTAATGTAAGGTTTTGCATGCCGGTAATACATTTTAGTGTTTTTAGAAGGTCTCTTTCTATAAGTGTGTAATATAGAACTAAACTATTGTTGTATGTAAAGTAAAAAAGGTTTTTTTAAATAAATTAAAATGCAGAGCCCCCCAGACTGGTGGCCAGGACCCGGGCAGTGTGAGTGCCACTGAAAATCAGCTTGTGTGCTGCCTTTGACACCCATGCCATAGGTTGCCTACCCCTGATTTAGATAATGTCAGAGAGAGGACACTTAAAGTTTGTGGATGATGCCAAGCTGGGAGGGGTTACACGTGTTTTGGAGAACAGGATTAAAATTCAAAATGATCTGGACAAACTGGAGAAATGGTCTGAAGTAAAGAGGATGAAATTAAATAAGGGCAAATGCAAAGTACTCCACTTAAGAAAGAACAATCAGTTATACACATATAAAATGGGAAAGGACTGCCTAGGAAGCAGTACTGCGGAAAGGGATCTGGGGGTCATAGTGGACCACAAGCTAAACTAGTCAACAGTGTAACACTAGTAAATAAAGCAAACATCATTCTGGGATGTATTAACAGGAGTATTGTAAGCAAGACACAAGCAGTAATTCTTCCGCTCTACTCCACGCAGATTGGCCTCAACTGGAATATTGTGTCCAGTTCTGGGCGTCGCATTTCAGGAAAAATGTGGACAATTGGAGAAAGTCCAGAGAAGAGCAACAAAAATGATCAAAGGTTTAGAAAACATGACCTATGAGGGAAGATTGGAAAAAATGGGTTTGTTTAGTCTGGAGAAGAGAAGACTGAGAAGGGACATGACAGTTCTCAGGTACATAAAAGGTTGTTACAAGGAGGAGGAAGAAAAATTGTTGCTCTTAACTATGGACAAGAGGATAAAAAGCAATGGTCTTAAATTTCAGCAAGGGTGCAGCTTAGCTTGGACCTTAGGAAAAACTTCTTAACTGTCAGGGTGGTTAACCACTAGAATAAATTTCCTAGAGAGGTTGTGGACTCTCCATCATTGGAGATTTTTAAGAGCAGGTTGGACAAATACCTGTCAGGGATGGTATAGATCAGGCCTGCACAACATGCGGCTTGGGGGCCACATGCAGCCCACACAGGCTCACTGTGCGGCCCACGGGGGGTGGGGGGGGAACAGGCAATAAGGGGGGGGGCAAGCCAAGCAGTGGAGTGGATGGGGGCAGAGTGAGGGCGGGGCTTTTTGGCCCGCAGTTGGTTTTTTTGCAGTAATATGGCCCTCGCTGCTTTCTGAGTTGTGCAGGCCTGGTATAGATAATACTTAGTCCTGCCTTGAGTGCAGGGGACTGGACTGTTTCACTAGAAGGGTGGTGGAACACTGGAATGGGTTATCTAGGGAGGTGGTGGAATCTTCACCCTTAGTCGTTTTTAAGGTCAGCCTTGACAAAGCCCTGGCTGGCATGATTTAGTTGGGGATCGATGTTGCTTTGAGCAGGGGGTTGGACTAGGTAACCTCCTGAGGTCTCTTCCAACCCTAATCTTCTGTGATTCTATGACTAGATGATCTTCTGAGGTCCCTTCCAGTTCTCATTCTATAATCTGGTCATGAAAATTTCAGATCTTGTTTACCCTCTGTCAGTAGCACTGTCACTAGGACATACTCAGACTCTTTGTCTCACTTCAGGGCATTATCGTCAGTAGCCAAAGGAGTGTAAAGTGCTTCCTTAGTGATTGCAGCACAGGAGGAGAGGCAGAGCTGCTGTTTCCACCGTACGCCTGCTAGAGGGTGAAGCGAAGTGGTGTGCGGAATGGGTGGACCTTAGGTTCATTGCGTCACTTCTGCCCCACGTTTACCTCCACCCCTCAATGTACATGTCAGCATTGTTGCACCAGCAAGCTGGGTGACAGCACTATGGCAGGAGTAAGCGTGGTAAGGTTTTACTTCCCCCAACCCCGAGGAGAAGCAAGGGAGACCAAGAAAGCAGATCGTGACTGAGCTGCTCCAGGACAGCACTACTTCCTGCTGCCCAATACTCAGGGTAGATCATTTAGCTACTATCTATCTCTAAGTTTGCCAACAGATATGTGTTTATCTAAAACATTATTAGAACACTGCAGTTGTAGCCAAACTCAAGAGTTTGTAGGTGAGTAGAGTCTGAGTTTAAAAACCAGGACATTAAAAATTTGTGATTCCATAAACCTAAATATAAAAGTCAGAAAAGACTGGTAATGTTAATCACAGAATTTACTGTGCTCATTTATTCTTCCCTTTGTGGGGAGAGAGCTCACTAGCTTGAATCTGATTTCTTTATTTTAAATTTCATTTTATTTTAATTCTTGTTGTTTGGAATAATCCCTTATTCCATTTGAACTCCGGCTCATTTGTACTTTCTCTCTTCTCCCAGTCATTTCCTACTGCTTTTTATCTTGGCAAATAAAATGTGTTTTCCAGCCCACCGGTGAAAATACTAAATGAAACAGTCCTTAATCCTGGCCCTTGCAGGACCCATCAAACCCAGACTAGATTTAATGGCAGTTAGTTACTCCTTACTCAGCCTCCAGCGTGTTAAGGCCTTGAAGTACGCTTCTAACTTAAAGCACGTGAGTAGTTGCAGTGAATCTAATGAGAGTACTCATGTACATGCTTAAAGTTAGGCATGTGCTTACATACCTTGCTGAACTGAGACTTTGATATCCATCAATAAATTGATATGGTCAGAGTTCCTACCATTTAGAAAAATGATCTGGCTGCTGAATCCAATGGTTCCAAATTGGGAATTGTCCAAGACTTTGTAAACCAAATTAAACACTCTCACTATCCCAGGAGCAACTCGGGAACCATATTGTTAGAGTCATGAGCAACTTCCCAGTTCCCTACTCCTGCTGGGGGCGGGTGGGGTGGACAGAGAACCTGTATCTTGCTCAGATAGCTCCTCCCACTGAAGCTGGTGGCAAGGGAACCAGGAAGCAGACTCTGACTCTGTCTAGCACAGAATATTTCTTCTGGCACAGCTGCACTGATATGGGTGCTGGGGGTTCTGCCCACACTCCAGAGTGGTGGGGGTGGGAGTTGTGGTCCTGTGGAGGTTGCTGTTCCCCCTCTTCTCCCCTGGCATTACAACCTGCAGTGAGGACAACCAGCACAGGTAGTGTTTATTTTGTTTGTTTTGTGTTTATTATTGATAGTTCCATGACCAGGGCTTCTAGGTAGCTTCTAGGTAGCTCTTGCATCTCCTCATCCCCTGGTGCTGCAGCATTAGTCAGCCCATGATCTTGAACGCAGGAAAGAAGGAAAGAGAACAGTGTTTTACTAAAAGTAGTGTAACAGTTTTTATATAGGGTAGATTAGTTTGTACATATAAAATGAGAACAAAGCAGTAACTTTAGGTGACGTCTACATCAACAGGAGCCAAATCTTGCAGTTGTTACTCAGGTAAAGCCACTGTTGAAATCAGGGAGATTTTTTTTTTCATGAGTAAGAACTGAAGAATTTGTCCCTAGACTACTTCTGTAAAAGATTCAAAACCAGTTTTCAGACAGAGTGAGACTTTTACGGTTATGTAATGGGAGAACTATGTGGCACTGTAACAGTTGGTAGGTTTTGCACATGAATAGACTTTAACTATGAACACCTGTTAATTGTGCACAACTGCCCACTTGGTAAATATTATAACATTCTAGAAGATGTTCCGTAATGTAAGTCAAATCGGTTTCAATAGACTTCACAAATAAAGCTGTAATGGTTTCTGTGCAGGATACAGGTGGCATTAACCCACTGTTTTGCAGTGCAGACAGGAAGATAGGAACACAGGAATTGTCATAGCAGGGGTCCATCCAGTTTTGCTCTCCTGTTTCTGAAAGTAACCATCAGCGGACGCTTTTGAAAGAGGAGTAAGAAACTACAAAATGAATAACCTGCCTGTTGGAGTAGAACCTGACCTGTCAGTTGGTAGTGGGCTTCTACCTGAAGCATGAGTTATGCTATCCAATGTAACCATGTGTGTTCTCACTATGTACATTAATGTCTAATTCTTCTCTGAAAACTATCTTCGGTAATATCTAGTATTAGTATATTACAACTCCTCAGTTTGTAAACTGAATTGAATTAGATTTAGAATTGGATCAGCTGGGCTTTCCAAAAAGAATTGTTTGTGGGATTAAAGCTTGGTAATGGGACATTCACTTTGCAAGCAGATTTTTTCCAGTCTCCCAGCTGCACAAATTCAGTAATATGGCTTTATGTTTGCCAGTAAAAACTGCAGTATCGCATTACACATGCAACTCATATGTTAGAAGTAATTGCTCTTACATGGGAGTACCTGTGTGCTTAAAGGTAGGCATGTGCTTACATACCTTGCTGAATTGAGACCTTGCTATCCATCAATAAATTGGTATGGTCAGAGTTCCTACTGTTTAGAAAAATGATCTGGCTAGTCTTTTTGGCTACCAAGTATTGCTAAAAAGTATAAAGAATCAAAGAATGAGCAGTCACCGTTTGCTCAGCACGGTTTGCTCAGCACCAGGGGAATGGCTGGGTCATTACACAAACTGAATCTATTTCCCCATGTTAAGTATCCTCACACCTTCTTGTCAACTGTCTGATATAGACTATCTCGATTATCACTACAAAAGGGTTTTTTTTTTTTCCTGCTGCTAATAGCCCATCTAAATTAAATAGCCTCTTAGAATTGGTATGGCAACTTCCACCTTTTCATGTTTTCTGTGTGTGTGTGTATATCTATCTTACTACTGTGCATTCAGTTCTATGCATCTGATGAAGTGGGCTGTAGCCTACAAAAGTTTATGCTGAAATAAATTTGTTAGTCTCTAAGGTGCCACAAATACTCCTGTTCTTTTTGCTTTACTAGTAAGCTCATCGCCGGGGTGGGGATCTCACACGTGAACACTCATTTTTCAGAATTTCTGTTCCTAGATTTAAATAATTTACTGGAAAGGAATTTTTCATTGTGTCCAGTTACACTGTATTATGGCTTTGCTTTTGTTGGTGGTGACTAGGTGGTGAAGAATAAGGTTATCTATTCCTATTATTGTTGAGACAAGGTGGGTGAGTTAATATATTTTATTGAACAAACTTCTGTTGGTGAGAGAGACAAGCTTTCGAGTCACACACAGCTCTTCTTCAGGTCCATTGTTGTCCATTTTATCTGTACTTCATTCGTATTGTTTCCACATCCATACCACTTGCCACTGGTCCTTTGCTTACATGGAAGATGCAAGAGAGGCAAGACAGGCTTTCAAAAGTGAGTGGACGGTAGGCTTAATGGGGGAAAAAAGAGCTGCAGATAGTGTATATCAGTTCTGTGTGTTTCCATTGGACACAGCCTCTCATCCCCTTCCCACATCAGACTTTGAACCTTTGAAAAGACTCTCTCAAATATAAAAATATATTTCTCTCTTAAATGAGTAAGTTCTATATCAGTCATGCCTTCCTTCAGTTCCAGTTTGTGAGGCAGTGATGACTAGAACTTCCAGGTTAACAGCCCTAAAATTGTAGTTATGTTGTCATGCCCCACATGAAGCAGAGGCAAACTGTTTGAAATGGTGGTATATTTAGTGCTCGGATATAAACATTCAGGAATCTTGTTGTTCTGTTCCATGGGGGTTCCCAAACCTTTACATCATTTACCTTCTCTAAAATGAGACCAGGATAATGTCAAAATCATTTCCTTTTTTTCTTTTTGACTTTCAGATAGTTTGAATCTAAATATCCAGCTGCTGGGTGGCTTTAGACGACAGTTGATGTGTTGAAGATTAACTCAGACACTTTCTGTGAATGTGTGTTGAAGGCTTGCAGCATGTCAAGGAAGACCCGAAAAGAGGCAATGAACATTCTGTAACCCAGAAAATGAGAGAATTTCTTAGAGAACACAGCAGAAATCTTTCTCTCCTGCAGCTGGAAGACGTGGTCACATGCTTTTAATATCTGGCTAATTTAATAAAGATCTCTCTGTCAGGCTATCTGGTGACCTTGTAAATCTTGTACCTGTGTGACAAACGTGCCTTTGAAACTTGTGGTAAACAGTTTATTCTCTGGAAACCCAACTATTGGAAAAATCACTATTGAAGAATCATGTCAAAAAACCTGGAGATCATCAATTTGTCATTTTTGTTGGAACATGAGAGGGAAATAATAATGGGAGTATTGAAGAGAGATGAGTATTTGAAAAAAGTGGAAGATAAGAGGATAAGGTAATCTTTTAACATTCTTTTTAAAAAATTGCTTTTTTTTTTTTTTTCATTCTCTCTTGGTTGAGTTGTTAGAATATTGCAGACTGGGTAGAGAGGCCTGGTGCCCAGTTTATGACCAGAAAGTCTGATCAAAAAGGGGACCTGACAGTGTCCAGGCAGATCTATTGACTGGACACGCAAAGTCCTGTTACTGTGGGTGGGGAAGGAAGGGAAACACTAGTTCATTACCGCCTCCAGCCCCTATTCAACTGGGGCCACTTCCTATCTGTGTGAAGCGGCTGAAGACCCTAGTCCCAGCTCTGCAGGCAAGACCCTCCCAACCTGGGCTGGGAGAGAGAGGAAGAGAAGGGAGAACGGAGAGGGGAGGTTTTGACACTCTTGTTGGAGTCTCCAGTTTTTAAATAGTATGAAGATGGCAATGCTAAGACTGGGACCTGACTTGAGGGTCTCTTCACTGCCATGTGGAAGGCCTGAATTTCAGGAGTGACTTTAGCACAATTGCTCCTCCAGTCTCATGCAAACAGAAGTATGGTGGAGGTGGGAGGAAAATGCTAGTTAATTCATCTTGTTGTAAATGTGCGTAATGCATGCATAGCTACCGTGTATAATACTAGGGAGAAAGAAATCCTGGATAGCAGAGTCATTGGCAACTTAAATCCAGTACCTTTTTGTTAACACACAGAAATGAATTCTGTAGGTTTTTTTTGTTTTTGTTTTTTTGTTTCTTGAGATGGGATATTTACTTCATGCAAGGTTAACCTGCAACAGAATGCCAGTGCATGCTGAGAATTAATGATACCTTGATCTACTGCATACTTTGGAAATTTGCCATAACAGTGTCTTAATAAGTTTATAGAACATTTTAAATGTGTTTAAAATTATGGTATAATGAAAATATATACAAATTCTCTTGATTGATGTTGATTCCAAATTTAAGATACCAGCATTCCTGTTTGATTCCCACAGAAATGTTCAGTCAGTCCCAAAGTAACAAAATCTATGATATCATTGCCTCTGCCTGTGTGCACCTTGAATAGGAAATCATCAGTTAGGCCAGGGGTCAGCAACCTTTCAGAAGAGATGTGCCAAGTCTTCATTTATTCACTCTGATTTAAGGTTCCGTGTGCCAGTGATACTTTTTAATGTTTTTAGAAGGTCTGCTTCTACAAGTCTTTTATATAGAACTAAACTATTGTTGTATGTAAAGTAAATAAGGTTTTTAAAATGTTTAAGAAGCTTCATTTAAAATTAAATTTTAAATACAGAGGCCCCTCCCCACCCCAGACTGGTGGCCAGGACCCAGGCAGTGAGAGTGCCACTGAAAATCAGTTTGCGTGTTGCCTTCGGCACTTGTGCCATAGTTTGCCTACCCGAGTTAGGTACTAATATTGAATTTTGGTAAAACAGAAAATAGTGGTTATCTTACAAAAAAAATGAAAGTACTTATTTTGTAGCATGTTACCAAGTTAATTTTTCTGTTGATGAGTTTATTAACTCCTACATGGAAGGTGACGGAAAAAATTTATGGCAAATGTTTTTGTATTTCAAATAGAGTTGGAAATAATGCCTGGTACTGATTCTGCTATTTTGTTTGAACTGATCCCATGAGCTCAAAAGGGTTAAACAAAGCTATTTTGACACTTTTTTTCTCAGAAAGTGGTTACATTTAGTGTGCTCCTTCAGAGCCAATGAGCAAGAGTGAGCACGGTGTGAGTAGTAGCAGCAAGGAATAGCTCTGTACTGCTGTCCCCTCTAGTGTTCAGGGGAAGGGGTTTTGCCATCCAAAATTTTAGGATAGCAGCTTGTCTGCTAGCTCTCGAAAGAGCTTGGAGGAAGGTGTAGAGACTCCATGAGGGTTAGTAGCGCTCTCCTTTCCTGAAAGATTACACACAGTTAGAATTGGAAGGGGATTGTGTGGAGACAGAGGTAGGGTGACCAGACAACCAATGTGAAAAATCAGGACAGGGGGTGTGTGTGTGTGGGAGGGGGGTAATAAGAGCCTATATAAGAGAGAGACCCCAAAATCAGGACTGTCCCTATAAAATTGGGACATCTGGTCACCCTAGACAGAGGACAATGGAGTTCAGTGAAAATTGGATGCAGATATTTCAATGATAATTACATTTTTTTTGTTTCAGTTAAGTATCCGTCCTCTGAAAGTTTTGATGCTCCCTCTCCCCCTACCTAATGTTTGTGTAGTTTGGCTCTGAAAAACAAGTTTAGAGTGCATTTATGTGTGTGCCTTGGTCAGAGGAACGCTGGTTTAGAGTGTGCAAGAGGTACCAAGTTGCATAGGAAGATGGAATTCAAGTTCTTGTTTGTTTCTACTTCTGTATTCAAAGGCCAGGCTGTAACTTGGTTTTCTCTTTGGATTGGCAAGAATACACAGACACGTGTATTCAGCACCCACTGAGATCTCTCGATATAGATCCAGTTAAATTTTTATAGTTGTGGGTCTGTACCTAGTTCTCTCCCTTTAACTGTCTCTTCCCCCTCACCCTCTGCGTGTAAACAAAGTAACGAGTAAATGCAGTGCATCCATTGCTATTGGCAGCCTCTTTACGCAGTGGGAAATGTGGCAGCTAGAGTAAACTGAAAGCTTTTCTTTTTGCCTAAGCCTAGTCTAGCTCACTTAATGTAGGAGGGAGGCAGGAAGGCAGATCTCCAATCCTGGCAGTAGTGTTTTAATTTGCTCTGATCATGGTGGTTATCACCAGGGATGAAAGTAACTATATACACTTACCTGTACGGGGCTGGGCGGAGTCTCAGGCAGAAGGGGTGGGGCCTCAGGTGGAAGGGGTGGGCTACGGGTCAGAGCCAGCCCTGGCCCGCCCTGTACCAGTAAGTGCCTGTCGCTGCTCCCTTTGCCGTCCCATGGGGCTGCAGCTGTTGGGGGGGGGGGGAGGGCAAAAAGGGCAGGGACATTTAAGCGCTGCCATAGCAGCATTTTAAGGATCCTTTGCCGTGGCAGCGCTTTAATGTTGCTTTGCCCCCTCTACTGGCAGGCCTGCCGATGAGGGGCGGGCGGGGGGGGGGCAGCAATGTTAAAATGCTGCCGCGTTGAAGGACTGTCCTTTAATGTCCCTGCCCCTTTTGCCTCCCGTCGGGGACCCTGCTGGTACAGACATTACCAGCAGGGCTGCTGACTGGGGGAGAGAAGGGGCAGGGACATTAAAGCACTGCCACAGCAGCGATTTAATGTGGGGTGAATACAGGCTGGTACGGGTTCTTCACGGTTTGCCGTACCGGCCCACTTTCACGCCTGGTTGTCACTGAGATGAAGAAGAGAAGTGCAGACCCAGGAACAGTTGGGGCAAAGTTTGTTCTAGCCACGGTGTTTACCTTTGGAGCAGGATAAGCCTTAATAGTGATGGGCAGGGATGCTGCAAATTAGGGAGTAGCACCATTGGTAATGCAAGTTCGTGGTTGGGGGTTTAGGCTCTGGAGCTGGCTCTGCGGAAGTGCCACTGATGGGGAATTTTGAGCTGCATAACTATCTTAGAAGGTGCTATCGTCCTTTTGCTCCTATCAAAGATTCTTGCATCAATTCCAGTAGGTAAATAGGCCACTGGCTTCCCAAGCTCTTTGCAGCAACTTCCTCATTCAGTTGTCTTTGTTTCTCAAGCTCTGATGGTAGGTTAAGTTCCTGTCCCTTTATGGCTGCTTAAAAACCCTACTTGCCTGCTCCTTTGAATGTGGACTTGGGGGTATGTGTCTGGGCTAGATGCAAACTGGTGATATTTTCTGCGTACGGGGGATTCTGCATCTGGAGGATTTGTTGGCTTTTTGTCTGGTGGGAGAAGATCTCCTTAAGAACAGCTTGAAAACTGAAATTAAGTGAAGATAATTATGAGGGGAAACAAAATCAGTGGAATGCATACACAGCCTTTCAGCAATTTCAGGAAGACTAGCAAACCCAAGACCCTCAGGTTATTTGGAGAATTGTCCCTCAAACATGTTTTGCTCGCTGTGCCTGATAACATCAAACTCCAAGATCTTAAAAAGTCTCCTAATATATTCAGGCTATGTTTGGATCTAAACAGGGAGCTGGATGGATTTCCCTACCTAAAGGGAAAGTTCATTGTGACTCCCTCTGAATGCAGCTAAATTATCCCTGGCAAGGATATCTTTTATCCTTGGCTCATAAATATACTTCTGAAGAACATGTTTTGTCTTTGGGATACCATTTGGTGCAATCTGGTGTGTGTCTTATCAAAACATATTTCACAGAAGAACACAGTCTTCTACATTAGATTTTTTTTTTCATTCTGGCAAGATGCTCAATTCACACGCTGTATTTAAGAGTTTAATGTATTATTGGTATTACTGTAGTGCCTATGGAGCCCTAATCATGGACCAAAACCCCATTGTCCTGGACATTGTACACACACATGACAAAGACTCTCCCTGCCCCAAATTGCTTACAGTCTATGTGTAAAATAAGAAACAATGGATGGATACAGACCGACAGGTAAGTGCAGGGAAACAAGTGAGAGAATGGGCGAAAGCCCTGAAGGTTCCTGTTTTAAATTTAACAAGCGGGCGATAGAGATTGACATCATGGGCTGATCAGAGGCAGAAGTCAAACTTTTGATACTAAAGGAGAGATTATAGGTAGGGTGAGGATAGACCTTGAGAGGCCTTGGAAATTAAGTCAAATAGCCGTTTTGTGGGATAGAGAAGGAGTCATTGGAGAGATGCAGAGAGAGCTGATGTAGTCAAATATGTTATTCATTCAGCTACCACTCATATAGTACCATTGAGCTGTAACATATGGGCACATATCTTGCTTGGTGCATCTCTTAGTACTTTGTTACATTTACACCTTTCACATCCAGCTTTTAAATGTTAAGCTTCTTTTTATTCTTTAAACAGGAATCAAAGTTCTGGATCCTGTGTAAATAAAAAGTAATAGAATAATAGCTGAACACAGAAACAGAAGGGAAGTAATTTGAGCTTTTCTCAACATAATGCTATCAAGTTGTTACTTGTGTTGTAATCCCCTATTGACCTAACAGCAGTTTAGTTGGGCAAGTCCACTCAACAGTTCCTCTGGAAGGATTCTGCATGGTCAGAGTGGTCAATTAGAATAAAGACTCCTTATTGTAAAATATTTCTATTGTACTGATTGATATCAGCATATCCTAAATATAGGACAAAACTGTTCTCTCAGATACCACTATCTGGTAACTATTGGCAAATTCATGAAGTGAGTTGAAATGAATTTTGAGCAATTATCTGTGCATGGAACTTGTCAGGTGATGTAGCTGGATGTGTTTGTAAGGACAAATGTTGCAAAACATTATGGATTGTATACACTATGTACAGTGTATGTTTTTGCAAGACCGATACATTTTCTTTAAAGAACTATTTATCTTATGTGAGAGTGTATGTTTCATCCATATGTGCCTCAGAAGAGAAGCTGATTGGTAACTATCGCATTTGACAAATAAATTGCTCCATTAATACATTATTATTTGAAATGAGATACTTGTGTATAAACAGTTACTATTTTTAGTACCATAAACACAGATGCCTGTGGTCTCCATTCCATTTAAAAGTTAAGAATGTTCCATTTTTGAACTAATTAATAAACTTGTGTGGCCTTTATTGTACTGGGGTTACCATTGATTCTACCAACATATAGGAAGAATCCAACAGTTAGTAACTCAGAAAGTATTTCATCTGCTAACATAGTTTGTAATTTTATCTTTAAAAATTCTGGCAGCCAAAGGTTCCTCTTGTGTGATAATTTAAACTTTTTTTTTTCCCCCTTTCTTCTTCTTACCATTTTCATTCTCTCCCATGAGGGTTTTTTAACATTCCAATGAGAATATATTTCCATCCTCCTTCCAAAAAAAGCCTAAAATTGCATGAGTACAACATACTTTCTTGATCTCATTTGCTGTTTTCAGTTGTCTGAGAGTATCTCTGCACTATAGAAGGGGAAGAATTTATAAGCAGGCATTTTTAAAAGGATTTTCTTACTGCTAATTCACAACAATATATCTTGGAACCAGGACCCAAAGGATACCCTGAGACTCTGGGGCCCAGTGTTTTGCATTCCTCTGCCTTATAGGAATAAACAGAAGTAGCTAGGATGAGCTTGGGAAGTGGGACCTTGGGGGTACTAGCCCAAAGCAGCCAGCACTAGCTGTAGTTGAGGGGGCATTGTGGAAGAGTTTTCCAGCCACCAGTTTGCTTCCCACACCAACATACAGGGATTGCTGTAGCTCCTGACATCACATTAATTCAGCTCTGAAACTTGGACTTGGATGAGGTTTTTTCTTATTTTGTTTTGTCATTGGTGACTGGTTTCCCTTCAATGCACTCGTTGCATGCAACTGTTTAGCTGTACAATATCATTCTCCTCATTAATGCTTCTCACTGCGACCCTCTTCCCTCCTTTTCTTTCCCTTTTATAACACCCTACTCCTGTTTCCTTTTCCCTTCGCTAACTCCCTGTCTTACTCCAAAACTCACTTTGCATTTCCACTATTCCTCTTGCCCACTTCAAGCATGCTAACCAAAATAACGCATCAAACATCTTAAAACCAGGTTTTATAATCAAATAATTATATAAGCAAATAGAATAGCCTGGGTTCCTGAAAATTGAGCACCTGAAACCATATTTAGGCAGATAAATTGCCTGATTTTCAGTGTGGTGAGATTCCACTTGAAATCATTATTAGTTTATCAGTTCATATGTTGGTTCTTAATAAAATTAATTTTTATTTTTCATCATCCCATCCAATGCAAGATAAAATGTAGAGAAGCAAATCAGTTCTAAGTACCTGGTCTGTGTGCAGAATCATTCTGGTGGAAGGCAGAGTCTCTTTATAGCTGCTTCTGTTACTCTAGGACTGAATTAGCTTCCTCAGCCTGTGTATAGCCTAGGTCCAGAATAGCTCAAAGATAACCAATAGCTCCAGTGACTGTGGCTGGCAATTCAGCTCCTCAGGCATAATGGAACTTTCTACCTTAAGGGTAGAAGTTCATCTGTATAGGAGACAGCTTTCTTGGGGCTGATCCAAGGCTATGGAGTGAACTCACATTTTTGTCCTTTCTCTCCACTCCCTTATCCCATTTTTCCCAGCTGTAGACGAGCCCTTCACTGCTTGTGGCACAAATGAGTTGGAGACTGCTCTTTTGTCAACACCAGTGCCCTTTTATTTCCCTGTACTAGTTCCCACCACCTCCTATATACAGTTCTGTACACTATAATAGCTGCTCAGGGGACAGCTAGCTCCTGCAGCTTGCCAGGAACAATGGCCACTTGCTCCTCCCTTTCCTGTTCTCCCCCCCACCCCCACTTCCTTTCTGACAGGTTTATAAACCCGCCTGGCCCATAAGGCTCACAGGTGCTTTCCCTTAAGCCCTTTTAAGAGTCACACCCTGCCAGCTCCAATTAACTCCCCCTGGCTGGGAGCTGAAGTAGCAGGAACTGAGCTAACGGAGGCAGTGAATGCACTAACAACGCATTGAATGTCTAGCGGCTTTTTCTTAATTCAATCTGCAATTTTTCATAACTTTGCAAACTTTGGAACAATTAGAGTATCAAAA
This sequence comes from Dermatemys mawii, assembly GCA_007922305.1. NCBI lineage: Eukaryota > Metazoa > Chordata > Testudines > Dermatemydidae > Dermatemys > Dermatemys mawii. The sequence goes on along the minus strand of ML677385.1, from coordinate 7,431,033 downwards.
GGAAAACTGGAACACTGACTCCCTCACTTTGAAAAAAGTAGTATAGGTCTGAAAAGTTAGGGTGTGTGCGTGTGGAGGGGTAACAGGTAAGGAAGAAAAAGGGAAAAAATGGAAATTAAAACTGCATGTGAGTGGTGGTAATATAAGAGAAAAGGTGGTGATATAAGAGATGTAATGTTTTATAGCATTCCTTATCACATGGACATTATCTGTTATCCTCACCCTTGCTCTTCTGAGTCATTTATCAAATTTGCTGTATACCAAGACTATGCTGCCTTGCACTTTGATATTTTATGAGGGCATGTTCCTTGATTTTATGCTCCATTTAGAAAGGTTTAGTATGTCAGTGCTGCCTAGTTATTGCATATAAGAAACAAAATGCATCTTCAGTGCACTAGGTATATTCCCTTTGAAATGATGGTGTGTTTTAATATACCATTTGCATTTAAAAGAATAGCTGAGTGTTAGCAGAGACAGATGTTAATACTTCTCTCTCCTATCAAACCTCTAATATTGTAGATAATTTAGATTCCTTAGGGGTATTATAAGATTTTTCCCAGCAGTTTGATAAATGGGATTCTGCTGGATTTGCTTTCTCTCAGATTCTCTTTGTACTCCTAAAAATTTTTTTGGTCATGTTTTATTTCTTGAATACTATTTGTGAGTACAAATGTGTCCAACTGCTAGCTTGAGAGTCTGTTGCTTTAGATCAGGGGTCAGCAACCTTTTGGAAGTGGTGTGCTGAGTCTTCGTTTATTCACTCTAATTTATGGTTTTGCGTGCCAGTAATACATTTTAACATTTTTAGAAGGTCTCTTTCTAGGTCTTTAATATATAAATAAAATATTGTTGTATGTAAAGTAAATGAGATTTTAAAAATGTTTAAGAAGCTTCATTTAAAATTAAATTAAATACAGAGACCCCTAGACCTGTGGCCAGGACCTGGGCAGTTTGAGTGCCACTGAAAATCAGCTTATGTGCCGCCTTCGGCACCTGTGCCATAGGTTGCCTACCCCTGCTTTATAATTTACAAAAACTTGCTTCCTGTGCTGCCTGTAGAAGAGATGGTGTTACATTTGCTCTCCCTTTTCAGTAATGTTTAATGGTCACAGCTATGCAGTGGTTGTTTAGAGGCTACTGTGATGATGGATTATTTTCAGATGACTCATCTACCTCCTCCTACTCTTCCTCATTCTTGGAACACTTAATTCTTCATATTCTGAAATGTGACCCCATTTGTTACAGTCTGTCTGTGGTTCAATCCAATAGATTCTGCAAGGAATCACAAAACAAAGCTTCTGACCAACACATCTGCCTGAATGTTTTCTGATGAATAAGTCAGTGGGGAAGTTGAGCGGCAATTTATTTTACCAGCATTTGAAGAAAGCTTTTAAGACAGCAATAGACATTTTAAAAAAATCAATCTGCAGTCTTAGCAGAATGAAAGTCCTCAATCAAGAACTTGTATTGGATAAAGATTAGGAATTACTAAGCAGATGGAATTACTGGAAAATAAGGATATTGCCTCTTTAAATCTAGTACCACAGGGGAGCCTGATACTTTAGCCAAGACAGGTAATATTAACCTCAAAGGAAACATTTCCACTTTGGTTAAGGAGGAGAACTGCTTACTGATTTGAGCTGAGGCCCAAAGGGATTTCTACATTTTAAGGATGCTGTGTAGAACAGACTTCGTGCCCAGTTTTGCTGCTTTATAATGCAAAAAGAAAGCATGAAAATTGTGAGGGGTCACTTTTGGGCTTATTTTTGTATTAGAAACTCAGATACTTTCCATCGTATCAGACTCTGTGGTGACTGGACAACCTCTGAAATAGTGACATCACAAGAGCCAAGACGGTAACCACTGAGCAATTGAGACGGGAGGGGATTTTTAGCCACTTTAAATTTTTGGTTTTCAACAGATATAACTGCAATGACTGACTGATGCTGATGGGAAGTGAACCTCTTGCTAGAGGTCCAACATTCTTAGCCCTTCAATTAAGATATGAGAGCTAATGACATACAACCACCAAGAGCCCCCTCAAGTCTTCCAGCAGCTGGGGAGCAACTGAGCCAACTTTCCTGCCAGCTGTTTCTAAGGTCAAACAAACAAACAGATTAATCCCCTCCCCCTCCACATACACCCAAAGCAGCTTTCAGGCCTTGTTCATATATCCTACCAGTATGAATAGAAAATTCCGTATGGGTCACCTTTAATGGACCTGTTCTCAGTGATAGAGTGAACCCCTGTGCAGGGTACAGACACGTGCTTAGTGGGAAGAATTCAGATCCCAGAAAAAACAGGCACTGAATGGTGTAGAGTTACCACATAGAATTGAACAAGCCTGTGCAATAGTGAATAAAACATGAACATACAAAGTGTTTGGAGGGTGTGAGAGTATCATCCTGCTGCCCCAAAAGCTGCACCTGCACAAATATTGGGTGATTATGCTAATAATATATAAAAGCTTCTGATTTGGATGGGAAGGTGTGATGGGTTGGACCCCCCTTCTGGGGTGCCACCTGATGTATTGGGATGTCACTGAGCCCACCAGCCTGGGCTCCCTCGCCCTGTCCTGCTGCACACGCATGCACATGGGCTCGCCCAGCTGTAGAATCACACACAGTCTGCAATCAGCTCTGTCTGGGAAGGCTCAACTCAGGGAATTGCCCAGCACTCTGGTGCACATACCCTCTGGAGCGTAAACCAAAATTATATTGTCTTGTGCTGAGATCTATACGGTGTAAGCTCATGAAATTCGCTCCCTCTCTCAGTGTGGAGGAAAATATGCACAGCTTTTTGCCCCCATTATGAATTGCACAAACTAGGTTTTAGAATAAACAAAATAAGTTTATTAACTGTGTGATTATAAGGGATAGCAAACAGAACAAAACAGACCAATGAGCATATAAAACAAACACGCAAATTAGTTTTAATACATTAAAGAAATTGGCTACAAATAGTAATTTCTCACCCTAAAAGTTGTTCTGTGTAGGTTGCAGAGTTTCTTGAAGGTAACTATACTGCTTGTAGCTTAAATATTCACAGGCTGACCTTTCTCGCCTGGGCTCAGCCCCTCTTCCTTCCTCCTCCCCCAGCTTAGTTCCTTTTTTTCTTCAGGTGTTTTCAGTGGTATTCCTGCTTGGGCAGTGGAGAAGAGCCAAGAGTAACTCACTTCCTACCTTAAATAGAATTTATACATGGCAGGAATCCTTTGTTTCCTACTTTGATCCCCACCCTGTTCCAGTGGAAAAATACCAGATGTCCAAAATGATGTCCAGTACTAGGATCACCTGGCCCTGCAGTGTTAAAGCAGCATCCCAGGAAACTTCTCAGGAAGGAGGGAGATTAGCATCTTCAAAATCTTATTGTCCTTTCTAATGTCCCATGCAGGCTATTTGCATACTGTCCAGTGGGCGTTCCCCATGTAAAAACATAGTTGTAATTATTACATAGTTAATATTTCTGACTTCAGATACAGAAAGGATACTTGCATACAAATTGGATAATCACATTCAGTAAATCATAACCTTTCCAATGATACCTCACATGGCCCATCTTGCATAAAACATATCTGTTATGCCATATTCATATCATAATCATATTTCTATGAAGAATATGGGGCGTAGGGTCACAGGAAGCCAAGAAAAGTTTCTATTGAAAGGGTCAACCAAGCACTGTTTGGGAATCCTGAGATACCAATACACACACATTATCACAGAGGAGCAGAAAGGCATGGTTAGAATTCACTAGTGCTTGTTCAGGTTATTAAAGATAGCTTGTAGATAATGGATGAGCTGGAGAGAAAAGCAAGAATCCAGAAACTCAGGCTGGTGAGTATCTAGAAAAAATAAAGCCTTTTGACTCTAAGCAGTTTTTCCATGCACTGGCTTTATTAAACTCCATGAGTACAGCAGCTGTACAGAGTCTGATGTATATAGTTTCTGAAATAGGTCTGCCTGTTACTAAAGCATCTTCAGAAAAATAAAATTGTCCTTCACTTCAGAGAGTTTACTCATGTGGAAGGACTTACTAAAGCAGGCTTGAAGTTGGGTTGTTTCTTTTTATAAGATTTAATAATAAGGATTTTTGTCCTTATTCTCTATGTTCACTGCATACACACAGAGAAGTTAGAGAAAAACATAAATGTTCTTGCTGGAAGGTTGCTGTGTAACTTTATTTCTTAGAATTCAGAGCAATGATACACACGAACCCCAAATCAGCAAGAGATGAAACAGGTTGCTCCCTTGGACAGTGAGACACTACTTAACCCAAACTTGCTTGAAGCAGTCTCTTTCCATACTCACTCTGATAGATGCTTTCCTGCAAAGCGCTCTAGCCTGCAAGTGGGACCAAGAAACCCTTCTCTTGCAATTCCCATGCAGTCCTCAATACTCCATATTGACTATTCTCCTTTTCTGCTGGACAGGGGAGGGGGGAAAAAAGCTTTCATATTTATGTATGTTCTGCTGTACTTTGTAAGACTCAAGATTAGAGCTGGGTGAAAATTTTCATGTGAAACTGTTTTTTCACCAAAATATGTAGATTCAAATCAACTGAAACAATTATGAATTTGGGTCCATTTTGGCAACTTATTTTACTCTAAAAAAGGAAAAAAATGGGAAATTGTTGAAATGGTTCATTTGCCGTTTCAGCAACTAAATGTGTTGACTTTTTTTATGATGAATTAACTTCCAATTTTATTTAAAAACAATTTTCAAATGTTTTAAAAGCCTTGACATTGACACTGAACGTTTTGTTTCAAGTCAACCAAAATGTTGATGGACATGAAATGAAACAATTTTTGATATTTGTTTGCTGAAAACTTCAAATATTTTTGTTTTGGGTTGACTTGAAAATTTTTTTTGTTGGGCTTTTTTGGGACTTTTAGTTGAACAGAATATTTGGTTATTTGGACAATCCTGCTTGAGAGATTCTTCAGATGTCAAGTAGGGACCAGCTTGTCACATTCTATAAGTGAACTTTGTTTAGAGCTGTAAGAAATAACAGCTCTAAACAAATCAGTAAATCCATTTTGAATGCAAAAACACTGGTTACAGTTCTTAGAGTGAAAGTATATAGCAAGTGGAAGACACTGTAATGGCAGTGTACTTCACAAATAATAATTGTATGCATGGAGCAAATACATACCGAGACACTTGGCAATCCTGTATGACTATTTAATTTTCTTTTATCTTCAGTAGTACTTTAAAGTATAAAAACAAACACACAGCCAAATAAAGTGACCCATAAAAATCTCAGTCCACCTTCTTAATGGCAGTAATTGAAATTGAAAGCATCTCCAGGGAGAGGGGGAAGGTAATGTTTGCCAGGGACTACTGTGATGTAATTCCTTTGCTGTTGTTGGGGTGCTTTCTGTGTCTGACTCTTGTCACTTTTTGCAAACTTTAATACCATGTGGCATTCAAGGGACATGGCATGCGAAGGATGGATTCTTGGAGGAGATGTGCCCCTGAATTATGCTGCGAGCAGTTTGGCAAGCATCATCTTCTCTCTTAATTTATTTTTAAATTTAAAAAATTTCCTAATCAAATAGGACTTCAATAGTAAATGCTAGTTTTTAGCAATGAAGAGATTAATTTAAATGCATTTAATTCTAGAAGGGTTTCTAAAGGCTTGAATAGCAATGGACACAGTATGTACTAGGCATTATTGGTATGGATGCCTTGCATCCCCTAAAGCTATCTTTTATAGCAGGACGTAATTTGAATCATAATCATGCCCTTGTTAACAATTTAAACATATTCTTATTCAGAAAAAACCCTTTCACCATCAAGAAAAGAAATATTGCTTTAAAACTAGGAATAATATTTAGCCAGGGAATTAAGTGAATTCACTCTTATTTACTTTACTGTCTCTCTCTCCTTTTCTTAGGCCTTGTCTACATGGGGAAATTGATTGGAATAGCTATGGTGGAATAAGCTATTCCTTTATAACTGTCTGGCAATAGCTCCCCATGTGAACACTTTTTATTCTGGAGTAAAAGTAATTTTTGTATTTATTACAGAAAATTCAGAGATGAGAAATTCTGGTCTAGATCAGACTTTCCTCAAAGCTGAGAGTGTTTCAGATCTGGACTTCTGGTTCAGGCGTATCTGTTTCTTCAACACACACCCATTGTCCTTATTTATCCTATCAGCAAATGAATTAATCATCAATAAGGCCCTACCAAATTCACCATCCATTTTGGTCAGTTTCATGGTCATAGGATTTTAAAAATAGCGAGTTTCGTGATTTCAGCTATTTAAATCTGAAATGTCGCGGCGATGTAATTGTAGGGGTCCTGACCCAGAAAGGACTTGGGGAGGGGGGTTCAGTGCTGCTACCCTTATGTGCTGCTGCTGGTGACGGTGCTGCCTTCAGAGCTGGGCAGCTAGAGAGTGGTGGCTGCTGACCGGGAGCCTAACTCTGAAGGCCGCACCCTAGCAGCAGCACAGAAATAAGGATGACCTGGTATAGTATTGCCACCCTTACTTCTGTGCTGCTGCCTGCAGAGCTGGGCACTCACTCAACAGCAGCCACTATCGGCCACCCAGCTCTGAAGGCAGCAGCGTGGAAGTAAGGGTGGCATGGAATGGTATTGTTAATCTTACTTCTGGGTGTTGTCTTCAGAGCTGGGTGCCTGGCCAACAGCTGCTGCTCTCTGGCTGCCCAGCTCCGAAGGCAGCACAGAAGTAAAGGTGGCAATACAACAATCCTCCTAAAATAACCTTATGACACCACCCTCCCCTGCAACTCCCTTTTGGGTCAGGACCCCTAATTTAAGAAACGCTGGTCTCGCCTGTGAAATCTGTATAGTATGGGTAAAAGCACACAAAAGACCAGCTTTCACAGTGGGAGACCAGATTTCATGGTCCAGGACATGTTTTTCATGTCTGTGAATTTGGTAGGACCCTAATCATAAATGTCAGTATAATAAATGCTGAAGGATACATCAAAATATATTATATTTCTCTAAACGTGTACACACATTCTAAATACACCACTTAAAGAATTAATGAGAAATTGGCCCAATGTCAGTAAGAGGACACAAGTCCAAGCCTGATTTCAATAAATGCAATAAAAAACAAACAAACTTACCCTGCCAGTACCCCAGTCCAAAAAAGACCCAGTTTAATTCCAACTCTCACCTCAGGCAAATGCCAAAGCAAAATGCTGGGCCTTAGAACATGTGGGACTATGAGCAATTTCACACTTTTACTGCCCTACATTTGTCTGAGAATTCCAAAGTCAATTAGAATATTAGTTGTTGTTTGTATTACTGGAGCACTTAGGAGCCCCAATCATGGAGCAAGGCCCCCATTGTGTTAGGTGGTGTTGTATATACTCAGAACAAAAGGAGGGAATAGTTGATGTAATATGCAGGATTTATATCCATTCTGCCTTCTATAGTATTTAAAGCTATTTGAGTTTTAGTTATTCCAAAAAGATGCAAAATGTATTTTTTCAAGAATATGTATATAGAACTGCATTATATAATTAAGCTAAGTCAATACTTGTATAATGGTAAACATGCACTCCAAAGTTACTGTGTTAATTACTACAGAGATTACCTTCCTGAGCTCTCCTTGAAGTGCATTCGAAAATGTACTGGCCTCAGTTCTGAACTGCAGCCAAGCTGAGTTTGGCACAGCTCAGATGACAGGGAGGAGGCAGAAAAAGGTATTTTTATGCCACTTCAAGGATTATTCTCCTGAGCTTCCAGAGCCAGCTAGGACTTGGCCCTTTTGCATAAGGGATGGTCTAGGTAATGCTTAGTCCTGCCTTGAGTGCAGGGGACTAGATGACCTCTTGAGGAACCTTCCAGTCGTACAGTTCTATTTCATAAGCTTAAGCAGCCTTCATGTCTGCTCTGATTTATCCTGAGCTGGAACAGCACCACAAATAACTAAGGGCATATCTTCTCTACAATTTAAGTCAACATCCAGCCCCTGCAGTAATTAAGTCAGTAGTGCTTGTCCACATCACGCTCCTTCTGTGGGCGGAGCACATCTTCACTGGCAGCGTTTGCATCGATGCTGAGAGCAGTGCACTGTGAGCAGCAGTGCAGGTAGGGAGGTCTGGTCTGGTACACCAATACCAGCAAGATACTGTATTTATAGCTGGTACCGTGTACTGGAAAGGCACAGGAGGAGCAGAATGTGGGGCTGCTGCGTGCCCCCAACCCAGCAGCTCCTCCCTCCGGCACAGCTGTACTTCACCGCCCCCAGCCCTTCCACGCAGGGTTTCCTCCATCTATACAGCAGCCCCACCAGAGGACAGGGCAGGGGGTGGTACAACTGTCTGGTGGCCCTATATTCGGCTCCTTTCCTCACTGCAGTTCTCAGGAGAGCTCTGTGGTTCAGGGTTTTCCTGGGAACTGCAGCAGAGAAAGGAGCAGAACCCCGGCAGCAACTCCAGCAGCTTTAGTTCCTCCAACCCCACCAGCTCAGCTCTGTCCTCTGGCCAGGCTGCTGCTGTACAGACGGAGCCGAAGGAGATGCAGCTCCATGGAAGGGCAGGAGGTAGGGCTGGGGTTCTGCACCTTTCCCCTCTGCAGTTCCTGGGAGAGCCCTGAACCTCAGGACTCTCCCATAAACTGTAGCGGGGAAAGGAGAAGAACATGGGGCCACCAGGTGGCCCCACAATCGCAGCTACTCAAATGTGGCTGTACTGCCCCCAGCCCTATTCTCTGGTGGTGCTGCTGTAAGACAGAGGAGACCCTGCATGGAAAGACTGGGGCGGTAGAGCCACATTGGAGGATTTGTGGGCATGGGGCCGCCCAGGGACCCCACATTCTGCTCCTTTTGCTGCTGTGATTCCAAAGTCTCTCCTGCACAGGAAGGAAGACTGAGCCCTCCCCTCCCCACGTAAGGGGAGTGGATCATGGTGAGGGGACGGGGAGAGCACGGGGACCCCATGTTCGGGGTGGGGTGGAGTCACATGGAGGATCATGTGAGGAGGTCAAGTGCCCCTTCCCCATGCCACTTCCCTCCATACCAGTAAGAAATGGATTCCACATACACCACTGACTGTGAGTAGCTATCCCACACTGCAACTCGCCTCAGGGGTTTTGGGGAAGGGTTGCAATGCCTCATGGGACCAAAATATTTTCGCAGAGGGGACTGGGAACGTGACTTCAACCTCCTACGATGGAGTTCCCCTCCCCCCCCCCATCTCAACTGCAATCCTTATTACTTTGCACCCTTTTTCAAAAGGCTGGCATAGCCACCATATACCATCTCCTGAGAAGCATGGATCCCGCTCATCTCTGCACTATTCTGAGCATTACAAACACCGCGCACCTTATCCTGCAATATTTCTAGAGCTGGGAGAGGAGCTGCTGCGTGGAATGTGGCAATGTCCTTCAAGTAGCCCGGCTGCAAGTCATAGAACAAGACAATTCCCGGCTGCTTGTTAGCAGTCACGCAGCAGCTGAACATGGTGGAGCACCATTTCTGGTCCTGAGAAACAAGACTGGTGGGATCACATCGTTATGCAGCTATGGGAGGATGATCAGTGGCTGCAGAACTTTTGTATGCACAAGGCCGCTTTCCAGGAACAGTGTGTGGAGCTCTCCCCTGCCCTGCAGTGCAGCGACACTAAAATGAGATCTGCTCTGACTGTGGTGAAGTGAGTGGCAATCGCTGTGTAGAAGCTTTCAACACTAGACTGCTACCAGTCAGTGGGGAATCAATTTGGAGTTGGTAAATCCACTGTGGGGTCTGTTGTGATCCAAGTTTGCAGGGCCATTATTTGCCTTTTGCTCAGAAGAGTAGTGACTCTGAGCAATGTGCAGGAACTACTGAATGGTTTAGTTGCAATGGGATTCCCTAACTGTGGTGGGGCGATAAGGGTAGATGCGTGCCATCTATCTTTGCACCAGAGCACCTTGCCAAAGAGTACATAAACCGAAAGAAATACTTGTCTATGGTTTTGCAAGTGCTGGTGGATCACCAGGGGCATTTTACCAACATAGACATGGGATGGTCCTGGAAGGCACATGATACTCGCATCTTTAAGGAGACAGATCTGTCCAGAAAGCTGCAAGCAGAGACTTTCTTTCCAGACCACAAAATAACCATTGGTGACATTGAAATGCCAACAGTGATCCTGGAAGACCCAGCTTACCCCTTACTCCCATGGCTCATGAAGCTGGACACCTGGACAGCAGCAAGGAATAGGCTGAGCAGGTGCAGAATGGTGATTGAATGTGCCTTTGGCCATATGAAGAATTGCTGGTATAGTTTGCTTACTAGGTTAGACCTTACTGAAAGCAATATCCCCATGGTGGTTGCTGTCTGCTGTGTGCTCCATAATACCTGTGAGGCGAAAGGTGAGAAGTTTCCACAGGGGTGGGACAGGGAGGTGGATCTGCTAATTGTGAGCAGCCAGCTACCAGGGCAATAAGAAGAGCTCCACATGGAGCAATGCATCTCAGGTATGCTTTGAAAACCCGATTATGTAATGATCCACAGTAATGTGTGCTGCTTTTTGAGTTGTGCCTTACCATTCTGTGAACCTTGCTGTGCTTGCTGGGTTTCTGTCTCTAACAAATCTGCTCTGTTTCCTTAGTTTCCCTGGACCTCTTCTTCTCCTATGATGTGAAGTAGTAAAGATTATTTCATTCTCAGGATCTGGACTTTTATTGCACAAATATATTGGAAGTGAAAGATCAGGAAAAGAACATAACCTTGGACAGTCATTAAAATAAAATTAGGAGGGGAAAACCACCACGATCTTGTCTTTGAAATACAGTGGCCTTGTCTGTCAAAGATCATTGTATGTGCACCTTTTATTGCTAGTACCCTTCCCTGGTGTGGAATGGAAGGGATATAACTTTTGCCCCCCTCACATCCTGGAATGTTTGGAGGAAGGGGAGGGGAAGTATGTTGATGCAGGAATGCATTCTGCAAGGGCTGCAGAGGGAGTGTTTCTCTTGAAGGTCAACCAGATGCCTCAGCCTTGAGGTGTTTCTCTTGAAGGTCAACCAGATGCCTCAACATGTCTGTCTGTTCCTTCAGAATCCCCAGCATCTCCTGCTGCGGACCATGCTCATTCTCCTGGGCTGCACTCTTACTCGCCATGTCCATGTCCAGTTTCTCAGAGAGAGAGATTCTCCACGCTCTCTAGAATTTTGCTTTCTCATGGAGAGACCTTAAAAATGCACTTTGAATGTGAAGTTGATTTTGCATAGTAATTAAAGTTAATGATTGCCTTTGCATCTATGGAAAGATCCATGTACAGATTTCAATGGGAGGTTGTACATATGGAGGCTGTACACTCTTCAAAGATTAAACTTATCCTGCAGATTCTAATAATTTCTGTCTTGCCTCTAGTAACAAGTGTAATAGTATATCAGAGTTAGATATTATTTAAGGTGAAATACTTAATTTCCCCCCTTTAATTACTTTTAAAGTGTTGTATATGTGATCAATGTATAAGTTCCATAGATCCATACACACTGGTATAGAAGATGTTTTCTAATTTTAGACACACTTTTATTATACTACTCTTATTTTTTTTTTTCTTATACATCTCTGTACATTGGTATACTAGCTAGTTCTGTTGTATGACTTTTGAAAAATAAACATCAACACCCTTAAAACGTTAGTGGTAAGTAGTTCTGGCAAAGTAGGCTTGACTGCATGCTAGGTCATGTTTGTTATGGTAGAAATTGTTTCTTCAGTAGCGATCTGTGATGTGCTTGCAATGTTTGCTTGAGAAACTGCCTGCTAGCAGGTGTTGAACCTGCTGCGAAAGGAATAAGGAGATTCTGTTCAGAAGCAGGTGACTCACTGTCTGCCTTGTTTGCAAAGGAGAGGTTGGAGTGGTAGTCTGGGGGTAGGGCAGAGATAGAGAGTGTGGGTTGAGCAGTACTGAGAGAGGAACCCGAGCAGAAACAAGTCAAGGGAGAATGTTTGATTTGATCATATGTTACCTTGTTGCTTACTTTATTATGAAAGCTCAGGAAGAGAGTGAGTTTGTACTTCACAGATTGTGTGAACAGTTGGGGAAAGTGTCTGTGAACATGATCATTTTCATGTTTCATACCCACTATTGGTCTCACTGCTTCTAAGCTATTACACATTAAAATCCTTTATAAATCACTATGTTAGGCACACAATGCTAAGCTCCCCAGGATTAATACTGATAAAGGAACAGTGTAGTTTGAGCCTATTATACTTGTTTCAAAAAAGAAAATCAAAATCGCAGTCAGCCCTACTAGTTAAAAGAAATATAATTGAAGAAGGCGAAGCAGTGTTGTCTTAGTTTCATCTTAAGTTCACTGGTATCAAAACCTATAACACCATGTCTGTTATGCCATTCTCCAAATATTTATTGTAACATGATAAATGTATCCTAATCAGCTACATAATTAATTTTTCCTCAATTAATTTGATAATGGAAAGTAAAAAAAGAAATAGTTCTTAATTTTCTTCTGATCTATAGAAATAATCAGTTCCTGCGCTGTTCAATCTGTCACTTAACCTTTAGGCTCATAATTGTCTGTGTGTTTGTGTGGGTGTGGTGTTGGGAACTTAACTGGTTTTCTCTCTGAATATGTACTGTTTAATCAATGTCTCAACATAATGTTAGATTACACTGTGTATACTGGAGATTTTTCTTCCGGATAACATTAGAGCAGACGCCTTGACCACAAGATCTTTATTAACTGCCTAGTACTTTTGGCAAGGACAGTCATGTTTACAACACAAGAACGGCCATACTGGGTCAGACCAAAGGTCCATCTAGTATCCTATCTTCAACAGTGGCCAATGCCAGGTGCCCTAGAGAGAATGAACAGAGCAGGTAATCATCAAGTGATCCATCCCCTCTCACCCATTCCCAGCTTCTGGCAAACAGAGGCTAGAGGGACACCATCCCTGTCCATCCTGGCTAATAGCCATTGATGGACCTATTTTCCATAAACTTATCTAGAAATGTTAATCCAAATGTCCTGGCCAAATCTGTACTAAGGCATTTACATTTTGCCTCCAGGTATATACGTTGCAGTTTCCAGTTGGCTACTTTATACTTTTTCATAGCTGAAGGTATGGTGGTGGTGTGACCTGCTGAATAGATGTTGCACTTTATCTTATGGAGGGCTGCATTTCAGTGTGGGGTGGTTGTGTAGTTAGTATGTCTGTCTGTAAAGGGGTTTTGATGTGAAAATATAACTTAAATTTGCATAGCTCTTCTTTAGTGTTGTCTTTTATAGTGCTTAGCGCTCTGATCCTGTTATCATTTTATACACATTCCCTAGAGATTCTGTTACTTGAACCTAAGAGGATACAGAATATTTCAGTGAAATGCTGTGAACGCAGTGGTATCTCATATTTAAAGTGCCCTCTTTTTTTTATTCCAGGAAATTGAAGAATGAGTTGTTGGAAGTGAGACGAAAAGGTGGAAACCGCCATTTTCGACAGGACCGCGGCAGGGTCTGTGTGCGCTGTCAGAAAAAACTGGGCTTAATATTTGACAGGGGGGACCAGTGCCAAGAATGCAAACTCACAGTTTGCAACAAGTGTCGTGTTTTGGGAATTGATGGGAACTGGAAGTGCACTGTGTGTGCCAAGATTGCGTAAGTCTGAAGCTTTTGCAAATACGGAATTAGAGGCCATCTGTGTTATAAATAAGTTTATGTTGCTGCTCGTGCTTTCTCACTCTTTAACACGAGGGCATAACATAGTCGGCATAGAAGGGGAAAGGCTTATTTTAGGTGGCTTATATTTTCAGCAATATTTATTTCATCATCTTCTCTTCAGCAGCTGCTTGTTTTTGTTGTCTCTCAGGAGGTTTTTTTGGCTTTTTTAAAGAATGCTCCTAGCATCACAGATGCTAAACCACAAGTGTGAATGAGCTGAAAACAAGTGAAGATTATTGTTTTGTAATAATCTAATAATTGAATAATATTACAACTAAAACTACGTAAGGTCCCTGGATGTTCAGTCTAATATAATCTGTTATTTTTGCAAAAGAAAAGGGCTGCAAAAATACAAGTACTTGTACTTTCAGCAATACTTTTATTCTTGTCTCCTTAGCCTCTGTTATATTAACACCTCCACATCTGTTAAAAGGCTTTAATGTAAAACATCTCCCCATGCCTGTAGAATTACATAGAATTCTGAAATGAATGGCATTCTGCCAAATGTACAGGGCAAGTCAACCTTTGCTTTTCTGCTGTTAGAATATAGAGTATGGTATCAAATGTTGCTAAGCAATTCTCAGTGCAGTCATCATTAAATGGAATTGCATATCAGCACTTCAAAGTTACAGCATGTTTGTATGTATTTTACGGCACCACAGTATCTCTTGCTTAATCTGCTAGACCGATGGATTAGCGTTACACATAATTTTACTTTTACTGTACAATTCATAAGGTATCATTTTACTCCTAGTTTTTTAAATGTAGTGAACAGGTGCTTATTGCAAGCAGGTGGTATCTATTTGTATATTCTGAACTTTGCAAAAGGCACTTTGCAGACAAGTAATGACAGGCCCTTGCCCCAAATATAAATACACAGTGTACTAATGAAGGAAGGGAGATGGATACAGCTAAGAACACTGTGACTGGACAGTGACGATATTCATACCTTTGGATACTGTCACAGTTCTAGGTTCGATTTGTTTAGTTGTATTTTCAGACATCTTATTTAATTTTTTTGCAGGGAAGACTAGGGTTTTAGACATTTTGAAATAATTGCATTTGAATGAGGAGAGGGTTATGTGATGGCAGAGGGAGAAGGCTCGGAAATGTGTGGGAATATGACACGAAGGAGTAGTTAGTCATGCAGGTTGCACAGAGTGAAAGAGGTGTGAATAGAGGGGCAAAACCCTCAACATTATTTTTCAGCTGTGTGATGTGGATCTGTATAAGGGGTCTAATTCCTTCATGGTGGCTTCATTGTGCTTGTATCTTGGCAAAAGTGTGTTTTTTTTCCCTCCTGCAAACTAAATTTAATTTAGTACTCCTTCAAATTTGACACTCAGACAGAATTTCATTCTTCCGATCTACAAAACTGATACAGCATGAACAACAGTTCTTCTTCAAGTGCTTGCTCATATGCATTCCAGTTAGGTGTGCACGCGCCACGTGCACGGCTGCCAGAAGATTTTCCCTTAGCAACAGGCTGGGTCGGCCAGGGAGCCCCCTGGAGTGGCGCCGTTATGGTTCCGTATATATACCCCTGCCGACCCTGCCCCCGCTCAGTTCCTTCTTACCGCCCGTGACGGTTGCTGGAACTTGGAGCTCAGTCTTCTGACCTCCGAATTCCTTAGCTCTGTGCTTTCTCGTGTTTCTTTTGTACATAGTTTAAATAGTTATAGTTAGTGTTAGTTGTTAATAGTTTGTTCCTAGTTCTTGTTGGCCGGGGTGGGGTTTCTCCCTCCCGCGGGAGCCAGGGCACTTATGCCCAAGGCTCCGGGCTTTAAGCTCTGCTCGTTGTGTGGGAAGCCTATGCCGGTGGGCGACCCACATGAATCCTGCCTAAAGTGTTTGGGTGAGTCACACGAAGCGGCCAACTGCAGAATCTACAGGAGCTTTCGGCCGCGTACCAAAAAGGAGAGGGACTTTAGACTCAAGCAGCTCCTGATGGAAGCGGCCCTGGCACCGGCACCGTCCGTGTCCGGCTCCGAGAAGAGCGCCCCCGCATCGGCGCCTACTCGGCAAGCTCCTGCAGCACCGAAGACAGGGCCACGGCACCGGTCTCGTTCCCAGTGCACAGGAAGAGGAAGCCTATGGTGCAACCTACAGCTTTGGCCGCCTTGGCACAGCTGGAGCAGTGTCCCGTAGGGGAGCGCTCCGCCCAACTCCCGTTGGCCCCGACACCGTTGACTCCAGCACCTGGACAGGTCCCGTTGAGTCCGGTATGCCTGGACTCACCGCCTAGGGCCCCACTGCAGCAGCGTCTTCCCACGACGCCGGAGACCTTTGCACTCACCGAACCCTTGCCGGTTCAGCCTCCGCACACACAATCCAAGGGAAAGCCAACCTCTTTGCAGTCCTCGGTGCCCCTTCCAGTGCCCGCCAGTACCACGTGCTCCGAGTCCCGGCGCCGCTCATCCCGAGGTCATTCCGGATCGCGGCGCCACTCTCCGCCCCGGCACCGCTCCTCTTCCCGGCGCCAATCCTGGTCCCGGCGCCGCTGTCCGTCCCGGCGCCGGTCATACTCGCGGTACCGCTCGCCTTCAAGGTACCGCTCTTCATCCCGGCACCGGTCACCGCCTCGACGCTGCTCCAGATCCGGGGACCGATCGTCAACTCGCCACGGATCCTATGGTGCATCCCGCCGGTACCCGGAGTCACCTTGGCACCGCAGCCAATACAGGTCCCGGTACCGCTCCCCATCTTCCAACGGGTGCCTCCCTTATGTCGTCTCGGCTCCTCCTTGGCCCTCCCAGTCTGCCACCGCTTTGCCCCGCTCGGAAGGGGTCAGGGGACCGGAGCTCCCACAGGCATCGCAAGGCCAGTGGTCTGAGCAGCAGGTTGAGGACACCACGCAGTGATCCTTCTGGACCCCCAGGGCGTACCACCAATCCCAGGGGACCCCGTCCGGGGTCTTGGGGGCATCGAAATCCAGGGTGCCCAAGGCCACCATCAGTCCCCCACCAGACAGTGGGACAGACCTCCCAGCCACGGGCGGAGTGCCTCCGACTCCCGCCCCGCTTCCCCACATCCACCCACCACAGGAGGCTCTGCAGACCAGCGGGCAGGCGGTCTCCTCATCCTCATCCCCGGATGAGGCGGTGGCGGGCACATCCGCCTCCAGCCCTCCGCCGATAGATTTGTCTGCACGTCAGGCCCTCCTGACAAGGGTGGCCAAGGGTTTAAACCTCCCCGTCGAGGACGTTATTGAAATTGAGGACCCAGAGGTGGATGTCTTGTCCACAGATGGCCCGAGCAAGGTGGCAGTACCGGTCATTAAGACCATTCAAAAATCCGTGGCCACCATTTGGCAAACTCCAGCCTCGGTCCCGCCGAGCACCAAGGGGGTGGAAAGGTGCTATTTCGTGTCGGCCAAGAACTACAAGTACCTTTTACGAGTACCCCAGCCCTGCTCACTGGTTGTGGACTCCGTCAACCAAAAGGAGCACAACGGTCAGCAGGCCTCGGCCCCTAAGTCGAAGGACACTAAACGCTTGGACCTGTTCGGCAGGAAAGTCTATTCAACGGGGGGCCTACAGCTCAGGGTGGCCAACTAACAGGCCCTCCTGAGTAGGCACACGTACAACGCATGGGACTCCATGCGAAAATTCCAGAGCGTCGTGCCCCCGGAGGCCAAGCAGGAGTTTGAGGCCTTTGTCTCAGAGGGCAAGAAGGTGGCTAAAACCGCCCTGCAGGCTGCCCTCGACTCGGCTGACTCGGCAGCCAGAACAGTGGCCTCGGGTATCGCCATGAGGCGCATTGCCTGGCTGCAGGCCTCTAACCTGCCCCCCGAAGTTCAATATACAATTCAGGACCTCCCCTTTGAAGGCTCAGGCCTTTTTTCGGAGACCAAAGACTCGCCTCTGCAGTCCCTAAAGGACTCCAGGGTCATCCTTCGTACTTTGGGGATGCATACCCCAGTGATCCAACGGAGACTGTTCCGGCCACCACCCAGGCGTTTCTATCTGCCACCGCGCCCGTCACAGGATGCGTACAGGCGGCGGGGGCGAGGCGGCCATAGACGCTCCTCCACCCGCCGCTCAGGCCACTTCCCGTCTAAGCAAAAGCCCCCACAGGGCCCCAAGCCCAACTTTTGAAAGTGCGCCCGGGGGCAGAGTACCAGCCACTCTTCCAGATCCTCCCTTCAGAGATCGTCTGTCCTACTTCCTCTGTGCCTGGTCCACCATCACCTCTGACCGGTGGGTGCTACGCACTGTGGCAGTGGGATATTCGCTGCAGTTCTCCACACACACACCCCCACCCTCCCTGTCCCTCTTCAGGGTCCCCTCTCACGAGCAACTCCTGCTGCAGGAGATTCAATCGCTCCTGTCTCTGGGGGCCATCAAGCCGGTCCCCGAGCGGTTCAGGGGAAGGGGGTTCTATTCCCGATATTTCCTCATACCCAAGGCGAAAGGGGGTCTTCGGCCCATCCTGGACCTGTGTGGACTCAATAAGTACCTGGTCAAGTCCAAGTTGCGCATGGTCTCCTTGGGTACCATCATTCCCTCATTGGATCCAGGGGACTGGTACGCTGCCCTCGATATGAAGGACGCTTATTTTCACATAGCCAAATGTTTGGCTCACAGACGCTTCCTTCACTTCATGGTAGCAGGCCAACATTACCAGTTTGCGGTCCTGCCCTTTGGCCTCTCCACGGCCCCCAGGGTGTCACCAAATGCATGGCTGTGGTTGCGGCGTTTCTCAGGCGACACCAGGTACACGTCTACCCTTATCTTGCCGACTGGTTGGTCAAGGGCAGCTCGTGGGAACCGGTGTCCTCCCACATTCAGTTAATTCTCCTCATGTTCTCCCACCTCGGAATTCTCCTCAACAAGGAGAAGTCGGCTTTGCAACCTACTCAGAGGCTGGAATTCATAGGAGCTCTGATAGACTCCACAGTGGCAAGGGTGTCCCTCCCACTGGCCCGTTTCCAGTGTATCCAGTCTGCCATTCACAACCTAAGCGCCTTCAAAGAGACGCTAACGGGCCATTGTGTCACGGTGCTAACAGACAACATGACCGCACTATTATATCAACAAGCAAGAGGGGGCCTGCTTGACCCCCCTCTGCAAGGAAGCGATTCTACTGTGGGAATTCTGTATAGCCCACTCAATTCACCCTGTGGCCTCGTTTCTCCCGGGAGTTCACAACACATTGGCGGACCACCTCAGCAGATCGTTCCTTTCTCACGAGTAGTCCGTTCGCCCGGATGTCATTTTGGGCGATCTTCCTCAGGTGGGGGTTTCCCCAGATCGACCTCTTTGCCACCCTCCAGAACAGGAAGTGCCTGCAGTTTTGCTCCTTCCGGGGCAGCTCCCCAGGCTCCCTGACGGATGCCTTTCTCCTCCCATGGACAGGGCAACTCCTCTATGCCTTTTCCCCCATTCCCACTGCTTCACAAGGTGCTCATCAAGGCGAAGCAGGATAAGGCACACATGATCCTCATAGCCCCAGCTTGGCCCAGACAGTGCTGGTATGCATCCCTCCTCCAGCTATCAGTGGTACCGCCCGTCCCCCTGCCGCTCTGGCTGAACCTTATATCTCAGGACCACGGCCGCCTGCTCCATCTGGACCTGTCGTCCCTGCACCTTCAGCGTGGCTCTTGCGTGGCTAAGGGGTCCGGAGCTCCAATGCTACATGGTAGTGCAAAACGTGCTCTTGGGTAGCAGGAAGCAGTCTACCCGAGCAACCTACTGTGCAAAGTGGGCCCGCTTCTCCCGGTGGTGCGAGCAGAGCAACACGACCCCGGAGGAAGCCAGTATACCTGCCGTCTTGGACTATCTTCTCTCTCTCAAGCAGCAGGGACTCTCCATTTCATCCATCCGGGTCCATTTGGCAGCCATTTTGGCTTTCCACCAGGGGACCTCCTGCCACTCAGTCTTTTCTAACCCCGTGGTCTACAGGTTCCTCAAAGGTCTGGACCGCCTATACCCGCAGATCCCACCCTGGGACCTCAACGTGGTCCTCTCCTGGCTCATGTTGCACCCGTTCGAGCCCCTAGCCACTTGCTCCTTATTATATCTCTCATGGAAAGTGGCCTTCCTGGTGGCCTTCACCTTGGCCCGTAGGGTCTTGGACATCCGAGCTCTTACGTCAGAACCCCCTTACACGGTGTTCCACGAGGACAAGGTGCAGCTGCGCCCCCATCCCGCCTTCCTCCCTAAGGTGGGGTCCGCCTTCCACATGAACCAGGACATTTTTGTCCCGGTCTTTTATCCGAAACCCCACACCTCCCACAGAGAACAACAACTGCAGACGCTCGATGTGCGTAGGGCTCTTGCGTTTTATTTAGAACTGAAAAAGCCATTTAGAAAGTCAACACAACTCTTCATTGCTGTAGCAGACTGGATGAAGGGGCAGCTGCTCTCAGTGCAGCGCCTCTCTTCCTGGATAACCGCATGCATCCGTACCCGCTATGAGCTAGTGGGGAGACCCACGGAGCAGATCACCGCTCATTCCACCAGGGCGCAAGCCTCCTCAGTGGCCTTCCGAGAACGGGTTCCGATCCAGGACATCTGCAGAGCAGCCACCTGGTCCTCCATCCGCACCTTCGCCACACACTACGCCATTGTCCAGCAGTCCAGGGAAGATGCAGTGTTCGGCTCGGCGGTCCTCCACTCAGCGGTCGGTCGATCTGACCCCTCCTCCTAGGCAGGGCTAGCAGTCACCTAACTGCATATGAGCAAGCACTCGAAGAAGAAAAACGGGTTACTTACCTGTAACTGTTGTTCTTCGAGATGTGTTGCTCATATCCATTCCAGACCCCTCTTCCTTCCCCACTGTCGGATCTGCTGGCAAGAAGGAACTTTGGGGGGGGGGGGGGGGCGGGCTGGCAGGGGTATATATACGGCACCATAACGGCGCCACTCCAGGGGGCTCCCTGGCCGACCCAGCCTGTTGCTAAGGGAAAAGTCTTCCGGCAGCCGTGCACGTGGCGCGTGCACACCTAACTGGAATGGATATGAGCAAGCACTCGAAGAACAGTTACAGGTAAGCAACCCGTTTTTATTCAAGCTTCCCTATCCCATTCCCACCAATATGGCTTAGCCTTTCTTTTGACCACCTCTAGGAATGAGGGGGCAGTGTAGACACTCTACTCTTTCAGTTCTTGATTCTTTGGTCATCTAATTCTTGACTTTTCTGCTGAAATGGTCACTTGTGTGCTGTTAACTTTTATTTCGGATGTGTAAACCTGTCCGCTATGAAATGAGATCAGCCAACTACTCCTCTCACATAGGACATTAAGCTGCTGTTGGACAAGAAAGACTATTAGTCATTACCAGTGTAGTCCACCACTTTAATCCATGGTCTGTAGGTGGATCTCATTATGCTTGAATCATCCATTTTTTATTCAGTAAGTTTCAAAAGCATTTATCTTCAAGTCAGTGGAAAGCCTGCTATGATACAGCAAAGTATTGTTACTGGTGTGTTTACTGGAAAAAATACCTTTGTATTTCTGGATATCTGAGTGTATTGTAGAGTTTCCCTGATCTGAGTAAATATTCTAATTTAAATGGTTGCCAAAACACATAGCCATGAAAGAAAATCCAAACATCACATGTTAGTTACCTTTCTCTCTTCTTTAATAAACTTCCATCTTTCATGCCGCTTGATTTCTCTAGTCTGATTTCTCAGTTTCACCTACCCATTATGTCAGAGGTATCATGGCATTTCCTGTGCAATAAGGAGACATCATCTCATGTACTCTGACAGATTTTCAGCACTATTTTAATATTTACAGTGGCTTTCCATTCAAATGTCAAAAAATGTGGAGAAAGATAAGGTGATTAGAAAATGAACACTGTTGTTCATGATCCAGAACAAGAAAATTAGTTTTCTTGTCCTCTGGAGTGTCCACATTTTAACTGGCAAAGATCAAGGTTGCAAAAGTGCCCAAAAGTCATGAAATGCACAGCTAAACTTGCCCCATATTCTTAATTCTGCCACCATGTGTAATACAATATAGTCAAGCTTGTCAGAATTCAATACTTTGTATATACATAATTTTGATGGATAATATTGCTGTTCATTTTTAAGCATTTTTCCCAAATGTTATCTATTTGAATTTTCCCAGTTGAGGGAAATTGCGGGGAGGGCAATAGACCTTGAGATTCAAAAAGTTAAAACTTTATAACCATTAAAACACAAATCGTCAACATCACATGTCAAAATATTAGAGTTTGATTTAAGGATATTTAATTTGTATGTGTTCTTAAAGCAGCATTTTTCATACTTTGCCTAATTTTTTTACTGTTGATGGAAATGTTTTTACTGGTTTGTGTGTGTAAAGTGAAATCAACGTTCACTGACATTAACTGATTAAAAAATAATCCTTTCAAGCCTAAATATAATCTTTAGTCACCTGATCATAAACTTAAGATCTTCTATAGTTTTAATCACTGTAGTACTTAAGTACTTCCCTGGATAAATTGAATCTGTATTTTGAGGTCCCTAATGGACTTCAAAAGAGTGTTTTCTCCTTCTCCCCTACCTGCATGAGGACCAATTGTCATCAATAGTTTTCTCAGATGAATAGTAACTGAGAAATGTTTAATCTTTGATTGGAACTTTCCATTTTAATAGGGTTTTTTGGTGCATTTTTTAAAATTCTGTCAATCAAACCTTGGTCAGTTTGTTTTAAATACACCTGTTTAACAAGGTGCCAGTGATAGGTTGGGGGAAAGCCCTGTTCTGCAGTCAGAATGTCAGAAAGCTCGGTATGAAACTTCAGGCTATAAATATTCCTAATTATATATGTATGGCCTACATCTTTACTCCTGTGGGATGAATAAATAAGTGAGGTTAAATGCCTGGACAGCCAAGTTGCCATAGCAGTACATAGCAGAAATGAGGAGCTTTATCTGCATCTTTGAAATAAGTATGCTGTCTCCAGGTAACAGGAAAAGTCATCAGTAATGTTAATTACTTTCTATAGCACACAGAGAGCCTAAAAACAGAGATATTTCAAACAAGTTAACACAAAAATCTTATTGTTTTTCATTTCAGTGACTCTTCAGTGACAATTTGCCTGGTTGTCTTTTTTTTTTTTCTTTTTCTTTTTTCAAATTACACTATTTTTCTTTCCTCAAAAGCATATTATAAATATTCTGGGTGTAAACAAACTCACAGAAAGGGGTGTGTGTGTGTGTGCCTCACGTATGTGTGGGTGTATAAGGTGGCGGATTGGATAGCAGTTATCAACAATAGTTTTATCAGCAGGAGCTAACCTCAATAACCATAGTGTAACAAGTTATCATAAGTTCTGATTAGCTCAGGCTTCATCATCCAGTTTACAGAGCCTGGGTATGGAGCCCTGCCTCTCCTAAATGTTCTTCTACCTCTGGTTCCCCATTCGGCATTCTTATAGCTTTTCTCTTGAGCACCTGTGCGATGGGAGACAAAAAGAAAGCCAGAGTTAACTACTTTGCCTTACTGGAGGTCTAGTACCGCTCTTTTTCTCTGCCACAGCACATAGTTCTATCAATAACCTGCGTGTTTCTGATGTAAGTTATAGAGATGGATGAATTTCTGTCCCACTGGAGATTCCACTATTTAGACATTTGTTTTCATCCTGAATGAAAAGCTAAGAAATATTTTGATGTGAAAATAGTTTTGTTGCAGTTCATCGAACTACATTGAAATGCTTTGTTTTGGTTTAACATTTAACCTGTGTCTGCCTGAGCTGCCACAATGTTTTACAGGAGTTGTAGTTCGGGTGCCCCATGTCCCCATTCTCCTATATGCACTGGGCTTTCTAACTGGACTATAATTTTTATGATCTATTTCTGTCCTGGGACTCCCCGACTAATGTGGCAGTTCCACAGAGGGGAGACTGCAGTGTGTGAGGCACCCAAGCTACGACACTTGTGTGGCACTGTGGCAGCTCAGGCAGACAAAAATTAATATGAAAATGGTCCAAACCAAAATGTTTCAATTTAGATTGGGCCAATCACATTTTCCATTGGAAAAAATATTTCAATAGAAAATTCCTGACCTGTTCAAGTAAATGGGTAGCTTCAAGTGCATACTCACTCTTGTAAGGCAAACAGAGAAACCCCCTGGGATTATCTGGCAGTTTAATAATTAGTAAACAAAGCAGGAAGGGGAAGGAGAGGTTGAAAAGTATCAAACTTAAATTAAACACAGAACTGTGTTGTGTTTTAGTTCTAGAGGAGTCTGCTACCTTGGCAGGGTAGGTGATAGAAATCCTACAGCCCCTTGCAACTCTAATAATTGCTCACACTATTGTGCCATTTAGTTCAGGACATGGGACTATGTAAATTGATGACTAACATATGATGATTCAGTTGAGACCCCAAATAAAATATTCAGCACACAGATGATTCAAGTACATCAATGTTGTTACAAAGAGGGGGGAGAAAAATTGTGCTCTTTATCCTTTTGAGGATGGGACAAGCAGCAATGGGCTTAAATTGTAGCAAGAGCGGTTTAGGTTGGACATTAGGAAAAACTTCCTAACTGGGTTGGTTAAGCACTGGAATAAATTGCCCAGGAAGGTTGTGGAATCTCTGTCAATGGAGATTTAAGAGAAAGTTAGACAGATGCCTGTCAGGGATTGTCTAGATCAGGGGTCGGCAACCTTTTAGAGGTGGTGTGCCAAATCTTCACCTAGTCAGGCCTTCGCATGCCAGTCCGGAAGGGGAGGGGCTGAAGGGGCCAAGCAGAGGGAACCCCAGGGTGGGGGTTGGCTGAGTGGCTCAGCCCACCTGCTTTGGGGTTTCCCCCCCAGGCTCCTGCCAGCTGGGGTCCCACTGCCTGCCCCAATCAGCTCCCGCTGTTAGCCTGGGTATAGGGAACCCAGGCTGACAGCAAGCTGGCAGGAGCTGGCGAGGGAAACCCCAAAGCGGGGTGGGCTAAGTGCTCAGCCCGTGCTGCTTTGGGGTTCCTCCGTTGGCGCCTTGCCAGCTGGGGTCCCGCCTGCCTCACTCAGCTCCCACTGCCAACCTGGGCTCAGAGAGAGCTCCCACTGCCAGCCTCAGCAAGCCCAGGCTGGCAGCGGGAGCTCAGACCCCGGCTGGCAGGAGCCCGCAGGGGAAACCCCGAAGCAGTGCAGGCTGGGTGCTCAGCCCGGGCCGCTTTGAGGTTCCCCCACTGGCACTTTGTCAGCCGGGGTCCCGCCTGCCTCACTCAGCTCCTGCTGCCAGTCTGGAGCTAAGGAACCCAAGCTGGCAGCCAGAGCTGAATGGGGCAGGCGGCTGGCAAGGCACCAGCGGGAGAACCCCTAAGCTGTGGGGCGGGGCGGGAGGGCTGAGCTCTCCCTGCGTGCCAGCCTAAATTGGCTTATGTGCCATGTTTGGCACACGTGCCATAGGTTGCCGACCCCTGGTCTAGATAATACTTAGTCCTGCCATGAGTATAGGAGACTGGACTAAAAGATATCTTGAGATCCCTTCTAGTTCTACAGTTCTATGATTCTATGATTCTGCATGATTTTCTTTAAAACATCTCCAGTAATTTAAGATAGGGGTAAGAGCAAGCAGACAGATAAAGTTATTGCTGTCATAATCCTCTTGCTTGTTCACTAAAGCTATTAGGTCACAATACACTGATGCTACACCAGAGAACCCATCCAAATCTTGCTTTGACAAAATGCATTGGAAAGGGTACTGTTTATCACTACATTTGCTACTGAGAATGCAAGAGATTGATTTTTGGAGGGTGTAAGCATGCGGCGACTCACCCTCGGCACCTCCTGCTGGTCCTTCTGGGAATTAGCATGGTCCAGCCCTCTAGAGCAGCCTCTTCCGGGTTTGGCCCCGCTCGCTAGTGGCACCGGTGCCCCTCCCTGGGCCCCAGTACCCTCTTACCTCAGGTGCTGCACCCCGCAATATCTCCATCTTGGGGTCTCCCCTCCCCAGGGAACCCCCACTCCCTACCCCCACCTTGCCTCAGTCTAGGCAACTGCCAGTCACCACCTGCCCCTGCTCACTGAGGCGGACTGCAGTCCAATTGCCACTCATCACCAGCAAGTGGGGTGGGGGGGGGGTTGGCCTGCTGCCTCTGCATGCCCCAGGGCTGCCCCTGCAACCCCAGTATCCCTTGTGGGACCATCTACCAGGCCCTGCAGCCTGAGGGTTTCCAGGCTGGAGCTCCTCTAGCCTAGCCCCAGCCCTGCTTCACTCCAGGTATCCTGTCAAGTCTCCCCAGCAGCCAGGCCCATCTCCCTCTGCAGCCAGAGGAGACTGTCTCTGTCTTGGCCTCTCAGCCCTTTATAAGGGCCTGTGGAGTGTTTGGGGCGTGGCCACCCAGCTGACCCTACTCTCCCAATCAGCCTGGGCTTTACCCTACTGCCCCAGCCTTCTCCCTGGGCTGACTTTAACCCTTTGTGGCTGGGAGCGGGTAGCCACCCCACTACAGAGGGGTATAGGTAAAAGAATATGTTTTCGTATGTGAATTTGGATCTCAGGTCAGTTTAAAAAAAATACTCTGAGGGTTTTGGTTTGGTGTCCCATTAAATATACTGAATAATTATCTAAGTCATACAGTACAGTTTGGTCCCACATCAGGATTGGGAGAAAGAAAAATAGACTGCAAGGAAAAACACTCCCATCTTGTTACAGTTATCAGTCTGAAAGTAATACAGTGAAAAAGACGGTTTCATTTCTAGTTCTTCAGTTTTAGTTTTGGAATGTAAAATACAATTATTCAAACTTCAAGATAGATTTAGGAATTCATTTTATATTTTGAATTAAAAAATATATTTTTAGGTAAATGGAGCTGATGCTCCTAAAGGAGATGAAGGATTAAGAAACTGTAACCTGAAGCCCTTTCCATAAATTGTTCACTTTGGATTGAAAGTATGTATAGTATAAGGGTGTCTGACAGTTAACCCCTGGACTCCCTTGCTTTATTAGAAGATAAGCATTGCTATACATGTGGTCTGTGTTATATGAGCTTTTTAACAACCAAGGCTCCTGTGACTCAAGATCCTAATTTTTTTTTTCATTGATGATGAAAAAGACAAAGATATAAGGTGGTAACACTGAGGTTTCCAAGCCTGCTCAATCTGTCAGTTGCTATGACTGTCTACTTATGATTTTCTTTCACTATGGATGGCACTAGACTTGGCCAGAGAGGTCAAAGTCTTGGTAAGAATCCAGATGTCCCTATTCTTCACAATTCATGCAGCAGATGATGGGTTTTACTTTTATTGTTTACTTCAGGCATGTCTGTTCAAATCAATGTTAAGAGTAGAATTATTCTGAACCCTCCATAAATTCTGTAGCTGTGTTGAAGGAGAAGAATGGGCTTAGTCTATCTCTAATTACCTCAGTAACTTTAGAACAGGAAAGCAGTTCTAAAGTTACTGAGGTATAAACATTTATTACAGTGCTTTTCTTAAACATTACCAATCAGGTAACACTATAATCTGAATTGAGCACCAGCTTCCCAATATAAAATAGCATCTAAAGTGTGTCTGTCAACCTTCTTCATGCCTTGCATCACTTTTGAAAAGAAAAAAATATGACCCACCAACTACATATTAAATACTTGTTGTATTTATGTCAGATTTGTCAGTTTCATGAACAAATAAATCTAACATGGTGGTAATGATGCATTTAGATTTTAGAATACAGTAGTAATTTGGTTAGAGTGGTGAATGAAAATGCAATTTATAGTTTTTAGCTGTACTGCCACATAGTTCCAGAATCCTTCATAATACTGCATAGTCACATGGTTTCTTGCCTGCTCAAACCAATATGAAATGGCTTCTTTAACATCTCCACTCCATCTCTGTTTAGCTTTGTTTGCATTTTCAGGAACAGTGACATAGCAAGCAGGAGTGAAGTCCTTACTAGTCCTTAATAGCTGCAGTGCTTCAAGCTTCTATGGGAGCAAGGGTCTCTGCAGGTGGGCACCAATTCCACAACAGCGTGAGCTGTAGGGCTGTTAGGATACTCCTGCTGTAGAAGCTACTAAGAAAAAACAGCAAGGAATCCTTGTTGTTTTTGCTGATACAGACTAACATGGCTACCACTCTGAAACCTATCCTAAGAAAAAAATATTTATGTGGAGGTGTTAGATGTGTCATTCGAAGGATCTGTTGCGATAGTTAACTCTTCCATTCTTTCTCATAAATGGAAATTAGGTTATTTTATTTAAGAAAGAAGCAGTCCTCATCATGCTTCAAATAGCTGCATGGCTCATTTTCAGGCAACCAATTGGCAAACCACCCAAAACTTGTCTGTAGTCCACCAGTGGTCTGTGGGCCGTGGATTGAGAAACCAGTGAACAGACAGGATTTGCTTATTACCAGGAATCTGTTAAACATGTGAGCAGTCATACAGATGTCACCAGAAGTTTCTTCCAGATGAGAAGGATGTACACAACTAAACAGAAGAGTTGTTAAATCTCACCAAAGCACTGCCCAGCCCTATTAAATGCTTTAATTTAGATGAAACATCCCAAGAGCATTTGTTGCCCAAAATAAATAGGAACTTCTGTCAGCAGCTTTTACTTGTTTTGCAGGCAACCCAAATTATACTAGACATTTCTCACATCCAATAAGATCCAAATGTACATTTTGCATTTATGTGCCACTTGGCACATAATTTAAACAGAAAAAGCAATTCACTGAATCATCAATATTCCCTTGGAGGGAATATTGATGATTCAGTGAATTGTCTTTTCTGATTAAATGAATGTAGCTATTTCTCAGTAGCATTGTTGCAAGTTGGTATGGTGGTGGCATTCTGGCATTACCATTTGTTATGAATGGAAAAGCCAAAAATACTGTAAACTCTGTTTTTTCAGCCTTTTATTTGACAACCCACCATGCTCACATAGAATGCTTTTATGTCTAGCACCTTTCATGTATTATATAACATTATTTATAATTATTTAAAAAGAAAACCGAAAAGATTCTTCTTCCCTCCGCCCCTGCAATAAGTTGAACATATAAAGGGAAAAATTTAGGGCCAAATTCACTACTCTTGTAACTCATTGACATAACTGAAGTTATGTTGACCGGTAATTTGTCTTAAAACATCTCTGAGGCTTAGCCTTAAGCAAAGAGCATCTGCTTCACAAACCAAATAAGAGAGAGTCCTAGTTTTGAAGAACATCACAGCAAAAGGTTCAGGATGATGTCAACCATTATTCTACTCTTACATTTTGTATCACGGACAAAATCATCGTCTATGCCAGTCTGTCTGTAATTTACTGTATTTATTAATTTGTATCGTACAACAATAAAAAAGGGCATTCAGAACTCTAAGAGCCCCTGATGCAAGCTACAAAAACAAAAAATAAATTTTTGAGAGAATTCTTGCCCAAGTATCTGCCTGGTGGGTCTTGCCCACATGCTCTGGGTCTAACTTGTCACCATATCTGGAGTTGGGAAGGAATTTTCCCCTGGGTCAGATTGGCAAAAACCTCTGGGAGATTTCACCTTCCTCTGAAGCATGAGGCATGGGTCACTTGCAGGTTTAAATTAGTGTAAATGGTTGATTTTCTGTAACTTGAAGTCTTTGAATCATGATTTGAGGACTTGAATTACTCAGCCAGAGCATAGGAGTCTATTACAGGAGTGGGTAGGTGAGGTTCTGTGGCTGCAATGTGTAGAAGGTCAGTCTAGATGATCACAGTGAACACTTCGGAGTTTCATTGTCAAACTCAGGAGTAACCTTGGAAAGAGTTGTAGTTCAGATTGCAATGGGAACTTAGTCAAAGGCAAGACAGAATGTGACAAGACAGATGTAAAGTATTAAACTTATGTTAAGCTTTATTATGAAGAATTAGCACCCTCAGAAGATCATGCTATTGATGAGTAGTAATATATATTTTTATCGCACCTAAAGGAAAATTGTTCTTCCTGCTAACCAGAAACTATGTGTTCTCCAGTGAATAGTCAGGTTTGTTTTTAAGCAAACATCCTTAGAAAATAAACAAAAAAAATGAATTAAATGGTTTTCTAAATGCCTTTAGGTCAATAACTGATTGATTTCTATTAATTGTTTTTGTATTGCCATCAACAGGCTGCAAAGAAAAAGATAAGGCAGTAATCTTTCATTATAACATTTGCAGGCATGTGTCTGGATTTTGATTCTTTTTTTAACTTATTCTGGTAGTTCTCAAATAAACTTAATCTATAATTGGATGAGAGAGAATTGCATTAGTGTGAATTCTTTATTGACTGTAGAGCCCTATTCAGTACTCCTCAGATTTTACCCAGGAAAAACTCTCTTCGGTTGGAGTCTTGGCTGAGTAAGAAGTACTGATCAATACCCTAAAATCATCTGTAATCGTATCCATCCTCACACAAACTAAATATGATTCTCTTTATTGGATATATTTGTAAATAAATGTAGATCAGGAAAAATTACACTCTGCTGGAGTCATGTCAGATTTTGAAACAGTAACAGTTACTTAGAATTGGCCTCTACAGTTACAGAAAGTCTATCATACAATGTCCATCCACTGCCATGGGTTCACTACTGGGGAATCCTGTCCTTTCTCTCCCAAGAAAAAGGGCAAGCAGGAGAAACAATTAGAAAAGGAAGCGAAAATATTTGCTGTTTCTATGAATAGGCGAATAAACTTGGTTTTTTTAGGAAGTTGTGGTATCCAAGCACAAATTGGTCATGAATACAAATGAAGCTAAATCAGTGTTTTGAGTGAATATTCATGGGAAATACTTGTAGTCACCTAGCTCTACACAACGTGCAATTCTGTACTCAAAAGCTTTTCACTGTTACAGATATTATAGCGAAAGTTGCTCTGTCCATGCAGTATTTCCATGGGGAATAACATGAGAAAGGGGTTTTTGTCTAATCTTATATAGTTTGAAATTGATCATTGGTTGCACATTGCAGCTAAACATGTCTTGATGGTATTAATTGAGATGTCAGTGGGAGTAGCAACACTTAAGCATAATAAAACCATTTACTGTCATTTACATTTGTAAATCTAGCAATTACCATCAATAACATATCTTCCAGAAAATAGCACAGAATAATACTGTTTTGCTGCCTGAATAGAGTGCCGGGGTTAGACAGTCTTCTGGGTGCTTCAGAGAAGCAGTGTTCTAACCGATCAGTGGTTATCACGAAACTTCTTTATTATGAACATGTAGCTAACTTACACAGGTATTATCAATTGCAAATGATTCAAAAGGAGGCTTTTTAACAGATTGGATGAATGCTTTATAGACATTAATGTTTTATATATGAGTAGCACCAACTTTTATTCAAAATTTTAAAAGTTCATTGGGGTGGGTATACCAACAATTCGGAGTACTAAGGACTTTGTCAATCAATGTTGACTGAATTTACACATTTCTGGGTTTTTCAAGGATGAATTCTTATAAGGGCCTGAGAACTATAAAGCTAAGTAGTTCTGCCAGATGTAGGATGTGACTCTCTTGACATGCTACAAGCTGAGAACGATGGAAATATAGCCAGTAGATTAGCTTGGGCACTGCTAAAGTTGGTAATCTTAAAATGTATTTTATGTTTTATGATTGTGTGTGTGTGAATAATTCTTGTCCAAGAGAGGGAAAATGGTGATTTTAGTGCATAAATTTTTCTTGGCGTTGGCATTGCTAGTGGAGCCATACAAGGATACAACTGTTTCGTGGTTTTATACCTGTGATGGAGTGCTGGGAACTATGATGTATGTCGTGGTTTCTATTAGTATTAAGCTGTTATGAGATTAGACAGCCATTTAAATCGGGCATGTTTATTTTACTTTAAAAATTGTTTTGATTGACTTTGTTCCTTGTAAAAATGAGGGCTGGTAGCAGTCAGTAACCGAGCATATGTCAAGCAGTTGCTGGGTAAGCTTCATTATACTGTTCTGTTAGTGCACCTCTGTGCTGATCTGCCAACGTTGCTCTTTCAGACAATGTTGGGCCTCTTCTGAGCAGAAACTGGATCTCTGTTTCGGTTTTGGTGGTTATGTGAGCTGGAATGGGACCACCAAACTGCTTTTCACTTATGACTAAACAGGGCCTCTGGGAATGAAGGGACACCCAGTATGGTGACGTCTACTTTATGGCTGGGGTTGTGATTTGCAACTGGTGTAGACATCAGATTACCTTGCGCAATACTCTGGTTAGATCAGGTGATGTTATTTTTACATTTGGGGAGCTGAAACACATTGATGTACAGGCCTAAATTTTCAGAAATCCAATTAATTTTGAATACCTAAGAGCTTGATTCTTCAGAGTACTTAGCATGATACATGTTCAAAGCACAGCTTCCATTGCTTTCAGTTGAATGCTCAGAACTTCTGCAAATCAGACCCCAGAGTCTCATATTGCTTACCTAGAAAATGAGGAACACCTGTGAAAAAACTAAGTGACTTGCCCAGCATCACACAAGAAGTCTGTGCAGAGGCAGCTATAGAATCTAGTTCCCCGGGGCAACCTTCAGCTGCCTCAATCATGAGACGATCCTTTCTCTTCCTGCAGTCCCTTGCCTCATTCACTACAAACCTTCCAAGATTTCTGCAAAAAACAAAGCAGAGGTTCTGCAGACAACAGGCTCTGGTGGGGGAGCAGAGACTTCTGCTCCTGTGGCCCCATCCTGTGCCTCAAGCTCCTCTCTGCCCCACCCTCACTTCTGACCCTACTCTCCTCTCCTCCTATCTATCCCTCATCCCATCTCTTTAAAAACGTTTGGCGGGGAAGAGGCATGGAAAACTGAAAATGTTATTGGGCACTAAATAAAAAGCCAAGCACTTCTAAGTTCTATTAATCAAAAATGTTTTGATTTCCAGTTTTTCTGGAAACCATGAATATTTTGATGAAAATCAATTTTTGTGCATTTTTCCATTTAACCGAAAAGCCATTTTTCACTTAGGGAAGAGAGAGTTTTCACAATTTTTCTTCCCGATCTATTCTGTTATATTACACTTTGCAAGCTAATTTTTGATTCTTTAGCTTTTACTGTGTGACTCTGATCCATAGCTTTATGTGTGCATTTTGGGTGGACAATGTCTTGAGGCTTTAAGAAACAGTTTTGGCTGGTTGAATCAGTTCATGTCTGCATTTTGTTTCTCTCTCATGTAGACAGCTAAGGATAGTGACAGGTGAATGGTTTTTTGAAGAGAGGGCAAAGCGCTTCAAACAATCCAACCTCCTTGGAACTGATGTTGTCAGACAGTCCATCCTACGCAAAGTCCCAGGTAAAAATAAGAACACGCAAGAAAAGTTGTTCTCTGTTTAGGATTATATTTTAACCTAGTTGTCAAAATGTTTTACCAGTTGTGGGTTTTATCCTTCATATTAGAGAGCTCATAGCCTGTGTCAATACTTTTAATGGAGTAATAGATTCTAAGGCCAGAAGGAACCATTGTGATCATCTAGTCCAACCACCTGCATAACACGGGCCACAAGCTTCCCCAAAATAATTCCCAGAACAGATCTATTAGACATTTAATCTAGATTTAAAAGTTGCCAGTGATGAAGAAGCTGCTACAACCCTTGGTAAACTGTTCTAATGGTTAATTACTCTCACTGTTCAAATTTATACCTTATTTCCACTCTGAATTTGTCTAGCTTCAGCTTCCAGCTACTGGGTCATATACCTTTCTCTGCTAGACTGAAGAGCTCATTTTTAAATTTGTTCCCAGTGTAGGTATGTGTAGACTGTAATTAAGTCACTTCTTTACCTTCTCTTGTTAAGCTAAACAGATTGAACTCCTTGAGTTTAATGCTATAAAGTATGTTTTCTAAACCTTTCATCATTATTGTGGATCTTCGCTGAACCCTCTCCAACTCTTCAACATGCTTCTTGAATTCTGTGTCCAATTCTGATGCCCACTATTCCAGTAGTGGTCGCACCAGTGCCAAATACAGAGGTAAAATAACCTTTGTACTTCTACACAAGGTTCCCCTGTTTATGCATTCCACGATCCACTGATTATCCATCGCAACCTCCCTCCCCATCTTTTTCAGATCTGTTGCTTCCCAGAATAGTCACCATCCTGTAAGTATGGCCTATGTCCAGTGTTCCTAGATATATACATTTACAGGTAGCCATAGTAACACATACACTGTTTGCTTGTGCCCACCTTACCAACAATCCAGAAATCTCTGTAGCAGTGACCTGCCCTCTTCATTTATTTACCACACTCTCTGCAAACTTTATCAGCAATAATTGCATGTTTTTCTTCTAGGTCATTACTAGAAGTATTAAATAGCGTAAGGGTGATGAACCAATCTTTGGAGGGTCCCGCTAGAGATATACTCATTCAGTGATGATTTCCCCATTTACAGTTACATTCTGAGACCTATCAGTTTTTCATCCATTCGATGTGTGCCATCTTAATTTTGTATCATTCTAGCTTTCTAAACAAAAAGTTGTGTGGTACCAAGTCAAATGCCTTACAGAAGTCTAAGTCTATTACATCAACACTATTACCTTTGTCAATCAAACTTTTATACCTAAAAAAAAAAAAGTATCAAGTTAGTTTAACAGGATCTATTTTTCATAAACTCATGCTGATTGGCATTAATTATATTACACTCATTTAATTCTTTATTAATTAAGTCCCATATCAGCTGCTTCATTATCGTGCCTGGGATAAATGTCAAACTGACAAGCCTGTAATTACCCAGGTCATCCTGTTTACCTTGTTAAAATATTGGCATAACATTAACTTTCTTTCTAACTTCCCTAATGTTCCAAGAATTATTGAGAATCAATATTAACAGTCCATCAAGCTCCTCAACCAGCTCTTTTAAAACTGTTGGATGCAAATTATCTTGGTAAGCTGATTTAAATTGTCTAACTTTAATTGTTCCTGTTTAACAGTCTCGAGATGCTAGTGGAATGGAGAGTGTTATTGTATGACATGATTACATGGTCCTCCCCTTCCTGCAGAATACAGAAAAAATATTTACTGAAGATTTTTACCTTTCTTCATTATTATTGATAATTCTCCCATTTCCGTTTAGTAATGGAATGATATTATTGTTAGGATTTTTTGTGTTCCTAATATACTTAATAAACTTGTTACTATTCTTAACTTTGCTGGCCATAGATTTCTCCTTGTGTCCCTTTCATTCCCTTTTCAGTTTTCTACAGTTATTCATTACTATCAGCTTTCCCTTTCTTCTGTTTGTTATATCTTCTTTTTTTAAAAAAATTATAGTTGCCTTCTAAACCCAGTGATATTTTTAACCAATATGGCCTTCTTCCTTGACTGTGGCTTCTTTGGCTTCTAGTAAAGTGTTCCTAAACAATTCCCAGTTATCACTGAATTTGATGTATTAGTCAACTTTTTTATTTTGCAGTTGAAGTCTGAAGAGTACCGGATACTTTACAGAATATTGAAAAGAACAGCCTCTCTACCCTGAAGAGCTTACAATTTATATGCGATCTTGATCTAAATAAATATAGACAAATTATTCAGTAGTGCAAGATCTCTCAAATTTAATTTTCTGGATCCTTACATCCAGACATTCCAGCATGAATTATGCTGACCTCTAAACATAAACTATCCATCTTTGCTACTTCTTCGCTCCCCGCCCCCTGAACACAAATTATAATTCTCTGTACTGTACTAAACTTTTTTTTTCTTATTCTGCATGGGGGAACACTCATTAAGTGCTAGATCACAGGCTGTATACCAACTTATTTGCACCTCTTTATTCTAAGGCAACATCTTAACTTTCCCATCACCTAGCTACCTATTACATATGCACAAACATGTTTACACATGGATAATGTGGTCTGCTTCAGTCATACAGCAGGGGATAGAACATATTACATTCCTACATGCCTGCATGTCTCACCTCCACAACAGCATCACCATTTTAAGGATTAAGTTACTTCTGAATACAAAGGTCCCTCTTCTCAGCTGAACTATTTTAACACTTTACCTGCGGGCAACCATCTAAGTACATTGTTTTTTAAGTACAGCCTGTGTTTCTAGGTAGTGTTTATCACGTTCAGCAGCTACGTTACGGTGACTAAGTGTATTTAGGAAGAAGGAGGGCTGGCTGCCATTAAAAAAAAAATAATTACTATGAATTCTGATATTCTACTTGGCAAAATACTGACCTTTCTGGTGCGTGTGCCACCTCAAGAATTATCCATTGGCACATTACTACCATCCTTGGTTTTCTGTCTTTATTTTATGCAAGATCTCAAGATGTATATTTTGTTTATATTGCTGTATTTGTGTATTTATATTTTTGTCAGATGTATTATGAGAAGAAAAAGTAATGTCCAAAGCATTTTATCCACATTTTCCTCTCAGTTGAAAACATTTTTAATGCAGAGAATGTGCTCTTTCTCACTTAACATAGGAAGAGCTACTATATATAAACTGCAAAGTGAGCTTTTTCATGTTCATCCATCACTAAATTTATTTAATTTATTAATTAGCAACAAAGTTGGGGGCATAGTCCAATGGAAATGTTGAAAAACAAAACAAACGAAAAAACCAACAACCCACCTGCATAAAATTTCTAAAATAATTAAACTAAAATTAGTTACTTTTGTGATGCTTTCTAATTTAAAAAAGAAACTGAGCTATGCAAAAATCACTTTGTGATAATCTGAAGAGGTTTTTTATTAGTTAAAAACAGATATTCTATTTGTATCGGATGCGCACTTGGTATATGTTGCCTTTATTTCTCTCAATATTTCTTTTCTCCTTCAGATACTGTTTCTGATAAGAAAGAAGGAGGACAAGCCAAAGATCACACCCAGGAGAATGCAGAACAAAGGCCAGATACCCCAGCTTCCTCCACAAGTGGGCAGAAATCAATATTCAGTGGACCCAAAAAGATAGGGTAAAGTCTTAAACTTTGGAAAATAATTCAAAGTACAGCACCTCTGAGCAGATTTTCTTTTTGAGTCTCTCCAGCTGCTCCCTCTCGTGCTCTCTCTCCCTCTTCCCCTCTCCCTCCTTCCCTCCATCCCTTCTGCTCCTCCATTCCTCCAATATTGCAGATCAGACCAAAATCTCCCAGGGTTAGAAACAATCTGCTTTGAAACAAGTGCTATAATTAGACTTCAGTCTCCTAGGAAATGCAGCTATAATTACCTTTTGCTACAAGATAGCAGCAAAAGGCAATGACAACTATTGGATTTTTCCTCCTGGTAAGAGGTTACTCTTTGAATTTAAAGGGTCTCTGAGTGTGCTTCCACTCTGAAAAATGGTTGTAAAAATGGCACCTTGAAAATCCATGTTTGTTTCCTCTTAGTGGCTTTCACATAAAATTAGCCCAGTTTACAAGTAAAATGATGTTTTGCCCCCAACTTCCAGCTGTGTAAACTCACCTTGTGATCTGAAAGCTATGTTTTCCTTTTATGAATCATCTTCAGCAAATAAAAATAGTGCTTGGGCACATTACGGCCTCAGGGACGTCTGTGCAACCCCATTATCTTTAGAATATTCCCTCAATAAAACGAGTCATAAGGCAACTGAGGCTGCATGTTTGTAAAGAGTGAACGATATATGTGCTGTGGGGATGCATAGTTGTTACTATGGCATACATTGGAACTGATGCATGAGGGGGACAGAACTCAGCTTAACTTTCAGATTGTGGGCTGAGTTAACCAGGCTTGCAATTAGAAAAAAAACTGTTTATTGGTAAATTGAGCACATTTTGACATGGAACATAGATCCTATAGTCACTTTTCATAGGAAAAGCACTTGACTAAGAGTTTGCTAATTACTACTGATTTGAATTGCTATCCAGGTGCATCTATAGCATATGGAGTATGTAAATTATGAGGGCTGTGATGGTCAAGGGAACAGAACAGGGAACCAGACCTCTGACAATCAATCAGGAACATCACTTGATTTTGCCTCATTAACGCTGGATAAAAGAAGCAGCTGCTGCTGCTGAGTACCCCTATGCAGATGAAGGGGATACAGCCTAAGGAATCGGTGGCACTAAAAACTGCATTTAATTACAGTTCATGCAGATAGCAGCCATGGTGAAGGTATACTGAAAATCTGCTTCATTAGTGGAGTGGAGCATTTACCGTCTTTGCTGTGAACACTTATTAGCACAGTAACTAAATGTTTAGAGAACTGATTTATGCCTGTTTCTTGTCTTCCCTTTTTATTGCAATTCACCCCCAAATGGGAAAATCTGCTATGGTTAAAATTTCAGTATTTCAAGTGACAACTCGACTCCAAAGGAGAAAGCTTTATTGCAGAGAAAGCTAGGAAAACACAGGACTTTCCTACTGGGTCAGACCCAAGCATCTCTGAATCCAATATTCTGTCACTGACTTTGGCTCAGTGCAGGGACTCAAGGGGAAAGTGTAAGAAATCCTCACTAGGCAGCTTTGGGGTTACCTATCCTTCATATTAGAACTTTATCGTGGTCTCTCATACTTCAGGTTTGTCTGAATTCCCAGACACAAGGTATCATCCAATAATAATAATATAAAATTATTAATAATTCCTCCAACATTTTATCATTAATCTGCATAACTGGACATTCTCGTTATCCATGTAAAATTTCCAATTCATTTTTGAATCTTGCTGAATTCTTGGCTTCAGCAGCTTCCTATGGCAATGGGTTCCACAGCCTAATTACAAAGAAATATTTTCTTTGATCAGTTGTGAATTTGCTTACTTTTTATTTAATTGAATGTCCCCTTGTTCTTGTGTTGGGAGACAGGGAGAATTGAGGCTCCTGGTCTATTTTCTCTGGCCACTTGTTATTTTGTATGCCTTTATAATGCTCCCTCCTATCTCCTTCTAGGAGAAACAATCCCAGTCTTTTCAGTCTCCATATGAGAGTATTTCTAGGCTGCTAATCATTCTTTTCATCTTCTCTGAACCCCTCTAATTCTGTAGTATCCTCTGTGAGATGGGGCGACCAGTATGGCACACAATATTCTTCTTTAAGTGCTGGTCCCTTTGTATATTCTCTGTGGGTGTACATTCACTCCAGGTCCTTAAGACTGAAAGATTTTTCAACAGCAGTGTCTGTTAGTTCGTGCCTATGCCTTTCAATTCCGTGTACTCTAAACCAACAGGATAACGGGTGGTGTGAACCAAACACCTCCCCAATTCATTTCTACCGCGCATGGTCTCAGACAGAGCCCTCCAGTGCCCACAGCTTCTGCTAGAGTTCCCACCTGAACTCTTTTGTTTCTCTGGTACATAATTTTTTCTTAGCTAGTTAGTAGGACAGTCGATTAATCACAGTTAACTCATGCAATTAACTTAAAAAATTAATCATAATTTAAAAATTAATCATGATTATTTGCAGTTTTAATTGCACTGCTAAATGATAGAATAACTATTTAAATGCATTTATTATTTTTGGTATATATTTCTTCATTTTCATTTTCATTTCATTTTCTTCAATCAAATATATTGATTTCAATTACAATGCAGAACACAAAGTGTACAGTGCTTGCTTTATATTATTATTTGTATTACAAATATTTGCACCGTAAAAATGAACAGAAAAATAGTATTTTTCAATTCACTTCTTACAAGTACTGTAATGGAATCTTCATCGTGAAAGTGCAACTTACAAATGTAGATATTTTTTTTTGTTACATAACTTCACTCAAAAACAAAGCAATGTAAAACTTTAGAACCTGCAAATCCACTCAGTCCTACTTCTTGTTCAGCCAATTGCTGAGACTAACAAGTTTGTTTACATTTGTGGGACATAATGCTGCCTGCTTTTTAATTTACAATGGCACCTGAAGGTAAGAACAGATGTTCGCATGGTACTTTTGTAGCTGGCGTTGCGAGGTATATACATGCTGTATATGCTAAACATTCGTAGGCCCCTGCAAGAGTCAAGACTATGCATCAGACTTCTCAGCAGTGCACGAAGCATATGAAAGGTTCCTACCCGTTATCCAGTCCGCACATGTCTAACTCATATCAGACAACATGACTAGTGTATTTTGTGTAAACAAAGAGGAAGAAATGAAGTCTGCCCCACTCTGCGTGGAAGCAGTCACGTTCTGGAACTGGTGCATCTAGCATCAGATAACCTCCTTGGAAGCGCACCTCCTGGAAGCAATGGACACCTCAGCAGACAGCCTAAGCAGGCATTTCCACCAGGATCACAAGTGGGAGCTCTATTCTTCAGTGATGCAGGACATTTTCTTCAGTGATGCAGAGCTTTCCCATTGTGGGACCTCTTTACAACCTAAGCAAACAAGAAATGCCTACAGCTTCTGAGTGCCCACAGGGGTAACTGCAGGACAATGCCTTTCTGGTACAGTGGTCAGATCCAGTAATGTATCATCTATTATCCCATGTCTTCAAGAAGTCAAAGTAGGACAAGACAACAATAATCCTGGCAGCCCCTTGGTGGCCAAGACAATTTGGTGGCCTTTCATTCGTACATCTGTACCTGTTCCTGACCCTACTGCCTTGGAACAGGGGGCAGAAGCAACCATACAAACCCAGCCTCCCTCCATCTGGTTCTTAAAGAGAAGTTGTGCTCTGAACAGGTACAATCCATCCTTAGCAGCAAGAAGCTCTCTACAAGGAAGTGCTATTCTGCCAAATGGAAGTGGTTCTCCATCTGCTGTCAACAGTAGCTTACATCCAGAAGCTCTGAGATCCCTTTTATTTTGGACTGTCTTCTCTCCTTGAAGATGTTGGGCCTGACTGTCAATTTGTTGAATGTGCATCTAGTAGCTATCTAAGAGGGCCAGAAGAGAAAAACAAGGAGTATTAGCTTACCAATGAGTAATCCTCTGTGATAAATAGTTCTGCAGTATGTTTCTGTCACTGATTATGGGAGATTGATCTTATAACTGGATGATCAGAGCAAAGCACTTTCTACAATTGCCATGGATGATTTTACACAGCAAATTTAACTAAAGGTGTCTTAGCAGGCACAGCAGTAGCCAGCTTCAGACCCCCCAGATTCCTGACATAACCCAAGACATTTTTACTTGGTGCTTGGAGAGGGAGTGGGACTGAATGACAAAACTCTGCTCTTGTCACAACACAATTCTCTTCCACTTCCCCTTTTCATCATCTCCTCCTTTTCTGTCTCCTTTACATTATGCTGTTTTCCCATTCTTCTCCCATTCCCTCAGTCTTATCCCTTCTTGCTCCTCTCCTCTCTCCTTTCCTATCTCATTACCCACCTATTTCACCCCCAACAAATAAAGAGAAAACAAAAGGAACTAACGTGTGCCATCAGAACTACTACTAGCTGAGGTTGTCACTGTGACCACATTGATTGTGTGTCATACCGAAGGCCCTATTTAATTTACAATATTGCAAGAATTGCAGATCCCACAATATTAGGCTGCTGCTTCAATTTTATTAGCCATCCAGGGCTGACAGCAGGAGCCCTGGCTGCCAGCCACCTGGGGGTTGACAGCGGGCGCCTGGCTGGGCACCTTCTGTCAGCCCTGTGCATTAATGATTGTAATATAGTTGCAGCAAAATGTCTGGTTATCAAAAAAAAATTAGAAGGCATAATGTGATACTTGACTGTTTATATTGTTCCAGCAAATTTTTCTTTAACAAATAGGTCTTCTTTGGCTTTTCCAAATTACTGCAATTAATATAGGTCTGTTGTTACTTTTCTGCAATTTTCCATGTTTTCTCCGCAACTTAGCCACAATTATTTGACAGTCATCCTGCTATTCAAGTAGGGCCTTAATCATGCACCTTTCTGCCTCCATTTTTTTTTCTTTTTAGTTTGTAAGCTCTTTGGGGCAGGCTCTATATCATCTTTTGTGTTGGTACAACTCCTGGCATGCTTTGAGTGCTACTATAATACACATGACACTATTATTATTTATGTGAGTCAGAGAGAGAGGTGAGCGTTTTACTAAACCTCTTACTGCCTCTTCCATTTTTGACCTCAGCAATACTTAAAAACACAAAGCCACTAGAATCACAGCATGGGGCTATCAGAACCGTTGCCTGCTCTGTTTTCTAACAGTAAAGATCTCACAAAAGCAACATTGGCTTAAGTGTTGTGTGCATTACATTTTCACCCTGTTTTATTTTTTTAATTTATGCTCCTCAGGAAGGCCATCAGGGCAGCGACCAAAGGAGAAATCGGCAATGTGAAAGCTGAAGATGGAAGAAGCAGCAGTTCAGATGCTGATGCCCAAAGTTTACGCAGTGTCAGGTCAACTCCCTGCTCTGACAGGTAAGGGACAGAGAAGTCTAATGATAGCTCAGAGCTTGATCCAGAAAGGCGCGGAGCAGTCCCATGTAGACCTTTGCACTCTTGAGTGCTCAGCACTACTAGAGCTGGTTGAAAAACATCAACATTTTTCAGGAAAGTTTTTTGTCCTTTTTGGTCAATTATTTTGGCCAACTCTGCTCAGCTCCTTGAAAAATGATGCCTGTAGTCAGTCAAGCATAAAGCTGACAGCAATATCTAAAATGGGCAACATGTCAGTTGAGCTCTTAAAATGTTTCACTTCCATAGTCTTTCCATAATTATTCTGATTATATCTAATTGAATTCCTTGATCAGTTTTTTCTGCTATAAGAGACCTCTGTTTTTGCCCATTTACAAACAATAGTACTGTTAAGTATTAATTAACCCGATGCCCATGTGTTGAATGGAGATTTTGTAATGTGCAAAAATAAATCCAGAATTTGGCCAACGGATATCTACTACTTTTCTTATCTGATAAATTATGATGGATACAAATTGTTTTCACTCAGTGTTTATTGTTTCACCTGCCTAGAAATCTTATGATGTGGATTGAAAAATAATGTAATTTCACTTTATGCTCAAATGGAAATTTCCAGTATTGTTCAGCAACTCAAAACATATATACAGTAGCACTTGAACACTTCCATGGGTTTGTTTTCCTTATTTCCCACAAGTGGAAATACACCATCCCCACTGACATGAACTCTGGTGGTGTTGGGGGCTAAGGGTGAAACTAATTCCAGTGTCCGGGGCTTTCCCTAAGAATGGTCTGCTGCCAACTCCTGTGCTGGTATCTTTAAATAATTTAATTATTCCTGAGCCAGCCATAATAGATCAGGGTTACACATAGCTTTGGATATCTGAAGTGATGGGAATTCCATAGTCTCCTGGAGCAGTTTGTTCTATTAATAACAAGAACAGTTATGCAACTGTAAGTAAATTTTCTGTGCTGCTCCTTACTGCTTGTTCTGTCTTCATTATCTAGTGGGAGCAATTGATCCCACTGCTCTGTAACATGTTTTCTTAACATATTGCAAGACTCGTTCCATAAAAA
This sequence comes from Dermatemys mawii, assembly GCA_007922305.1. Classification (NCBI taxonomy): domain Eukaryota; kingdom Metazoa; phylum Chordata; order Testudines; family Dermatemydidae; genus Dermatemys; species Dermatemys mawii. The sequence goes on along the minus strand of ML677385.1, from coordinate 7,388,221 downwards.
GACAATAGAATGAACAGAGAACACCTGAAAGTACTTTTAAAAATTAATAATAATTTTTTGTTAAGCAGTGAGTTTTTCTGGCTGTTTAATGGGGCTGGGCAAGGCCTGCAGCCCCTTGGTGCACTGTGATGGTCATTCCAAACAAGCAGTCACAAGCCACTAGATTTTGTAGCGCTCAGCCCTCGCAATAAGGGTAAATGGGCACATAATAAACTGCTGTAAATTGTCATACCTCAAGGGAGTCCTACATCAGCACCTGATTGTGATGAGGTCTGTCAGGCTTTCTCTGTCTCCTGCTGGAGGCATCAGCACTTCGACACTTGTTAGCCAAGGAAAATCCACTCAGACCAGGTGACCAACAAGACAGTCCTCCAGAGGCCTAGAAGGGCCAAGAGAAATATTGGCCAGTGAAGAACCAGGCAGCCAGTTAAAGAAGGCATGCCTGCTTTTTGTCAGGGGCAAAGCTGGGTGAGACTGGTACAGAGTAGGAGTTCCTCAGGGCTAACCCAAGCGCAGGCCACGGTCTCGACTTAAGCGCTGCAAATAAGCACTTACATTTCAGATTTTGTTTTCCTTCTCTTTGTCTTAAGGCGCAGACAGTCAAATCCTGAGGTGCTGTTTTGTGAAACGAATGTTTAGAGACTGATGCAGAGTTACAGCACAGGCTATAGGCGACAGACCCTAGCAGACTCAGGTGGGAGGGCCTGCAATACCAGGTGTGGCCCTGAAGAGGGCACTGCAGAGCAGCCCCACTTTCTACTCCACTGTATGCAGAAAAATGCATAATGAAATCCAGTGTTTGGGAACTGAAATTAGGTAAACTCAGAATAGAAACAAATTGCAAATTATTAGCAGATGGGGTAATTAATCATTAGAACAACTTACCAGGGTACGTGGTGGATTGTTCTTCACTCGAAGTCTTTAAGTCAAGACTGGATGTCTTTCTAAAAGATGCTATAGCTGAATCAGAAATTATGGACTTGATGTAGAAATGATTGTGTGAGGGTCTTAGGCCTGTGTTTTGCAAGAGTGCAGACTAAATGATCATAATGGTTTCTTCTGGCCTTCAACATTCATAGATTTTAAGATCTGGCCATTTATTCTGGTGCATGAAATAGGACATAAGTTCTTTTGAAAATCTGGCCCCAGATGATGGGGGAAAAATACTGCCACAATATTTGTGTTCTTCTGAGAATAAACATAAAATGGTAGTTTTTTCAAATATAAAACTTCCAAGCCAATTAAATGAACAGTGGCTTGAATATTAATCTCCTTGGCAGCATCCTGACGAGTTCATTGTGAATGATATTAGGTGAAAAGAACATCATGATAATTGATGAATGACGGATGAATCCTGTTATTTAAATAAGCAACCTATTTCCCTCCTGGCTTTTGATTTATTGACTATAGCTATTAATTGTACTACAGGAGGTGAAAGATTGATGTTTGCAGTCTCCCTGAACTCTTCCCAATCTGCTTTTATCCACTCTGAACAGATCTCATTAGCCAGGCCAACTTTAAAGTCAACTCTTGTCTAGAATCCAAATGCAGTTTCCTTTAGGTAATGGGACCTTATATACACAGCCATGAAGTTTTATTAAAACAGATGTGGACTCTTTGCTGTTTCTTTTTTGTTTTGTACCTTTTATTTTTTTCTCCTTAACTGGAAGGATTGGAGTGACAGAGAGTTTTGCTTTCAAGAATCCGACTATCTTACTGCTTAGCACTGGTACCATGCAGTGTCCATAAATAGAACAAGAAGTAGATCATGCACTTCATTAAAGTTCCCTTCTGTAGTATGTGTTTTGCAAAGCGGGCAGAATAGACTTTGCAGTGGGTGTTCAGATATGCTGCAAGGAGCATGGCACAAAAGGTGAGGCTGTGTCTAGCCTACAAGCCACAGGTGTGAGTCTCCTGCTTGTGTACACATACTCTCACTAACTCCCATCGAGCTAGCATGAGTTTAAGTAGCCGATTAGTAGGGATAGTGGCTATAGAGGCATGGATTAGCCAGACCACGTACACATCTGCCTGAAACTGATGGATATGTGCTCAGCATGGCTAAACTGTCCCTGTTCTGTTGTAACCCGTACTTCTGTGGCTACAAAAGGACTACAAGCTATCTAAAATCCTACCTGCCACATGGGGCCACAACAGTGGTACCCCTAACACACCCAGCAATATCGTCAATCTATCCAGCCACACACTCAGGACAGACTCTTCTGCCAGGCTATCTCGAGAACTCTCATTCTGCCCCACCATCCCCACGAATAAGATACAATTCTGCGGTGATCTGGAAGCCTACTTTCGCCATCTCAGACTCAAAGAATACTTTCAAGATAACATAGAACAGCGCACTGATACACAGACACCATCCCATCAGCAGCACAAGAAGAAGAACTCCACATGGACTCCTCCTGAGGGTTGAAATGACAGTCTGGACTTATACATAGAATGCTTCCGCCGACATGCACAGCCAGAAATTGTGGAAAAACAACATCGCCTGCTTCACAACCTAAGTCGTGCAGAACGCAATGCTATCCACAGCCTCAGAAACAACCCTGACATCATACTCAAAGAGGCTGATAAAGGAGGTGCTGTTGTCATCATGGACAAGTCTGACTACCAAAAGGAGGCTACCAGACAACTCTCCAACACCACTTTCTACAGGCCACTTCCCTCAGATCCCACTGAGGAATATACTAAGAAACTGCACCATCTACTCAGGACACTCCCCACAGTAACACAAGAACAAATTAACATACCCTTAGAGCCCCGACTGAGGGTATTCTATCTATTACCCAAGATCCACAAACCTGGAAATCCTGGACGCCCCATCATCTCGGCATTGGCATTCTCACTGAAGAATTATCTAGATATGTGGACTCTCTACTCAGACCCTACGCCACCAGCATTCCCAGCTATCTCCATGACACCACCGACTTCCTGAGAAAACTACAATGCATTGGTGACCTTCCATAAAACACCATCCTAGTCACCATGGATGTAGAAGCTCTCTACACAAACATCCCACACAGAGATGGAATACAAGCTGTCAGGAATAGTATCCCTGATGATGACACAGCACAAGTGGTTGCTAAGCTCTGTGACTTTATCCTCACACACAATTATTTCAAATTTGATGACAATATTTACCTCCATACCAGTGGCACCGCTCTGGGCACCCGCATGGCCCCACAGTATGCCAACATCTTTATGGCTGACCTGGAACAACGCTTCCTCAACTCTCATTCACTCACGCCCCTCCTCTATCTACGCTACATTGATGACATCTTCATCATCTGGACCCATGGGAAAGAAACTCTGGAAAAATTCCACCATGATTTCAACAGCCGCCACCCCATCCATCTCAGCCTGGACCAGTCTACACGAGAGGTCCACTTTCTAGACACCACGGTGCAAATTAATGACGGCCACATCAACACCACCCTATACCGAAAACCTACCAACAGCTATGCCTACCTTCATGCCACCAGCTTCCATCTCGGGCACACCACACGATCCATTGTCTACAGCCAAGCACTGAGGTACAATCGTATTTGCTCCAACCCCTCAGACAGAGAACAGCACCTACAAGATCTTCACCAAGCTTTCTCAAAACTACAATACCCGCACAAGGAAATAAGGACACAGATCAACAGAGCCAGACGTGTACCCAGAAGCCTGCTGCTGCAAGACAAGCCCAAAAAAGAAAACACCAGAACACCACTGGTCATCACCTACAGTCCTCAATTGAAATCTCTCCAACGCATCATGAGTGATCTACAACCCATCCTGGACAACAATCACTCTCTTTCACAGGCCTTGGGAGGCAGGCCAGTCCTGGCCCACAGACAACCCGCCAACCTCAAGCATATTCTCACCAGCAACAGCACGCCGTGCCATAACTCCTCTAACTCAGGAACCAATCCATGCAACAAACCTCGATGCCAACTCTGCCCACATATCTACACCAGCAATACCATCACAGGACCTAACCAGATCAGCCATACCATCACTGGTTCATACACCTGCACATCTACCAATGTAATATATGCCATTATGTGCCCGCAATGTCCCTCTGCTATTTACATCGATCAAACTGGACAGTCCCTACGAAAAAGGATAAATGGACACAAATCAGATATCAGGAATGGCAATATACAAAAACCTGTAGGAGAACACTTCAATCTCCCTGCACACACCATGAAAGACTTAAAGGTCAGCATTTTGCAGCAAAAAAACTTTAAGACCAGACTGCAAAGAGAAACTGCAGAGTTGCAATTCATTTGCAAATTTGACACAATCAATTTGGGACTGAATAGAGATTTTGAATGGCTAGCTAACTACAAGAGCAGTTTCTCTTCTCTTGCTGTTCACACCTTCAGTTCAGCTGCTAGAGGAATACACCACCCTCCCTGATTAGAGATAACAGCTGGTTCAGCCTCATTATCCTGTTATCTTTAACCTGGTTCTTGCCTACCTATTTATACCTGCCCCTGGATACTTCCACTGCATGCATCCGATGAAGTGGGTATTAGCCCACAAAAGCTTATGCTTTAATACTTTTAGTTAGTCTTTACAGTGCCACAGGACTCTTTGTCACTTCTGCAATTCCAGACTAACATGGCTACCCCTCTGATTCTTGATTTGTGGCTACACTGTAATTTATACTTGTACTAGCTCAGTCAGAGCTAGTGTGCATACGTGTGCACTAGCAAGGGACTCACACCCTGAGCTTGTGTAGATGTAGCCTTAGACTATGTCTATGGTGCAAGTTAAGGTGTGATTATAGCACAAGTAGGCGTACCTGTGCTATCTTTAATTATGGGTGGCAAAGGTAGTGTAGATGTGGCAGCACTGGCTAGCAACCAGAGTACATGTCCAGAGACCCTAGCAGACTTCTGGTCTGGTTTCTAGTCCATGCTGGCATGTCTACACTACTATAGCTATCTGTTCTGACCAGGTTAAAGCTAGCATGAGTGTGTCTACTGGGCTGCAATTTCACCTTCACCTGCAGGGTAGACATATCCTGGGTGGGGGGAGTTAAACATGAGGACAAACTTACAGGTACTCATCCGAACCTTCAATAGTACTTTTCCCTTTGGGCTTCATCTAAAATAGCGGTGCCCAACCTTACTACAGAGGAGGGCAACATGAACCTGAGAGCAACAACCTTGTGTGGGCCAGACACATTCTACATATTTTAATAAGACGTAAAGTCACCTGTATTGATTTATATTTTAAATTCAGCTTGTTTCCTATGTATTTAAACAGCTTGTTTTTATGTACAGTACTGTCTATTTACACACTTGTGTAAACTAAAATGATATAAACATGAAGACAAAATGCTAATGAATTGGCCATTAGTATATTGTGTTGAAGCAGGCCCTGGGCATTAGAAATGCTCTGGTAGGCTGTAGGTTGGTCTAGACATCAGGTAGTTGCCTCTACCAGAGGCAAAATTCAGGATTTCTCTGATCAGTGTTGATTCAGCATGGCAATTTTTACAATCCAAATCAGTATCAATAGAGCTACTAAAGGCACATCTTGACATGTCTGTGTGTTCAGGAGGGGACTCTGTCTGGATGACTGAATTACCTCACTGCCTATAGGAAAGGTTGAATTCATTGAGATAGTGGTGTCTGCAATGACTAAGGAGCAGCTCATGTTGATGCTTACTGTATAGTATCTTCTTCATATTTTATCAGATTAAAAAAGTAACAATGCCACATACATAAGGTACATTTATTATGTATACTCTGTTGTTAATTTAAAGAGTTAAGTACTTTTTTTTTTTTTTTTTTTTTAACAATTAGTATCAAAATCTCTCTTAACCATCCTATACATCTGCTTGGAATTGCAAAATAATCATCATCATCATCATCTTAAAAAAAATCTTAAACAGCTTCTTCAAACATCAAGGATGTCCTGGATTTTTCTCTGTTGCCATTTTTTGATAAATTGGCCTCCTTTTTCAGCTGCCTTGCCAAACCAAACAATAGTCAACAAAGGGGAAGGAAGAAAAGAATGTGAATATGCTCTCACTCCCTTTGGTTTAGGGAAAGCTCCTCTGGTCTGAGAGCCATGATGTCATGAGCTCCCTTCTTCCACTGGCTTACCTCACCCCAACAAAGATACATGGATATTTGACAATTCACTGTGAGGCTGCGGAAGATCACATCTGACATAAATGGTAAAAGAACCAAGGTCTCCAAAATCAAGACCTAAATTTCATTTACTTAGCCACCCTGCCCTTTCGGACTGAATGACACCAATCTATGGGCTTGGCTAACGCACTGGTAACAACTCCTTTAACTGCAGAACTGCTTCCCTTCCCAGGGTATGTCTACACTGGTGCTGGTACATGCAATTTCTGGCTTGAGTAGAAATACTCATGCGTGGTCTGTTCAAGGTAGCAGGCTTAAAACAGAAGTGTATCCATAGTTGTGTGAGCTGCAGGACAGTTGAGCCACCTGAGTATGATCTCATCCAAGACTCTAGGTGCAGAGCTGTCCCATGGATAGGGCAAATTGGGGCGACTGCTCTGGGCCCTGCACTTTGTAGGGGGGGCTGATTTGACCCTGGCCCCACACCCCCTTAGGGCCATCCCTGCCAGGTGCATATTTGGGCCCTGGCCACACCACAGTGACTGTTCTTCTGTTTTTAGCACACTAGCTAGATTAGAGCTAGCATGGGTATGTCTTCTCAAGCTGGAAATTACACCTTCTGACATCTTAGACATGCCCAGAGCCAGGAACAGAATCAACAAATCCTGATTCTCAGTGTTTCACCACTGTCTAGCAAATAGTTGTGTAAACAAGTGGCAAAATAGGTCACATTCCCCTGTAGCAGTTGACTGAAACAGAGATAAAGGAGGAAATATGCTCAAGTAGCAGAAGTCTCTATTGCGTGTCTGAAAGTCCTGGTTTCAAATCCAGTTGATGATTCATATTAGATGTTCTTATGGTTATACATTACAGAATTTGTTTCTCTAGCTTTCTTTTTGAACAACTTTTATTTTTAATTCACATAGTGAGAAAACATCCTAAAGAGCAGGTTTATTAGTTAAAATCCATTACAATCTTTCAGTTATGGTGTGACATTCTGGTTATTTTGTATTGCAAGTTTGAAAGTTGAGAGGTCTGAGAATCCAAACCCAACAGCAACACTAGAATACAGTTGACACAGAATAGTTTTAGCTTTCGTTCCTAGCAGTACTGAGTCAGTGAGGGGGAGAGAACCCTAAAAATTATTCTTTCATGTGAACTTTTCACAAATACGTAAAGATAATGGAGCCATCTCTGAACTAAAATCCAGGTGTCTTCAGTACATAAGTCACCTCGCTGTTCCTAAAATATTTAATTTTCTTTGGGATAACAGAGTATTTTAGTCTTACATTCACAGATAAGCCATCAAAGTGCTTTTCTTATTAAGGGGCATTAAACTCTCCCAATAAGATATGTTCAGTCTGGTCTCATTAATCTATATTCTGACTTAAGTTACTAAAGGGACATGAGCTGTCAGTCAACAGTTTTGTTCCTCAGTTCAGCAGTAGCTCTTATAAAAGTCTCCAATGTGACAAAAGGGGTTTTCAGTGTAGTTATTCAAAACATGATATGACAGGATAAACCAAGCAAAGGTGTCCCTCATGTGTCATGTCTAGCATTAAGGGACTGCCAACGTACCCCTGAAGATTTATTAAGCAGACTAGGGCATTTTGTTTATGTGGGTGAAAATGTCAGTTCAGTTCAGCAATGTTTTCCCTCCGTCACCTTTTTTTTGTTATCCCACTCTCTCCTATGATCAGGTTTTTTTGGTGGCAGGGACTGGAGTTACTGTATTAGTGCCCATTTAGAGATGATAACACTGCTGAGTATTAATAATCAGATTCCTGTATTCTGAACGCCGTTTCTTTCTGTCAGTTTTGTTGATTGACTATAAGATTGTAAAAAAAAAAATAAATGGTGTGATTTCACTAGTGAGCTGAATCATGTGGGAATTGCTGGCCTGTTCAGGCCAGGAACTCTTAGTACAAGGTAACTGGGACAGTACAGAGCACTGTCCTGCCTGAGGAGCGGACAGACAAACAGAGGGAGAGGTTTGGACCAGTTGAGTCAGCTGACTCACCTGGAGTGTCTGTTGGCACTGAAAGAATCTGCAGGTGCATCATGTTTCAGTAACTTCTATTGCAAAGCAAAGAGGAGAGTGATGGGGAATGCCATTGCAGAACCAATAAATCAGCTGCTGGAGCTAAGAGTACTTATGAAATAAACAGGCAGGAAAACAAATCTTGTGCAGTTCTTGGATTACATTAATGCTGTATGCCAGAGACATGTTTAAAATGTTCCTAATTCTGAGAACAAATGCATCAAGCAATGTATACAGACAATATCTCCAACCTACCATCACCTAATTCTTCCCTTCCATGCCACCAGATATAGATTCATAGTTTCCATCTGGTATTTGTAGCTCATCCATCGCTGGAATAGATCATGTGTAGGGTAGATGGTACAAGATAGTTCTAGTAAACTTTGTTTCCTATTTTTCCCACTTGCTGTGTTGCCAGTGTTTTGAAAGCAGGGATCTGTTTGTCCCGTCTCCTCAGGGGGAGCACTCTTTCGCTGAACAACAATGACCCAGAGACCCTTCCCGGCAACATGAAAGGCACAGTGAGCTCTGGGTACCGAAGCAATGCCTCCACTCCAGTCCATCCGAGGTCTCCAGCACTGAGCACACGCAGCATGACTTCAGATTATGGCAAGGTAAATGTGGCAATGCTACTAACTACGCACATCTCCCCTTCAGACATCACTGACCTCACAACCATACACACCACAGTGAACATCTGATCAGCTTGCAAGGCTAAGCCTGCCAAAGATAATGCTATTTATTCCTTAATCTTGTTATGACAAGTGACAGTCTCTCACCATAATGAAATTTGTTAAACTCACTATCAGTGACCTGGTTTTTGGATTGATAAACATTTTTCTCATTCTAAATTGTTCTGTTATTGACCGTTATTACTTAAATGTTAACAATTACAACTTAAGATGTAATGGCACATCCACATCCATAAGTTTCCACAAGATTTTAAATTAACCCAAGGGATGCTGTGAAGGGAAATACTGAAGGAAAATAGTGAGAGGATAGCAGAAGGAATTTGACAGGAGAGGCAGGTAAGCAACCAGCTGAGAGAAACTGAGTCACAGGAGTTCAAGTTTGAAGGCTTTGTTGACCTCAGGAGCCTGGTACAGGTGTGAAGGACCTGCTTCTGTAGAGGGTACTGTGCAGAGCTCCAGGCAGGTGGGACTTTAAAGCTGCTCCCAAAGCTCCTCTGGCTGGTACTGGGCATGAAAGGGAACATCCAAGCGGTTTCTGGGTCTAGCTTTTTAAATGTCTTTTTGTACCTTTGTCCAGGATTAGTGATCAAAGGGTCAGTTGAGAATTGGATGCTGTGCTAAGCTCTCTAAGGCCCTGAGAGGAAACACCACCTTTTTCTTCAGAGAGGTATTACCATATTCGAGAGTGCCATATCAGCCTTCCCTGGCAGGGCCTACGCATGACGGCAGAGTGAATGAGAGGAAGGACCCTCTCCTTTCTTCCCATAAATGAACTTCTGTTCTGGGGAAGGATATTGGTGTGGTGTTTCTTCTGGGATAGTGAGTCTTTCCAAAGATTTCTCTCCTTCATTCAGGACAAGCTTGATCTGTAGTACTAACGAATCTCTGTTGCGCAAATGCTAGGTTGCTGAGCGGTTCCATCGCAGTCAGGTGCTCTCCTCACATTTCCAAACGTGTCCTGATTTTTGAACAACAGTGTAGTGAAGCAGAGAAACTGCCTGTCAGCATGTAAGGGGTTGAAGAGAGCCTTTGGGTCCAGCTGGCCTCACCTCGTTCCACATGCAGCCACTTCCAGGCCTGGAGGGGAGAGATTAGGAGGGAGTATGGCTCAGTTTCGGGATGGTTGTCAAAGAGGCAGAAGTTAGCTGCTTCCCTACCTGAGGGAAGGCTCACTAGCCTGCTATCCAAAGTAGCCACCATGAACCAAGCACCATATGCCTGGCCAAAAGAGGCAGAGAAAGAGGTATAGGAGCACCCAGCTTACAAGGAACCTGGGTGTCCAAAGCACTGAGGCCTTGAGGGGTTCCTGCCCCGCTAAACTTATGACTGCCCTGCCAGAGGAAGCAGGGTCTGCAGCAGGACACCGCCCAGGATCCTCATGGGGGCAATATTAGAGACAAGCATCACAGGAACCTGTACTATAGGGGCCACATCCCAAACTGAAGGGGAAACAGTAGGAAGTAGCCCAGGGCAGCGGACATAGACTCCCCCCGTGAGAGTTCCTCTACTCAGCAGTTGACTTACACAGGGCCATGGAGTGGGAGGGCCTGGGTCCCACTACCCTCCCTCTTTAAAGATTGAGGCACCCTGACCACAGAAGCAGGGGGCAGGAAGTCTTGCACTCCAACCAGTAGGCCAACTGGCCTTCCAAGCCCCCCTGTTACAAATATTCTTACGTTAATCTCTGCTTTGTTGCTTTTAAAAAAAAAATGTCGGGACCTGATAAAGAACCGATAGCTGTTACAAGACATCTGTTTACAAGCGAAGATGTGTGTGTGCAGGTATTGAAGGTGCTTGGCAGGAATACAGTCTTTTAGTACAATTGTATTTCACATAGTTCTCTTGTGTTGGGTAAAAGATATAACCCCCATCAGTCATTTAGCAGGGCAATGTGATCAATGAAATTGCTCTTACTGATGCTTAATTAGTACAAATTCCTAACATTTATGGAGGTTTCTCATTCCAAAATTGCCTTACAATGTTTTATAGCAGCTAATTATCCTGATTTCCACATCAGTCCAATAGAGATGTCAGAAGCACAGGCTGCAATCAAGATGCTGAAAAACAACAGAGCTGAGGTTGATGATCAAATAACAGCAAAAATGCTAAGTGCACATGACATTACCAGACTAAGGAAACTGGCAAAGCTCTTCAGTGAAATCTCAGAAAAAGAGACTACCCATCGACCATTGGGAACATGGGTTAATTGTCAGACTGCCCAAAAGGGTGATCTTACTGACTGTAACAATTGGAGAGGAGTCACACTGCTCTCTTTGTAGGGAAAATCTTCTTTATTGCAAATACTACAACTGCACACAATGAAAGAGACAGTGGATGAAATGCTTAGGGAAGAACAGATTGGATTTAGGCCCAAGTGATCATATGTGGTTCAGATATTCACACTGAGGACTGTAGTAGACAAACAAATACAGTGCCAGACTTCCCCTTACCAATTTCGTAGATATTTTTTCAAAAGTTATTTGACAGCTTTTATAGGCATACATTGCAGAATATTCTTCAGTCTTGTGGAATTCCAGCTAAAGTCGTCGTCGTCATCATCATCATCATCATCATCATCATCATCATCACAGCATCGTACAGTGAAGCAAAATGTTATGAAAGGGTGAAAAACCAAATGGAGTGGTTCATTGTGGATGCTGGCACATCTCTGCTATTGTTTTGCATCACCATAGACTGAATAATGAAGATGTGCGTTAGCAACACAAACACTGGCATGTCATGGGTAATGGCAAATGCCTAGAAGACCTAGACTTTGCTGATGATATCGTGCTATTGAGCAACACTCCTGAGAACCTGTGAGGGCAGATGCCTTTGCAAAGGCCAAGCAGGGCTGAAAATCTGTTACATCAAAACAAACATTCTTGAAATCCAGACATCAAGCAGTAATATCATAATAGAAGGCAAAAACATGAAGAAAGTAGGAACGTTCATTTACCTGGGCAGTACTATACTAGTAGGGTTGCCAATTTTGGTTGGACGTATTCCAGGAAGTTTCATCATATGACATAATCTTCAATTAAAGATTACTCTTTAGTTCCTGGAGATTCCAAGACAATCTTAGGGGGTTGGCAACCCTATATACTAGTCAAGCGAGACCTCAGGAAAGAAGTGACTCAAGACTAGGAAAGGCATCCACAGTAGTCACTAAACTTGACAAACTATGGAAATTAAAGATGTACATTACCAAAACAAAACTGAGAATGTTCAACTTAAATGAAATCTCAGTGCTAGCATGCAGCTACGAGAGCTGGTGAGCTATTAAAATGTTAGATAAAATACTAGATGCTTGGAAATTAAGGGTACGTCTACACTACCCGCCGGATCGGCAGGCAGTGATCAATCTATCAGGGATTAATTTATTGCATCTAGTGTAGACGTGATAAATTGATCCCCAAGCACTCTTCCCATCGACTCTGGAACTCCACTGCCGTGAGAGGCAGAAGCAGAGTCTATGGAGGAGCAGCAGCAGTTGACTTGCTGCCGTGAGGACGCCCAGGTAAGTTGACCTAAGATATGTTGATTTCAGCTACGCTATTTGCATAGCTGAAGTTGCGTATCTTAGGTCAAACCCCCGCACCGCAGTGTAGACCTGACCTATGTGTCAAAAGATTCTGGGCATCGGACGGAGAGACTTTAGCACCAATGAAAAGATGAAACAGATCACCGGCAAGCAGCTTATCTCCATTAGAATCAGAAGGAAGTATTGAGCGTATTTGGGGCAAATACTCCAGTTGCCAACACCCAGACTCCCACATGAAGCTTTTATGTGGAAACCAACTAGTTTGAGGAAGCAAGGACACCTATGAGAAATCTTAAGAACAACCACTAGCAGAGAGGGAAGAACAGCTGATTCCAACAGTATACAGCAAATCGAAACAGCAACTAGTGACAGAGGGATGGAAGAGACTAGTTTCTGCCCTGTGCACACACATTGATCTGAGAATTATGTAATAATAATTATCTTTCATTAATGTTTTCAGGAGGATCACTATCCTTGAGATTTGTCTGATCTTAGATTTTGCAATGACTGCAGCCTTTGTACTAGCACTGACTGTGATTTCCTATTTTAACTTAATCCCACCTGACACTTAAGTGTTTCCTGAAGTGTGTGTGTGTGTGTGAGAGAGAGAGAGAGAGAGAGAGTGCGAGAGTGCGCGCACGCACAAGAGAGCAGGCTTTGTTCTATGACTACAGGGGAGTTAATGAGCCACTTCACCTTGAATGGTCCCTTAGAATATGTGTTGACTACTTATGCTAAACAATCTGTTCCACCTTGCATTTACCTGTGATGCTTAGAGTACCTTTCCCATACCTGGAGAAGAGCTCTGAATAATTCAAAATCTTGTCTCTCTCACGAAGAGAAGTTGGTCCAGGAAAAGATATTACTTTTCCGACCTTGCTTCTATGTGTATACAGATATATGCAGCGTAGTTGTAGCGTTGTTGGTCCCAGGATATTAGAGAGACAGGGTGGATGAGACAATATTTTTTCTTGGGTCAGCTTCTCTTGGTGAGAGTGAGAGAAAAGCTCTGTGTAGCTCAAAAGCATCTCTCTCTCTTACCAACATAGAATGGGCCAACAAAAGATATTACTTTCTCTGTATATAGATAGATATAAATCCCCTATTACATGTTACGCAGGTTTTTTTTTTTAACTGGACTAACTACAGATTGGCAAACTTTTGAGATTCACTCTGTCCATCAAGATAGTTTCTTGTTCTGTTTTTTATTCTCCCGCACTTAGAGTACTATCTGTGAAACTGATTGACTAGTGGCTTAAATATTTACTATGCATATATTTTAATTGATAATGTGGAAAAAACTTAATGGAAAAACGTGCCTGCAAATGCCTAGAAGACAGTAGCCAAAATTGCCTTCAGTTGTCTCAATAATGCTTTTCCCCATGATTATAAAAATATCACTTTAACTTCACTTTGAGCTTCAGGATGTTCATCTCAATTGTGCTGAGCATCAGTTAGTGAGTTAACATTGTGTTGTTGAGAGAGAATAACCTGCCTTTCCTGAGTACACAGCTGTCAACAGCAGGCATAAAGAGGTTCAGCTGCAAGTGCTAACCATATTTGAGCTGCAGAAATGAGTCAGAATAGTCAGTCTGATTGCTAATAAGCAGTATTTCCATTAGCCTGATTCTGGCATGCAGGAAGGAAAGCTTTTAATTGTTAGTGTGTTGCTACTTCATTTTATACAGGTGTGATGCTTAGCAAAGTCAGGGACATTGTAAATGCAGGAACCTTTCTTAGGTATGCTCTCTTCCGAGTGGCTCCTATGATAGATTGCTACAGGTGAGACATTGCATTCTGTCTACAGATACTGATATCACGATAAACTTCCTTCATGTTACCTATGGTTCTCTAGTAGTTACTAATATATGCACCAAAGTGTGTTGTGTTTTGTTTTTTGTTTTGTTTTATTGCGATGTAGACTTCCTCCCATCCCCCTTAACTTAACAGGGTCTCTTTCCATATTCTTGGCTAGAACAATTCCTAGTCTTTTTTTTAACAATGAAAACCCACAAATTCATATGAGCTAGCATATGCTATCAAACCTATGTTGTTATTTATATCCAATAGCATCCACAATGTGCTAGGTACTATCCAAATAAAAAAGAAAACACGGTCTGTGTGCCGAGGACTTTACACTCTAAAATTTCAAAACAGACAGATTGTGAGTAGGAGAAATTTGTTTACCTTTGTGGTGTTAAAAACTTTACATTATCAGCAGGCAGCCAGCCACTACATCACTGGCTGGCCACCTTAATATTTTGTTGTTCCCCCTTTTCCTACCTACTTTCTATATTCTGAGAGTAAAAGCTAGTTGGAGCAAGGATTCTGCCGCCTTTGATTTCTGTGCCAGTGCCTTGCATAATAATGTGTTTGATTACAATATTCTTATTTCTGTACATGTTAGATGCCAGTGTGTTTTTCAGCTGCTCTCTGCACCTTCTTCCGTGCTGCTCTTTCTGCACAGAATGCCTTCCTTGAATTCATCATTAAGGGCTCTACCCTTTCTTCTCCTTCAGATTTCTCCTTACGAACCACCTGTACCATGACACGTACAAGAAATCAGTCAATTTATGATGGCTTGGCTCAGGGGCAAATAAGTAAATTGGCACTTACATTTTCTATGGCCTTGCTTATGCACAAAAGTTGTATAACCACTCTAGTTTGGATGCAGTTATAGCTGTAGCTATTTATATATATGAGCTGCACTGGTATTAAGTACTTTTATACCAGTATAACTGTGTCCAGGCTGAGGTTTGTACCATTATAGTTTTGTCAGATGAGTTATGCTCCTAACTAACAAAGCTATATTTGTATAAAAACTGTGTGTAGATCATTTTGAAAAATGGATATATTTGATTGTATTCCTTGCCTCCCGTTACCCTTCCTTCCCCACTTTTCCCCTTAAATTAAAAGCGTAAGTTGTATGCAGGGTTTACATTGTCATTTCCCTTTGTATTATGCCGAACACAAAGAGTCCCCAGTGCTGATTAATTATAATAAAAATATTTAATAAGTGGTCATGTACCCATAGTGTTCTTTTGGGTTATGGGAATTAGACTGTAATGGTGCCACTTCAGACTGACAAAAATAAGATTGCTATTGTATGGCTCAATGCTTATGGAATGTATATTATTGTTGTTCGGCAGGACCCTGGTTCAAAAAATGGCATTTTTGTGCCTGCAAGTGAAAGTGTACCTGAAGATTTAGTGAAGAGACACCGCAGGAATGCATCTGGAACACCTTCAATAGCAGTTTCTAGGGTATCTCTAGCATCAGGTAAGTGTTCATTAGTAGTCCTAATTCTTTCTGTGAGATTATTATTCATATGGCCTCCCCAACCCTTTTTTTCCTGTTGCTCTAATGTGTAATAAATGGTCAAATATAAATGCAATTGAACTTACTGTTGTTAATTTTGAAAATATCAGGTTTGTAATAGGGAAGAAAATACCTTTCATTTATTTCATATGGGAAAAATTGTGATCCTAACCAGTGTACCCTCAATGTTTTCCCATCCATGTACGGAATTAATTTTTTTATATGCACCAATACAGGGGTAATATGTGACATATCACTTCCATTTTGATGCACATAACAAAACTCATGTGGAGTGGGGCTGAAGGGTTTGGAGTGTGGGAGAGGTCTCAGGGCTGCAGCAGAGTGTTGGCGTGCAGGGGAGTGAAGGTTCTGGGGTAGGCCAGGGATGAGGGGCTTAGGGCTGGGGCAGAGGATTAGGGTGCAGGGGGTGGGGGAAGGGCGAGGGCTCTGATTGGGGGCGTGGGGCCGGGAATGAGGGGTTTGGGGCTGGGGTTGAAGTGTGTGTTGGGGGGTGCAGGCTCTGCCTAGGGGTGCCGGGCTCTGGGGTGGGGCAGGTCCGGGCTCAGGGGAGGGGTGCCACGGCAGGTCTGGGGCTTGGGGAGAGGCATCTCTCCCCTCCACAGCCCTGAGTGCCTGTCTGGCACTTAATAGGCAGCTGCGCACAGCTTAGAGGGAATTTAGATCCTAACCCCATGGAATGTCATCTGTGTTAGCACTGGGTACATTATATGTTCTCAGCTACTGGAATATTCTGTGCTCAGTGGTACTTTCCTGAGAGAGTCCATCAGTTCATAAACCTGACCTTGTGAGGTCAGGTTCACCTGTGTATAATTGTGCCATTCAGATTTGATGGCATTTTACACTTCAAATGGCCTCAGAACATGCAGGGCAGTGGAGAATTAGGTCTGTGAAGTATAGTCATTAGTTTCATTTTGCCCAGGATGTAATAAACTGCTACCCTGTCATTGCCTTTTGCAGAGGGACAAATAAAGTGATTCTTTCATTGGAGGGTGGTGAGTAGATGATATTGACATAGTAAGGTGCACCCAGAGCCATTTTATAGTAACTGTTGAAGATTGTTCTCTTTCTCGTTTGAAACCATAGGCAGAAGTCCCTTTGTCCTCTCACTTCCTGTCACTCAGCCATCCCCATAATCTGCTCTGTTCAGCCTTTCAGATTTATGAGCCGGTCTGTGAATCGCAGCAGGGTTCAGCCACTCTGTTTCAGCTGGGGTTAGCCTGTACCAGAGACTGGGTAACATATCCCACAGAGCTAATCAAAGACGCTGTCATCTTCACCTTAGATTTTTTTCTGCTTGAAAGCAGCAAAGTACCTTAGAACAGACACTGTATCTGTAGAAAGAGGCATTTCTGACTGCTGCTTTCTCTGTGCAAGGAGGGATTCTCCCTCTCACACTACCTGATGCAATAAAGTCTCTTTGGAAGTTGGTAACTGGCTTCATTTCACCAAGGCACATAAGAAGCTGAAAGAAATCAGAGGTAGGCTAGGAACATGAGAGGCACCAGCGGTGGGCCCAGCAGCTCCCTCTCCTATTGGAGAATCTCAAAGATGGACTAGAGAAATCCTTCCCCAAGCTAAAACTAGCTACATCCCAGGGTGGAGGGATCAAGTCAAAGCTTCCAAGCACCCTCGGCCCAGCATGTAAAGGGACTTCCTTCCTCCCTTTGTACGGGGAACAGCAGCGCAGCTGCAGCGGGGAGTATTCTTTAGGAGAAAACTAAGAGAATCCTTCCACAAAGCAGCCAATGCATTTTATACCATTTGCCATTAGCTTGTAAGTCAGGGCCTCCCATGTCCCAGAGTGATTTCCCTTCTCTCCACATGGGAACCAGCAGTACTAGACATAGGCACCTTCACAGCCTCCTGGTGTCTGTGATGTTTTGGAGATTCACCCAGACCAGTAAGGGGTTCTGTCATTACCTGTCCTGTAATCTTGGTTATCTCTGTGCTGTGCAGTACAGTGCAGCTTTGGCTCAGAGTCCTGACACCAACAATTTACACACAACAAAATGGCCTTCCACCAGTCTGGTTACTCCTTGTGAGATAGTGCTAGCAAACTTTCCAATCCCAAGTCTGCTCCCAAAACCATCTCCCCTGTGGTGTCCAGTCTCTGACTGGACAATCACAGAGGTAACACCAAGTTTACTGCCTCCAAAGAGCCAGTACACACAACAGCTTATTAGCTCAGCTGGAGTTATACGTGCCACCTTAATACACAGCACTGAGACGGTTTGTAGTGAACTTAAGTTTTATTAACAAAGAACAGAAGTTTAAGTGATGTCAAGCAAGAGTGAAAGAGGTCTGAAAGGGTTACAAACGAAACAAAAATAAAATGCTTTCTACTGTCTAAAATGTAATTGTAGCAGGATCTAGCTTTGCCTAACATAGTTTACTCACACCAAGTTGTCAGCATTCGCCAGCTAGTTTAGCAGGAGGACCTGTCATTCACAGATACAAAGCGCTGGCTGTTTTGTTCTCCCCAGTGATGGATAACCAAAATGGCTTTTTGCTTGTCTTCATATTGACCAATGTTCATTGTCTCTGTCTCAAGAGCCAGGAAGACTTCCTGGGCCGCAGATTCATTGTAATGGTTAAGCTGTCTTCTCTCCTGCTTGTTAGCTTGATGGCTTTGTTTTACCTTATATGTAAATGTAGTTGCATGGTCCTCTGCCTGTGATCAAGCAAATATACATTCCGTTCTAAGTTCCCTGTAAGCTGCATGGCCGTTCAGCAGCCTATTTAGCACGTCACAGGTGCTCAGGGAACCTGTCGCGGCTGGAGCACCCCTCCCATGGCCCGAACCTGCCATAGCTGGGGTGCTTGGACTTGATGCAGCCAGGGTGTCCCAGCCTGGACCTGCTGGACCTGGGGGAGGGGCACCTATCCTGCAGCTCCAGCCCTGGAGCCCCCACAGCAAGGGATGCACCTTGCCCCCTCATCCCTGAGGCTGCTGCAGGGGGAGAGAGCTGGGGGGAGGCCTCTCTCCCAGCTGTAGCCCCGTAGCACCATCCTGCACCCCAAACCTGTCATCCCTGGCCCCATCCCAGAGCCCACACCACAATCCTCTGTCCCAGCCCTGAGCCCTCTCTCACACTCTGAACCCCTCAGCTCCATCCCCACCATGTGCATTTTGTTATGTGCACCAATATTAAGGTGATGTCACACATCACCTCCAAAGAATTAGAGGAAACACTGATTCTTTTGTCTAGGAAAACACCTGTTTTGCCTCCTTTGTCTGTTTACAGACTCTGAAACACAATATCAGAGACTATCCATAATTTCACATACAGTGGTGTTATCTACATTTCCCAGTGTCATTAATGACCAGCATGTTCTTAGTTTTCAAATGATATGTTACAAGACATATGAATATCCAATGACAGTGTGTTGGGGCAATGATTGTGTCAGGCCTGTTGTGAGTTACTGCAAAAGGTAATGCCAGGGTACCAGTTTATTCCATCATGTGCAAAACAATGATAATGGGTATACTCCATGAGCCTGTTGGTATGAGAAGCTCCCCGGGTCACAGTATCAGTATTCACTCAACACTGAAACTTGGACTCTGGGTTTTTTTTTTCTTGTTTGCTGAGGTGAAGGGTTGCAGGAGTCATTGTGAACAAGTAGATTCATCCAGAGCTCCTGCTGCCTATGTCCCTGATATCATAATGACCCAAGCAGATGGCCCTGCCTGAGAATGCCAAAGGCTGAACAGTGTATGACCCATAGGGGACAGACTCATATAGCACATAATAGTGCTGAGGGAAGGGAGGTATCCAAAAAGCTGAATAGTACGGTAAAAATTATTTTTTCCTTCATTCAGCTGAATGTGCTCAGATACCATAATCGGATGCCATGGCACAAATACCTTGATGAAAATATTTTGTTTTGTACATAAAATCAAAATAATCTCCATGTTATGGCAACAACTACTAAAAAGTGACAATATGAAAAGAACAGTATTTGTTGTATAAATTATGTATTAATAAACACCTTCCTTTCCCCTTTGGTTTTCCAGATCTCAGCAGATCTGAAATAGATTTGAGTGGGTCTTTCTCAGAAGAAAACAAGAATGCTGTAAGCTTAAGAAGTAAATCTGTACCTGACGCTTTAGACCAGGATCTGGTGAGTTAGAAACGACACTAAAGCTCACAGGCTGGAAAAATTGTCGCTCTAGCTTCTGAAGTCAGCATAATCCTTAAACTCCTAGTTCTGCACGAGAGTGAAGTCAGACTTGTGTAAATTCAAGACTGCATCTAGCTTATGCTGCAATCATTGCAAAATGTAAAGCACTGCACACTACAATTATATTAAAAATTGGAGTAGAAGACTTTTGGGCTTATGGAGACAAATGAGTCTGGGAGTCACTTTGTAAAGAAGGTGCCTCAATTGTGTGGAATTTTGTGGAAGCCTTGGGCAACATTACCTTCCAAGAATGATGTGTATGGATTGAGTACATGTAATAGCTATAGTTAAGGCTTTTGGTAGTTATGGTAGATACAATAGCTGTTCATCTGGGAATTTTTTAGTTTATAAGTGGATGGAGTCTCATCTTAGAATACCATTCATGTAGTGTAGTACATTACACACTTCAGGTCTTTACTAACTGTTGCTTTATTGGATTTCTTATTTTTATATTGAGTTATACTCAGTATCAAAGCCCTTCAACTTTGTACCTCTCTGCTTATCTGTTCCAGTCGTGCAACACGTCACCCTCCCTGTTTCTGCTCCCTCATGATGCCAGACAACTCCTAGTATTTTTCAGTTTCTCACAAACATCTCCATGCCTACTTCCATGTTTTCACTGCCCTCCCCGCACTGATCCGTAAACCATTTCCCCCTCCTCCTTAAAATATATTCAAGTCCACTTGGGCCTCAGTGCCTAAAAAGTTAATGATGTGTGAGGGACAGATGGCGCTATTTGGCTCTTGTTTTGTGTATTTATAACCATTTTTAAAGTTTTCAACTGTATATCTGTATATAAAAATTGTATGTGTTTGACTTGTATTCCTCCCCCCCCCGCACCCTTCGTATGTCACTTGTCTTCTTGAATTGTGAGCTCTGCAGAGCAATGATCATGTCTCTGTGTGTTTGTATAGCAGCTAGTACCATGGGACCTCCATCCTGATTGGGCGTCACAAGCATTACTGTGTTATAAATAATAATCCAGGCAGTCATGTCCTGTCACCTGTAGCTACACACAGACATCCATGCTGGTATCAAGAGGTAGTTGGGCCTAACCTACCAGAGGAAGGATGGTCCAGTGGTTAGGATGTTGGCTTGAGACTGAAGAGACTCAGATTCAATTTCTTGTTCTAACACAGACTTTCTGTGTGGCTGGATAAGTCACATAGTCTCCCAGCTGTACAATGGGGATGCCAGCTCGAGATGCCCTGGTGTGAGAATAAATTCATTTAAGATTGGGAGATGGTCAAATATCCTGGTGGTAGGGGGTATATGAATACCTAAGGACATGGTTACACTTACAGAATTATAGCGCTTTTGGTTATAGCGGTCCCCTTATACAACAATATGTATAGTGCTATTGCGTGTCCACACTGAGATGCGCCAGCGGTATAGCATGGCCACATTTGGGGCACTTTATGCGGCATTAAGAGCAGCGCATTAGGCCAGGTATCCCAGCATTCAGCTAGGTGCAATGTGCTTTTTAAACGAGGGGGGACGTGTTGTGTGTATGCGGAGGGAGAGAGCCAGTGGTTTTTCCGTCATTCTGAGAGCCTGTGAGCGAGCCTGTCAGCGCGTGTCCGTTCACAGAGGGCTTTGTTTTCGCACAGGCTCCCTCCTTAAACATTTGAATTGCTTATCTGCCGAGTTAAGAGAGAAACTTTAAAGAGGTACTTCCGCATTCCTCCAGCCGAGTTCAAAAGAAAGGGAAGAGACATCAATTGCCTTAAATGGCTCTAGGCATCTCAAGAGATCACTTGTAGTGCAGTGGGTGTCCACATTCTCGCCATAGCGCTACAGCGGGAGCACTACAGCTCTTATTCCCAGGGCGGAGGTGGATTACCAGGAGCGCTATAACTCTGCGGTTATAGTGCTCTACGTGCCTTGCCAGTGTGGACGGGTAGGAGGTTATAGTGCTCCTGGGGGCTTTATAGCGCTATAAAGTGCCAGTGTAACCAAGGCCCCAGATAGAAACACTCACCCCCGGAGCCCTTGTCCCAAAGAGACTAGGGGTGCACTAATGTTGTGCTTGTGAGGTGAAGGTTGTGGCCTTCATGTTGTTTTAGGTTCCCTGAAAGTGGTGTGGGAGGTGAGAGGCATCTAAGGGGTAGTGTGCAAAATGAAGAATCAACTCCTGGACGCTAAAAAGGTTATATCTCCCTTACTCCTGGCCAGCTGGTGGTGGTAGCAGGGCTTTGAAGTATCTGTTCCTGGATAATTGGAACTGCTGTTGGTGTGAGAAACGTCCTGCGTGGATGCGAGAAGCAGGTTGCCTGGAAGAACTGGGTTTAAAGAGTGAGGGAGGGCACTTGCCTCCCTTGCTCCCAATCAGCTGGTGGTGATTTTGGTAGGGTGCTATCTTCTTTTTTCAGGGAGATGGACTGGATAACTGAGGAGTCTTTTCTTTCTCTGGTTCTATGATGCTTCTTGGTTGCAATTTCCAAATAGATTTTTAAGAACTGAATACTGTGAAATACACTTATCAAGAAGCGCCGGGGGAAAAAGTTAATTGTGGTGTCTGCTTCAAAGTTGAGAGAACTCTCTAGTTGTGTGTTTGGGTTACTGACAAAAATACTTGTCAGAACATGGAAAAGCAGGGAATTAAAACATGCAATTTCAAAACTGTATCAGAGCAAACTAAATTAGTTTTTAAAGGTCTATTAAGAAACACCTATTCAGCAACTTTATTGTAATACAAAGCACTGCTCATCACTTCCTAAGCCATTTTAGTAGAAGGAATTGGATTAGGTTTATTTTTGTAACCCTGACAGGGACAATGAAGATTACTTAGTCTCCTACCACTCTAACTTTAATAAGTAACAGTAATCAGTTATGTGGCTGTGCTTCTATAGCACCCTTGAGAAACATCACAGCTGTCATGTAAAATGAACTGTGGCTCTGCCAGCAAAGGAGAGGTCAGAGGTGAAATGTTAGCTTTCCAAACAATCTCTGTGTTTCAAGAATGTGCTCACAGTCTGTATAGTTATAGATTTTAATGGTTAGATTTTCATAGTTCCTTTGGCAAGGAGGACAAGATAGCCAAAATGTTTAAGCATGGCTGTCTGAAATTAGATACCCAAAGCCATATTTAGGCATCCAAGTTTGAAAATGTTGATCCAAGTTTCGTACACCACATTTATTTGCTGGGCATCCAAAAACTATTATCTTTTTATTAAACTATAGATGTATTATATATAAGTTTGAGGGAGAAAGTAGTCCTGGCTGTGTGTCTATATTTGCTCCTTCAAAATAACCCCTGTGCTGGCAAGAGATAAGACTACCTCCTTTGGAGGAGTCTGCTTATTTCTATGACAGATTTTCAGATGGTACAAATCAGTGTATCTCCATTAAAGTCAGAGGGGAGAGGGAAAGTCAAGGGAGCTACCCTGGTTTATACCTGTGAAGGACTTGGCCCTCTGTGGGTATGTCTACACCATCATTGGCAGTGAGCCTTGTAGACATATTCACACCAGCTTGGTTTGAGCTAGCATGCTAAAAATAGCAGTGTGACCTTAACAGCATGGGTGGCAGGCTCAGGCTCTCAGGCCCACCCAATCCTATGGATCTGAGCTTGGGTAGCTAATTCAAGTCTCTGCCGGTGCTACCACATCTGCATGGCTATTTTTAGCATGCTAGCTTGAGCTTGTCTATCTGGTAGGCTTGCTACCAGCTGCAGTCAGACATGTGCCCTTTGTCTGAAATTGAGTTGCCCATGCAATAGCGGGGAATCCATTGACAAATGTTAACAGTTCTAACCCACAACGTTTCCCTACATGCCCACTTGTCACTCTAGTCTCCTGGCCTGTATAAGAAGCTGAGACACCTGAGCTTGGAGGAGATAACAGTGTGTTTGGTTTGGGAGAAAAACAGCAGTAGTGTAGATCAGCATGTAGGGTGGGATTCTCAAAGCCTTAAGGGGAATTTGGATGCTGTCTCCCAATTTTCAAAACTTCTGCCTAAGAGATTTGGGTCGTCAACTCCCATTAAAGCTAATGGCAACGTTAAACTTTATGTAACCCTTCCACCAGGTGGAGGCAGCATCAACCAGGGCTGGGTTCAATATCTAGGGGTTTGAGCCCCCACACCGTAACCTGGGAAAATTACATACCACCTCTGGGTGTCTCTGAGAGGTAATACTTCCTCACACACAAGCACAGGGTCTGAGTCTAGATAAGTAACTTTTAATGAAAGGAGAGAAGTGACCTGACATTAATTAGGGAAAATGCCACAGTTAGGATTCATAAACCTAAAACTGTGAGCAGGATACCCACTCCAGAGTGCATGAGGCAGTGCCTTTTGCCTCAAGTTCTTGAGTTCTGCAACCAAAAGTTCCTTTTCTGTGCTCCTCTCTGCTCCCTCACCATACCCCACTAACAGTGATTGTTCTTGGTCAGTGAGAACCCAGGGTTCAGAGGTGCATCTACGTGCATTCACTGCTCACTAAGGGAAGAAGGCATCTTGCTTGCTCCACCATCTGAACATTTTGGCTCAGCTGGGTGCCTAGCCATCCGCTCGTTCCACACTGCTGACCTTCCAGCCAGCTGCTTGTTTTGCCAGCCAGTTGCCTTCTGACACCTGCCTCCCTTCTATAACCTCTGCAGGTCAGTCTCTGAGAGCTGGGTGGACACTCAAGTGATTTTTGGCTTTTAGGCTGGACAGAAACACTTTCCCCACAAGTGATTTGTCAGGTTTTTTTGAACACTTAAAATACCAAAGGCTCCTAATGGAGCCTGTCTAGTTCTATCTTTGAACAGTGGGGAGGAACAGGTTAAACCAGACCAGAGACCTTTAGGGAGAGTTCACAACTCCTGACTGAGATACCTGTCCCCACTCCTCTTACTTTCATAAGGGTCTGGCATTTGAGCCCCTGGCTTAACAAGGTCCTTTCAGCTGAGGGTGGTCCCCTCATTTGTGACAGGTTAAGCACAGTTTTGTTCCCCTTTATTCATACAATAAAGACAACAAAATTGATAGCTTTTCACTACCTCTGCATTCAGTGCTAAAGTGATTTGTAACCCAACTCTAGCCCAAACTGAGCAACACAGCTCTATCTGCTGGATATTTAGGCGGAGTAGATGTGTTCAGGTAAACAGTTTGCTACTGAAGTCTCTCCCCCTTCCAGCTATCTGTCAGGGGAGAACTCATTCAGACTCTGCTTACATCTACAATGCTTGTTAAAACCTGGGAAGATCCACACCACTCATAATAGGATGGTAACTTTCTGTTTGTTTGCAGTTTATTTCATTTTTTATCAAAAGCTAGCATTCCTGTTAATCATCTGCTTTCAAGGTTCAGTTAATAGTTTTAGGTTATAATTACCAAATTATATTTTCTACCCATGTGCCTAAGGTATAAGAATGAGGTAATTTACTAAAATGAAAATTACACACACACACACGCACACTATGAAAATATAATTTCTTTGTTAAAATTTTATAATGCTGAAGAAAAGAGAACTATGAATTTAATCTTCTTTAAAATTTCCAGATTGACTTTTCTGGAAACCACACTTTTCTTTTTATTCAGCAGCTACATTCAGCACAGACAGTGGTAGGATATGTTTCTTTCAACGTCCCCAACCATGACTTGGAGCACTCAAAGTACCAGTCAAAAAGCAGCTTTTTTAATATTTTTGTTTAATGTGTAGTCAGTGGTGTGGATTTGTTGTTATTAAAACAAGTCCATTAGGAACTGGATTGAGATCAGAAACTCAGCTCACTGAACCGGTAGATAATGGTGGTAGTAACTTTTGGTCACTATTGATTTGGGCTGAACTTAGTTGATGACCTAAAGGTTGAAGCCTCCATAACCGATTATTGGTCTCCAAAGCCATCCAGTTTACATATTTATTTTCTTACAATTGAAAAACACCTACCCCGTCCTTACCTTGTCTCCCAACCTAAATACATGTGGCAAAATGCCTAGCAGTAATAGCAGAACAGGGTAATTCACGTGTACTACTGAGAATACAAGGTGCTTGGAAATCGACTTCGTAATGCAGTGCCCCACCATGTAAGATAAAAATCCATTTCCTACTCTGGGAATATAGAAGATTGGAGGTTTTACAGTTTTCAAACAGCTGAAAGGTGAGCCAGAAGTGCCCTTTGTTCCTGCTGTACTGTCTGTAACTGTGTAAAGTTGTTGAAAGTGTAAATCAAAAGTCTCTTGAGACTTGAGTTTGGGAGATGTGTTGACACAATCTTCTTTAAACAGAAAAATATGGAATAAAACCGAAGGAAGGAGTCAGGCTTACAGTAATTGAATGACTCTTTCTTTCTTTGCGGTTAGGATTACCTGGACGAGATAGAGGAAGATCCTGATGATATAGTGGCCTCTCATTATCTAAAACATCGTGGACATTTGGCAAGTGGAATATCAACAGTAAGGCCTCCATTGGAAAACTTCTAGAATTCCCTCATTCTTTCTCTCTAAGCAAACAGTTTCTTGCTGAAGTAGATGTGGGCTAATGACACAGCACGCACACTGAGCATTCATTTTCATTCCAGTAGATATTTTTTTGTTATGAATCATATCCAGAGCTCCTTTCTTACTGCTGTTTAGTAGAAACTTTGACTTTGTGGTGATTTTTCTGTTTATTGCATTTTAGTATCCCTATCCGTAAAGCTAAAATGCTATTCTCTGCAATTGGTACTGAAGCAGAGATCTATTGTTGTTTATAGTGTAGCTGTCCTCCCTGTACGCTAATGACTTAGGACCTGATTTCCAGAGGTGTTGAGCACCTTGTGCAAAGAGCTGAGTGCCCCCACCCTGAATTTAACTCAAAAGAAGGCGTGGAGGAGGCACTCAATATCAGGCTCTTAACTGTCATTAATTGTAAGTGTGATCTATTTGGCAGACGCTGTATGTGAACAGTGAGAAATTTCACCATGGAAAAAATGAGAGTAGGAAACCCAAAACCCATCTAGATGCTCTGTCAAAATGAGCAAACCTAGAATAGCTGGTACTGATATGAGGAGATATTGTGGCTTTAAAAGAAAATCCTCTGTCACTTGTAATGACAGTCCCATTATCAGAAGGATGTGTGATTTCCATCCACTATGCTTAACTTCTGGCCACTGTCAAACGAGTCTATTCAGAAGATAAAACATCTTTCCCAAGACACCAAGGGTAGCTCATGACTATATTTATTTAAATTGTGCCAAACAGCAGAAAGGAAAATGCTCAGTCTTGAATCAGTTTTGTTGAAGTGGAGCAGTGGACATTCCCTAAGTTCTGAGGAGTCGGGAAGAGGATAGAGGCACAATTTATCCTTGGGATAGAAAAGATTTTTATTGATAGTTGAGGGATAGCGGGCTTGTCTGTGGGTGACGGTGGGAAGAGAGTAAACAATGGCCATTGTTCACAGGCTCCTGACGAGGGTTCCCAGCCCTCCAGGATTGCTCTAGAGTCTCCAGGAATTAAAGATTAATCTTTAATTAAAGATTATGTCATGGGATGAAACCTCCAGGAATACGTCCAACCAAAACTGGCAACCCTAGCTCCTGCAGAATGATGAAGTGAGATACTACCAGACCTGTACCTGGAGAGATTAAAAATAGGGATTTATAGTGTGCAATGAGCTCAGTTTTTCAGAGTTAGCCTAGAGAAATGGTTGATTTGAAACCTCTTCATTTCATTGGAAGAGGATCCCACCCTGTTCTGTCTTTCCTTCCTTCTCATTGCCACCTTTGGAGGGGTTGTGAATGGTTGGGCTCACTTTGAAAAAACTGAACATCTTTTTAAGCTCCCCGCAACATACAAGTGCTTTCATGTTATGCATTTGCATCCTGTGTCAATAGTTTCATAACTCATTTGGAGTTTGTACTAATGGTGACATATTCCTTTCTTGATGCAACACAATCCCAGTGGGGCTCTCATGTTTAAGTCATTGCATATACATAGAGTAAGATATTTGGAGATCAGGTTTGCTGAAAGCATTTCTGATTTCCATGAAAACTATAGTATCTTTCTGCAACAGCTCTTCTTTCCCATGACTCTTCACAAACTACAAACGGTGAACCAGATCCTTAGCCCTAAGAAGGCTGCTTTGTGCTATTCCAGAAGTGCAAAGCAGCCTTAAGTTTATTTGAAGTGGCTAGCTGTGGATCCCCTTAGAGCAGGGGAATCCCAAGTGGGATAGAGTTGGTGTAACAAGTACTACATGATCCGTGTATATGCCCTGAGATAGGAGGCATGCTGAGGGGAAAGGGCCTGAGTGGTGCACACTGCAGGTAACCACAAATTAGAGCCATCTCTAGGCTGTTTTAACTCATTCCTGGGATTTAACTAACTGACTCCCCAGCTGTGCCAGGGATAGGGGGGATTGCAGAAGTGGCATACAACTATCCTCGCGTAGGTCCTGTGCCAGAATAGCTCTGTGAGACCCAAGATTGCAAAAAATATACACTGAGCCAATGGAATGCAGCAATCTCTGAACGGGAGGGTGGTAGTGAGGTGATCTAGTGATCCGGGCATTTGATAGAAAGGAAAGAGAAATTTTAGGCCATGACACTAGAAAATGAATTCCATTTTATGGAATGTGCTATTGTATTTTTAATGCCTCACACAAAGCAGACAGAAATCCAATAAAGGTCCCCTCCAAAAGACTTGAGTTCAGTTGTCAGCAGGGAATTCAGCTTGTTGCTTTGAAAGGAGAAAGAGCTGGGTCAAACCTTTTATTCCAGGGTCTTGAGGAATCAGAGTTAAGAGATTTGGGCATGTTAGGCCAAATCAACCCTACTGAGGAACTGTAACTCAATCAGAATCAGTTGAATTACACCCACTTAACCAAATTTGAATTTGACTCATTGCCAACACATTTATAAAACACATCTATAGCTTGATGAAGTGGGCTATAGCCCACGAAAGCTTATGCTGAAATAAACTGGTTAGTCTCTAAGGTGCTGCAAAGTCTTCCTCGTCATATCTATAGCTTGCTAGTCTGTAGGTTTTATTGATGAATTCCTTTCCTTGGTCTGAACACTGAGATTGGAGTTGCAGTTGGTCAATACTTCCCTTGGGAAGGGCCCTTAGGTGGTAACTGTATTTAATGAGCATTTTCCATGGTACTTTCAGCAGCAGGTTTTGTCTTTCTGTATAGATTCCTTTTGACCTTTCTCCTAATCTAAATGCACTTTCCTGCTGAAGTAGAACTGAGATGATCTCATGCCTCAGTGCTCCGTTCCTTTTCACATCCACCCCAGCATGCTTATTAAAGTCACTGCATGCTATGTTAATAGAAAAGCTTCTATCAGCAAACAGCTTTTCTTCCTCCCTGGAGTGAATCAGTTTTACTGGTCTATTTTGACCTGCTCTGAGTGTATGTTGTTGCTAATATTCCCCATCTCTTATACTCACACTTTTCTGATTTTATTCAGTTTATTCTGTGCATCTCATCCTTCAGCATTGTACAAATTCTGCAAGTAATTTGCTTGTTGCCGAATTTTAGCCTCTGATAGTGAAACTAATTACTTTGTACTGTGGCACAAAATAATAATATAACCGTCAAATGAGCCCTAATTTTATAGAAATCTGAGTAAGGAGATTAGAGTGTAGATACTTAGAGTGCCCTGAAAATGAAAACCATAGTAGTGGGGCTAAAAGAAGAGAGAGGTTATTTTTCCTGGGTTCCTCCACTGAACACAACAACTTGTTAGGACCATCACATCGGTGATTCCTTGTTCCAGTGTCTTATATTTTACCAGTAAGATATAAAATGCTAGGATGATAAACAAAGACCTCAGATGTTTAGTAAAATGAAGCACAGCACCTCTGATACTCTTAGTGGTATTTGAGACTTGCAGTCATTACATGAGTAAGTTTTCTTTAAACAGACACATTTATCATATTTAACACAACTCCCAGTGTAAATGCCATAAAACAAAAGGATTTTATTATAAGAAGTGAAATATTTCAATTGTTATAAAATGTTGTCTAAATTAGTCTTTGTTACTTTATTAAAGATTTATTAGCAATTTTCAGATTGAATTCCAGGCTCTACTGTGACTACTTTAGTTATTTTCATTCCCCTCAACAGAGGAAAAACCCTCAAGAATGGTCTCAGATTCATCAAAGAACAATTCTTTTTTCCAATGTGTTGATTTTAACATAAGTTAGGAACAGATTTTCAAAGGGCGGTAGCAGAGGTGAACCAGTGACTACATTGTAACTACATTGTTACATTTCTGCTACCTGAGTAAATAGACATTTTCATGCACACAATGGATAATTTAATTCATATTTGAATAACCTCATTTTATGTGCATTACAGATAGAAGTGTGTAAATATTAGGGGTGTACGTTAGGCAACACCCTCTGAAAATATAGCCCTAAGTGTTTTGAGACTAGATGGAAATCTAATCTGTGCAGGAATGTAGATTGTTGATTGCTTGATGACTTGAACCACTCCTAGCCTAGAAGTTTGAGACAATTTATATGAATTACTACAAATAGCTTGTTTTGGTTGGAAGGTGGTACCTCTGTACCCCACTAATGTTAAAGCTGAACTGCAGTACAGAACACACCCATACCAGTAAGAGCCAAAGCACTTTTATGATGTATAAAATTTGCCTCAGACTTTTTCTGTTTTTTTTTTTTTAAAAAGACATTTCCTGGTGGTTTGGTTTTAGATATGAGATATCAAGAATAACCACACCAGTCCCTACTGTTCTTTCTTTGCTGCAGGACCTTAGCAAGATGTTTGGAGGGTACAACCAGTAATGTCAGAAGAGGTTATAGCTTACATTGTGGCTCATATATTCTCCCTTCGTTGGTTGGAAGAGGAGCTTGTGATCATGTAATAAACTTCTGTGCCCTCATTGGTAAGATCCTTCAGACATCTTGCCAAGGTCTTTCAGCAACAAGAGGAAAACAGGCCCCTGCTGTTCTTAATACTTCAGTTAAAAATTGCTTTTTGCGGGGTTTTTCCCCTACAAAATTTGGAGGCCAATTTTAAAGAAATAGTAAAGGGTAAAACCAGAAAAAGGGTTGTTTTTGTTTTACATATAGCCTTAAAAACTCCCCAGAATTAACCTTTCAACCTAAAAATGTTCAGAGAAGCTTACTGTAATCACAGTTCTAGTTTCTTATGAAGGCCCCAGTGCTGCAAACACTTACATACATGATTAAATTTTCACACAAGACGGCTAATTTCAAGTGGGATATTCACAGACAGAGTTAACTGGTGTTTGCAGAATTATTGACCAAAATGAAAATCCCAGGCTGATGAGTTGGTGTTCACATTTAATTTGTTTGGTGCTACCTTAGTACAGCAGATTCTGTCTTAATTTGTCATAAACCTGTTTTCCTGCAGAAGAGCAGGTGACACTTTTTCACTCATTATACAATTATACAATTCATTATTGGAGGGGGATTTAGATATGGCTTAGTGCCTCACTGCCATAAGTACTGTATCACTGTGGTTTAACAGCACACTACTCATCTAGTCTGTAGAACTTGTCGTTTCTTTCCTGAATTCTTACTGCAGCTATCTAATGCTATTTTCTTTTGACCTTTGCATTGTCTTTCTGAAAGAACTTTCCTGAAGGCTCTGACAGGAAATGCTCCTACTTAAATGTACCTGAAGCAGATGGTGATACTGTGAGTTCTCTTGCTTCCTGTCAATTGCTTTTCTGATATTCCCTCTTATTCCTTCTCTGTGCTGAGAACTCTTTCGGTGGTTTACACAGGCTTTTTACATACAACAATTTAAAAACATCAAAAGTTAGATATATTTTTGATGAATATTATTTAAAAACCAGCAAAAAAAATGTACACCAGAGTTTTAAAATGCCTTGGGTTTCTACAATGTGCAACTGTCCTAGTTTTTGTCTTGCAAAGTTTTAATTCTTTCCCAGTAGTTGTATCAGGGATAATTAAAAAAAAAAAGACAGGTTTCAGAGTAGCAGCCATGTTAGTCTATATCCGTAAAAAGAACCAGAGTACTTGTGGCACCTTAGAGACTAACAAATTAGCTAAGCAAATAAGCGAAATAAGACTAACAAATAAGCAAAAGCTTATGCTGAAATAAATTTATTAGTCTCTAAGGTGCCACAAGTACGCCTGGTCTTTTTTTTTTTTTTTTTTTTAATTTGTGACACCTGCTTATGCTCTTAGAAATGCCCATGATGAGATGACAGTGCTATATCAGGATACTATATATGTTTTTGTGTCCTTTCCATTATGGGGTTTCATATAATTTCCTCTGAAGCACCTGGTACTGGCCACTGTCCGAGACAGCATACTGACCTAGAGGGGCCATTGGTCTTCTCCAGTATGGCAATTCTCTATTCCTGGGACTTGCTATGTGATCATAGACAATTTACTTAACCTCTGTGTTATTCAGTTGCCCCATTCGGAAATGGTGATTGTACTAACTTAACCACCTTTAAAAATCATTTTGAGTTCAGCATATGAAGAAACACTGAGATACTGTGATACTGTGATACCTTTGAGATATTGTGATACCTTTCTATATCAAGTAAGTGGTAATTCTGTTCATCCTTTGGTATCCTACTTTTCATAGCAGGTTCAGTAGAACATTAATTACAGGGCTCTCATTATTTGAAAAATCTGGTTCTGGGAAGAGAATGATTGAGCTTCCAAGTCATCTTCTTTTGATCTTTATTTCAGACTAGCATTAACAGCATGATGAGTGTTTACAGTGAAACTGGGGACTATGGCAATGTGAAGGTCAGTGGAGAAATACTTCTCCACCTCAGTTACAGCTACAAAACGGGTGCCCTCAACGTCCTGGTAAAAAACTGCAGAAACCTGGCCATAGCAGATGAAAAGAAGCAAAGAACAGATCCGTAAGTATAGAGAATTTCTTTGTTACCCTTTCCTAGAAGTGTTCAGTCTTACTGCACAGTTTGAATCTCTAGACTGCATGTGAGGACATATTGTAGCTCTATGCTATGTGGACTGGTAACAGGATATGAAGCTTTTCACCTCTACATCCCAAGAGATCGGAAGCCATAACACTCTGACTGTTTCAAGTCCCATGTAAAATTAGTTGATGTTTTCAGTGTGTTTCCTAATGAGGAAGAGTTCATGTGATTAACAACCGTTATCGCACTTGGAAATAATTGACATACTTTTATTGGCAATTTGGGCACAAGGACCAGGGATCTGAATGGACACAGAGACTGAACTAATTTCTTACTGCTAGAGTCAAGGTTGAAATACTTTAGAGGGATAATGTTGGGAAGTGACAAAGAGTCCTGTGGCACCTTAAAGACTAACTAAAATTTTTTTAGAGCATAAGCTATAGTTTTTAGCTATCGTTTTTTAGAGCATAAGCTATCATTTTTTAGAGCATAAGCTATCGTTTTAACGTAAAAATTTTAGTTAGTCTTTAAGGTGCCACAGGACTCTTTGTCACTTCTGCAATTCCAGACTAACACGGCTACCCCTCTGATTGTTGACAATGTTGGGAAGGTTTGTTCTGCCTTTGATAGAAGACTTTATCCACCAGAGGTGTTAGTGTGGCGCCTTTATGGAACTCTAAATTCCCTTAATTTAAAAACACAGCCAGAAAAAGCAATCTATAGAGTAGAAAGAAATTGCATCCTTCATCCCTCACTCCAGATATACCTCTTTCTAAAATCAAACATAAAGCCTAAATTCTACTTTATTCATTGCTCTTTTTTATAATTAAAAAAATAGATACTGCACCATTACTGGAAAATAGTGTAATATGAACAGTAGTTCATATTTACCACTGTCAGTGGAACTGCTGTACAACCGGAGTAACACTACAGTGAATTGGGCCCAGTCTGCATACACAGCCTTACTGCTCTCCAAAGTAGGGGAGCATTAAGCTCCTATGTGATGTGTATAGTCCTGGTAGAAGTCCCTGTTAATGTCAGTCCTACCTCAAAATAATGTTCCACAACTATCCTTAAATAGAACAAGAGTCAAGAGAATAATTGGCTATTATGTTGTTCGTTTTTAATAGCTTCTGCAAATATTTGTCATAAATGAAATAGGTAATTTATCTGAATGATTTTGCTTCTTCTTTCTGAATACCCATTGACAGATCATGATTTTCTCAAGTCTGCTATTTAAAGTTATGTGACAAAACTTTACTTAATTTTGTTTACTTCGATTTGCTATTCGATTTCCTCTTTCTCCAGATCAATCCTATTCAACTTATTCATAAATAATGTGAAGAAAGAGGTAAACAGTGTGGTGGCAAAGTTTGCAGATGATACCAAACTACTCAAGTTAGTTAAGACAAAAGCAGACTGTGAAGAACTTGAAAAAGATCTTTCAAAACTAAGTGATTGGGAAATAAAATGGCAAATGAAATTTAATGTGGATAAATGTAAACTAATGAAAGCTGGAAAAAATAACTCCAATTCTACATACAATATGAGGGAGGGGGGTAATTTAGGTACAACTGATCAGGAAAAAGATCTTGGCATCATCATGGATAGTTATCTGAAGACATCCACGCAGTGTGCAGCGGCAGTCAAAAAAGCAAACAAGATGTTAGGGTCATTAAAAAAGGGATAGAGAATAAGACAGAGAATATCTTATTGCCCTTTATAAATCCATGGTTGCCCACATCTTGAATGCTGCATACAGATGTGGTCTTCTCATCTCAAAAAAGACAGACTGGCATTAGAAAAGGTTCAGAGAAGGGCAACTAAAATGATTAGGGGTTTGGAACAGGTCCCATATTAGGAGAGATTAAAGAGGCTAGGACTTTTCAGCTTAGAAAAGAGGAGACTAAGGGAGGACTATGGTAGTAGTATATAAAATCAAGAGTGGTATGGAGAAAGTGAATAAGGAAAAGTTATTTACTTGTTTCCATAATATAAGAACTAGGGGCCACCAAATTAAATTAATGGGCAGCAAATTTAAAACAAATAAAAGGAAGTTCTTCACACAGCACACAATCAATCTGTGGAACTCCTTGCCTGAGGAGATTGTGAAGGCTAGAATTATAACAGGATTTAAAAGAGAACTGGATAAATTCATGGAGGTTAAGTCCATTAATGGCCATTAGCCAGGATGGGTAAGAAATAGTGTCCCTAGCCTCTGTTTGTCAGAAGGGGGTAATGGATGGCAGGAGAGAGATCACTTGATCATTGCCTGTTAGGTTCATTCACTCCAGAGCAGTCTGTTTTGGTCAGTCTTTTTTATTTCGGGACCTCCCTCCCCTTATCTTTTCATGTCTTATTTCTTTGGTAATTGTGTGTACATTTACCCAGTTTTGAGGGAAACTATATAATAGCAAATGAATTTAAAAAACCCTAAAATATTTGAGATTTTTTTTTCTCTTAATCAAGTTTTAATAATTTCTAAAAATCTCTAACCCTATAAATATGTTACGGTAGGCCAAAGGATGAGTTTGTGTGTAATTTCAGGTTTTGCCTATTAGCAAATATGGTCAATCAAAAATGTAAAGCTGCAATGCAGGAAATTGCTAATAAAATTATACGTATTTCTCAGGACTGTCAAATTACTTAAACTTTGCTCTTGTGATTATCTTAATGTTGTCAGAATCTTCTGTGCATTTGTGTGTTTGTAGATATGTAGCTTGCTTTTGCCTGTTGTGTGTATTCTCTTTAATATTTATGCATGGATTATTCTGCAAAAATTGATTTCCTGACTAACACTTCTGGTATAGTTTTGCCAGGTGATCCTCTCAGATTTAGATATTTTTATTCTCTGGTAATAATTTACTACTTGATCTGCAGCTATGTCAAAGCATACCTCCTGCCAGACAAATCTCGACAAAGTAAACGCAAGACCAAAATCAAAAGCAACACCACCAATCCAGAGTTTAATGAAACACTAAAGGTAAGAACCCTGCCATGGCTGTACTCCATACTGAACTTTGCCATTAAATTAATTCAGTTTTTATTTTATATATTTATACCATTAACCAAACACTGGGAAATTGATTTTCAACACTGGGAAATGGTGCTAAAAATGAAAATATTTGAGTTAAAATATCTAGCTGTCATAGTGACTGTAGCTTTAGACCCCTCAGTATTGAGGGAGAGTTTTTTAGTTTGTTTTTCCTTTCCAGGTACAACATAACTTTTGATAATTAACTATAGTATTTTTACTTTTGGGGATCTGTTTCAGAATAATTGAAGTTCCCTCTGTGAATGGTTGGATCCCCACTTCGGGATGCTACCAGATGTGCTGGGATCCCTCTGAGCCCGCCTGTCTCACCAGCATGGGTTTCCCTCACTCTGTGTTGCAGTGACTGGCTATCAAGCCCCGTTCCAGCACACACAGAAAGGGCACACCCAACTGTAGAATCACACTGAATCTGCCATCAGCTCTCTGTGGGAGGACTTAGCTAGGGGAATGGCCAGCACTCCTGTGCAAACCTCCTCTGGGATTGTAAACTCAAAATAATATTGTCTTGCGCTGTATAGAGAGATCTGTACAACACAAGCTCATAAAAATCACCCTTTCCCTCAATGTGGAGGGAGATATGCACAGGTTTTTGCCACCCTCTCTCCCCACCCCTCCGATATGAATTGCACAAACTGGGGTTTGGAATGAACAAGAAATAAGTTTATTAACTACAAAAGGTAAATTTTAAGTGATTATAAAGGTTAGCACCCAGAACAAAGCAGATTACTGAGCTAATAAAACAAAACTCACAAACTAAGCTTAATACACTCAAGAAACAGGGTACTAATTTCTCACCCTAAATGTTGTTTTTGGCAGGTTGCAGAGTTTTTGCAGCTCAGAGTTCCAGTTGTGTCTCTTTACAGGATTAGACACATTTGGTAGATCACAAGTCCCATTGAAAGTCAATTGGTTTTGTACTGTGAAGTCCTCAGGTACTTTTGAAAATCCCATCCCAAATATTTAAACAGGTTTTTCTTTTTTCTGTAGCAGCTAATAAAAATATGCTCAAACAAGTCTCCTATTATAGAGGCTAATATAACTTCTCTGGCCAGTGTAGTTTGCCTAATCTGACTTTAAAATCATTTCACAAACTATATACACCTGGTCTAGCCAGATTGTTCATCAAGGAGGAACCTGTTTTTCAGCACCATTTGTGAAATGGTTTATAGTATAGTTGGGTCTGGTCTGCACTAGGGAAAAGTGAGTTAGTATCCATGTAGCCAAGATCACATTTAATGCTGTTCTCTAGGACAATCCTAACATGGTTTCCAAACTTTGTGTAGATGGGGCCCAACACTCTAATGAAATTTTAAACATATGTTCTGACAAAGGTGATTTACTCAGACTTATTGGTAAGAGCTAAATAGCTAGATTCAATAGCAGAAGAACTGTTTGTCCTAATGTCCCCATTACTATCATTTAAAAACTGTCTTAGAATCGATCATTTTGGCCTTTCAGATCTTCAAGGCAAAGACTCATCATTCTAATGGGGTAACTGCTGGTTAATATATATTTTATATAGATAATATATATCTTATGATCTGCTAGTTAATATATATTTTAATTGTTATCACTTGTAACCATTTGGGCTTTTGAAAAATTGTGGAGATAGTTTACTGAGAAGAGAGGACACTTTAGAAAGTTCATTACGCTGCTGTCAACTTTTTTTATAAGAGTTTTTTGTTATAGAATAGGCTTTTATCTTATTGTTCTTTTTATTTACCATGGAAACTAAGGTGTAAGAATTAAATAAAGGTCATTTTAAGAAGTTCCCTTTGTAGTAAAAGCTATCTGGTAAAGAAATAATACAGATAAGTGATAACAAAAATAATGTAAAAAGATAAATGCAGGCTGTAAAGTGAACAGTTATCCTTTATAGATCTCTCTTGAACAATAGCCTTCTGCAGTTGAATTCATCTTCACTGGTAAGGAAAACAAATGTCTCTTCCGTGCTTCATTTATCAGCTATCTTGTACTTTATGAAGATAAGATTGTATGTTTTTTTACATAGTGCCGTTATGGAACTGGACTTGATTCATTAAATTGATCCTCCACTCTGTCTTTCAATAGTATGTCATCAGCCATACACAACTAGAGACCAGGACCCTCCAGCTTTCTGTCTGGCACTATGACAGATTTGGGCACAACAGCTTTCTTGGGGAGTTGGAAATTCCTTTGGATTCCTGGAATTTTGAAAATCAGACAGATGAATGG
Source organism: Dermatemys mawii (assembly GCA_007922305.1). NCBI lineage: Eukaryota > Metazoa > Chordata > Testudines > Dermatemydidae > Dermatemys > Dermatemys mawii. The sequence goes on along the minus strand of ML677385.1, from coordinate 7,350,220 downwards.
TTTGTGCTCCAACCCAAGGTGAGGCTCTCCAGTTTTAGTGGAATAACAGTAAAGCAAGATCAATGAGGTTTTGTTTTCGTTTTGTTGTCACTGAAGTGTGGCTGTAAAATTATATATTTCTAATAAGCTGCTTCTGGAATGGATGTGTGAAAAGAATAACACTTCTACCAAACCAGCATATGCTGTCAGTGTCAATATATATGAATGCTCATTTAAAACCAGACCTATTAAAAGAATAAACATACACATGCATCCAACAGTAGACACAATCAAAAGGGACCTGTTAAAGAAATAGCACATGAAACAATGAATCTTTCTCAAACAATCACAAACAAAGGAATAGACCTTTCTTCATGCATCAGTTTTAAGCATTTAACAATTTTCTATGGTAGTGAGGTTTGGCATTGCTCTTTTATTCATATTGAATAAACAGGTAGATATAGCATCATGCTATTTGATACACAAAACAGTAGCTCTATGGAATATGGCATCTATAAGTGCTTAACCAATGTGCTATGTCTCTCTGGCGCTTATGGGATCCCTTGCTGGAGAGGGCTAACGTGTTTGTTTTTGGAATTGGAACAACTTTAAAGAGCTGTTTATTAACATTAAGATTATGTGCTTCTAAGATGCTCGCTGTTATACCAGCCAGAATCCTAGAGCCCTGTGCAGACACCCGCTTTATACCTGCAGATATAAATTGGCTATCCAAGGAGCTGCAGGGCTCTATCAGGTATGGCAGTGGTGAAAGCAGCCGCATGCCAGGCCACCACTCACAGGACCCAGCACTCCGTGTGGGCAGCTTCTCTGGCGTGGCTGTACCACTGGAGCGGGCACCAGGCTCACTGGCTTGCACCCTCCCAGGCTAGCATGACCAGGGACAGCTGCTGCAGCATGAAACAGTCTCACTCAAATCTGTCAAATAAGACACTGATGGAGCACATTCACTCAGACCAAAAAGTAATCAGGTCTAAGCATTTCAGACATTCCAACTAGGAAATGCTGTCGTCTTATTTCCAAACTCAGTATAAGAGCTATTAATTCTGCTTCGTTATTATCAAATAAAAGAGAACTAAAATATGTCTCATTTGCCTGCTAGAATGTTCTGGATAATGTTTTCAGAGTTAATGTTCCTCATGTTCAATGAAGGTAAGACAAGAAGTAATGGGCTTAATTTGGAGCAAGGGAGATTTAGGTTGGATATTAGGAAAAATTTCTAACCATAAGGGGAGTTAAGCTCTGGGCTAGGTTTCCAAGGGAGTTTGTAGAATCTTCCTTTTTGGAGGTTACTCAGAACAGGTTGGACAAAAACCCGTCAGGGTTGGTCTAGGTTTACTTGGTCCTGCCTTACCTCAGGGGCTTGACTAGTTGGCCAGTCAAGGACCCTTCCATCCCTAGATTTCTTTGATTTTCTGATTCTATAGGTGTAGCTCAGTTTGCTGGTAAGCAAAGAAAAGAAGTTTCTTTTGGAATGGCAATTTATTCCAAACAGAATTAAAGATCTAGTTTGTTTATACATATGCTAGGCAGAATACTGTCCTACAATATGAACTCCATGTTTCTGACAAGAATGCCAGTTTAAGCTTTGTTAAGAGTTGACATTTGTTGTAATCTAATGCTATTTAGGTGTGTTAAAAAAAAAGTTGAGGGTTTTAAGATCCATTTGTCTTCTGAGTGTTGGATGGTCAGTCCTCTATGGGAAGAGTGGTTAGATCAGAAAGGTCAGGAGAATAGTTTTAGGAATAAAGCACAGGGCTGTGAGTCAAGAGACCTGTGTATTCATTCCTGGGTAATTTGAGCAGGTCAGTTTTAAAAATTAAGGGCATTAACTTCTATGCTTCACTTCCCCCATTTGTGAAATGAGGAAAATTATTCTTACTATCTTCACAGGGAAGTTGTGAGACTAAACTCACGTGCTTCAGGGCATAATAAAGCTTCCTAGCAGACAGGGATTATTTAAAATGTGATTTTCCCCTATAGTTAGGTTATTCTGCAGTTGTACACTACAGTGTTTGTTGAACCTTCCTCTGAATCCCCTCCCTGTGTATGAGCAGATGGCAGGACCTGGCCCTAAATATTTTTATTAATCGGGTGATAGTGCCTTAACCTGCAGTCTAACCTTAGAGGCAGGCTGAACTTCTGTATGTCACATTAAATATTTCGGAGGTTCTCTTTTTTCCTGAAAGTAAAATTCGTCACCTAGTTCTTGGGATCAGGAGGCAAGTTGCACAAGTTTCAGGTATAAGTTCTCACCAGCAATGTTCCCTCAATGTTTTTGACAGGCTGTGTGCGCAAAAAAATTTTTGTGTGCAAATTTTTGTGCATTTGGTGTTTTGCCATGTGTACAGGGTTTAGGATCTATGTGCGTGTGCACACGTGCACAGCTTAGAGGGAACAGTGCTCACCAGTACAATTATTTCATAAGGAGTGCAGTATCTTGATGAAGTACTCAGAATGTAATTCCAGGCATAGCATATTGCTCAATCACTCAGTTTTGTCATACTGGGCAGCATTTCATGTATCACAGTCATAGAATTGTAGGGCTGAAAGGGATCTTGAAAGGTCAGAAAGTCCAGTTCCCTATATTGAGGCAGGACCAAATAATCCTAGATCATCCCTGACTGGTGTCTGGTAACCAGTTTTAAAAACCTCCAGTGACGGGGATTCCACAACCTTGCTTAGAAAGCTGTTTCAGATCCCTCTCTCTTTGTAGTTAGAAAGTTTCTCTTAATATCTAACCTCAATCTGCCTTGCTGCAGATTAAGCCCAGGAAGTATCTGGATCTAACACGTTTAAACTCCAAGCTTGTGAAGCACATTCATAAAGTCTGATTGCTTGAGTTGCCCCATTTAAATCAGTAGGGCTACTTGTGTGAGCAAAGTTAAGTACATGTTTAAATGTTCCACAGGATTGGGAATTTAACGAAATTTCATGAATAATTTCTCCCTTATATTCCATTTCTCTAGGAGAAATCACTGTTTACTGATATATGATTAATTTATTTTACAGGGAGAGGAGGCCTACAAAAGCACCTAGTTTTTAAAAATGAGCTTACAATCCCTTTTCTTATTTAAATTAAAAAATTCATGAGTCTAATATTGCTTTTGACTAATGTTATAAAAAAGCATAGAACATACTCCTTCTGGACTGGATTTAGAAATTTAATGGGGGCAAAAGAGGTGCAGAATGTTGAAAAACAATGTTTGGGAAGAAGAGGAAAAGACATTTGTGAAGTAATATTTATATCCGTACATCTCTCTTCTGTTTCAGGGCCAGATTATGCCCCCTTATTCCAAGAATAATCCTACTGAAATCAATGGGGCTATTGTGGAGTAAGATGCTAATCAACATGAATAAGGGTATCAGAATCTGGCCCTAAATTAGCTGCAGTGTATATATCCAGTTTATTCAGACCTGTTTGCTGTAAATCAGTGCTTCACATGGGTTGGAATTTTTCTTCATTTTAACAAACTGAATTTCTCTCTCCCATTTATATTTACCGAACAGCATCATATTTACCGAACAGCATCTAGTGCAGGGCATGTGACGTCTGTTCTTCTGAGCTTTTTGCACTCCCTCGACTATTACATTTTCAAAAATGTGGCTGTCTGTATTCAATCAGTGAGGGCTAATTAGCTCTGAGCACTCTGCAGTCTCATGACCTCTTTAAGCATATATCCTGGCTTACCTGTACAATAAAAATAACTGAAAATGTATGGGTGAATTATTAAGCCTATATGGATTTCTGTTTCTTTTTTCCTCTCCGTCAGCTGGAGGTTGCAGCAGATGTTGGGCTTCAGTATAAAGGAGAGCTGATAGTTGTTTTACACTACGTTCCCCCGGAGACAAACCTAATGCTTCCCCTCGAACAGTTTCAAGGTAAAAAGAACATTGTTGGCAGCATCCTCTGAGTATTGGAAATAACCTGTATGATGAAATATTGGAAATAACCTGTTAGCTGAGGTATAAAATCACAGAGTTGCAGAAGGTTGAAGTTCTGTGGCAATAGACTAGGCACCTATATCTAAGGGAATTTTCAAAGGAAAGAGGCTGCTCCCCTGCTCCCAGTAGTGAGATGCCATTTATGCACCATTAGGAGTTGTTGCATAACTGTGACAACATTAAAAAGACCCAGCTGGTCATTAGCCATGGTTTAGGACAGTCATTATCCAAAGCAATACTCTAATTCACAGTTGTTGTGTGCTTTGTGCAATCTAATTTTAAACAGGACATGGATGATCAGAGTAATGGAGCTAGCACAGTTCCTCTCAGGAGAGCATCCTTAGTGATACACATCTCACTGTTCAGAACCTTTTTACATGATTTAGTCTACAATTTCCTTTGCTCAGTTTCGTCCTGTTACTCCTACTGTAATTATATCCCTTAGGGTTGTGTTAGAATTGTCTAGGGTGATCCATTATAGTCCTCTGAAATGGGCAGTGTTGCTGTGGAGGAAAATATTATTAGTTAATACATGTACTGCAGTAGTGTCCAGAGAAATGATTATCCAAAGAGGTAGCAATGACCAGATAGTAATTCCGTCCTTGGACACACAGTATACATACAGTCCCCAGGCAGAGAGATTTGAGCACAATAGGAATTTATTGCCGAAAGAGACAATACTACTTTGCAAGCATTGGTAGCTTTAGGCTCTTTTCTCAGATGAATTGCATTCAGTTTATTAGCAGTAAATTCCAAGGTCCTCTGCTATAATCTGATAGTCTTTGGTCTGAGGAAACCAGTTGCTACATATTGTAATTTGTATGCCCCAGATTTCTTGAGTTCTTAAATATTAATTTTAGTCAGAAAGCACAGTGACAACAGAGGTGTGAAGGAATGGCCTTCACAACACATGGATCTGAGCAGTTTTTATATTCATTAAAAAAACTCCATGCAGCAAGGTCTCTCTTCTGGAGTGAACTTGTACCATATAAGTCTGTATATCAGGCTTTGATAAATTGTTTCAGATTCTACCTATGGGGGAAGGCTGTCTGATGAGAGCTCTTCTTTGCCACTGCAACTCCGAATGTATTATTTGCCATCTGTAATAGCAGAGAAGAGGAGAGGATTTAAAGAAAACTTGACCTTTTCTCTTCAGTGTATTAGTACTACCATATTTGTACTTGGAGACTTAGGACAGTCCAACCCTGTGATGTCTGTCAAGGACTGACCATGTTTGAGTCAAATTTTTTTACCAGGAGGAGGTAATCTCCTTTTGCCCCACTGTGTTACAGATAAAGGGCCAGATTGTAAACACAAGCAGTACTTCACTCCACAAATGGTTCTTTTGAAGAAAACAAGTGGCAGAGTCTAGCCAAAAAGGCTTATATTTCCAATTAAGTTCTTGATTTTGTTGTTGGTGTGTTTTATGTACAGGAAAGAAGAGTTTAAAAAAAGGAAAGAAAGGAAGCACACAGCTGCCTTCTGGGGGTATATTGGAGGTCATCATCAAGGAAGCCAAGAATTTAACAGCTGTAAAGTCAGGAGGCACTTCGGACACATTTGTTAAAGGGTAATTTTTACTTTCTCATATTTTGCACAGCACATAAACTAGGATTCAAGGCAAAGCTAGTTTTACTCTTTATCTGATCAATATAATTTTTATCTGATAGTTATAGAACTGTACTCCTGAAAAAGAACTTGCACCTCAAAATGCATTTTAAAGTCTCTTTGTCCAGTATATTTAAATTTAGGTCATAATATGTGATTAAAATTAAAGCTCTCATATAAACTTTGTAGATTTCAAAATGTGGCTTTAAAATTTGACATAAAAGGTAAAACTTCTTTAAAAGATGAGTATGTGATATGTGTATATATACATTTATGTAATACAGTATGATTTCATATATATAATGTGTCAGGTTTTTGCTATATACATATGCCTTATTATTATTTATTTTTTAGCATTTAGAGTCTGAAGTTAATATCCCTGAATAAGCAGAAAATATCTGCTATAGGAACACACTTATGTTTGTATAAATAGACATAATCCTGCATGACAGATTATACTAGATTCATCATAAATGTGAGCATGGCACTCAAGGTGTTAAATAACTGCAATATGGACAGCTGACTAGAGTGTTTCTCCTTGCCATTTTCCTTGACAATAAAAGCTTTCATAGTTGCCTGTTTTATATATAATTTTGCACTGGTTATAATCTGCATGTTTTGATTGAAGTGAAAGCTTTGATAAAGCTTCACCACTACCCTGATGCCCCATATGGATTCACCTCCTCTCCAGAGCAGCTAAACAATTCCTCTGAGAGTGGTCAATTGTCCTGAGGTTCTAAAAATATTAAATGTTTGTTTTTCCTGTAGCTCAAATTATCTGAAGTGACAAATGTATTTTTGCAAGTTTTCTGGGGCAGAGAATTCATTGTAAGGTTTTCACCCTACGCCTCCCATTCATCTGATCCAAGTGCTGTACTATCTATGTACCAAGTACATTTTTTTTAGGCACAAAGAGCAATCCATAGGCTTATTTTACGTTGGTTTGCCCAGTGCTGTTTTCTCTATGGTTGGCTACAACTATGAGAAAAGCGTTTTTGTTTAAATAGGAAAACAAAGAAACAGATTGTCTGGTCCCTCACTCTCTTCTCCGCAGCTCCTACACAACTGAGACATGGAGTTTACACCAGGCAAAGGGGAATTTTTGTTGTTGGAGCCCTTTGTTGACGAATTGGCAGCACATTGCTGTTGCTGACACTGTGGACTGTCTCTGACTAGCTCATCACCCACATCTGTTGTTGCTGGCATGGGTTGTTTTATGTAAGTGGAGCTTGAATCAATTCCCATTGGACAAACAATTTTCCATCAGGTTACAAGGTTTTTAAAAATATATTTTCTATCGCTGAGATGAACCCATAAACTGTACTGGGGGAAGGGTAGATACAGAGTAGGGAGGTTTATCCACTATTCTGACTTTGAAAATAATATATTGTGTTTGCAGTTTCAAGAAAAGGGTGCTCTGGTAAAAATAAAAGGCTTATGGAGTTGAAAAAAATGTTAGACTTCATAGCAGCAGGGGCTGTGTTCTATTCAAGAATTAGGCCTCTGGTGTAAATGTAAACATAAGCTTATTTCCATTCAAGGGTACAAGCTGCTGATGTTCCTTCCCTACAACCCGCTTATTTTTGCCCAAGTTAGGTTAGATGTGTGTATCATCATGTAATGGTGTTACTTCTCACCATGATCCTGAAACCCTTACTCACATGGAAAAGCATTGTTCTCCATGAGGAATCCCATTTAAATTGAGAGTTTTGTGGTTAAGGGCAGTGCCTTAACCTGGGATACAAGAGAGCTGGATTAAATTCCTGCCTCTGACCCAGACAACCTGAACAAGTCACTTGTGTCCCAATTCATCACACCACTTCAGCATATGCTTAACTTGACTTCAGTGGGACTTCAACATGTGCTTAAATGCTTTGCTGATTTGGGGTTGTATTTTCTCTCTGCCTTGGTTCTCCATCTGTAAAATAGAGATAATACTGCTTCCTTTCTCCCATCCTATCTCTGTTTTGTCTGTTTAGAAGGAAAAGTCATCAGGGAATTGACAGTTCTCACTATGTGTTTGTACTGAACTCAGCACAATGGGGTCCTGACTTTGGCTGACTTCTAGGTGATACTGTAATACAAATGATAAATATGACTGACCTGAAGTCCCATCTATCTGTTCTTCTCTTCTCCTTCTCTTTCTTTCTGTCTCCCTCAGTTATCTGCTCCCAGATAATAACAAAGCAACAAAACATAAAACTCCTGTGGTAAAGAAGAGTGTGAACCCCCACTGGAATCACAGCTTCACTTTCAGCGCCTTGAATCCTACAGATCTACACAATGTCTGTCTAGAACTGACAGTGTGGGACAAGGAGTCACTCTCTAGTAACATCTTTTTGGGAGGTGTCCGTTTGAGCACTGGAAGTGGTAAGGGCTCTCTTTGACTGGGAATCATCACTTTGTTCAGCATGTCTCATAGCCATGTAAAGGATGGGAATGTTGTAACTATGGGGCACAGAGTAGCTATGAGAAATGAAAAAGGGGTAGCTTAGAAGCCTAGAGGCAACTTATTTCTTTATTCTATCCAGTGAGAGACATGAGTTTGTTACCCTCCTGTAACTAGGCTTCTGAAGCCAAGTGGGACTGGGGGAATTCTGGAAACACTTCTTACCATCTGAGTGAGAAATGAGTTTCATGTTACTCAGCAGCATCACTTCTGGCTGATGAAGGGGCAGCTATGAAGAAAGAGTGTTCCATTCCTCCTCAGCTAGGAAGACAGTGGTTGTGGGACAGAGCCATGCTGGGAAATTTTGCTGGCCTCTGCCCATGATATACCTGTTTTGTGGCTACCAAGAGGACTTTAGTCTCCAGCTAATTGGTAACAATCCAATGTCTTTGAAGATATATATGTTACTTATTTGTCTTTGAGACTTGTATAGATTCTTTTTTAAAATCACAAGAGAGCCATGCTGGATGTACAAGAAAACCAGCCAAAAACCCAGCCAAACCCGGGCTGACAAATCATCTTTTAAATTTTCTATTGCATCATTGTTTTTGAGATATTTCTAAAAAAACTTTGTTCATTTACTTATGAAATACTTCTGGTTTCTTTGTTCTTTATTTTCCTTTTACGATCTGCCAGGTTTTTTCCTTCTATAGATAAGTGTAAACCCTCTTCCCTAGGAAAATCCATAATTTTTGTAAGGCACATGCTTGATAGTAGTATTTTGCACACAGCAATGAAGTGAAGGAGGACACTGTCTTTCTGTACCCTCTTGAGAGAGACAAAGTGGGTGAGGTAATGTCGTTTATTGGACCAACTTCTGTTGGTGAGAGAGAGAGAGAGAGACGAGCTTTGGAGCTACACAGAACTCGTCTTCAGGTCTGGGAAAGGTTCTGTGTGTGTCACAGCTAAATAGAAAATTGAACAGATCGTTCAGCATAAATAGATAGCTGTGACACTCTTAGTACCTTTCCCAGATCTGAAGAAAAATTCTGTGTAAGCTCCAAAGCTTGTCTCTCTTGCCAACAGAAGTTGGTTCAGTAAAAGATATTACCTCACCCACTTTGTCACTCCAATATCCTGGGACTGACAGGGCTACAATAACACTATATATGCATTCTTGAAACACATTAAGTTACATCTCAATGGCATGCCAAAACTCTCCATATTTTTGCAATTGCCAGGTGTAAGTAACGGGAAGGAAGTTGATTGGATGGATTCTCATGGGGAAGAGCAGCACCTTTGGCAAACAATGATGGACAATCCTGGAGCTTCTGTGGAAGGTATATTAATGCTGAGATCTAGCATGGGAAAACGTAGACTCTGAGAACAAATGGCTTGCACAAGGATAAACTCCAGCTGTTTTGCTGACGTGACTTTTAACAGTTGTGGGGTACCACAAGGATGCCTGATGTTAGTGGAATTCAGTCTGTTGTAACTTTGCACATGCGAAAGTGGGGAAGAAAGACTCCCCTTTGCCTTGGATTTTAAGGCTTCAGAGTTGGGTTATAATGCATTCTGCACTTTCATGCATATGTATTCTTAAGAAAATGCTCCTTACACTAGTGAAACTCCTACTGAAGTCAGTGTGAAAGATACCTGAATATAGAATATAAAATTTGGCTTTCTTTGTCTCAGAGACAGAAATATGATCTACTAGTGTCAACAGTCACAAAGAATATGGAACAAGTAAATGCTTTAGTTATTTGATGACTAATGATTATTTATGGTATAAGCCAATTTGAAGCAACTCAAAAGTTTTTGGTATTTGAAATGAGATTAGAAACCACCAGATTCCAAGCAGTCTGAAAGAATAATTAGCAACATCCCTTCTCCCTGTTTACACGTTCAGTTATTTGAACTGTGCATGACAGCAAGCCTTGCAACAAGCATCACTGAAAGAAAAGCCGATACACTGTACATAGCAGCCGTTATTTGGGTAGTTAAAAATAGCAGATGTGCAGATATAAAATAATAGGAATGCTGTACTTTGCAGTGATATGTGTGCTGTGTATTTCACTGCACCATTCAGAATGCAAGTTATGGTTCCCCCAGATCAAAGAGCCTTATATGAAAACAGATTATTATACATTCCTAAGCAGCTTCCAGAACTAAGCGCCGTTACTTATGGCTGCTTTATCACTTTTGCTTATAACTCATTTAATAATTCAGACATCACTGTACAGAAAAGGAGAGAAGTTCAAACATCTGTCAGAACTGATGAGATGCCGATGTTTACCCAGGCATGTTGTTTCAGGCTTAATAGACTAAGGCCCCAGTTCAGTAAAACATTTAAGAAAAGGATCTAATTAAGTGTATGCCTAACTGCTTTGCTGAACTGGGGTTTAAATGGGGAAGTTTTCTGTGTGGACTGGAATCCTATTCAAGCACATCCTGCTAATTTATTAATTAACAACCATGATATGATTTAGAATGGGATTTTGCTGCTGAATGTTACTAATATGAGTCCTAGCAGTTATAGTGCTAATGCATTTTAATACTAAAATGTTGTCTTACTATTTCAGTTACTCCATGTTAAATGGCATAGTTTTATATTTATTTGGTTTCCTAAATATTTGTCCTACTCTCAGTACACATGGGAATTACACACACCACCAATCTTATATTGTCTGCCCGCTCAGAACTATACCCCCATGTGTACAGAGCACAATGTTTTCTATACCTGCTTATGGGCTGTAGCTGTGTTTCTACAGCAGCGGAACTGTAGCAAGGAGAATAATTGATCCTTGCCAAATATACATGAACCCATGTGGTATGGTGATAAGTACCTTATACAAACCTAAGAAACAGCAATAAATTGAGTAAATTAAGTTTCATCTGAATGATACATAGTTCAAATTGTGCTCCCTGTCATCAACAGTGAATACATCTACTGCTATTCTCATCCTTAATTATTTTTCAAGCAGTTTACTTTTGGGCACAAGACAGTATCACTGTGAACAATATTTAGCAACCACAAACAAAATAAACCAATAAAAAAAACTCTGTCACCACCATCCCATATACAAGTACAGAGTGTCTCTCTGTTCTTTTTCTCATATGGTCAGAATTCAGAACCTAAAGTTTTCTCTGAAAAAGAGTTACCACAATCATGCTTATCTGAGAAGTAAAAATCCTGCCATTCACAATGCAACAATAGCTGAAGGCCCAGGTTTTATGACATGAAGTGCTAACTGCTAAATAACTACAGCTTGAGTTTTGTACCTGAAACTGAAGAAATGCCCTGTCCACTACAATTGTATCATCCATTTACAATTGAGGCCAAATCCTTCAAACTGTATGTCTTTTCTCTCCTTTATAATCTTATTTTTTCCATCTGTTCTGTGTCTGCATTTGGGTTGAGTGGCATGAAACAGCTGAACATGTCACAAGCTACCTGTTAAAATAATAACGTAGTAATGTTAGGGTGAAAATACATATGTTTTTAAATATCCCTTTATTTGCATTACGAAGAACACCATAGGTTACTAAAACAGATTTCTAAAAATCTAGGACAAGACTGTGAAAAGTCTGAGACACTCTGAAGAGCTCTGATTTTCAGGAAGTGCTGAACACACCTCCTCTAATAATCAGACCCCTTTAAAGCTGCTCAGATTGGACACCCAAAATCAGTAGCTGCTTTCAGAAGATCCTGACTGTAATTTTCTTTGTTCCCTTTAGCTCTTTACATTTGTTTACTTTTGGAATTTCACCCAGGGCAGTGAAATGAGACTAGTTTGTTTCTAATCAATTTTCCTCTCCTATTCTCATGCATTTTCATGGTAGTGGGGATACTTCTGTTCACAAAAGCCCAGAGGAATGTATAATTTAAAGTACAGGAACCAAACACACAAACACACTCCAATGTTCTCTTTTATTCAGTGTTCCTTTTAGTTTCACAATAATTTTTTTTAAAATGGGTTTTCTTCAGCAGTGGTCCCCTCAGAAAATAGCCTATATTTGAGACCTAAACTACTCCATCTCTTTAATGGATTCAGAGTCTGGATTTCCAAAGGGGTTTGCATCACAGACAGATGTTTGTTTTAGGATTGGTTACATTACACAGACATGGAGGTTCAAGCTCTGTTTTCATTTCCTATGTGTTTGGCCAAATCTTAAAAAGGTAACAGTCGTTAAACTAAAGAAAATGATTACGGGTGTAATCCTGACCCTATTGAAGACAGTGGGCATTTTGCCATTGACTTCAGTGGGGCCAGGATTTCACCCTGAGTTTTAGCCTAAAAGGTTGAGTAGTATGGGCCAGATAATAGAGGCGCCATCTATTATCTGTAGTTTTATATTAAGTATTTGGAATAAGACAATGCATTCCAAGTGGGAAGTATTTCCGTTAGGAGGAGGTTACTGTTTGTTTGGATGGGATCTGGACTGTGCAGTGAGTGTCTCACAGCTTAGTTCAGACAGTTGAGTTCTTGTTTTATTTTAACGTATGTCTATCACACATGGCTCTAAAATCAGAGGTGGGCAAACTTTTCGGCCCAAGGGCCACATCAGGGAATAGAAATTGTATGGCAGGCCATGAATGCTCACAAAATTGGGGCTCAAAATGATCTGGCAGGCTGTAGTTTGCCCACCCCTGCTCTAAATGAATCAATACTCAGGTTTTCAGCATTGTTTTTCACTAACAGCTATATACAAAGCTTTAATCTTCAGTGGTGATCAGTACATTTGTAGAAAGCATCTGGTGTGTGGAAAACATTGTCACATTAATAATACCCTTTAAGTATCTATCTGTTCTCTTCTTAATAAAGATGTATGAGATCGGAAAAGCACAAGATAAATGATTGCACATCTGACTTTTTGTTTTCCAGATATTTGATTGCTTATAATTCTGTGCCATTATCTACTGTGTGTTACCAGACTGAGCACTGAGATGGCCAATAAGGGACCAAGTTAGAACCTCCCTTGTGAATAGATTTGACGCACTGAAAGTACATGAACAGTTACTCAAGGCAGATTTCTACAGAAATCTCAATCTAATTACTCTTACCTTTAACCCTGATTTATAAATTCTAGTCCTGGATAATGTCCTGATTTGACACCGTAGATAATTCTAAACTATACTTTAGCACAGTTTTATATAGCTACAGTACTTGAGAACAAGAAGAATCTATTTTTAACAATATTGATTTTTAAAAAAGTCAAGCACAATGCAGTATATTCAAATATGTATTTTTTTAACAATTTAACTACAAAGCTTCATTCTCTACCTTACTTTTCCCCTAACAATCAGTGAGTTTGACATATTTAAAAAACATGAAGTTACAAACATTAAAAACTATAATAAAAGATACAAATATTACTATAAAATCTTGAGCCAGAGCAATAAACATCTCCTTACACTGCCTTGTCACTGCCCCTTGCCCAGGCATCTTGTCTCTAATGAGATTTATCATTTTATCAACACACCCCTTTTCTTTGCATTAGTTAATGGGCCTTGGGAGGGATGTCACAAAGGCATAGAGGGCACCCCTTCATCCTCCTTAGAGACTCACGCTGTCATTGCTTTTCCATGACCCTGTTGCAAGAACTTCCAACATCACTTTCTCAGTTGGCAGCTCAGCAAAGTGATTTTGTGCCACCCTTCTCAAGGGGCTTTTGCTGGCAAACCTGAGAGGCAGGTTCTTGGTGGTAAGTGCTGTTTATCATGGTGCACTAATTATGTCAGAACCTTACCACATCGTGCCCCTTTCGATAAAGATTACACTAGGGAGACATAAATTAGCCCTTGCTTTTTAGAGTAAAGATTTAATTGTGTAGTTTCATGTTATATATTTGCCTGCTTGGTTCACCTGTGTAATTTGGCATGCTTCTGAGTAATGTTCTGGAAGCAGTTTACAAAAGCACAACAGCAAAGCAAACTTTGAATATCCTAAATCATTGATTGAAAAGACTGAAATATAGGAGGATGACATTTGAAACTGTGTCCCCTCCTCCAATCCCATCTTCTATTCCTTTTAACTCTGGATCACATCCACCATTAAAAAGGGAGTTGAAAGTCATAGTACCACAGTTACCGTCTCTATCAGCTCACATGCTACAATAAAAGTTGCACCTGAATCTTAAGAACATAAGAATGGCCATACTGGGTCAGACTAAAGGTCCATCCAGCCCAGTATCCTGTCTACCGACAGTGGCCAATGCCTGGTGCCCTGGAGTGACTCTAACAGGTAATACTTTAGTTAGTCTTTAAGGTGCCACAGGACTCTTTGTCACTTCTAACAGGTAATGATCAAGTGATCTCTCTTGCCATCCATCACCACCCTCTGACAAGCAGAGGCTAGGGACACCATTCCTTACCCATCCTGACTAACAGCCATTATTGGATTTAACCTCTATGAATTTATCCAGGTCTCTTTAAACCCTGCTGTAGTCCTAGCCTTCACAATCTCCTCAGGCAAGGAGTTCCACAGGTTGACTGTGTGCTTTGTGAAGAAGAACTTCCTTTTGTTTGTTTTAAACTTGCTGCCCATTAATTTAATTTGGTGGCCCCTAGTTTTTATATTGTGGGAACAAGTAAATAACATCTCCTTATTCACTTTCTCCACACCACTCATAATGTTATATTCCTCTATAATATTCCCCCCTTAGTCTCCTCTTTTCCAAGCTGAAAAGTCCTAGCCTCTTTAATCTCTCCTCATATGGGACCCATTCCAAACCCTTAATCACTTTAGTTGGCCTTCTCTGAACTTTTTCTAATGCCACTATATCCTTTTTGAGATGAGGAGACCACATTTGTACGTAGTATTCAAGTTGTGGGCACACAATGGATTTATATAAGGGCAATAGGATATTATCCGTCTTATTCTCTATCCCTTATTTAATGATTCCTTACGTTATTCGCTTTTTTGACTGCCCCTGCACACTGTGTGGATGTCTTTAGAGAACTATTCATGATGACTCCAAGATCTTTTTCCTGATTAGTTGTAGCTAAATTAGCCCCCATCACTGTGTGTACAGTTGTGGTTGTTTTTTCTCAGTGTGCATTACTTTACATCTGTCCACATTAAATTTCATTTGCCATTTTTTTGCCCAGTCATTTAGTTTTGTGTCCAATAGCTCTCCCTCTTCCCATAGTTCTCCATCTCCTACTCACCCTTTCCTGTAGCCTTCAATAAATCCTCCACTAAGGATCACATCTGAGATGTCAAATTCTTAAATTCATGGTTGTGTCTAAATGCTGGCCTCAGATGACGAGGTTGACAGAACTCACAGGCCCACCTTGATACTGGCCCTACTTCTTTTCCTCAATATAAAGGAGAACTGAAGTTTTATTTCCCAGCCTGGGATACTAATTTTTAGCTCTTTGCAACAATAGCAAAACAACACCACCACCACACAACCCAACACCAAACAAACAAACAAAAATGATTTTTTCTTAGAGCTGACCTGTATGCAGAATGGTGGTAATGCATTGGGAACTTTATTCTCTAGGTTTTTAAAAATAATATATATTCAGAGATGCAGAGCACAAGATTTAGGAAGCCTGGGATACTGGCTGTGGGAAGGGGTTGGAGCCAAGCAATTCCCGCAGGGAATGGCAAGCTCTAAGTAGTAATGGTGTATTCTTCCTTAATTGTCCATGAGATGCACTAGACCATGTTAACAGATTCCAAACACTGTGCCCAATGAGTTCCCTGCCTGGTGATGGAAAGGTGAGGGGTGCTGTCTGACGTGGTGATAATGCACATGTAGCTACATAGTGTATATTAATGCTAGTGCGTGAGCCTGAACTTGTGAACTTTTGGTTTGTGTTTGAGAATCTATCCTTCCCACATCCTGTGTCATGATCTAGATTAGTTATTACAATAGTTCTCATTTGTGACCATGAATTATACACAGCTGCATGCTTCTAGTCCTCTTCTTGAGAACTTGATGCTTTTTAGCCTTAGGCTGCTTTGGACAGCATGTATGAACTCCCCTTTTACTTATTTTTGGGGTTTAACAACAAAATTAGTCTTTGTTGCAACAATTAGAGAATATCATCTGTCCTCTTATTCTGAGTTCTTTCCTGTTCAAACTCTCTGTTGCTAGCTCTCCATTTGGTATAATTAGAGTGGAAATGAACACTATTTGCATTAAACAACGTTGCGTTATAAGGTGGCCTGCCAAAATTTAGCCAAAACTTTCCTGCCCCGCTTACTCTTGTCCTTTCCTGTGTACTGTACATTCAGGCATGTGGACTGTGAAAGAAGGTTGATGGTGAACCCATTTGTAGTTGTTATAAAAGTACAATGTTCTTTCTCTTACAATAAAACTAATTAAACATGATGCTGTGTTCCTGTCTCTGCTAAAATGCTTTACATCAAACCCTTTGGACCCTCTACAGTGAACATGCTGTTGCTCTCTTCTAACAGTGATGAACAAGGGACTTCATCTATGTGCAGCCAGTAATATTAAATGTATGCTATGATCTAAGACCTGATAGGTGTAATTTCACTGTACTACTTCTGTGCTTTTCTCTTCTCCTTCCTGCTAGTTGCTTCGTCTTCTCTCCCTCCCTTAGCTGCTCTTTTTATGTTAATTTTTAGACTTTCTGTTGTGAGTAGATTTTGTGTTTGTGAAAGGGGAGGTCTAAAAGGGTCTACAAGGGTTGGGTTGAGCCAGGAATACATTATTATCTACTACCCATCAGAACAAATCTTGGCCTGAACCCTCTGTAAGGACCCTCATCTACCTATCTCATTCTGACAGGCACCCAGTACCTCCCCTGCTCCCCAGCCTCCTTAATATGGCGAATTTCAAGGTGCCATCCACCTGGAAATCCAATTATGTTCAAAGGGTTAACCATGCAGCTTAGTGATACTACTAATCACTACATGTCTTTTTAAGCAACGCTACTGTTTCAGGTTAATTCCCACTTTCAGCCCCGTCACGTGACAAACAAGTGGGAATGAAATTGCGCCATCCTGGATTGTTCAGTATCGCTCTGGCTTGCCCAGATGAATGGTCTTGTCTCATCTTCTAGAACAGAAGTGGGCAAACTGCGGCCCGCAGGCCACATGTGGCCTGCCAGCCATTTTTATCAGGCCCGCCGGTGGCCCTGCTCTCCCCAGCCAGGACACCGGGCCAAGCACAGGGCCCCGCACTCCCAGGCCAGCCGTATGCAGGATGCCCTGGGGCCCTGCGCTCCCAGGCCGGCCGAGTGCAGGGAGCTCCATGCCGGGGCGCAGGGGGGCTCTCTGCAGGGCCCCGTGCCCCCAGACCAAGGCTCCGGGCGAAGCGCCATGAGCCGCGGGACCCCACGCCCCCAGGCCGGGGCTCCAGGCAGAGCTTACGGAGCTGCTGGGCCCCACACCAGCTGGAGCGCCCGGCTGAGCAAGGTAAGCAATGTGGGGGGCTTAGGTGGTGGGGTTGGCGAGTGGTGGTGGTTAGGGTCGGGGGGTCTAGGGAGGAGTCAGTCAGGGAACAAATAGCAAGGGGGCTTAGATAGGGGTTGACGTCCCTGGGAGTTGTGGTTAGGGTGGGAAAGTCTCGGGAGGGGACAGTCATTGAAGAAAGAGCATGGGGGCCCAGATAGGGAGTAGGTTCCTGGGGGAGGGGGGGCAGTTAGAGTGGGGGGGGTCTCCAGAGGGGTGACCAAGGGAGAAGGAGTGAGCGGGGGGTGGATGGGTCGGGTTTCTGAGGGGGCAGTCAGCAGGTGGGAAGTAGGTTGGGGTCGGATGGGGGCGGGGCCAGGCTGTTTGGGGAGGCACAGCCTTCCCTACCTGGCCCTCGGCACAATTTTGAGCCCCCATGTGGCCCTCAGGCCAAAAAGTTTGCCCACCCCTGTTCTGGAATGTTCTCATCTTTTGCCCAGCTAGCTTTCCCAGGTTAGTGGGGTTCGTTCTTCTGATGTGACTGACTGAAAAATAGCCAAGGCAAAGAATTCCCACCCCCCACCAAAGCTTCCTCTTCTGACCAGAGATTCTGGGCCTGCCTTGCTCGCCTGGTTCTGAGCTCTTGCAGCAGTCCAGGCCTCTGACTGAGTCTGTCAGCTTCATACATTTTGGCATGGCTCACATATGTCACTCCACAGCAAGTTTCTCAGTGGCAGAGATCTCTTCTCCTCACCATTCCTTTCTGTCTAGTGCTCACTGCTGGCTCAGGCCTTTGTGGAAGTGGGAGCCTGGCTTCCAAAACCCTAAAGCCATCCGCAAATAAAAAGCTAACAGCAATTATGACAGAGCGGATTTTTGCTAAACTGTTTCCAGCCCCACTCTGTCTCCAACAGCTTCTGCAAATGTAACCTGACATGTTTGTTTGGCAAGTGTATTGAGGACTTGCCTGCAGGTCCCTATGCATAACTTCCTCCCCTTTTCCCTCACCTGAAGCCCTGGATATCCTAGACTGCAATTTATCAGGGTAAATCCCAATACATATGCACTGACCTGAACTCAGTTTAAAAAATGTGTCCCACCTGGCTGTTCGTGTGGGTACCAATCTGTCTTGGAAGTGCTTTGTTCTCAATATAAATGCCTACCATCATTCCCGGAGCTCCTGTTTCACTGTGGTATTGCACTGTTTGTGTATTACTGCCTAGTTGTATTCAGATGTAAATGGCTGCTTATTTGTCTTTGGAGTGAGAGTTGTTTTTATTCATTTACTCCTTTCAGAGCGACCAGCCTTCCTACTTGTAAATGGTTCCTTTTGGGGGCTGTCACAGTAGTGGGTGTTGACTAGCTACACATCAGAATATTTTCCAAGGCCATCAGTGCTTGTACCAGTTTTCTTGTGTGTTGTGGATGAGAGGCCCAGCAATTGGGGATTAACCTGAAACAATAGAGAGACACCATGTGCAGGTTTAAAAATCATCTCTTTTGAAACCAAGTAGCCTTGCTGCTGATGTCCCCTTTCTAACAGGTCACAGAACCATAGGCGTGTCTGTAATCACCCTGTCCATGCCTGACACCCTATTGTAATAATCTTTGTACAAAATGTGTCTTGTGTGGTATCATTTAAAAATGAAATACTCACTGGTCATTAATATTAATCTGTGATGTGTATTAAGAATTATGGATATGTGCTGGAATTATGACTAAAGTGTGTTTAAGCCAAGCAGGTCGGGGGAGTTGTTAAACAGTATCCTAAACAAAGGAATGCGTATTTACCTCAACTTACATATAAGCAGTAAAGCAGGCTTTCACAGGGGGAGGGATTGCTCAGTGATCTGAGCATTGGCCTGCTAAACCCAGGGTTGTGAGTTCAATCCTTGAGGGGGCTATTTAGGGATATGGGGCAAAAATCTGTTGGATGATTTAATTGGGGATTGGCCCTGCCTTGACCAGGGGGTTGGACTAGATGATCTCCTGAGGTCCCTTCCAACCCTAATATTCTATGATTCTAAAAAGGAGACTGGAGAGTGGGAAACAGAACAATTTTCATTTTAGCAAACACCAGCAGGGTAAGAAAGAGCCTGAAGTTTCCTTTATCTCCAGATCCATGTTACTTTCCTCACTGCTTGACTAAACTTTACTTTGAGGGGTATTCTTCAGATGAATCCATTTCAGAGGTTTACTGGACTGTAAAAGAAAGGGACAGAGAGCACAGATTTCTCTTTCACCTAAGACGACAAAGGAATCGGCTTTTTAGGGCTTCTGAAGGAAATTCTGCCCAAAGGAGCGTGGGATCAGCTATCATCTTCCTGGAAGACAATGGGTAAGAAAACCATCTTTAACAACGTTTGTACCTTGCTAGGTTGTTTTTTCATTTTTATTTGCTTGATCATTTCTAACTTTGTCTCTTATAATTGAACTCTCTTAAAATACTGTCTTCTTTTATTGATAAACTTTTTTTTTTACTATTAATCTATACCAACAGTGCTGTGTTTGAATTAAAGTGAATGTTAACTCCAATTGATGTGGCAACCTGTTTGGTTTTCTCTCTTCAAAGGAGCAAAGGGATCTTCTTATTCCTCTGAAGGTTGCAGGAGGGAGCTGGGCATTGCAGAGCACAAAGTTTTGGGAAAGATCAGGACTAGGGTGTATTGGGGTCACCTGCTAACATCAGCCAAGTCTGGTAAAGACAAGAGTGTGTCTGTGATATCAGCTGGCAGGATGTTTGATTCAAAGAGGCTGAATCAAAGCTGTCCCGCATACAGAACATGGAGTGTATGCTGGCTGACTGTCTCTCTCCCCCAGGCAGGAAGCTACAAATAGAGGTAGTATTTTGCGGCACTGAGGGTTATAATACCAGTAGTGACAAAACCTTTCACTGGTCTGAATTGCACTCCAGAATGTAACTGTCCCACTCTCTCTTCAAGGAACAAGGTGCCAACTTGGCAGTAGCTGATTCTCCCTGTTCCATCCAAAGTGGCCTGAAGGGGCTATGCTTATAGATCAGGGGGTCTCCAAACTACAGCCCGGGGGCCGGATCTGGCCTGCAATGTCGATTTGTCCGGCCCCCCAGCCCAGCTGAGCAGGCACATGGAAAAGCCCCCGCTGCATGAGCTGCTGCCGGCGACCCCATGTGCAGAGGGTTGAGTGCCCCCGCGGTGAGGCTGGAGGAGCAAAGGAGTGAGTGCCCCTGCGGCGCAGCCATAGGAGCAAAGTGGGGGTTGTGGCAGAAGCTGGAGGAGCAAAGGGGGGGGGGGCGGGCGTGCACCAGTGGCCCGAGGAACCAAAGGGGGGGGGGGCCACAGCAACGGCCCGTGAAGCCCCTTCAAAATTCTAATATGGCCCTTGTCTCAAAAAGTTGTCTCAAAAAGTCTCAAAAAGTTCGGAGACCCATGTTATAGATAACATGAAAGAGTTCCTCTGTGTGAGACACCTGCAGTGCTGAAACCCCCGCCAGTCTAGGGAACAAAAGGCTGAGGTAAGGATCAGAGCTGTGTGTGTATATATAAAAATGGTATGTGTTAGTAGTAGGAAGGGTAGAACTCTGCACCTTACTAGTGGACTCTCTTTTGAAATTTTTTTACTCTGATTTCATTATTTATGCTGTATATAATCTGAGACACGCTCCCAGCTAAGTACTGAGCTATAATAAATCTGCAAACTGATTTTATTAGTGAGTTGTCCAACATTAGAGCAACAAGTTATTTGTGTTTTAAATGATCCAAAACATAAAACCTTCTGGCCTTAGGGAGAGGGGAAGGGAGGAGTAAACTTCAACAATAAGGAAAAACACATTGCATTTTTCCCTTTAGATTTCAAGTACTAAGTGTCTGTGTGGAGGGGCTTCTCTTCTTAAAAAAGAGCTAGTTAGATTCGCTCCGTGTGTGGGAAAATTATGCCACAAAATTGCTCTAAACTTAAGAAAAATTGCTGTCTAACAACCACTCACAGCTGTTATTTTCATCATTAGTTCATGACAAAGTAAACTGCCTTCCTGGTTTAAAATGTTTGATTTTGTTTTATTATGCTAGTGTTTAGAACAGGAATGAGTTTCTAATTTGGTGCACCATTGATGTAGAAGCCCTTGTTATGCTCCTTTTTTGTTCTCTCAGCTGCAGAAGCCCAGTGGAAAGGTAAATCCAAATCAAAGCTCATATAACAGAAGCTTATAAAACAAGACGCTCTACTCCAGCACCAGAGATTAGAGCACATGCCATAAGCATGCAAGACTGTGAAGTGGCAATTGGCCTTCAGGCTGTAGGTTAAGATATTATAAAATGGACATTCAGGCATCAGCTGCCTCACTGGAACTATAGGGCATGCATTAGTATTCCTGATGTGCCTCAGCTAACCTGCATATATATACTTTCCTGGTTTACTCACTTGGCTTCCATGGGCATGACAATTCTTTGCAGCTTACTATCAGGCTTGTGGAGCACCAATTAAAAAGCAGAAACCTTATATTAACTTTGTCTAACACTCTCAACCCTCCTAAGGAAGAAGTAATAGTGCTGAAAAAATAAAACTCCTGAATGGTTTAATTCCTAAATTGATAATTTGTGGTTTTGTGGTTTCACAGCTCTGAAAATGATAGCTTGTGTATGAGGTTTTGAAGTGTGGGCGGTCTGACATCTCTGTCACCAAATCAAAGGCTTGGTCTGGCTCCAAGCTGCAGGAATGTGAGATCTCTTCTAACAGGCTCATTGGACATGAACAAAGTCTATCGGGTAGAACAGATTTTTCCATTCACTCATACAGGATGAAGTGCAAACACATCGCCCTCCCTTTCTCTGAAAATCAGTGCCTTTCCAGTTCATTTCAAGATCCAGTTAAAATTGTCTTTGAGTTACAAACCCTCCAGCTGGAGTTCTACTTTACTAGACTTCTTACTGTTCTCTCTCAGCCCCTCATGTGTCCCCAAGCAATCAGCTGACAGCTCATACAGTAGCCTCCTTTTCTCTTCAGCAGCTTCTGCCATCTGCAACAGCCTTCCAGTAGCTTTCCATTTAATTTCAACTCTGTGGAAAAGACACCATGGTGTAGGCATCTGTCCGTCAACTACCATTTATAACTAATTGTATTAAACTCTGTAAAGTGAGATAAAGATTGTATGAAGGACACTATAATTCAGAGCAGCTTTGTACAACTGGAGCAGAGAATAACTAGTGATGTTGAGGTATTCTGAATTGAAAACCCCCACGTCGAAGTCTGGATCAAAATTTCCAACATTGCACTGTCCAGAAGAACTTGGATCTGGGTTTTTGGTTTGGGATGACCTAGTTTTGAGATCAGCTTTTATATACACTGGGACCTTTAAACAAAACTGAGTTTGCAAAACAATATTTTATTAATAAAAGATTTATAAACAGAAAGAGAGAAACTTTACTGCATGAAACGTCCAAAAATAATTTCTGGAGCCATGACTAGGTTCCTTAACAGCTGTACAAGAGTTTCCAGAGGGGAGTAGTACCAAGTACAAATTTCTCTAAAGATGGCTGGAAGTACAAAAAAAGCATCATGCATATGTCATATGCCAAGAAGCTACACAATAAAATAGACTTAAAAAATACACACACAAAATCTGTACATCAGTGATTTTAAAAAGCCATGCTTTGTGTAGCACCATGGGGAGATTAGGGATGATCATACAATTCACTAACAGAGGAAACACCCTGCTTCTGAATCAGGTACATGACTGGCCCGTTTCTGCTTGCAATTTCATCTCTTCTTTTCTCAAGGGGAAGGTGTCAATGAGCGCAAAGAGCTGTGCTGGTGTAGCTGGGAAAGGGTAACGCTCTTTGTCCATGCCGTGCTTGTCCATCACCACCACATTGAAGTTATAATGGGGGATGCGCAGCAACAACCTGAAAAATGAGGAAATCTGTTTTTGAACAGCCTTATTACCATGAGCCCCTGGGCCCATCGAGCACAGCAGTGAAAAGCAGGACGGCAGGGGTGGCCCAGCTACAGGAGCCAGTTCTACAATGCAGACCACACAGTTGTGCTTCACCGGGAGATGAGGCCTCCAGAGAATATAGCTGCAAGCATGCCCAGCACCATATTCTTTCTCTCAGAGCAGGAGGCCAGGTGGTCCTCAGGGACTTACAGGTGATGCAGGCTGTGCCATTACATTAAAGGACAATCAAGGTAGCTGACATCTTTCATTTTATGCTAGGTATGACTTCTGGTCTGGGCAAGCAGAGAGCCAGGGAGGGTACAACCTGGGTACATACCCACAGGACTCAGGATTGACTTTACTCGCCAAGGCAGTGCCTCACCAGCGACGCTGCTGTTGACACCTGCACGAGGGGTGGGGGGAGGACAGGGTATGTGCTCTGCATGCTGCCGAAAGGAGTGCACTGTAGAGCTATACCTTAAGCATCTGCTCCCAAAGAGGTTTGACAGGACGTCAAAGGGATCAGTCCTAATTTGGCATGCCAGAAAAGCCCCCTATGGCAGTGTGTGTAAGAAATCATTTACACCTGCCACTTTGTGCACCCCCCCACCCTGACTCTGGAACTCCCCCCTGTTCCCCCAGCACTTTAAGCCCCACTAAATTTTACTGAAAGGGAAAGCCTAACTCCCACCCAGTCCAGCCTTAGTGTTGCTGGGATAAACAAGATTCTATTATAAAAAGGATCCAAGAAACAAAAATGACTACATTACACCCACAGCTGCTGAGGTGTAACTGAATGAGGGTGAGACTTTTCATTTCACCTGAGTTGCAAAGCAAGTGCTGGAGGCAGCAACTTTACTCCAATTCTTCCTATCTGTGCTGGAAAGACACCAACCAATTCGATCACTGTAACATGTCGGAGGTCTAAACCACATTGTTCCGGCTAAAGGAAAAACCAGAAATACACATCATGATTGGATTTAATTGTAAGTAGTTTACATTAAATGCTCAGTAAGTTGATGTTCTTCACAGAGCTAAAAATCTTTGCTCTCCCTAAATACTTTCTTATTTTAATTTAGAAGTGAGCAGTGGAAACTTGAGAATGTTTTCTGGAGTCATGAAGGTGGCAGTTATGCTACATAGATGGATTTTTAGCTGATTATTTAAAAACAAAAGAAAAGACCACCAAAGTAAAATGTAGATGTCTTGGTAATGAACTGAAAAGATGCCAGTCTATTAAAAATTGTGCCAGCACTTTAATCTGGCACCCAAACAAAGAATGTGAAATGTGAGCCCACTATAGAAAAGTCCTCTCATGCCAAATTGTATGAGGATCATGGAGAGCAGTGGAGAAAAAAGGATTGCATCACTTCAATTTAACCTGGTTAAAAAGTTACCTGGGAATTGAGAGTTTGGTTGGGTTTGTATTAAGTGGTCAAGCCTCTCTTGTTTCAAAAATAAAATGTTGAAACACAATTTTTTTTTTTTTTTTGGACAATGCACAACTGGCTTCTGGAATAGATGGAGGGAAATCAGAGTAGGAACAGACAACCAGATTTGCAAGTGACCCATAATTATCACTGCTGAATTTTGTTCCATTTGTGGCAGTCAGTAAATTTACAGTCCTCACGGCCACCAATCATGTGGTACTTGCTCCATTCCCAGCTGGGCTGGCAAACAGTCTCTCTGTCTTCTGGGCACTTGTGCATCTCTGTTGCATGTCACTAGCTCTGACAACAAGCCTGAGTAAACTGATACGCCCTGGAGGTGGGATTCACAAAGGTATTTAGGCACCTAAATCAATGGGAATAACTACGACTGTTGTCATCATTCCGTGTTTTTGGAGTAACGACCACAAAGATGTGTCTCTTCTATAAAGACTGGTTTTAGGAGAAAAAATACTATTAGAGTTTATACTAAATAATTTGGAGTGCTTTCTGCAGGTCCTAGAAACAGGACCATGCTGAGGCTACATTCAGGACCAGCGAGAAAACAATTATTTTGCTGATGATTAATTTAGATTCTGTGCTTCTTTGGTTACTGGTGTACTAGTCACTCTTGCAGACAGTCAGCAGAAGCTTGGCATGGATGAACAGCTTACCAACAAGAGAAACTGGAGGGTTTTTTAAAAATGCTTCAGGAGTTCGCTAAGAACTGCATGGTGATGCTGGTATTAGCTGGCTATGAGCACAAAATTCATTTCTCTTGGGAAGATAGAATAGGGTCAAACTAGAGCTACGTGAAGGCCAGTGTTTGATTCATTTACCCCAATGAACTATACAATGCCCATAAGTAACGTGAATTTAGAGCAGCCCAGCTTGGGGCAATGCTGAAACCGATGATGTTTCAGAGGTTGCAAACATATTTACTACAAAACTAGCAGCTCCTGGGCCAGATGCTCAGTGTTGTAAACCAGCACAGCTCCACTGCAGAGAGAGGGCAAGTCGATGAAGACTGACTAATTTACACCAATTGAGGATCTGGCTCTTGAGGTGTTTGTTTTGTTTTTGTTTCTTTAAAGCCTGGAAAAAATGACCATGTCCTACCTGCAGCATTCCCAGTTGCAACCTGTAGAAAAAATTGGCTGCAGTGGGAGTTGATATAATGAGTAGTCTCCGTTTCTCATAAAACTGATCCAAGAGGGCCGCTGCAGTTCTCACAGCGACATTAATATTCATAGCTGGAATTAAAAAACAAAAGCCATGAAGCTCCCAGAGACAGACCTTGTTAAGACTCCAGCAGGCACAGCTATTCAGCTGGACATGCATGCCCTGAGAGGTATGCAGGAGCTGAGTATGGATGTTAAAGGGACAAAGTCAAAAGGAGCGATCCTGGTCCAACTGAAATCAATGGGCGTTTTGCCACAGGCTGCAGTGGGGCCAGGATTTCAAGCAGTCCCTCTGTCTCTAAAGCTTTGTCTAAGCTTGGACCTGCAGGTGTGATTTGCAGCTCAAACACACCTATTCATACTCACTCTCATTGAGCTAATGCTCTCAAAATAGCAGTGAGTAGGCTATCTTCCCCTGACTACAAGCCCACCAGGACCCCATGGGTCTGAACTCGGCACCGGTAGCCCATGCTGAGGCTCACTGCTACCAGGGCTACATGACTATTTTTAGCTTCTTGCTGGATGGGAGCTAGCACAGGTATGGCTCCAAGTGCAGACACAGCTTTAGTGCCACCCAAACCTGTGAAACCGGGTTTAATTTTTACGGCAATGAAGGACATTTGGTTCCTCAGTGAAATGAGCTAGCATATAGTGCTCCCTTCTCACACAAAAGGAACGGCAGGGAAGGAAGGGTGAACCTGACAGTCACTGAACCTGAGGTCCTCCAGCTTCTATCATAGCAGTGTCCAATAGAAATTCGATGCTAGCCACACTTGTGGGTTTGAATTTTTCTTATTACCCACATAAAAAAGCCACATTAAGTCACATTATAAAAAAGCCACATGTATTAGCCACAGTTCAATAGCCTGTTAGCCACATGTGGCTAGTGGCAAATGTATTGGACACTGCTGTTCTATCATGAGTACAATAATAAAGCCAAAGCTAAGAGAAAATGCCTTCTAAATATCGAGAGAGAAAATGGAGCATGAAAGACAAGCAGCATGGATTTTTTTGGGGCGGGGGAAGTCTTGCAAGATGAACTACGTAGATGGGGGGCAGGGTTTTTTAGAATAGGAAAATGAATGGAAAAGTGGTAGGTGTAATAAACTTTAGCTTTTAGTAGCATTTGAAAGAGTCAGAGAATATATGGCTCTAATTTGGCACAATCAGCATGGCTAATGAGCACTGTCGTGACCTGAAAACTGTCAGAAGGACCATAAGTAAGGGTAATTACGGATGGCAAGGTTTCTAATTGGCGGGTAAAGATTTTTAATGACCCTCAGCAGGGGATGGCTGCAGGAGTTGGCACAGGATTGTATCATATTTAACAGCTTCCTCAGTAATAGTCTGGAAGAGGACCTGTAAATAACACATTAATGTATGTAAGAGATGCCACTAAACTGTGCTAGCATGAACCAGTGTAATGGGATTAGAACTAGCATGAACCAGTATAATGGGTTTAGAATTATTAGACAGAAATTAGACATTAGAATTATGGACAGAAAATAAGATTCAACTGGGAAAAATGTAAGACAATACATCTAGATAAAAAAAGACATGAAACACTGACCTACAGTAAGAATAGAAACAGTTATGCTCACACAGAGCGAGGGGAAGGTAAGGAACAGCAGACTAGGTCTGCATTTGCAAAGTGATATGACAGCAAAAATAACCACTGCAGTTTTGTGTTGTATATGGCGGCACCACCTCATGGAGGAAAACAATTTAGGTTGAGCAGGAGACTTTTTTTTTCCTGATGGCAAGATCTCTCAGAGTGTAGTATAGTTTTGTTTGGAAAATGGTGGAATTGTGATTGCTTGAGGGATTCAGAATTTGGCCTGGACAAAACATTGGAGAACATGATCTAATTTGGGGGATTCTGTGAAGATACTCCTCCTCCCTTAGTTTTTAAAACACAAGTTAATACTAAGGACAGCACAATGCTGGGTGCATTTCTGTAGCTTAAACAGAATTGCTTTGAAAGAGTCTTTAGGAATCTATTATTCATTCTATTCCAAGCAGTAATGGAGACATTTTGCCCCTAAGCAAGCAAAGCACTATGCAGACTGCTTTTTAAAGCTGTCAGATTTCATGATTTTGGATGAAATTTTCACGCGTGTATGAGTAACTCTGGTGTCTGAGTTATGTGCCTAAGTCTCTTAGGTGCTTTTTGAAATTTCACCCTCAGCATTTAATGTAGTTTCAACTGGTCTAAGTTTGTTTTCCATTTCCTTTTTAAAAACCTGTTGTGTAATGTTGCTGGGTGCAGTTAAACCATTGCTGCTTTGTTCTACTTTAGTGCTGTCTAATAATTCCAGAATGTGAAGCCTGTAAAAAGCTTTAAGATTAAAAATGCTATATAATTGGAAGACAGTATCCTCATCCAAGGATAAAGTTGCAAAAAGAGTCAAATGATGTGTGGGAAGAGGAAGGGGGAAATGTCGCACTTGTTATTTCTAATGGATAAAAAAAAATATGTGGCTTTATCTTGCCACTCTCAATCCAGTAAAAATCACCACCTATTCCAAATGTCATGTGGGATCCAATTTGTAAGATCTGCCTGGGCCCAGTGTCAGTAGTAGAATGTAGGGCATTCGGTAGTCACATGTGCATGGATAATCAATTCTATTGGCAAAGAACTGGTATCTAAAGAGCACTATGGAATGAGAACTAGAGGAGAAACAAAAAGAAGTCAAAAGACAGACTAAGAAAATTTGTACACACTAATACCAGTAGGAAAAAAAAACAGAGTCAAACTTACAAAAAGACATGACAGAACTGATCAAGTATCATGGGGTAGGTGCGTTAGTCTTTAAGGTGCCACCAGACTCCTCATTGTTTTTGTGGATACAGACTAACGGATTTATTTGGGCATAAGCTTTCATGGTTAAAAAAACCCATGGTTTTGTAGTGAGCCAGCCACTCCCAGTCCCTATTCAAGCCCAAATTAATGGAGTTAAATTTGCAAATGAATTTTAGTTCTGCAGTTTCTCTTTGAAGCCTGTTTTTGACGTTCTTTTATTGAAGTATGACTACTTTTAAATCTGATATAGAATGTCCAAGGAGATTGAAGTGTTCTCCTACTGGTTTTTGTATGTTACCGTTCCTAATGTCCGATTTATGTCCATTTATTCTTTTACATAGAGACTGTCCAGTTTGGCGATTGTACGTGGCAGAGGGACTTTGCTGGCACATGATGGCATATATCACATTATTAGATGTGCAGGTGAATGAGTCCATGATGGTGGGGCTCATGTGACTGGGTCCTCTGATGGTGTCACTAGAGTAGCTATGGGGACAGAGAAGGTAACAGGGTTTGTTACAGGGATTGGTTCCTGGGTTAGTGTTTCTGTGATGTGGTGTGTAGTTGCTGGTGAGTATTTGCTTCAGGTTGGGGGGTGTCTGTAAGCAAGGACTGGCCTTACTCTCAAGGTCTGTGAGAGTGAGGGATCATTTTCCAGAATAGGTTGTAGATCATTGATGATGTGCTGAAGAGGTTTTAGCTGGGGGGCTGTACATGATGGCCAGTGGTGTTCTGTTATTTTCCTGTTGGGCCTGTCCTGTTGTAGGTGACTTCTGAGTACCCGTCTCGCTACATCAATCTGTTTCTTAACTTCACCAGGTGGGTACTGTAGTTTTAAGACTACAGATAAAGATCTTGTAGGTGTTTGTCTCTGGGATTGAATAGGGACTTGGAGTTGCTGGCTCATTACAAAAACAACTTTCCCTCTCCTGGAATTGACACCTCATCAGTTATTTGGAGTGGACAATATCCACCCTGATTGAATTGGCTCTGTCAGCACTGGTTCTCCACTTGTGAGGTAGTCCCCTTCTCTTCATGTGTCAGTATAATAATGCCTGCATCTGTAATTTTCACTCCATGCATCTGAAGAAGTGGGTTTTTTACCCAGGAAAGCTTATGACCCAATAAATGTTAGTTTTTAACTATATATAGAACTAACAATAGAACTGATGTGAGGGGAATAAGAAGCTTTCAGGTAATTAGCAGCAGAACTTGTTGGCTTGTCTCTGTCCTCTCCAATACACAATATGCTCCAAACCATTACCAAAAGACTTGTGAAAAATGCTACACTTGTATATTCATTAGCAGAACTATTCAGGTTGATGCTATACACACCCAGGGTCAGCCTTTGACCAACTGACAACATCTGTGCCAAACATATACATCATGAACCTGTGTGCAGTGCCATAATTCAATCCTTCATGCAATAGGTACAAGCAATCCCCTTTGCTGATCTTTCAGGAGGTAAGAAAGTACTCACGTACGTGTACAGGTTGGCTCTGTTCCTGACCAGCCTAAATTGTACTGGCACACTCTGGCAGGGCTTCCCTGCAGCTCATATCCACCAATGCAGGAAAACTCACAGGTGGCACCATAGTTATCTCCATCACCTGTACATTTTATGTAGCCATTTTCTGGGGCGTTCAGTTTACCACAGCGCCTAACTTTAAATACAAAAAAGAGAGAGAACAAATAAATAATTCCCCATCTCTGGAGCAGGGCTACTAATGAGATGATATGCACTAAGAATAAGGTGACATTCTGGCTCGCTGCTTATTATTAACTTTCGGACAGAACCAGCACTTATTTCTTTGATTATGTTCAGCTATTGAAGCCTGGATCATGTATGCATACATGCTAGTTTCTATATTAGTAATACAGGGATCTGGAGAGGAGGATCTGTTGAAGCCCAGGTTGTCAGAAACCCACAACTTTCAACTTTATGACAGAAGCAGCTGCTCTCCCTGACAAATGTTCTATAGTTTGTCAGATGGCAGCCCTGAACAGATCTGAGGAAGTTCTGCTGAGCAGTGACTCATCTGTTGGTCAACAACTATGGGACTACATATCAGGGGAGGCATGGACCTGGGAGAGCCTGGATAATGGGAGGAAATGGACAGGGGAAGGATGGGCAGGGGAGGAGGCACAGATTTGAGAAGCAGAGCTGGAGGGCAGGGGCTGGTTAGTAGAGCTACTCTCTTGTCTCCTAGACCCCCACTGCTCATCTGACCCCTAGAGCTCAATTCCCTGGCTCCCTAACTGCCCTCAGTTGACTCAGGCATTTTCAAGTTGTATGAGTCAAAGAATATACTTCCAATGGGAAAAGTTCTCACTCTCTCTCTCTCACACACACACACACACTACAGAAAGACTGGCTGTCACGTGGATCCTTAAATAAGTATTGATCGGGTTTTTTTACACAATTAGATACTATTCTTACCTCTGACTTTAACAAGAAATTTGCAAGTGCCTTTGTTTTCCGCTCTGTCGTACACAGTGTATTGGATCTTGTGGTCACCTTCGGAAAAATGTGACCCAGGGGATGGGCCCTTCAAAATCACACTAAAAAATGAAATAAAATAGACCGGGTGTTCAGAAATTAAGTCAGGATTTCTCCAGTAGGAAAATATTAACAGCCTTCGGATGGAAAGCCCTTCTGTCCCTGGGGAATGTTCAGATTGCCTGGTTGTACTGAGAGTCTGTAGAGTGACAGAAAACAAGAGGAGGATGCGTGGCAGAGGCCTCAATCTTTAAGAACTAAAGTCGCAGCAGACTGGCTACTCCTTGCAAAGTTACCCACTACTGCCAACAGCTTAGTATAGACAAAGGTAGTGTGACTCGCATTACTGTAAGACAACTGTCAACGGCATTTTATTTATTTATTTAAATTTCACACAACAATTAAACAAACTCGTGCCTTTTTTCTTTCCATAGAAACTAAAAAACCTGGATGGAGAATCTAGACCAACTGACCATCATTTTGTATAGCAGGATAGTTGGCTGTACAGGATTTGAACATCAGTCAGGGCTAGTAGAGTACCACTGTTAGTTTGCTTTCACTATTGTTGTTGCCATGTTGGTCCCAGGATACGAGAGAGACAAGATGGCTGAGGAAATATCTTTAATTGGACCAACTTCTGTTTGTGAAAGATATGTCTTCAACCTACACACTGCTCTGCGTAGCTCGAAAGCTTGTCTCTCACCAACAGAAGTTGGTCCAATAAAAGATATTGACTCGCCCACCTTGTGTCTCTGTTTGCTTTTAAAAAGCCATCTGTTAACACTGCAATATGCCCTTTGAATGCTGCTTATGAGGTTACCTCTCTGAGCCAGACTATACATACAAAAAGGGTAGGAGGAATCAGGATTTAATATTTGTCTTTTTGTGATAGGAAAGGCAGGCATCCCATTGCAGGCTTCAGCTTCAGCTCAGCTCCAACCAAAGCATAAATCAAGAGAGTTCTAAACTCTCAAGGCAGAAACCCATAGAGCAGGGCCATACTAAGCATGGTTCAAGAAGCTTCAATCCATTTTGTTTACCTCACCAGAGTCCCTCTCATACCTCCATATACAGAAATTGTGAATAATTGTTGTCTGGGGCTTAGAGGACAAGAAGCCTTGAGACTGAATAAACATACCTTTATCATCTGTTAGGGAAGTGCTGCAGCCTCAGATAGGTGGCAGGTCCCTTGGTAATGAGCCTCTGAATGTTATCCTTCCAGCTGAACAAATGGGGCTTAAGGTGGCACCTGAATCCAGGGTTCTTGCATGGCAACTTAGTTTCATCAGACCTCGAACCATCTTACCAGCACAATAAACAGTATTGCTAACCCCAACCATTCAAAAACCGTAAGTCAGGCTTCAAAGGCAGAAGACTGGCTTAAAAATAATCTTATGATTTCTTTACATAAATTTTGATGAGGGGGCATTATTAACTTTCTGGTTTTAAAGCCTTTAGGGTGCACTTGGGTCACATTTCTCTACAGTAATTAGGGCTACAAACTTTCATTAAGAAAAAACTGAGATACTCACATCCTCATCTGGCCCTAGGAACCGAGACTTAAAGAAAAGCAGCAAATGTCACAAGGCTTGCGGTAAAACCATAAGAGTTGGAACAGAAATTCTGAAAATGCATATGCCCTTCACAGAAAGTTTCCATAGAATAATAGCTCTCTCACTGGATTGGGAACAGTTATTAGTCCCATTACATTGGATTATATAGCTCCTATTTTTATCGTGATACCATTTCACAAGGATTGTTTGTGTGTGTAGGGGACAGGGGGGCGTTATTAGTAATTTCCTTGTTCTGACATAGATAGATTGATTGAGCTTATTGTAGTAAACTAAATGATTTTCCATATTCTCATCATTAAAGTATTTTGATCATGCCCATCTTGTATCAGTGGAAGTGGCAGACAATGCTGCCATTAAGAAGGACACCATGAGCACAGAAATTAGTAAGTTTTCCTATTGTTTGTGCAGGTCTTTAACATCCTAACAGGCAAGAGAAAAACGCTGGGGGCAGGGAGGAGAGGGAAACTGTGATCATAAAACTACAGGAATTGGCAAGGATCTCCAAAGGAAATGCAGTACCTGAAACTACATTTAACAACTTTTTTAATATTATAGATTTTAAGTTGACGGTGTCACTTGAAAAGTAACTGACTGAAGACCTCAGTATCATAGTAACTATGTTGCATTATGTGAAAGCTTAAAGACGCATATAAGATTGTTATTAGCACACAATGGCCTTGTTTATTTTAACATGGTCACAGTACTGTCCTCTCCCTTTTTCTATACCTAAGAGGTGCTGCCCCATATATACAAAGTGTTGCCCCTAGGAAAGATCAGAGCCATAAAGGCCCTTTGGAAATCTATTTATTGCAACACAGGTGTGGACAAAAATGCTAACAAATTTATCTCATCAGCTTTAAAACAGTCTGCTGGCTATTTATATGCCAACTCCTGAACAATCTACCTCAGCGTCTGAGATATCAGATTTTCTTTTTCAGCTAAGTCTGCATTAGAATTTGCAGGGTCACACAGACCCAATAGCAAGTGCTCACTCCTTAACAGAACTGGTGGGAAAGGATGTTGACCAAACATATCCCCATGATCAGTGAAAGGGGGAATCCAGAAAAAGCAAAATAAGTGACCTTAGGTTTCACTTAATACAATACACACAGTTTCACCTACTCTGTCAAAATACCATCAGCAGTGTCCCTTCCTTCTGGGGTTTCCCAGAACACTCGGGCTGTCAGCTTATTTGGCTCAGCTATTTTCTCCTTCACACTTGGGCACTGGATTCTAGGAGGTTCCATATCTGTTAAAATAAGCACCAGAGAATTCATAGTTTAATTCTTTTCACTACTGTTCACTACTCGCTCTCAGTGTACATTGTGATACAGCTTCACACCACTCTGCCTACATGAGGGGCTATGCTTAGAGAAGAAAAACCAAATGCACAAATACAAAACGGAAGATAACTGGCTTGGCAGCAGCACTGCTGAGAAGGATCTGGGAGTTGTGGTGGATCCCAAGCTCAGCATGGGTCAGCGATATGCTGCTGTTGCGAAAAAGCAAATGCAGTTTTAGGTTGCATTAACAGAGGCATAGCATGCAAGTCCTGGGAGGTGATAGTACTGCTCTTCTCTGTGCTAGTTAGACCTCAGCTGTAGTGCTGTGTGCCGTTTGGGTCATCACTGTAAAGAAAGGTTGTAGAGAAACTGGAAAGGATCCAGAGGCGAGTGACAAAGGTGATCAAAGGGATGGAACGCAAGCCATATGAGCAAAGGCTGAAGGAACTGGGTATGTTTAGTTTGGATAAGAGGAGATAAGGGGGAACATGATGGCAGGCTTCTGATACTTGAAAGGCCATGAAAAAGATGGAGAAAAATTGATCTCTCTTGCCACAGCTGGCAGGACAAGAGGCAGTGGGTTCAAATTACAGCACAGCAGATTTAGACTGAATCACAGGAAAAACTTCCTAACTGTAAGAACAGTGAGACACTGGCACAGATGCCTAGAGAAGTCATGGAATCTCCTTCGCTGCAGGTTTTCAAAAGGAGGCTGGATAGGGATAGCCATCTGTCGTGGATGGTTTAGGCACAACAAATCCTCCATCTTGGCAGGGTGGTAGATCTAGATGATCCTTGTGGTCCCTTCTAACCTTATGGTTCTATGATTTCTAACATCAGAACACAGTGCACATAGAGCATGTTAATGTCTCATGTTTTCAAAGGGGCAAGGGTGGGGAGGAAGATTGAGAGAGAGGCATAATTAATTCTATTTTTCATCTCCCAGGTAGACTAAATAAATAATAATAATAAAGTGAACCATTGCCTCTTGTCCTACCAGTTGTGGCAAGAGAGATCAATTCATGAAAAAGTAACACGTAAAATGTCTCCCTTTGGTCTTCATTTCCTCTCTCCTGCTCCTACTGCAGCCCAGAGTCCTCTCCTGCACCCTGAATGTGAGGGGTTCAAGGTGCAGGAGAGGGCTCTGGGCTGCAGTAGGAGTGCAGAGAGGAAACTCCAGCGTGAGGCCAGAGATGAGGGGTTTGCGGTATATGAGGGGACTCTGGGCTCGGCCAGGGATTTGGGGTGCAGGGGTTGAGGATCTGACTGGGGGTGTAAGCTCTAGGCTGGGGCTGAGGGGTTTGGGGTACAGGAGCACACTCGGGGCTGGGGGTACATGAGAAGGTGCGGGGTCCCAGTGGTGCTTACTGTAGCTCCCAGGAAGCGGTCACTGGGTCCATTCAGCCCCATGGCACATGGGCAACCAGGACGGCTCCACGTGCTGCCCTCATGCCCAAAACATGGGTGGGGGAGGAGTCTCTCTCTACTGAACAGCAATGTCCTGGATTTGGGACTTAACTATGAATTACTGATGAACACATTCAGATGCTGTGATGTTATAAATATTGATAGTCTGCATTTGTTAAAGGAACATTTCAAGTGCACTGCTACACTGCCATTTGCAGTGAGATGCCCAGGTCAGCTGTGCAAATTGTTGAAGTCGTAGAAAAGATGATGGCATTTCACCTTCCCCCACTGCACATAAAACCAACCCTGCAAAAGGGCCAGACTTGAATTTGTATATAAAACTCAAGATGAACCACATACGTAGACTGATAGACAGTCAGGGGCATTTAAAAAATTGCAAGAGAGAAAGTAATGGGAAAATTGAACAAAACCCCATGAATATAAAGCCACAGCAGGCAATGTTGTTTCACCCGCTAATCTAGACTGAGCCACAGGTATCTTGAGGAAAACCACAGCATCACACACAGATCATTAAAAACACCAATATTGCTCCAGCCATGAAATCAAATTGTTGGTGGCCAATTCCAGTGGCTAAAGACCTGCACATCTGGGTTACTAAAAAACTGGGGCCTTATCCAGAGCTTCCAGGAAGGCTAAATCGCACTTGGAGTTGCAGCTAGCAAGGGATGTTAAATGTAATAAGAAGGGTTTCTTCAGGTATGTTAGCAACAAGAAGAAAATCAAGGAAAGTGTGGGCCCCTTACTGAATGAGGGAGGCAATCTTGTGACTGAGGATGTGGAAAAAGCAAGTGTACTCAATGCTTTTTTTGCCTCTGTCTTCACAAACATGGTCAGCTCCCAGACTACTGCACTGGGCAGCACAGTATGGGGAGGAGGTGACCAGCCCTCTGTGGAGAAAGAAGTGGTGCAGAACTATTTAGAAAAACTGAATGAGCACAAGTCCATGGGGCCGGATGCGCTGCATCCGAGGGTGCTAAACGAGTTGGTGGCGGCAATTGCAGAGCCAGTGGCCATTATCTTTGAAAACTCATGGCGATCGGGGGAGGTCCCGGATGACTGGAAAAAGGCTAATGTAGTGCCCATCTTTAAAAAAGGGAAGGAGGAACTACAGGCAAGTCAGCCTCACCTCAGTCCCTGGAAAAATCATGGAGCAGGTCCTCAAGGAATCAATTCTGAAGCACTTAGAGGAGGGGAAAGTGATCAGGAACAGTCACCATGGATTTATCAAGGGCAAGTCATGCCTGATTAACCTAATAGCCTTCTATGATGAGACAACTGGCTCTGTGCATGAGGGGAAAGCAGTGGATGTGTTATTCCTTGACTTTAGCAAA
Organism: Dermatemys mawii; assembly: GCA_007922305.1. Classification (NCBI taxonomy): domain Eukaryota; kingdom Metazoa; phylum Chordata; order Testudines; family Dermatemydidae; genus Dermatemys; species Dermatemys mawii. The sequence goes on along the minus strand of ML677385.1, from coordinate 7,313,469 downwards.
GCTTTTGATATGGTCTCCCACAGTATTCTTGCCAGCAAGTTAAAGAAGTATGGGCTGGATGAATGGACCATAAGATGGATAAAAAGCTGGCTGGATTGTCGGGCTCAACGGGTCTTGATCAATGGCTCCATGTCTAGTTGGCAGCCAGTATCAAGCGGAGTGCCCCAAAGGTCGGTCTTGGGGCCAGTTTTATTCAATATCTTTATCAATGATCTGGAGGATGGCGTTGAGTGCCTCCTCAGCAAGTTTGCACTAAACTGGGAGGAGTGGTAAATATGCTGGAGGGTAGGGAGAGGATATAGGGGGACCTAGACAAATTAGAGGATTGGGCCAAAAGAAATTTGATGAGGTTCAGCAAGGACTTAGGACAGAAGAATCCTATGTACTGCTACAGACTAGGGACCAAATGGCTAGGCATCAGTTCTGCAGAAAAGGACCTAGGGGTTACAGTGGATGAGAAGCTGGATGTGAGTCAACAGTGGGCCCTTGTTGCCAAGAAGGCTAACGGAATTTTGGGCTGTATAAGTAGGAGCATTGCCAGCAGATCGAGGGATGTGATTGTTCCCCTCTATTCAACATTGGTAAGGCCTCATCTGGAGTACTGTGTCCAGTTTTAGAGCCCACACTACAAGAAGGATGTGGAAAAATTGGAAAGAGTCCCGAGAAGGGCAACAAAAATGATTAGGGGCCTGGAGCACATGACTTATGAGGAGTGGCTGAGAGAACTGGGCTTGTTTAGTCTACAGAAGAGAAGACTGAGGGTGGATTTGATAGCTGCTTTCAACTACCTGAAAGGGGGTTCTAAAGAGGATGAATCTAGACTGTTCTCAGTGGTACCAGATGACAGAACAAGGAGTAATGGTCTCCAGTTGCAGTGGGGAAGATTTAGGTTGGATATTAGGAAAAACTTTTTCACTAGAAGGCTGATGAAGCACTGGAATGGGTTACCTAGGGAGGTGGTAGAATCTCCTTCCTTGAGGTTTTTAAGGTCAGGCTTGACAAAGCCCTGCCTGGGATGATTTAGTTGGGGATTGGTCCTGCTTTGAGCAGGGGGTTGGACTAGATGACCTCCTGAGGTCCCTTCCAACCCTGATATTCTATGATTCCCAAGATCAGCAGCAGCAGACACACTTTGGCTAGATCTTCTGATGAAATCTTACTAGTACAAACGAGAATTATATGAACTAGGCTGAAAATGTGTCCTAGCCTAATGTAACTGTTCCCGTCAGAAAAGCACTTCCTCATTTCCCCAGAATTCACTAGGAGTCCATGACCCCAAGATGCAAAAATAACAGAGTAAGTTCCACCATACTGGTTAGTTCCGATTCTCTTCTAGCTTAAGATGTCGTGTCTGTGACACAATGCAGCAAGTACCAGGTGCTGCTGAGGAAGCACAAATAATTACAATAAAATTAAGATCAGAAGGGACTATTATGAACATAGCACAGGCCATAGAACAGGGGTGGGCAAACTTTTTGGCCTGAGGGCCACACTGAGTCTACAAAATTATATGCAGGGCCGGGTAAGGGAAGGCCCCGCCCCCAATCCAGCCCCCTCCCACTTCTGGCCCCAAGCCGACCCCCTCCCACTTCCCGCCCCCGATTGCCCCCTCAGAATCCCCATCCAATCCCCTCCCATCCCCTGACTGTCCCTTCCAAAGACCCCAACTACCCCCCAGAACCACACCCAATTCCCCTGCTCCCTGTCCCCTGACTGCTCTGACCCTTATCCACCCTCCCACCCTCTAACCACCACCCCAGAACCCCACCCCCTATCCAACCCACCCTGCTCCCTGACTGCCCCGTCCAGACTACTCCCCCAACCACCACCCTGGAACCCCCCAATCTCCTTCCACCCCCTTACCATGAGTGCCGGCCCGGCTCTGGGGGAAGAGGGAGAGTGCACAGCCCTGCCCCCCCGGAGTGCCGCCTGCGTGGCGCGGCTCCAGGGAGAGCACAGCCCCGGCCCCCAGAGTGCTGACGCATGTGGGTGTGGCTCCGGGGGAGGGGCTGAGGGTGCAGCCCCAGCTGGCCCCCGGAGTGCCGCCCACGTGATGCGGCTCTGGGAGAGGGGTTCAGCGCGCAGCCCCAGCCCCCCTGAGCGCCGCCTCCGCAGCATGGCTCCGGGGGGGAGGGGCTGAGGGCGCAGCCCCAGCCGGCCGCCGGAGTGCCGCCCGCGCGGTGCTGCTCCGGGAGAGGGATTCAGCGTGCCGCCCATGCGGCACGGCTCCAGGGAGGGGCTGAGGACACAGCCTTGGCCCCCAGAGTGCTGCCCACATGGTGCGGCTCAGGGGAGGAGGAGCGCGCAGCCCCCGCCGCAGCGCTCCATGGCGCGGCCCCGGTGGAGGGGCGGGGGCAGGCTCACTGGCCAGGGGGCCGGATGGGACGGTCCCGAGGGCCAGATCCGGCCCACGGGCCGTAGTTTGCCCACCCTGCCATAGAACCTCACCCAGTAATTTTTTCATCAAGCCCTTAATGTCTGTCTGAGCTACAACAAGTATTTTAGAAAGAGATCCTGTCCTGATTTAAAGTGATGGAGAATCCATTATACCCTAGGCAAGTTGTTCCAATGGTTCTCTAAAAGACAGTGTGTTTGTCTTTTCCCTGACATGGATGCAGGAGTTATGTTTCCAACGTATTTAAAATATTTTGGCATTAACAGGCTATGTAAGCTTTAAATCTAGGTTCCCTAGGAAGTGCAAACCTCATCTTACTTACCAACACAGGAGGCTGGTCTGCCACTCCAAACTTTGTTGTCCATACATGTTACTGTCCGGTCTCCTTTTAGCTGATATCCTGGGGAACAGTAATACTCACACCTGGAGTTAAAGTACGCGCCATCTATGCACTTGAACCCTCCATTAGTTGGCATGGAGAGTGTTGGGCACCGTATTTCTGTAAAAGAAAACAAATGTATCCAGGATCTTCTGTTTTCCATTTTAGAGGACTGGGGGTGAAACAAATGTGCTGTACTGTATGTGAACAAAACATAGTTAGGAATTTTTCAGTCAGAGCAAGTGAAACTGCTCATATGATTTCCCCTCCTCAAACAGACTTCAAATTTTGCTATCATAGTTAGCCCAATGGAATGAAATTATTTTAAGGAAAGGCCAGCTGCCCACTCCCTTCTTTTGTCAAAACGTTTTCTCTCACAAACTAATGGTGGGCCCTTTCAACCTAGTGACATTCAAATTTTGCAAAATGACATACAATTAACAGTGTGGCTAGATTAAACTACCCACAGTATCTTAATATGTTTGCAAAGGGGAATTCTTACAACCCATCAGTTTCAGAAAGATTTCTACAGACTCAAAGCCCACCTATTCCATGAAGCCTTCCTGCTTTTAATACCTCTCTCCACTCTGAGTTTTCACTCCTCTACATTGCACCTGCCATGATTTGAGACTGCAAGCTCCACCGTGCTCAGCTATTTGACACAGTCTACCTATCATACAGCACCATGTACATCACAGGGGCTATATAAATGATGTCTGAAACAGGTACAGCTAAGTTAGCTATGGCTTCACAAACACATTTATTTTAAAATTCAAAATATGAATGAGAGCCCTAAGATAAACAGTCAACTCTGAAGAGCAACTCCTGTCAGTTAAGTTTTTCCTCATCCCAGCACTGACATTAAATATAAAAGTTACTCACATAGACATTAGATAGAAGAGAGAGAAGTTTATCACACAAACAGTATACAGGTACACACACATAAACACAAGTATGATCTACTCACGTTTACACAAAGCTTTCCCAGACCAGCGCTTGTTTGACTGACAAATAAGCTGGTGAGGACCATGCAGTTCATAGCCTTTTTGACAACGAATATCACATCTCGTCCCCAAGACATTTTTGTAATATCCTCCTTGAGGAGTTCTGCAGTTTGCATTACCATGTTTCACCTTAATGGGAGAACACCAAGGCGTTTCTGGCAGAGAACGGAAAAACAAACACAGAACACACATTTTACAAAAGACTAATTGGCTTAAGTCACAATTGGAAAGTCACTTTGTTTGTTAAATGTTGTATAGAGAGTTTATTAAAAAGGAAAATGTAAAAAAGCACACACAGAGATGTTATTTCCTGGCCTGATCCAGCAAGGTGCAAAAGATATCACAGCGTCAGGCCTGTAAAGGTGAGCTGTTACTGCTGAGTTTCTCTTAAATTGGGTGTCTAAATGTCATGCTAGCGGAATAAGTGTGCCATCATGTGGACAGTTTGATGATCATCAATGTATTTATGTTCTAATACCCCACAGGGGAGCATTTACCTTCCCTTTGGTAACAGAAGCTGGAAATTGAAATGCAAGTTCAATCCCAGTGAAGCTTATCTTTATCTGTGGCATAATTTTATTTTCCTTATTCTTGTCTTAATACCCTTTCATTCAAAACTTCCTTCAGGACCATCAGATACACATAGACCAGGGCACCATAGGAACAGATGTGGCCGTTGGTGAACTCCATGAAGGCTCAAGCTCCCTTTTATGAAGGGTATTATTATACACGTCATATTACAGAAACGTCAACTTTGGTTACTTGGACAAGTGGGGTGTTTCACTTATGCTGAATGAATTTCCAGTTTCCATCTCAGGTGTCAGACTGAGTCAAAACTCACCAGCATGCGAGGATAGCACTTCTCTGATAGCACCATCAGTCCCATGGTATTTAAGATATCACTTTAAATATGCTAATTTTCTCATCCTAAAGATGAAGAAAGCCTAAATCTGAAGGGGTGCAGTGTTGTCTTTCTTACTGAATCTGTAGATCTGCCTGTCTGACAAACTGAAACAAAAGCTTTTATAGAGTTAGGAACTAGCTTCATTCATCCTGACTGCGTGTTAACTCTTAGTCTCCAAGTACAATGTATGCACTCAGGAACTAGGTTTGAATGCCAGCCAGCATATGCACGTCTTATGTGTTTCAAGGTATGCTTATGTTAACTGATGAATGTACACTCAAGCCTTGCATTATTTCTTATATCTAGCACAAGTGTATGCACACACATAAATGGGAAATGGACCCAAGCTGCAAAGTTTATAGCCAGATCTTAGACTGTTCCAAAATCTGAAGAGTTTGGACCTGGGGTTTTGGTTCAGGCTCATCCTTAAAATATGCCAGCATACTTTTACCTGGTCCTGAAATGTAACACTCATCCACCATCAATTCTATACAATCATTCAGGAAAGAAAGAATACTTTGTCCAAATTCAGTTTAGGAATGGAGATGCAGAGATCCCATCAGAAAGGCATCAAGCTGATGAGAAACGGGATTGAAGGCCCAACCAGCCAATGATGCTGGGCTGCTCCAAGTTGTGCTGGGGATTGGGGTCAGAACAGAGGAAACACAAAAATGTCTGAGAATCCCCAGTCCCAACCCATTTCAGCACTTTGCATACAAATGGAGAAACACAGAAAACTGGCCTGAAGTATGTGATTCATCTTCCTCTAAATCATCCAGTATAGGTCAGACATGAGACTCAATGGATCGCAGGGACTGTCAAATCAGAGCAGAATTGACATTTGGCCACGATACTGGGATTAATACCCATACTGAACTATTGAAAAAAAAGGAGGGGGGTCTTTAATGACTATACGTGATCAAGACTATAAACATACATATTCAAGAGAAATTCTCCATCAGCAAAGCTTCCACTAATACCATGCTGGGGCACTGGTTCAGTACACACACTGAGGTGTGTCAGCTACAAACCTTTCCTCGGCAGCCAGAACTACTTTTCCGGGGCGGGGGAGGGATGTGAGGGGCAGCAAGTGAGTTTTCAAGGAGGGTCGTCTATCCACGTAATACCTAAGATGACTCTGCTTAATCCTGGGATTTGACAAGGACACCACTTAAGGAGGTAAGAGTGTAGGCCAAAAGGAAGACATGCACTGAAATGTCTCACAGCATGCAATATTCAGAAGGTATATAATGAGCCTTTATGGGATCTGGGAGGGTTTCCAGAACTTCATGCCTAAACAGTGGCAAAACCACAAGAGTCATCTAAAAGTTGTCTTTCACAAATGGAATCAGTTTCACAGATATTTAATATTAGTTCTGTCCATTAATTTCATCTCCACATTTCAAACGTCTTTCCTCTTATTTGGGATCAATCCCATGAACATATTTGATGTGCTCTTATTTCATCTACCATACATGTTGTATTTTTTTATTGAGTGTATAATTCCTCTACATAACAATGGTGAGATATTTTTACATCTCCCCCAATGGAAATTTAAAATTCCACAAAATTCTACTGTACTGTTCCTAGAATCACAGAAACAGCCTTGGACAGTGGAAGTGGAGAGACTGAGAATGGAAAAGCATTTGACTGCCAGGGTTTTAGTTTATTTCACAAAAAGCATTTTAAAGTAGCACAGCCTGTTTCTGAAGCTGTTTAACTCAAGTGACATACTTCTGTTCTCTTACAGAACTGCAACATCCACACGGCTATTTTTAGTGCACTAGCTGGAGTCCTACTAACACATGGCTGTCTACTCAGGCTGGAAGGCCCACTTCCAGCTACAGTGTAGACATACCCTGATGGGCTGGATCAAAGTGGCTTTTGTGCTGTGGTGAACTAAGAAATACTGCACTCTGAGGGCCTTTTCTTCTCATGGGAATCCCAGGTAGAGCAGGTATCTTACATGTCAATTAGGGAAGAAGCATTCTTCTCAACAGTGGTACTTCCCAAAGTGTCTGTTAGCACTGTCCAATGCTGGCTTTGGATCAGTGTTCCTGTAAGCTGGCAAGCAAACTACAGAGGGGATTTTTAATACCATGGGCCTTACTGGTTAATTAGGCAGTTGAACAGAGGGGTCCACCAGGGAGAAAGGGAACTCGTAGCTAAATTGTTGGGATGGAACTCACTAGAGATGTTTCCTTGGAAGGCTGAGTTTGTTGAAAAACATCCAGATGAGCATGGAGGGTTTGGCATGTGGCCAACCCCTGACAAACAAACTACAAGGTTTAATTGGCAGACAGCATTGTGAACTGAAAATCTGCTGGGTTTATATAGCTCTGCTTAAGATGCACATCACACCACGCCATGCTAGGCGTGTACTAATATACATTTTTTCAAAAGGCATGCATAATAGTTAGTATATTTGATACTCTGAAATTTTTACAAGGGGAGTTGGTCCATAACCGAAACCCTGGATACGAACACCCTCACATTTTGGCAAACTTCTGATCCAGATCCAACCTTAACAACTCAGGTACACATCTGGGTTTTTTTTTAACGTGACCTGCTTGTCAACTCAAATAAATGCAAACAAGTTAATACATCTTAGGCCTTCTCAGCTTCATGCCTTTGATTTCTGGATCTGAGTTGTCTAATCTGCTACTAAAGCTCACATTAGAGCTTCCAAATTCAATATAGTTTTTAATATTTGGGTGAGTAAACCACTGTGTTTCACATACCACTGTGACATCCTTGCAGCCTGTGAAATAATTTGTTTTGGATCACTTTTCTAAAAGACAGTTTCTAGACAGAGTCTACACTTTGACCACTAATCCACAGTCCAGCCAGCATTCATTTATCTTTACTGAATCATTTGAATTCTTTAAGTATCCACAGAGGATTAAATGTTAAAGATAAAGACCAACATATATATCATATAAAGCTATGAGCAAATACATTTTTTATCTGATTATACTTTTAAATCAGGATTTTCACAGTGGGATACGCTTTGGTGGGAGAGCAAAATAAATATTTCTAAAAATGTAAGATGGTATCTTGTACCTTCTCTTTCGGTACTCATAAGTAGCTGATATATTTGCATGCATATCCTTGTGTAAAAATCGTGTTTTATTCTCTGTCTAGTACCAAAATTAAGCAAAGCTACATTAATGCCCAATATTTCTAGGCTACCACAACAGTGTCTTCTTGCATGTCCATAGACTACTTTACTGATGCAAAGCCACAGTAAAATGACTTTTTGGGGGTGAGAGGAGGGCAGGGGGCTGAGTGTGAAACCAGATTCTTCAAGAACTGGGCACATATGTCACAGATTCACCAGTGATTTTGCTATCAGATCCCACTGGTCAGAAAACTTGTTTGAAATAGGGAAGAAAATCTGAATCGGATTTCTATACTTGCAGAATTCAATTATCTTATTAATGTGTCAGAATATTTTGCTTAACGTCTTGCATGTTCATTGGCAAACACATTTTACTCTTCATTCCAGGTTGCAAGATGAACCTGAAATGTCAAGGACTATTAAGAAGCTTATAAAAATCAAGCTCTCTTTCATGCGCTTCCATACCTTACCATCAACAGGCCCAGATTCTGAACAGGATTGTCATTGATGGCTTTGGCTATGAGATATGAAAGAAGCAGAAGGCAGCTTTTTTTTAATATTCATGAGCTAGCAGCTTGACCTTTCAAGGGTGAAGGCAATAAAAACAGCAAGTTAATCATGTGAGCTAAACAATGCACAGTTCTTGTTCCATTTTCCATTGTTTAGAAAAATAAAAAAATGAAAAGTTTATCTTGTCTGAAAAATCTCAACACAAACATGGAGCTGGATCACTCCAAGGCTTTATGATGCAGGAAGAAAAGGGAGAAGATCTCCAGCAACCAGCTGATTTTCTTTAGCACAGAAGCAAAGCATTCACCTTTATATCTATTGCGTGCATACACATCTTCGTCATCTTCTACAGGTGAATATCCCGATCCTACAATACAAAACGAAAAGAAAAACTGCAGCAAGAAAGGAAATATAATTTTAAAAGAACAAGAAAAGCTCTTGCAGAGACGTGCAAGTGAGATTAGGATGCAACAACCTAAGCAATGCTGACAGCATAAGCTTCCATGATTATTAGATTTAAAGTGGAACCAGTTTATAGCGAATTTAGATGGGGTGAAACTATGTTTATAATTGAGTAGAATGAAAAATCTCAGATTGTTATTATGCAACATGCATGGCAAAATGCAAATCACAATTTCTCTCAGAGGGAACTTCCAGCTAATGTGAAGTTATTTGAGAGGGGGAGTCGGATGACAGAGTGATTTCACTGTAAAATGGTTCCACAGTATAAGTGGCTGTTAACAGCCATCATGCCAACCAGCTATAGTAAAACTGCCAAACAGCTGCAGTAAATGTGTGCAACTGAAGAACAACCATTGTTTACAGCACAACTTATGGACGTGAAACATTGGTTACATTTCCTGCAAACATAGTTCTACCCAGTCAAAGGTAGTTTTGTTTTGTTTTTTGTATTAAGTCTTCTGTGGTCATTCAAGCCAAAGAAATGACAGGTCGGCTTTCTTTGAAGGATCTAGACAACTGCTGTTGGCTAGCGGGGTGGGTAGGAATTGCTTTTTTGAAATCTTGGGTTAATCATGCTTAATCTGAACTACTCATCTGAGATTTTCTGCTTTGTGTGTTGGATGAAATAAAGAAAAAACTCCAAAACCAAAACCAAATAAAAGTAAATAATTTTATTCAGAATCCCTCAATAGCATCTATCTGCTCATTTTCTTATTAAAAATGGAAGACAGCAATCACATCTCTGGTTTTCATTATGAGCTGATTGTGCTTGTAGTAGCAATGCTGATCTTGGTCATCATTATTTTAGTCAGGAAATGGATTATACGAATCCCAAAGGTGAATGTAAGACTGTTGACCTTGCTTTACTTGTAGAATGTGTCATTATTTTTTTGGTGTCATCTTTTTGCACAAAGCAGAATGGCAAACACTGGGCTTCAACACAAACGTGTTATACCAACAAAGGTATAGACTTCAAGTAAAGTCAATGGAAGTTTTGCCATTGACCTGTATAGGTGCAGTATCACCCTAAAGTGAAAATTCAGAGCCCACCCCAGCTAGCTAGGCTGGGTGCTGGGTAAAGGATGGCAAGGAACCCTTCAATGGCATTTACATGGAGGGAGAAGGATAGTATATCTGGGCAATAGGAAATTTCCTTCAATTTCCCCATGTCCTATCTTCTCTCATGCCCTCTATGCTGTTTTCTCTACTTCTAGCCTTTCCCTTTTCCTTAGTGGAAGAATGGTCTGGATTTATCCCTAAATAAGCAGCCATATCATAACTGAACTGGGACTGTCCATTTGCTTTAGGAGATAGCATACTAGAAAAGCTAGCATGATTCAGTGGATGGCATATGGACTTCTGAGTCAGGAGTCCTGCGCTCCATTCCCAGCTGTACCACTCACTGACTGTCTGACACTGGAAAAGCCTTTTCACTTCTCTCTTAGTTTCCCCATTTATAAAATGAGAAATATGTTTCTGTATCTCACAGGAGTGCTGAGAACTTTTTATTACTTAATGTTTGTTCATTGTTTGGCTATAAACTACTAAGCAATGTTATTACAGCAGTAATAAACATGGATATTTTAGGAGGAAGGGGAGCACAAAGCTACTTTAAAAATACATCTATGGCATGCTTTATATTTTGGTGGTGTCTTACAAAAACTGGCAGCAGCTCTCATTCCAGCTGAGTACAGGCAAAAGCCACAACATGAAACTATTCAATTTTAACAAGAAACTATCATCAAGATTAATCCATGGAATCTGATGAACCTAGGATCAGCTTTAGGAAAAAATGACTTCTTTATTTACAGAATAATCACCATGTTTAATATTTGAGGAGGAGAGCCTACTGCTTTGTATATTTTATTGGAGCATAACATTTAAATAGATTTAAATTCAGACCAACAGAAAATGATTGATAATGACTGCCCCCAACAATCCAACAATCTGTAATTGATAAAGAAACACAGAGAAGCATTTGGCAAAACATTTCAAAAGGAACTGAAATAACAAATTGGACCAATATTTTGATAAAGTACAATATTTAAACATACCGAACCCATTATTAAGAACAAGGAACAAATGATATAGGATCAGTTCATGAAACAATTATACCTTTATGTGTAAGTTGTCAAGCAAGTCTAAGTAAACAAGGCACTTTAAAACTACAATATTTACCCACTTGTGGAAAAATGTCCTTAAAGTATTTTATTTTAAATACATTTTGTGAAACTTTTGCTATACAAACTGCCAAGTACACTTAAAATGTTCTAATTGTGACACTGCCCAGGGATCTGCAGTTAAACCCTGACCCAGCACACTACGCTGGCTCCAGTTCATGAAAGCACTTAAGCAAGTGCTTCATTTTAAGTATGTGAGGTCTTCAGTGGGACTACTCACAGTTAAGTATTTTGCTGAGCAGGGATGGTCACGCATCTGGTATAATGTTCTGCTGAACAGGGGCCTACGCACATGATTAATCCTACTGACATCAGATGGAGTATGTGGACAGTCCCACTGACTTCAGTGGCACTTCTCACATGCTTTGTTGGATTGGGGCCTTACTGCAGTAACTGACAAAGTAAGGTAGAAATTAGGAGATTGCGACCACATTGCTGAACCAGTAGGCAATACTATAAAGGGCTCACATTCCCAAACACAGTGCACAATATATAAATTGGACAATTTATTTATAAACAAACAAAGTACTACGCCAAAACATGCAGGGATGTAGGTAACACCACATTCTTTGTATTACTTCTCCAAAACCATTTAATTATCCTCACGTATATGTCAGACCCTTCATCTATTAGCTGCTAGTGAGGTACACAAGAATTTAAGGGGTGTGCGTGTGGAAAAGCCACAACCAGTCTGCAAATTTGAGTAGATATATAAGATCTTCCTAAGAGCTTCTCTTGTTCTTGGCAGAAAGAAGAGGAAGGATGTCAGATTGCAGAACACATTTCAAGAGGACTTTCCTGTCCATCAGTTTGTTTAGAAATTCACCTTCTCTGCTACAAGATTCCCTTGTGCATGGCAGACCCCCGAGCCGATACTGAGCTTCTTGCTCAGAGCCATCAGCCCCATGCGCAACCACAACCACAACCACATGTGGTGACAAGCAAACCTCTCTGTTGGATAGGTAACACATAGCAGAAGTTTTCAATTATTATAGCGAACCAAGCTTAAAAGAGAAGGGGAGAGGGAGGGAAGGAATGACACCGTGTCCTGTCTCTTGGAATTAGAGGAGAGATTCTTAACCATTCTGATCACAAAATATAGCAGAGCACTCATCACCACTTGAAACACTTTTATTTTTGGCTAAGAGGAGAATTTTCTCATTGGAGCTCTTCAGTTCAGCCTGGCTGGCAAGCAGCAAGGCAAGAATTAAAATAATTATTAACAATGAGCAAAGATTCAACATAAAAAATACAAGTTTCAAACATTAAATAGGTAGTGAGGGTTAAATATCAAAGACGGAACATTACTCTGGAAACACTGATACATGTGAGTAACTTTACATACAAGGGTTTCCATTAAAATCCAATGGACTACTCACATGCATAACAGGAGTGGAAGCAGGCAGCGTTCAGTCCCATTACCGGATATGCCTTAGACATGCAAGTGGTTTCACATGGGTAAACCCTTGAGCTATGTGGAATCCCAGTGTATGAATGAGGGACTGCATGGTGCCAAGGTCCATCTGCATAGATCTGCTCCGATCAGGGCCTAACATTACAATCTCTTTGGGGCACGGACCGCGTCCTCCTCTGTACATGAATAGTGTGTAGCACATTACGTAGAACCTCAGAGTTACAAACACCAGAATCACGAACTGTCCAGTCTACCAGACCCCTCATCTGAAACCGGAAGTACAGAATCAGGCAGCAACAGAGACAAAAAGACAAAAAAATAAAAAGCAAATACAAGACAGTGCAGTGTTAAATGTAAACTACTAAAAAAAGAGAAAGTTTAAAACAAAGATTTCACAAGGTAAGGAAACTCTGTGTTTATCTAAATTAAGAGGAATAAAAGCAGCATTTTTCATCTGCATAGTGAAGTTTCACAGCTTATTAAGTCAATGTTCAGCTGTAAACTTTTGAAAGAACAACCATAATGTTTTGTTCATAGTTATGAACATTTCAGAGTTATGAACAAATTCAATTCCCAAGGTGTTCATAACTCCGAAGTTCTATTGTATATTGTGTTAACATTAGAATAAATAATAATGAATAGCTAGGAAAGGAGGTAGCAGGGGGAAAGGCCACAGAGCTATTTTCGCTATGACTGACATGGGAGGGAATCTCCAAGCACCACTTCTGTGTTGTGTCAGATTAAGAGCCCACAACTAAAATAACCTACATATATTACTTGAAACCAATCACAAGTTACTACAATTTGTTGCCATTAGACAATGTTAGCCTTGGCACCAAAACATCAAACAGAACTACACCACTTAAAAGTGGCCCCAAATATAGTTACAAGCTAAAACAGAACGTGAAGGCTTTATTCTGAGAGACAGTATTCCATTCACTACCTTGGCACTAGGGAGTGACAAACTTCAAATCTATTGTAATTATACAGCCATAGAATAATATTTTAAGGCTTGGGTGTGCTCCCAAGTGGTTTTTGCCACATAACCTGGACATATGATTTCAAGGTTTTTTCTTCCCCTCATTCTTTTGTTTAGAGTTTGCCACGTTGTGTGAGGATTACATATAACTATAGAACACACTGTAAAATCAACAGCCAAAACCAATACACCAGTTGCAGCTTTATGTTCTACTGAAGTTTACAGTCTTAAATCCAGTACCAAGTTACTTACTTAAATACATCCTTCTGAGAGGATCAGTCCTTTTCACATTTTGAAACATTGTTGGGCTTGAAATTAAAAAAAAAAGGCAGTTCAAAAGCCAGATTCTAATTTCAGATCTGTGCCTTATCTCACAGAGAAACCAAAACAACAACAAAGATCTGCTGATAATGTCCTTCCACATACACACCCTAGGAATTAAGGGTTTGCAAAACAAGACCGAATGTTCGCCTACTCTGGTCTCCTGACCCTAACCTTGGCAATACCTGATCCTTCCAAAGAAAGGTGTGAATCATCCCATACCCCTTTATTCACCAATCCAATTGTGTAAAGCTGTACCATAGGGAAGAGTTTGGAAATTCCTTCCTAACCCCAGCAGATAAGTTTATACCCTTATGCACAAGAAAAAGAAAGGACTGATCTGTTTTTTCATCAATTTTTAATACCTTTATCAAATCCCCTCTAACTTTTCTCTTTTCCCATGGTAGAATTCTTATGTTCTACAGTAACACAAACCATGCAAAGAGTATGAATGGAGAAGCTAACCTGTTGCATCTAAATCTATAGAACCTCTTCCAAGAAGGCCGAAATAGTGAAAGCCAGAAAGTTGGACAGGGAGATATTAGGAAGGCAAGAAAGAAAGGCAGCAAGAATGGTCACCATCTTTGCAGGAGAAGGCAGCACTTGTTGTTAAGAAAATGATTGTTAGGAAAATGTAACTTAGAATGTTGTAGTATGATTTTAAAATAGCCTTAGACTTATAATCTCACTCCCTGTATATGTACTATTGACCTCTAGCTTAACATGCATTTTAAACTTGCATTCACCCTGTCACAGCTGTGCAGGCGTCATAGTGTCTGAGTACCCCTAAGTGTTTTGAACCTCCTGCTTACCAGACAGGTAAATGAAATAGATTAATACCAACAATGGATGTAATAGCCATTAAGTGTTCCCACCTGTGTAAGTGGATTGAAAGTCCCCCTCCCTTATCAACACAGGGGTATAAAATATCTTCACACATGTATTGAGGGGAGCCAGTTGTTTGGGTGATAACCCCCTCTGACTCCTTATTGCTTGCAATAAATCTTGTTTTTCCAGAAGTCTATTGAGTTATGCCTGTCCTTTGAGGTGTATTGGACTGAACTCCAAAGGAAATAAGCAGTTTTTGCAACATTGTAAATATAGGTTTTCATACATTTATATGACAGTATCAGAAATACACACACTTCTTTTTTATTCATAGAGCACTGTCCCCAATTCTGAAAAGCACTTAGTTGAAGTAAATGGAATTTAAGTATGTGCTTAACGTTACACACTCTTCTAAGAGGACAGAGCACTTCACAAAATACACTGAAAGGTAAAATACAATTTCGCAGTAGAGGAATGAGTAGCGAGAAAAGATTTAACTAATTTCTTCATATCTAGCTTAATCTTTGAGGGTGTCACACAAGTTAAGGAAAGCAGATTTGAATCTGTTAGGTAATTGTGTTGTTTTGATGTACTCAGAGCTTGAACTCAGGGTTTTGATTCATTCAGGACTTGAATCGGGGAAGGGGAGTAAAAGTTGTGATGGGGGGAAAAAGATATTTTTAGGGAATATCTTTAGCCCATGATTTGCAACATAACTGAAATTGCATTTTATATTGTGTACTCAGTTTGTATACAATAACTCTGACGGGCTCAGTTCATATTTGAGATTACAGTACATTTTTTACAGTATCAGCTGAGCCACAGAAATCAATTCATAGGACTTTTTTTTACCAAAGTGTTGATTAAACATTTTCATTAATATAAATTGCAATTTTATAAACACAAACACATCCTCATCCTGACTCACCTTCAAACCCTACCATAACTCTTGATAATAAACATTACATCTAACCTCTGTATGAGGTGCAGTAACTGGCTACACTGCAGTCTGCTACTTGAGAAAAGTCAGAACAACAGTCCTGAGTATGTATGCAGAGGAATGGAGTGCAAAACAGAACTGGGAAAAGCTGCAGAGTTTTTTTTATTAAACCTGAGTTCCATTGGGCTGTGATGTGCTGCATATCAAGTGTACCATAGAATATTCAGAAATCAGAAACTGGGACACTCTGCACCCCACATTCACCGTAGGGATATGATTATGGTATGATGATGATATAATTATGTGGTGTCTTGCACAAAGGATGCCTTTTAAGGTATCATTCTAAAAGTCTTGATCTGTTGAACATTAATAGCCTGTTGGTTTGTATGTGTTATCATTGTATGTGAAGTTATGAAGTTTTGCCAAGTATGTGTTACTGAAAGAAGATGTGATGTTGGAAACCACCACAGCTAGCCTTTCAAGTACAACAATGAAGAAGCTAGAGAGTGCTAATGGCCCATCAGCAAGACAAAGAACCATGGAAAAAGCTTTTCCTCACCTAGGAATGCTTCAGCCAGCCTTAGAATAATGGCTGCTATGACTCAGCAAGGCATGCAAGGGCATGTGACCAGACCACATGACAATGAACTCCATTTTCTATTTTTCAACAAGCTGGGCTGGAACCTTAGCTTGGAACAAAGGGTTTCTGCTATATGGAGAAACAATATAAGGTGGGGAGTGACATCATGTCTGGTCTTCACTCTTCCCTAACTCAACACTTAAAACAGCGATTCTCAAACCGGGAGTTGTGACCCCCCTGGGGGTTGCCATGCGCTCCCAGGGGGGTCGCGAGCTCCTGCCTCTGCTGAAAAGCCGCCGAATTGATTACTTCCGCAGTCGGCGACTTTTCAGTGGATATGCCGAGCGCTCTTGGGAGTGCTCGGCGTGTCCACTGAAAAGCCGCCGAATGTGGAAGTAATCAATTTGGCGGCTTTTTGGTGGACATACAAGAGTCCACCGCACCGCTCAGGAACGGAAAAAAGGGTCACAGTTCTCAAAAGTTTGAGAACCGCTGACCTAAAAGAAGCTCTGGAAGACAAAGGACTTGGAACAGGGAAGGGAATCCAGGCTGCAGAGCAAACACAGCTTTGCCTCGAGAATCTGCAAGCCTGGCTTTTATTATCAGTCAGGGTGAGATATTGCTGATTCAAATCCTATTTAGTACATTGGGCTTAGATTGCATTTTTGTTTAATTTCCTGGCTAACCTGCTTTGAGCTGTTTGCTATCACTTATAATCACTTAAAATCTATATTTGTGTAGTTAATAAACTTGTTTTATGTTTTATCTTAACCAGTGTGTTTTTGAGTGAAGCATTTGGGAAAATCTCAGCTCAGCTAGCAAAGGCTTGCTGCATATCTTTCCCACATTGAGGAGGGAGCGAACCATATTAATGATCTTGCATTGTACAAATCCTTGTGCAGTAGAAGATGGTATAATTCTGGGTTTATACTTCAGCAGGAGTGCAAGGCTGGGGAGCTGGGAAATTGGCTGGTGCTCCATTGTGGGTCCATGAATGCTTAGGTAAAGCACTCAGGTAACCTAGTTAGGTGCGTGGTGAAACCTGTTGTCATGCTGGGTGCTAACAGGGCCTGGAGAGGTTGTATAATCAGCAGAGCAGTGTAAGGGACACCATCCCAGTTGAATGGTTGGAGGCACAGCAGTTCCAGTGGCTCCCAGACTGCACTCCGGGGTAGGGGGGGTACAACCCATCACAAGAACCCAGTTCATACATACGGCATGGTTTTCCAATTAGTGCAAGCTCAGCTTGGAAGCTCAGACACCCAACTTTCAGAAACCCCTAGAGCTGTCCTTACCTTACATAAATACTCATGTGGAAAACAAAGACATCAATTCTCCTATCCCCCTCCGCCTCAAGCCATGTGCCATAAGTTTCCCCCTACTGCTTGCAGGTGCAGGTTACTTCAGGCTCAGAAGATAATTCCTCATGAGAAAAATCCCTGAGGGCTGTATGTAGATTTGTTTACCGCCAGGGTATTCCTTAAGATTCACACACAACATTTTAAATCACAGGTTTTAACTTGCATTCAAAAAGATACGTTTTGACAGATAGCATGAGTCATAAAAATACAATGTCTTTAGAATACTATGCAATTAATAACTTCAAAAGATATCAGGGATGATTGATAAATTTGTGTTCCAACAATAGTATGCTTAGACACAGGAGACTATCTTTCTTATCAGTTTATACAGGAACTGTGAATTAGAAGAATAAAAATTGGGACTCAGAGCTCAGGTTCTCTCCAGAAAGATATTGACACCTGCCCCATGGGTAATCTAATGGGGCCATAAAGAAATTCTGCAGCTGATTTCTGCCAGTGGAGATATGAATTAGGGCTGAAATGATTACCACTTCACCAGAGCCCATGAAAGCTGGCCATGAAAATAACCATTTCATTTATTGATAAATAATTCAATCTCAGCTCTGGTTATTCAGACAGAAAGTCCCTGACCGTTCAAATACCACTCTTATGATTGCCTACTGGAGATTTAATACAACAACAAGAAGTTGCCTCTCACCGTGAAGAATAAAATCTTGCATAGGTAGCTTTATTTTCATGAACATATATAAGTAAGGCTTTTCAGAATAATTTATTGTAAATTGACAAATTAAACAGTGTTGTAAGTTTCCCAGGAGAAGGGCACCCTGATACTACTGTACCTCAGAGGATTCAAATTAGACTAGTCTTCTTTCAGGTCAAAAATGGTTTTTAAGGCATCTAAACAACCTGCCACTTTAACACAAAGAACAAAAATGAGTGGTAATGTCACTTTAATACTGTATGTAGGCTTTTAAGGAACAAATCCTGTAAAAAACTGTCCTGTATTCTGTATACAAAATCCCCCCAGACCCCAAAGAAGATACAGAATGTGATTTTTTTTTTTAATTCTTTTGAGACTGTTGAGTATCGGGAAGGAAAATTCTAAAATATTTCAGAAGCATAACAAATACAAAGCTACAGCTATTGGGGGTAGCCATGTTAGTCTGTATCCACAAAGACAAGGAGGAGTCCAGTGGCACCTTAAAGACTAACAGATTTATTTGGGCATGGTTTTAATGGGTAAAAAACCTACTTCTTCAGATGCATGGAGTGAAAATGACAGATGCAGGCATCAATGACAGATGCAGGTATCATTATACTGGCAGATGAAGAGAAGGGAGTTACCTCACAAGTGGAGAGCCAGTGTTGATAGGGGTGGGTTCGATCAGGGTGGATGTTGTCCACTCTCAATAACTGACGAGGAGGTGTCAATTCCAGGAGAGGCAAAGCTGCTTTTGTAGTGAGCCAGCCACTCCCAGTCCCTATTCAAGCCCAAATTAATGGTGTTAAATTTGCAAATGATTTTTAGTTCTCCATTCTCTCTTTGAAGTCTGTTTTTGAAGTTTTTTTCTTCAAGTATGGCTACTTTTAAATCTGTTATAGACTATCAAGGGAGATTGAAGTGTTCTCTTACTGGCTTTTATATGTTACCATTCCTGATGTCTGATTTGTGACCACTTATTCTTTTGCTTAGAGACTGTCCGGTTTGACCAATGTACATGGCAGAGGGACCTTGCTGGCACAGATGGCATATATATCACATTAGTAGATGTGCAGGTAAGTGAGTCCCTGATGGTGGGGCTCATGTGACTGGGTCCTCTGATTGTGTTGCTAGGGTAGGTATGGGGACAGAGCAAGTAACAAGGTTTATTACAGGGTTTGGTTCCTGGGCTAGTGTTTCTGTGTTGTGGTGTGTAGTTGCTGATGATCAAGTTTTTGAGCTTTTTGCTGTTATCTTGAGGACTAAAAAATTTACTTTGAAAATTCGGTTGCATCTTAGGGCTTAGCTGTAGATAACAGATTGTGTGATGTGTCCTGGATGGAAACTGGAGGCATGTAGTAAGTATAGAGGTCAGTAGGTTTCTGGTATAGGGTGGTGTTTATGTGACCATCACTTCTTTGCACTGTAGTGTTGAGGAAGTGGATCTCTTGTGTGGACTGGTCTAGGCTGAGGTTGATGGTGGGGTGGAAATTGTTGAAATCTAGGTAGAGTTTTTCAAGGGTCTCCTTCCTGTGGGTCCATATGATGAAGATATCATCATCAATGTCGCACAGGTAGAGGTGGAGAACCAGGGGACGAGAGCTGAGGAAGCGTTGTTCTAAGTCAGCCATAAAAACGGTGGCACACTGGGGTCATAGTATCTATTACTACGACTAGTAATACAGGTTATAATTTCACCAAGGGGTGTCCCAGAATGAAATTGCCTTCTAATTCACTTTTGGCTGCATAATTGCTTGGGTTTGGGTTTTTTTAAAAAGTAAGGTTAGAATATTTCTATTTGAAATATCTCTTATCTACATTCCATATGACACCTTGCACCTATGGTACACTGTTCGGTGCCTTGCATGGTCACTTGGGCTTCTATGGGGAGGGAAAACAGTTATGAAGGCTGATATTAATGGAGCATTTTTTTAATCTTTATTTTCTGGTCGGTAGCTTCTGGTTTTGTTCATCAGGATAGAGTGCTGGCTCTACTGTGGTTTATACACACTGTGTTTTAAACATTAGTCAAAAGTACTGATCTAAATAGGTATTGCTATTGCCCCATCACTTAAGTGTCTGAGTTTTCCCAACTAAATATTAATTTGCTGAGGAGTGAGATCATGTCTTCCTAAATGTTTGTACAGAACTTAGGCCCCTACCCTGATTAGAAACTCTCAGCTTAATAGGATCACCTCTGCTCTTCACTCAGGTACTAATTTTGGCAAGGCACTGAGGAAGCTGGGAGATGTTGCTGTTCACATCTGATGTAAAATGATGTAGAGTTCAGCATTGCTGGCACTGCAGCCCATGTTGTCTCCTCAGCTGTCCCAACGGTCTCACTTGTTTACTAATATGCAGAAGAGGACTAATCCTTGTGAGACTCCATGGGTGAATGCTGAGGTGAAAGGACAGTTGCCCATAACGATTTGAAGACCAGATCTAGTTCGACGTGACTTTGTTTACTCTTTCAGCCTACTGGAGGTAGAGCAGGGGCATTCAATCATGAATGGTATTAAATGCCATGGAGAGGTACACCAGAGTAAGCAGAGATGGACTACCCTTTCCATGGACAGAAGGAAGTCATTTTAGAGCAGCAAATATGTTTGTAGCCTTTGTCCTGACCTAAATCCTGGCTTGAGGAGATCCAGATTATTGACAGTTAACAGATTGCTAACTTTGCAAATAACTGGCTTAGAAAAGATAGGTCAGAGAATGGGCAGAAGTTTGCAAGGTCACTAGCACTGACTGCTGGTCTCTTTAACATTGGTCAGTTTATTGCATTTTTGGGGGTTCCTTTAATTGAAGGAGCAAGTGTTTTTACTACTCCTCTTTACCATCCAGGAAGGGGAGGAAGTGGAGGTACAGTTGCTGGACTTGTTAATTGTTAAGGTTTTCATAGTTATTTCTCATGTGGCTGGGCTGAAGTCTCGGAAAGAGAGTAATACATTTCTGGTCCTGCACTGAGCTTGCTATTCTTGGTAGAACACGAGGCTATCACAGATGCAGGAATAATGTGATATAAGATTATTACTTACAAAAAGTGGGTTCTGGGGTTGGGTGGAAGCACTCTGGGGTCATATAAAAAGTCCAGAAAAATTCTGTGAGCTGTGACTTTGCTGCTTCTATAGCAGGATCATTTTGCTTCCTTTGTGGAAATGACATACATTTGTAGAAGTCCCTTGCATTAGAGACTGGCTATATCAGATTATATTTTATGTCACCGACGTTTGAGTTCTCTTTTAGATGGGCATGGGATTTATCAGTTGGGTAGGTGAGTATGACTCAACCCAGATAAAAGTTAAACAACACTGAGGGAAGCAGAAGCAAGAACTGGCAGACTAAATGAGGGAACATGACTACCATTAGTAACACAAGTGTATTATAAGAACATAAGAATGGCCATACTGGGTCAGCCCAGAGGTCCATCTAGCCAGTATCCTGTCCTCTGACAGTGGCCAATGCCAGATATCCCAGAGGGAATGAACAGGTAATCATCAAGTGAGCCATGCCCTGTCTCCCATTCCCAGCTTTTGGCAAACACAGGTTAGAGGGATACCATCCCTGTCCATCCTGACTAATAGCCAGAGGGAAGCCTGGTCTTGGTGCACATGGATGCTGAATTACTAAATCTGCTGTAAATGAGTTTCTTTTTATCATGTTCAACATATGTGTTTACTGGTGGCGTGAGCAGTGTACACTCATCATGCACCTGGATGAGTATTCCCATGTCCCCAAGAGGTATGCTGGTGGGAGTATAACTGGTAGGGACACCTACGCTAGACAGACTGAAGGGTAGGAGCCAGACCAAATGAAGTCCACTGATCTTCCTGGTAGGAGGTTAGGCTATTGAGCCACACTTGTAAAAAAACAAATCTGTTATGGAAACCTACACTCTACACATTTAAAAATGGAAGGCAGTAGTGAAGACCCTATGTTCCGCATGGAATAAAGAGACATAAGTCAAGTCAACTCATGTAAGGAGGTCCAACAACACTGGGCCTTTTTATATTTTATACATCTAAAGAATTATAAAATGAAGTATCCTCTCCATCGTGACCTTATTTTAAATTTAAAATGATGAATTTCCAAAATCTCAACTTTTAAAATTTTTCTTTGGCCATACTTTATGAATTTTTGAATGTGTCAATGTGAAAATGGCTATTTCACAAATTTTTGCTGAAAATAAAACTTTTGGATCATGAAATGGACCAAAACCAATCAATGAAAATCTCCCCTAGGAGAACATTTTTCCATCAAAAATGTTTTTCAGGGGAAAACTGGGTTTTCAACCACATGAATTTATTTGTGAAAAGTATGTGCTGTCTCATGAAAAAATGGACATTTTGTCAAAAAAAAAAAAAAAAGAAGTATTTGGAAATGCCACTGCAGTGCCTCATGTGAGCTGTAATTCAGCTTCCTCATGCTGCCCCCATTCTTTATGGGCTGGGTTCTCCAGCTCAGCTATGTCTCTATGGTGCACCATGGCCAGTGATTCCCATCATGTGCCACACAGGCTTACCAAGAGGTTTAATTGCAGTGCACCATAAAAGAGATATTCTGGCCATGGGGTTGAGCCCACAAAGAAGAATGGGGGCCTGAGGTACTCACATTACTGCTCCCATGGGACACCACGGTGCCATTTCCAAATTAGAACAACTCAAGTGAAAATCAAAGAAACTGAAACTGGTTCAAGTGAAACACCATTGCTGCATATATTTGTATACGTACTTGTGTGGCAGGAGATTGGGGAGCATGAACTACTACAGACACAAAAAAGGAGGGTGCCATCGAGTAAGTTTGAGAAGCACTGGTCTATAGGAATCTTTAGTAAACACAGTGGCCAAAGTCATTGAGGCTGTGCAAGGAGATGTAATACACAAGAGTATGACACCTAGAGGGAATATGGCCACTGCCTTCCATTGGGATTTATCACCAACAAAGCAACTTTAGCAAGGACTATGACGGAGCCTTAATGGCAGGGGCTCCAGAGGGGACCAGCCATGTCCTCTGTCACTCACCCACACCCACATTTTGAGCTGCACTAGCCATTTGCAAACTACCTTGCAAAGAGCAGGCTATGGAGGAGAAAAGCAACTACAATCTCCCCTTAGTAGATCTGCCACCATTGGGGGCTTTGGCCAGGAATCATACTGGCAAAAGTACAGCAGGAAGTTTTCTTTAAGAATAGACTGAAATAGTTTGCCTGAAAATTCATTAAAGCAAATATTTGCCAAATGAGCAGCTTCTGATTAGTTTATTTAGAAGTGACACATCGATAAATACTCCATTTATTACAGCACTATGAACATTGCCATTAGAAATGGAGAATTTCTAATGAAGACTAATAATGCAAAGTCTGGATGATAAATATTGGAGCCTGCACGGAACAATAACAAAAGCATTTATTTTAGTTTTTCATTATCTTTGAATATTATTGATGCATTAAAAATGTGTGCAAGAGGGCTGTGAAAAAACGTTTCTTTTGTTCAGTCTGTGAGGAAGACCATCAGAATTTGATTTTGACTTAAGGCATTCTTCGGCAGACAATGCTAAAACAAAGGAAGAATCTTTGTTTATGGTCATGAATTGTCACAATCCCATAGATCATTAGCAATAACAGTCATTTAAAAGAAAAAATGTTGCCAATTTGCTCAAATGTAAAACAATACAATCCAACAAAGTTATTTGATTCCTTAATTTACAAAAAGTCAAATGAAAAGATAGTGTATAAAGTTGTGTGTTTACCTAAGTGAACCATTCCCATGGTAGCTTCACACAGTGTATGTATGGGCAAAACAGTGTATTGCATAGTTTTGTGATTATCGGAGTGTACATATTGCTTACACACCATAGGTTACATATGCCAAAGAGGGAGAAGGACAAGGTGGGTGAGGTAATATATTTTATTGGCCCAACTTTGGTTGGTGAAAGAGACAAGCTTTCAAGCCACACAGAGCTCTTCCTCAGGTCTGGGAAACATACTGAGGCCTGGGCTACACTAGCAGGGGGTTGGGGGTGTTCAAACTAAGGTACGCAACTTCGGCTACTCTATTCGCATAGCTGAACTCAAAGTACCTTAGTTCAACTTACCTGGCCATCCCCACGGTAGCGGATTGGCTGTGGCAGCTCCCCTGTCGACTCCGCTTACTCCTCTTGCAGAGCTGGAGTTCTTCAAAAGGGAGCGCTTTCAGGGATCGATTTATTGGGGGAGAGTGTTGGATGAGTCTGGGATTCTGAGGAGGGCAGTTAGCAGGTAGGACCAGGCTGTTTGAGGAGGCACAACCTTCCCTACCTGGCCCTCCATAACATTTTGCAACCCTGATGTGGCCCTCAGGCTAAAAAGTTTGCCCACCTCTGCCTTAGAAGAAGAAGGCGGAAACAGGAGAAGTACAAGTGGCCATGACTAATCAGACAATTAGAAAGGATTTAGGAGATCTTCACAGCAGCCACAGGGGGATTCTAACAAAACGCTTCAGAGAGCGAGTTCCATAGGCAGAGCCTTACCACTGAGACAACTGCCGGGGAAGCCAGGCGATGCATGCATAGCAGGTTAGCAGGGCTTTCGGGAGGTGTAGGATTGGAAGAAGAGGAAACAGGAGGAAAAAGGCAACTGCCCCATTTTAGTCTTCCCCATAAGCCTTCCAGACTTATTTCCACTCCCTGTATGCAGCCAAACCAGGGTTTCACTAGAAACAACCAGGACAACCAAACTGGAAAAATCCTAGAGAACTCACTGCCCCAGACACTGGCATCACCATCCTCACCACACCAGCAGAAGAGTCAGGCCTGCTTACCTCTCTCCTCCTCTCCATTCCCTGCCCTCCAGCTCCCTCTCCTTTGCTACTTTCATCTTCATCCCATTCCTTCTTTGCTCTCTTCCTCCCTTGTCATCACACTACATGAACATAGTTGGTTCAGGAGCCTTCTCCATTGGTTTGTCTGCCATCTGATACAGCCTTCCCGTCTCTTCTTCTCTTCCATTCACCAGCTGATGTCAAATCTCTACTAATCATGCTTAACCCCATCTCATCTATTCTTGATCACTTCTCTCTCCCTCACTTATCTCTAATTGTATCATTTAATTCCATAAAGTAGAATTTCAGAATAGTTTTAATGAAACAGATAAAGTTGCACTGTATACAATGTAACACACGCTACAGTGCTGAACATGTTACAGAAATATTACTGTTCTCCAGGCAATCTGTATTCAGAGAAAGCCATTTGTTGAAAAAAGATTTCTGCTTATTATTTTTAAAGAAAGTTTGGCAGGCATTACCAACACCCAGCCAATCGTCTGGAAGAGAACCTCACATACTAATTTCAGCAATTTGAAGTTATTGCTTGCCATAAAAGAATATGGTCCCTTGATTACTGAAATATGAGAATCAGGTGTCAAACTTATTTAGTACAGAATGCAAGAAAGGGCCAAATATCATACACACTGCATACAAAGCTTCCACAGATCCTAAGAAGGTTAGAATGGAGGTCAGGGCAGGAAGGGTGGCCAAATTGAGAAACAGTTTTAAAAAAGATTCACAGCTTGCTTTGTTCTTGTAGTTTTTATGGACACCATTTTATAATCTTCATAAGCTATTGCCGAAATAATGTTTAAGCTATCCCATATCTAAGGAATTTTGGTGGGGGGATGGGTGAGAAAAAGCAACATATTGCCTGCCTCACAGAACAAAGAATCTGGACCCCATTATATTTCTTACCACATAGTCCTCATGACACAAAGACATCAAAGTCTGAAAAATTCACTCTGGAACTTTTAGAGTTTGCACATTTAGAGAGACATACTGACAAAATTCAAGCTTCTCCGCTAGACTTGATGAAGATCAGGGGTCGGCAACCTATGGCACACATGCCAAAGATGGCACGCGAGCCAATTTCCACTGGCATGTGGTGAAGAGCTCAGCCCGCCGCCACTGTGGGGTTTCTCCCGCTGGCTCCTTACGAGCCGGGGTCTAAGCCCACTTCCAGCCTGGGTTCTCTATACCCAGGTTAGCAGCGGGAGCTGAGTGGGACCGGCAGCGGGACCCTGGCTGGCAAGGGGCTAGCGGGGGAAATCCCATAGCAGCGGCGGGCTAAGCACTCTGCCCACTGCTGCTTTATAGTTTCCCCTTCAGGCTTCTGCCAGCTGGGGTCCCACCGCCTGGCTCACTCAACTCCTGCTGCTAACCTGGGTGTAGGGAACCCAGGCTGGCAGTAGGCTGAAACCCCGGCTGGCAGGAGCCTGCAGGGAGAAACCCCAAAGCAGCGGCGGGCTGAGCCGCTCAGCCTGCCCCCACTCTGGGGTTCCTCCTGCTGGCCGTTGCCAGCTGGGGTCCCCACAGCAGCCCCACTCACCTTGCTTCCGGTCTGGAGTTTCTGCCAAACAGGGTCCAGGCCTAGGGCCCTGCTCAGCCTTACCAGCTGCCAGCTCCATTCACCTCAGCTGCCGATCTGGGGTTCCAGTGCTCACCTCCTGCCATCCAGGGGTCTGGATCTCTAGCATTGCTCAGCCTGCTTCCCAGCCTGGAGTCCCAACAGGCCAACCTGGGCTCTGCTCCTGGCCTTTGATCAGTGCTCTGCAGCCTACCTGCTGTGGCCTATTGTTCCCAGCCTGGGACAGTGAGGATTACATGTGAGGCAAGGGGGGGGAGGGTGCAGCTCAGCACCCCCATCTTAAAATTTCTTATATCAGACCACGCCATGTTTGATCTTGTGCCTGCCTTCTGTTGCCATTTTTTCCCCACTGAGAGTTGAAGGGAACGTTTGACAAAATGGCAGCTCCTAAGAAAGTGAAGCTAGATGTCTGATCATTTCAGCCTGCTTCGACAGACACATTTGGATTTATTGAAAAGAAGGACCATGCTTTTTGTGCTTTCTGTTATGAAAGTGTTCTTTGTCGCACATGCAGTGTTCGACAACATTTTGAAATGAAGCACGAGAAAACCTTTCTTGATGAAGCAGACAAGACTGAATCAATCAAAAAGGCAGTAGCCGCCTATGAGAAGCAAAACAGTGTTTTTAAAAGCTTAAGTGTAAGTAAAAATCAAGCTACCAAAGAAAGTTACAAGATTGCACAGTGCATTATGAAAAACGGAAAACTGTTTACAGATGGGGAATATATAAAAAAAGTTTTTCTCAGCAGTTTGGAGATTTTGTTCAATGATTTGCCAAATAAAGACACAATCATATCTAGAATAAAAGAACTGCCCATCTCTGCCAGAACAGTTGAGAGACACATAAGTGAAATGGCAGAAAACATTAAGGAAAAGCAGACAACTGCATTAAAAGACACAACAGTGTCTAGTGTTGAAGTTGATGAGAGCGTGGATATAAACGACATTCCACATTTGGCAACTGTTGCAAGATATTGTGCTTCTGATGACATCCAAGAGGAATTTTGTTGCCTAAAACTCCTGCATGGCACAACAAAGGAGGAAGATATACTGGAAAGTTTTGTAAACCATTTTGAAGAATGAGGAGTTGATATAAGAAAAATATTTTGTGACAACAGATTGTGCTCCTACCATGGTCGGAAAACAGAAAGGATTTGTAAAATTACCTGAAGATCAAATTGGCCATCCAACAGTCAAATTTTACTGTATCATCCATCAAGAAAACCTGTGTGCTAAAATTTCTAATTCAGAGCTTAATAATGTGATGAATACAGCGGTGCAAATTGTGAATTTCCTTGTTGCTCAATCTGCTTCAACTCACTGACAATTTCAAGCACTGCTAGAAGAGATGGACAGTGCTTATAACGACATCCCACTTCACAGCAACATTCGGTGGCTAAGTCGTGGCAAGGTTTGGTGCGCTTTGTAAACTGTTTTGACGCAATCAAGGCCTTTTTGGTCGGAAAAAGAACAAAACTACCCCGATCTGGATGATGACAAATGACTGTGTAAGCTCATGTTTCTAACTGACATCACCGCTTACCTAAATGAACTCAACCTCTGTCTCCAGGGTACAGGGCAAACAGTTCTGGATCTTTATGAAGCCTGGAAAGCATATGTTGTGAAACTAGCAGTTTTATCCAGGGATATTCAAACTTCTACTTTCCACTATTTCCAACACATAAAAGAGCTATCAAAACGTTGCACTCTCAATGTCGATGAGATTGGAAGGTATATGGAAGAACTGGAATCAGAATTTTCTGACAGATTTCCAACAATTTCGCCCAATGCTTTCTTTTCTAATTAAGCCTGAAAAGTTCAACAAAAGTGACTTAGATTTGAGTGGCTGGGTGTTGAAGATTTCGAAATGCAGCTCATTCAATTAAAAAGCTCAAAATTGTGGACATCAAAGTTTGTGGATCTGCAGAGCGCACTTGAAGCTACCCAGAGAGATCATGGGGCCTCTATTCTGACCTGCTGGATGACCCTGCCAGTGAAATTTAACTGGTTGAAGAAAATTGCGTTTGCAATGCTTTCAGCATTTGGATCCGCTTACCTGTGTGAACAGGTATTTTCACACATGAAATCTGTCCTCTGTCCCTCTCGGAGCCAGTTAACAACTGATCACTCAGAAGCCTGTGTGCAGCTTAAAGTATCCAAATACGTGCCAGACATTGGAAAACTCAGCAAGAAGCAGCAAGGGCAAGGATCACACTAAACTGATAAGATCTGCATTTTATTTTAATTCTAAATAAAGCTTCTGAAACATTTTGAAAACCTTGTTTACTTTACATATAACAGTAGTTTGGTTATATATATAATTATAGAAAGAGAGACCTTCTAAAAAATGTTCAAATGTATTACCAGCACGCGAAGTCTTAAATTAGAGTGTATAATGAAGACTCGGCACACTCCTTCTGAAAGGTTGCTGACCCCTGCGATAGATACATGAAGGGAGCATATTACTCTCACTGGACAAACCACAGAGGAAGGGCATTAAGATAGTAAAAGGAACCACAGGAAAATTAAACTGCTTTGCACTATTAAAAGTCACTATTTGTAAAGCAAGCTGGAGGTAGCAGAGATCCATTTGGAGACAAAAAAATCAGAGACACCTAGGATTCCCCCTGGGTATGGAAACATCAGAGCTGTGTGGAAAGGTAAACCAAAGTACACCCTAATATGATGGAAAAAGGGTCCTATTCGAAATCACCTGCACCTCACAGGAGGGAAAAATAGAGGAGTGACCACATTCATAATAGCTGTGGTGCACATGAGCAATAGTGATGGGGTATAGAAGGCACCATGATGTCACAAAGGTAACAGTTTTAATTTCTGAGCTGAAAAATCCTTTTGGGTAATGGAAGAACACTGACACTGCAGTTTGCACCCACTGAAGAAACAGCCTCTCTTGTCAGATGTGAGGGCAGCATAGCCCCTGGAAAAAGCATAACAATAGCTAAGACCACACAGACACTGTCACGCCAGGCAACTGACTCCACTTGGATTTCCTGAATGAATGCATTTGCTTCCTGTTCACAATGCTGATTGAGGGCCTGATTCTGAATCACTGAGATCAATGGGAGCCTTGAGACTCATTTCAGCTGGAGCAGGATGAGACCCTGAGTGAGAATTCTAGGTTGGTCATTGTATCTAAACTCGTGTCTAGTTCCAAGTGCTCCATTTTGTTTTGTAAATTGGGCAGGACTTATACAAAACGCTTCCTGCCTGTCTGAGGTGAAATCCTGGCCAGCTGCCCTGAACATGGGCTATAAGACCAATCCTGCATTTCTCGTGCATGCGACTCTGAGGGAAATGAATAGGAATTTTGGGTGTACACTGAACGCATGATCAAGCCCTATGCTTAGTAAGCAGGCTGCTCCATAATTATTGTATTTTGCATGCTTTAGTCAGGGTTACCTAATTAGGTATGTACAGCATCACTTTAAATCATACCCATTTAAACTGGAAACCAAGTTTGCCTGAACATCCTAGAGAAATGGAGGTTCAATAGGCCCTATTTTTAGCTCATTCACTCTTGTTACCATTAACCTCCAGCACCATTTCCCTTCACTTCCCCCTGCAGTGGAAGGCTTTGTAGTATTTTCCCACTAGCATCGAAACCAGTCCTGTGGCAGTTTCAAACAACTCAACGTCTATCAGCGTAGGATTAAGCAAAGGGCCCCACACATGACTAAAGCAGATGAATGCCTGTCCACCCCCAGTTTGTGGATCATTCTGGGGCTTAGGCGGGAAACAGGCATCTGGATGCCTAGTGTGAGGCAGCACTGTGCACACCAGAGGCAGAAACTAAGTACCTAGGGACATTTTACCCTGAAAATTTAGGAACTGAGACAGTTTAGGCACCTACAGCATTTGGTTGGAGTTTTGTGGGCCTACGTCTGAGGTGGAGGTGCCTAAGTACTTTGGTAGATCTGGGACAAAGAGCCTTTTTGAGAATACAGCTTTCAAAGCAGATGTGGGGAAGATCTAATCCATACCAGGTTGCTGTGTGTCAGTACTCATGGGAACTTGAAAAATCTGCAGTTGGTTGAACAGCCCAATGAACCAGGTTTTTCAGTTGATTTATTTAAATTGGATGATTTGAAACCACCAATTGTGCAGTATCTAACAACGTAACCACAAGTTCTTACCACTGCATTCCCACCCACACTTCCCTGCTTTGTCGGTCACACACACAAATGATTGTGTCTTGCTTCAAATATTTCCAAACTCTTTGGGGAACAGACCGTGATTTCCTGTGGGTCTGAACAGCATAACAGGGCCCTGAGTTTGATCGAGATTTTCAGGAACTACTACAGCACACATAAATAATAACTACAGTAATAATAAATGTAATTAGTATCAGAGGGGTAGCCGTGTTAGTCTGGATCTGCAAAAGTGACAAAGAGTCCTGTGGCACCTTATAGACTAACAGACGTATTGGAGCATAAGCATTCGTGGGTGAATACCCACTTCGTGGGATGCACCCACGAAAGTTTATGCTCTAATACGTCTGTTAGTCTATAATAAATGTCATTGTACAGCATGTCACTTATCACAAACTGCAAGTTCTCTTTTCTTTCTTCCATTCCCTTCTATAATAATGAAAGAATGACTTTGTTAAGCACCCAGAGAAGAAGGAATTATCTAGGGCTGTCCTAAGAAGACATATTACAATAAATGAAGAAATAATCTATTTCATTTTCATCATAGAGGCTTATTGTCATGAGCCCAGTTAGACTTGATGGAAGACTTCCTTCCATTACCCCAGCTTTGGCTCCAATTTAGGGCTATTCAGGTTCCCTCTGTGCTGCACTGTACATTCTAATTCTTTGTTATCTTTTAAAGGCTACCAGTTGAGTGTTTTTGTTCAGAAATTCCATTTAAAATATGGTTTGTATGTAATAAAACATATATTTGAATTATTAATGTTGAAACACACAATAAATTCTAGGAATACGACATTCTTGCCCACCTATTTCTTAAGAATGTCTAATTTAACTGAGCATAATCAAATGGACTTTCAGGCACAAAATGAGTTCCTTCGCTTTCATGCAGCCCTGCAGTTCATCCCTTTCATACTCATTCTCCTGTGTCCTGCTTGTAGATGACCACATTTCTACGGTTGGTCTGTAGCTGTGCCTGCACAGCCTTTTCTCGCCACAGCTCCAGGAGATCCAATATCTCCTGTCTACTCCAGGCTGGTCAGCATGCAATTACACACAACAAAGGGGAGTAGCTTGATGTGCTTGCCGGGCTAACAAGAAAAGGCATTTAAAAAATTTGCAGGGTTTTAAGCGGGGACGGACTTTCGGTCTCTGTGACCCCTGCGCAATGACTGCAATACTGTGACCAAAGTGGTCAGTGTCAGGCATTCTGGGTTGACTGTTAGGGTTGACATAGGTAATGCTGTGAGTACACATACACTGCTTCAACCTCAGTACATTGACTATGACACTAGGCCATTTGGTGAGGCAGTACTACTGTGTCGCCACGACAAGAGTATTTGGCGCTTACACAGTGCTTCTCGGCCAAAGCCCTCAAAGTGTTTTATCATGGGGGACAAATATCATTATCCCGCCTTTACCAAGGGGAAAACAGACATAGAGGTCTAGATCCTTACAGTTATTTAGGCACCCAATAGCCACTGAAATCAACAGGCATTAGGCACTGACATACCTTTCAAGATCTGGGCCAGAGTGGTTAAACAAGTTTCCCAAGGCCACAAAATGAGTCAACAGCAGAGATGTAAATGGAACCAGACTCCCAGTCTAGTATCCTACCAACTGTAACGTGCTGCCTTCAATATATTCTCTGTTATTCTAATACAATAATGAAGAAAATATACGGGAGTCGAGGCAGTTTTCTACCAAGGACAAATGATTGTTCATACAAAAAGGAGGAATTTAACCTTACTTAGACTATGTTTCTAAAACTGACCTACAATTTTTTCTAAAAATTGTATCCATAAGTATAACTCCACTTCACATGGCATCTGTAAGATCTGGAAAAACATACAGAGGGCTCACTTAAGACTCTGGGGACTGAGCTCAGGAAGGGATTGGAGAGAAACAAGCAGTGGCAAAGTGAAATTAACAAGATGTTGGTCAGTTTCACTGTTGCTATTCAGAACCTTACAACAGCAACACTGGTCAGAGCCAAGTCAATTTAACCTTGTTGTAGCTGCTGCTGCTGTCGCTGGGGAACACTAGATAGCAGCAGCTGAGGTAGGCTACTGCATATGTAGCTTTCCCACGCAGCAGCAGAGTTAAATTGACATGGTACTTACCTGTGTTGCTGTTGTGGAATTCTCAATAGGTACCAAAAACAAATGGTAGTGAAGGGAGAGAAAAGCAGATTCCCCACAACTAACTGGAAGCTCTGAGTATCTGGGGGTTGGAAAGAAAGCTCTTTCTTACTTCCAACATCCAGAGGTAGAGTCGGGAAAGGAGAAGGGACTTCACATTTATCAAACATCTACTAACCAGAAGCTGATATGAAAGACTGAGCACCCTGGCAGGACACCCAATATCCACTCCCTTCCTAGCCGCTGGGAGTGTGTGGAGTCTGGAGAGCCGGGATCTCCCACCACAGCATTGCCCCTGGAACTTGGAGGCAAACATTCAGTCTTTGGGATCTGCCTCTGGCTAGAACATTTAGTTTCCAGAATAGGGGATGTCTGGTATGTGGCCTGTTTTCAGTCCTAATGTGTTTTTAATCTTGTAAAATACCCAGATGAATGCATATTCATTGTGGCCTGTTTTACTTGTGAGTGACATAGAGAAGCCACACAGAAAGAATGCATGTATTCAGATGATGAGATCCAAATTAAATATTCCTTATAAATATGCTTTTTTTAAAGCTTTTTTCTTTTCACTGATCAAAAGTTAAAAACTCCAAAGGAAACTGTAACTTATTTAGGCTTATAACTCAGCTCCAACACAAGTTGGAGACAATGTCTCATTCTAGGTGGCAAGGCCATGGCAACAAGTCTGACTAAGATCCTCTGAATGATGCCAGCATGGACCACAGTCCCTGGAAGGTTTAACATTGGTGGTACAGGCAGACATGGTTAAGACTGACTCACACTTTGCCAGCCCACGCTGGTTAACTGTAGGCTTTGGGTAAACCATTCGGCATGACAAAGCAGTGCTGAAGAAACCTGACTGATAGAATACAC
Organism: Dermatemys mawii; assembly: GCA_007922305.1. Classification (NCBI taxonomy): domain Eukaryota; kingdom Metazoa; phylum Chordata; order Testudines; family Dermatemydidae; genus Dermatemys; species Dermatemys mawii. The sequence goes on along the minus strand of ML677385.1, from coordinate 7,279,857 downwards.
AACTACATCCAAACTATGATGCTATTCTTAGGGTCTATATGTCCCACATGTCTAATTCTAGTTCCTTAAAAGGAAATGGCATTTCCTGAACAGACAAACAAGAGAATGAGGGGGAGGGGAAGGAACATAATATATTTGTCTAGCTTTATCACAAACTGACAATCTACACATCAAACTCTTCATTCCTTCCCTTGAAATCTCAGATGTATTTATATTGTACTTCTAAGGGCCAGCTGCTTTAACCAGTCTTCTCAAATGTATGGTTTGAATAATGTTGTCCACACAAAGTTGTGCAACAAATACAAATTGGCAAGATCACCAAGAAAACCTTCTACAGTTGTAATGGTCTCCTCTGTCTAACCTGAGCAACTTCAGAGCAATTTTCTAACTCATTCATGAAAATTATTCAAATGCACACATATTTAATATTCACACTTGGTGATAAACATAGGCCACAACACTTCTTGAAATAAAAGATCATGCAATTTAAGTCTGACTCATCTTCAGCCATGCTGATGTAACGCTGCAAAGCTCTCCTCTGTCGTCTTAAAGCATTTTTATACATTTAAAATTCAAATCTGGAAGCTGTGGTGACTGAAACAATGCAGTAAATATCAATAACCCATTTCAACATACCCATATATCATCTACAGAGGGCTAATTAGAGGAACTACCAGACTATGCATTCTCCTCAAGAAAGTAATTGCAATTTCTTGTATCAGAGAATACCATTACTGTGTCTCTGAAAGCTACCTGCAGCATCAGAGCTGTCAGGTTCCATTACTCATGGAGAGGTGAGTAAGTACCACACTCAAATGTTTAAGCTATCTCAGAAAAGCAAAACGATATGTGAACATTTCATGCATCCATACACTCTCCCCATTTTCATTCATATGCCCTCCCTGATTTAGACAACGGTTTGCCCTGGGTTCTCACAGGGCCTAATCAAAAGCCCACTGAGGCCAACAGAAGTCTCTCCATTGACTTTAATGGGCTTGGGCCCCTACTGACTGAATAGGATATAAAACAATGTCACAAAAAATGTCCTGTTTAACCCACTGTGACAAAGTTCCGAGTCTGTATTTGTGGGTCCTGCGCTTCCTAGCAGATTTAGGCCCCAGGGTGACCTCCCTTTCTCAGTGATTAATTAGGGGAGGCAGAAAGGGGGAAGCCCAGGCCCACCCTCTACTCCAGGCTCCAGCCCAGGGACCCTAATAGTATCAGCTAAGATGGCTGACCTTTTATCCACAAAACACAATACAATTCCCTGGGCTACTTTCCCACAACAGTCCCCACTTCTTCAAACTCCACTTCACCCTTACCTCAGGGCCTCCTTCCTTGCGTATGATATGTCTACCACTCAGTCTCACCAACAGCACAACTTCTTCCCACAGCTCCTGACATCCACACCCACCTGACTAACTGGGAGGGTTTTTAACTGGTTTCAGCCAGCCCCTGATTGGCTTCAGGTGTCCCAATCAGGCTAGCTATTTCTGCTGCTTTCTAGAAGCTTCTTAATTGGTCTCAGGTATCTTGATTGGCCTGGACTAGCCTTTGTTTGGCTATCCAGGGAACAGGGACCTGCACATCCTGAGGCTGATATACCTGCCTTCCAGCACTGTCTTATACCCTTCTGGATTGACTCCGTCACATATCCCTCCCCCCTACTGAACACCAAGGGGTTGGGCAACTTGCGTCGACATACAATGCACCCGTGATAAGCCACCTGCATTGCCATGGCAACTTCCAGCTCTGTGCTGTATGCAGAACTGGAAGGGTTGGAGGGATAAGAACCATCTAGTCACCCTTGCTTTTTTCTCCTTGTTCCACTGCATCCACTGAAGAGAGGCATGGTCAGTCACGAGAGTAAACTGCCTACCTAGCAGGTAGCATTGCAGTGTTTCCACGGCCCACTTAACGGCAACGCATTCCCTCTCGACCACAGCATAACTTCTCCTAAGGGAACAGAAGTTTCTACTAAGATAGAGGATTGGATGTTGTTCTTTCCCCACCACCTGGGACAGGACAGCCCCTAGTCCAACTTCAGATGCGTCTGTCTGCAAGATGAACTCCTTAGTGAAGTCTGGGGCTATAAGTACAGGGCCACTGCAAAGGGCTGTCTGAAGATCTGTAAATGCCCTCTCTGCTGTGTCTGTCCATCGCACCATCTCAGGTCCCCGAGCTTTTATGAGATCAGTCAGGGCACTTGCCCTGGTGACAAAATGGGGAATAAAGCGTCGATAGTACCCCACTACCCCTAAAAATGCCCGGACTTGTTTCTTGCGAGCTGGTTGGGGCCAGTTTTGGATGGCCTCTAGTTTATTGAGTTGGGGTTTCACTACACCTCATCCCACAATGTAGCCCAGATACTTAGCCTCCGTTAATCCTACGGCACACTTTGCGGGGTTTGCGATAAGGCCAGCACGCCTTAGGGTATCTAGGACAGCTTCTACCTTTTCCAGGTGGGTTTCCCAGTCTGAGGTATGAATAACCACATCATCCAGGTAGGCAGCTGCATAACTGGCACGGGGTGCAATAGCTTATCCATAAGGCGCTGAAAGGTAGCTGGGACCCCATGAAGACCGAATGGAAGGACTGTATATTGAAACAGTCCCACTGGGATGGAGAAAGCAGTCTTCTCTTTTGCATCTTCAGCAAGGGGGATCTGCCAGTACCCTTTAGTTAAGTCTAGAGTGGTCAGGAAGTGGGCATTTCCCAGTCAGTCCATTAACTTGTCTATCTGGGGTATAGGATATGCATCGAACTGAGACACCTCATTCAGCCAACGGAAATTATTGCAAAACCTTGTAGAGCCATCTGGTTTGGGTACTAGCACGATCGAGCTAGACCACTGACTGTGAGACTCTTCAATTACCCCCAAGTCCAACATTTTCTTTACTTCTGCTCTGATTTCTTCTCTTTTGGCCGCTGGCACCCGGTAAGGCCTCATCGTCACCTTGGCCCCAGGGTTTGTAATGATGTGGTGATACGTCTCAGTTGTTTGTCCTGGTCGAGATGAGAAAACGTCTTGGTTCCTGTTGATCACCTTCTCTCTTTAGGCTGGTGTTAAATCGGGAGACACCTTCACCTGCTCGGGTTCTTGTTCTCCTGCAATGGGTCCTTGTGAGCAACTACACACGCTTCTTGGGTACGCCAGGGTTTTAGAAGGTTGATGTGGTATATCTGCTCTAGTTTTCGACGTCCTGGTTATCTCACCTTGTAATTTACCTCTCCTATAGATTCTACTATTTCATAGGGCCCCTGCCACTGGGGCAAGAGTTTACTCTCTGCTGTGGATAGTAACACCATTACTCAGTCTCTGGGCTGGAACTGCCGAACCTTTGCTTGGTGGTTGTAGTGAGTTTGTTGGGCTTTCTGAGCCTTCTCCAGGTGCTCCCGCACTATAGGGGTGACTTGGGTTATACGGTCTTTCATTTGTAATACATGCTCAACTATATTTTTCCCTGTATTAGGCTCCTCTTCCCAAATTTCCCTAGCTATATCTAGTATGCCCCGGGGGTGGTGCCCATACAACAGCTCAAAGGGAGAGAATCCAGTGGAGACTTGAGGAACTTCCCAGATGGCAAACATAACATATCACTCTTCATACAACAAAAAAACAATACATCAGAAGTTTAGGTTATTTAAAGCTCCAGGAAAACTGGAGTTTATCAGCAGTTATTTCAAGTTACAGCAAAGATCAGAATCATGGAAGTTGAAACATATAATCTGGAACCATTTTTAAGGTCCTGCAACATAATTTTTTAGTCTGAACAGCTTTTATGGTGCACCTTTAAATATAATTAATAGCTAGAAACTGTGGAAGAGTGTTCACTGCCAGCCAGCAACACTGTATGGACTAACCTTTTAATTTACTGAACTTAAAAAAAAAAAAAAAAGAAAAAAGCCAATGCCTTGATTAAAAGATGATTTCTCAGAACTTTCCAACATTTCATTCCTGGCAAAATATAGTAATTCAGAGACTGACAAGGTCCAGTTCAAAACCCAAAACAGCAAACACATGTTCGAGGCTACCTAGTATGCTTTGCCCCAGATGCTGTCACAGCTCTGTATAACAGTCTTCATCACCTTCATAGATGGCATCAAAGCTAGATGCTGATGCCATATTAAGGAATTATTAATGAATCATCTCTGCAATAATCCAGTCTCAAGCGATTTTTTATTTTTAACTTGGAAATATTCAAGCAAGACATCCAGTGTCATCGGTTAGACTTCAAGCACATCCATGTAAAAGAACGTATAAGACATTGTTTGAATGGCTTTCACATAGATATCCAAAGTCTGTAAAAGCTGTCTGTAAAAGATGCCTGAAATGCTGCCGAAGTCCATGTCTAGCTCCAGTAATGCACTCTACTCTAGTATCTAAATGTGCCTGAAACATAAATTATACTTTTCACCTATATAGCACTTTTTATTTATTAATCTCAAAGCACTTTTACAGAACTAGTTATTATTTCTATTCCTTTTTACAGATGGGGAAACTGAAGCAGATGGAGGCTAAGTGACTTGCCCAAGGTTGCACACTGAATAAACGACATGGCTGGAAGTAGAAACCAGGGCTCCACACTCCCATCTCAATGTCTTATTCAGTGGACTAATTCCATATGATAATAGGCATTCCCAGAATTGCTCTACAGCATGGGCCAGTAGACTGAGAATCAGGAGATAGGGCTAGGTTCTAATTCTAATTTTGCCAGAAGCCTGCTGCATGACCTTGAGCAAGTCACTTTACATCTCTGCTTTAGTTTTCTCTCTCATCCTTTGTCTGTTTAGATTGAAAACTCTTCAGGCAGAAACTGTCTGTATACATGTACAGCAACTGGGGCTTCTAGGGATCACTGTAACACAAATAGTAATAGTATTTGAAAACTGCTATTGTTTTTTAAAAAGCAACAAAATTAGGAGGTTGAGAAATATCATGTGAGTGTATAAGTGTACATATGTATACACACACACACACACATATATATATATAGCCTTCCTCAAAATAATCTACTTTTAAAAGTTTTTGACTGCTTTGTTTTCAATATTTGATACACTTCTTAAATTGTTTTCTTATCTTTCTTTTCAAGCCAGTCACTCAAAAGATTCATGGTCCATCCGCTGGTCGCTTACTTTCTGGTCCTGTCTGAGATCTCTTCTTTAAAACTGCATCTACATACTACGAATTTTATTTTAAATATGATTTTCCTCATTTCCATTCACTGGAACTGATGTGATATAGAGAAGAGAGCACATCAGTTCCTCTCGTGAATATCATATACTCATTCAGCGTTTTATTATTTCCTTCTCAGGATCCCAAAGAACTGGCTGAATAGATACATACAGGAAACACTTTACCGCTCAAGGCACTGTTTACGTCTGTCCCCTCCCCTGCTTAATAATGCACTACTGAAAGGTGCTCAGATACTATGGGATGAGAGCAGTACAACCATCTATATAGAATGGTTACAGTTCAGGACTTTAACCCGGTTGCTGAACTATCCTAAAGCCTATGACTGCCTAAGGAAAAAGATCAGAGGAGGGAACCTCCACAGGAAGAGACTGCAAAGAGCAGAAGTCTCCAAGGAAGAGTTCCACTAATTATTTTCCCTCTCTAATCCGCGGAGAGAAGATTTTGGCCAAATACCCAAAGAAGTGCTGGCACCTTTAAATAAAGAGCAGAAAGATTCCTGTATTTAAAACTTCATCAGAAAGACTTCACTGCAGTACAACTGCAAGGACCTGAATGTAACCACCTCCAAAAGACAAAGGACTGAGTTAACCTGCTGGGATTTGAACCTGTTACAAGGCATCTAGGTATTCTAAAGCTAAGCATAATCGTTTTGGTGATTAGCAAAGTATAGGAAAATACAGGAGTATGGATAATTCTATGGGATATTCACAAACAAGGTTCAAGTAATCTTGACCTGAGTAGTTTTTACTGTACACTATCAGAACCATCAACTGCTATTCAGAGACTTCTTTTCACAATGTCTAGATTAAAGTATTTGGAGCTTCATGTGTAGAATACTGTCAGAGCCAGCGCTCGGCATAAGCAAACCAGGCAATTGCTTAGAGCCCTGAGCAGCTCAAGGGTCATCCCTCTCCCCCACTCTCTTTTTTAGTATGTGTCGTGGGAAGGCCCAAAATATTCCTGCTCAGGGCCCCCAAAAGGCGAACACTGCTTCTGAATACTATATACTGTTGAATTCAGAATATAGGGCCCAGAAACACAGCATTGCTAATGAGTTGGCAAGCTGAACTGTCTCACTTCAAGAGCAGTAGCCAAAACAAACTATTTTCCATGTTTAGGTAACAAATTATTATTGAAATAACAGAAGTTCTGCCTGGATCCAACACAGAGTGCTTTTCTTTATCAGCAGAAATGACCAATTACCAAATTCTTTGACTATGACAGTTAAAATGGATGTACAGTATGATTTGTTTGTATTTAAGATAACATTGACACCAATGAGATTTTTTTAATTCATCATTTAAAAGCCTATCCTTGTCTATTCAAAGTTGCCTCATATTTAACAGCTGACAATTCTAGATTAAAGTAACTCCAGGGGAGAAAAGAAAACAAACACTTATTTACAATTACAGTAGATTTTATATTGACTGAAAAGAAATATTTGAGAAGAAAACAATTTTATTACATTAAATGATAAGACCAATAGAATGTGTAATCTTTTAACTATACAGTAGATTTATCTATACAGTTGCTGCTGATTTTCACTGCCTCAGAGTCTTTGCCACTAGGTAAAAGGAAAACTGGATTTTCAAATGTAATGAAAGCTGAAACAAGTACGCCATTGTGTGGTCAACTCAAAGATTATGGGCAAAGACTTGGATTTCTGAAGACTCGGTAAGCAGAGACAGGTCACAGAGCAGTAGTGACACGGGGCTATTAGGAAAAAAGCCAAACACTGGATATTAGCATTTTCATGCAGACAAGATAAAGAATAGCATCAACATGACCTGCAATGTAAGGCACTCAATTGTCCACCCAAGCAAAGAAACAGGGTCTGGCAGCAGCAACTTTCACAGAAATGAGGCGCAGGTATTTCTATTGACTTCACTGAATTAGCACTTGATGTTTTTAATACCTTAGTGTTTATTACAGAAACAATGCATATTTGTGTTCCAGCATCTTTGTGTTGGAAGGAAATTAACTGAAACATGCCAACAAAAACAGGCAAACTTCAACTCATTATAATAGTCACATATCCAACTTTACGATCCCCAAAGATCAGGATTATTGTTCAAGCAAAGAAAGCTCCTGTATTAAAAAATCAATTTATATCACTAATGAGCAGAGGTTCTACAGTTATAGATTCCTGGATTGCATTATGAATCACATTTACCTGTTTACTGCTTCTATCTTCTATGAGTCCTAGAAAAATAGGTGCTTAGCTGAATTGACAAATACCTATTAGTTTTGAACAGCTTTGTTTTTGTGCATTAATTTCAGACGGGTAGATCTGTGTTAAGCTGTTACTGTAGGTCAGTTTACACTGTTGCCATTTTGACATACCTTAATTTGGCAAGATAGCTGTTTTGAAGGAGCAGACAGCTACAGACCCTGATTTCCTTTTGTCTTGGGAATGAACCCAAATTTCCAGCTCAAAACTTGATAAAACACATGTGATACTTGAGAATAACAGCACTGGAATAAATGCACTACTGGTTTTTAGGGGCATGATGGCTGTAACATACCTATTTATGGTCCAGTTGTGGCACTTCACAAGATTATTCTAAAATACTTCTAGTTAATTAACTTCTAATTAAATTAATTAACCAAAACAAACAAAAGCAACCTACTGTAAACCACTAAAAAAGCAAAACTACATCACCGTGCAAACTTTTTGTCCTTGAAAATGTAAACTAAGATTAACCCTCTTTGTGTGGGATATTGGGAAGGGAAGTTAGATGAAGAAATCCTCAGTAACCCTATATTAAGTATTGCGATCCTTTAAGACATGGATGGGCAAACATTTTGCCCCAGGGGCCACACTGGGGTTGCAAAACTGTATGGAGGGCCGCGTAGGGAAGGCTGTGCCTCCTCAAACAGTCTGTCCCCTCCCACTTCCCGCCTGTGACTGTCCCCCTCAAAATCCCCAACCCATCCAACCCCACTGCTTTTTGTCCCCAGACCACCTCCTCCTGAGACCCCCCCACCCCATCAACTCCCTGCTCCCTGTCTCCTGACTGCCCCCACCCTCCAACATGCTCCCCAGATAGACCCTCTGGGACTTCCAAGCCTATTCAAACCCCCCTGTTCCCCTGACCGCCCCCCCCAAACCTCCACCTCATCCAACCACTCCCTGTCTGCCCCCTGGGACCACTGCCCCTTTTCCAACTCACCCACCCCCTTACCATGCCACTGCTCGCAGCCATGCTGCCTGGCCAGAGCCAGCTTCACCCACCCAGAGCGCTGTCGGCGCGTTGCGCTGAGGCTGCGGGGGAGGAGGGACAGCAGGGGAGGGGACTAGCCGCCCCAAATGGGAGCTCAGGGGCTGGGCAGGACGGACCTGCGGGCTGTAATTTGCCCACCTCTGCTTTAAGAACACTGGGAAGCTGAGAGTTCCCACATTTGCCCTTCTCCTCATCTAAAAATACCACAGCCATTCCACGCTCCTTACACGGGCTTCTATGTGCACCTGAACTGTCTTCCATCAGCTTTACAGGAAAAAGGTGTGATGAGTCAAGGTATCATATCTTTAAGCCTGCATCAACAGAGCAGGAAATCCAAAGCAGTGGGTAGTTGTGCTGGTTTTGGTCCCTTAATTCATGTGTTAGTGTAGCCCTCATTTTGGAAGGCTGATAACCTCTGACACATGAATATGCATTGTGGAACCACCACTGACACTGTCTCTTTAAGGAGTTTAAAACCAAAAAATTGCATGTTTTAAAAACAAATAATCCAAAGCTCTGTCACCGAGAATTTTATTTAACCTTTTTTAACCCACTTTTTTCAGAACCAGCAATTAAAAAAAGAATAGGTGTGCAGACCTCCTGCAGATTCCCGTATGGCAAGTATGTAACAAACACTATTTCAAGAGCCCTCTTCTGATAGCTTTTATGAAGCTGGTACAAATGTAAGGGAGCTAAAAGAACAAGAAAGGCTTTGTTCATTTCACTGCCATTAGAAACACAAAGTAAATCCATGTTTGCCAAATAAAATAGCACACATTTGTCAAACAGTAAGAGAGTGCCACAAAGAATGGAAAATCAATAAATATTAAAAAGTCATTAAAAAGCAGATGACATTGGGCTTGTCCTTCTGTAAAAACATGTGTAGATCACTTAACATTTTACTAGAGCAAACTAAGAGAACCCATATGTTATCTCTCCCCCACGCCTCCAGGACTGTACTTTCTTCAGAAAGGGCTGACTTCAATGGAAATACAGAAAGCCTTTCCAGGCTAGTAACTCTGCCTCTCAGTGTTGAGTTTGTGCGAGGCTTTAGTCCTGGAAAGAGGAGTGACTTCGATTTCAAGAAAGGAGCGGGGAAGCAGTTGCAACATTCACTGCCTGCCAGCCAGGGCAACAAGAAATTCCCAGCACGCCTCTACAGTCTACGGTGAAGCTAGACGTTTGCAAGAGTTTGTGCAAGAGATTTTCACAGCTACTCCCACGTCAACGGACCAGCGCTTGAATGAACGCGAGGAGCCCCGGCAGGGGAGCGCTCCTGGGTCTAGCTGCGCGCAGGGAAATCAAGGCACGCTGGGCTCCCGCTCCCGTCCCAACCCAAGTCACACAGCGGGCTGGGGGAGGGGGGCGCTGGGCCAAGCTAACACCTGGCGAAGGGGGGGAGGGGGCGGGAGAGGACTCCGCCCGGAGGCCAGCAGGGCGCCCTCAGGCTGGGCCAGGAGAGGCTAGAAAGGGACGGGGCACAAGGTCCCTCTCCGGGGAGCCCGGCCAGGGGCTGTTGCTGCCAAGGGAGGCGAGTGACCGCGGAGCCCCTGCCCCGCTGCAGCAGCAGCAGCAGCAGCAGCGCCGCCGGGCCGGGAGCCGCCGGCCCCAGCAGGGCGAGGCGCCCCGCTCCCCTACCTTCGTACGCCAGGCTCAGGCGCCCGCCCGCGGCCAGCAGCAGGGCGAAGCAGAGCGCGCGGCTCCCCATGCTGCGCGGCGGCGTCTCTTCCCCGCTGGAGGCGGCGAGACTGGGGGCAGGCGGAGGAGCGGGACAGGGACATTCTCCGAGCGGGCTCGGGGCTCCGCGGCGGCAAACTCCTCCCTCCTCCTCCTCCCGCCGCAGCTCAGCATCCCCCTCCCCCCCGCCGCGGGGCTGCAGGGAGCCAGGGGCCCCGCCGCCTTCCCAGCCTCTCCCGCCGAATCTCTTCCCCTCTCCGAGTCGTTGGCAGGCGGCTCTGGGTTCTCCCTCTGGTGGAGATTGAAGGAGCCATGGACGCTCAGCCCCGGTCGCTGGCTCTTCTTCTCGCGGTCTCCCTCCTGGAAACGATCAAAGCCCCCGCCATACACCCAGTCCTGGGCAGACAATACCTACCCCCGACAGACAGCTCGGGGGGCTCTGTTACACTGACCTTGCCGGCGCTGGCATAGCTCGGCCCGCCTGCACGGGACTAGTAGTTACCCCCGAAAGGATTTGGTTACAGCCCTTTTCCCTCTCTCCAGCAACATCACAAGACAAAGGATCCCACCCTGAGATACCCGCAGCAGTTTACCGCTTGGTACCCTTCCCACACCGCTTGCCTCTCAGTCCCCAGACTCTGAAATGAGGGACATCATTTGTTTTCTTGAACACAGAGTTTTACTTACTTTTCAATTACATACAAGCTTATACATAGTCTGGACCCTATTACAATGGAAACTAAATGAGTCTGGGTGCTAAAAGCACACAATCTGTGGAAAGCCACTATTGAAAAGGTCCATTTGTTCTGATCAGAGAATATTAGAAATAGAGAGATGTAAGGGACCCTGAGAGGCCATCACGTCCAGCCCCAGATGCTGAGACAGGGCCACAGTTATCATATTTTGCATTAGAGATCCCCAGTCTTCCCTCCCCGTTTCTGTTCCACGTGTCAGTGACCCTCAGCACACCCACTTCTCTGCTTCCCATGTCAGAGACATTTGCCCCAAATGGGCTCTGCCCAATCTATCTATGCCCACAGCCCAGCTTGGTCCCTGGCAAACTTTCTCAGCTGCATGCTACCCTAGAAGGGAGTGGGGCAGAGGCAGCACCACATGTATGGGGCAAGGTGGAGGTATCTGCCACTGGGTGTGGTTGTGTCCAGGTGCCAAAGGGGGACTTTCCAATGGTAATGTGGGACCAAAAGACAACTTTAAAAATCAGGGCCAGATGTGGGATGTCCTGCTCTATGTGGGATACTTGAGAGGAATGCCATCTAGCATTGAGTCAGCAATTTGCAAGCTGGGACCACTCCCCTTTTTAGTGTGGGAACAGTGGGAAGAAACTTGCCATGAGATCTCCTCCCACCTCCACTAGTAATTACCAGTCCAGATCCCCTTTTAGGAGCTATATGAGGGGAAGGCCATATGCTGCTAGTTCCAATTCTTTCTCTGGCAACAGTAGACCAGAGAAAGAAGGAAATGGGTACCAGCTCAGAGCCCCTCCTGTAACAGCAGTGGGACAAGATGGATGGCTCGTTGCCAGTTTAGGCCTGGAAAAATCCATTCCCCACAACCTCCATTTGAGATGTCCTGCACTTGAGCTGCTTTGGTTGCTCAGAAGTTTGCACTGCTGTCAACCTCCAGTGCTCAAAAATCATGAATCAAGCCCCCCCGGCATGAGATTTTTAAAAAGTATTTTTTGGAGGTTGGGAGGTATTTGTCCTTGGGTTTTCAGGTACTAGGTTACTCTTGTGTGACATTTTCAGGCTTTCCTCCATAAGCAGAAAGGCCAGAAACTTTACTTTGTTTTTTTTAAATGAAAGCTGAAATTCTCATGTACAGTAACTCCTCGCTTAACATTGTAGTTATGTTCCTGAAAAATGCTACTTTAAGCAAAACGATGTTAAACAAGTCCAATTTCCCCACAAGAATTAATGTAAATAGGGAGGGTTAGGTTCCAGGGAATTTTTTTTCACCAGAAAAAAGACTACACAGTCATCACTAATCTAAAAGAGTTAGGACTTTAAGAAAAATATCAAAGTTTGCAAAACTTGAGATAAAAATCATGGAAATTAGCAACACTGTGGGTTGGCAGTAGCTAGAATAAGAACTCACCTTCTCCCACTGCAAAAAGGAAGCATTTGATGTGAGTAAAACACTCTCTCTTCAACACTGTAAGGGGGTGGGATCCTGCTGGCATGTAGCCTTCAAAGACAGTTCAGGCTAACAGTATAAAAGGAGATAGATTCCAGCCAAGACCTGGGAGCCCAGGTCCAGACAACATCAGGATTTAGAGCAGGCTTCTGCAGAACAGGGAAAGGTGCCAAACTGGGGGAGGGAGTTTTCTTTTTCTGAATTTTTTTTAAAAGGTGTCAGTTTTCTCATGAAGGATAGTCATCCCTCAGAGAGTGATGTCTGAAAACAAAGGAGAGAGACTAAAACCAGGACACTGTACGTGAATCCTCATCAGCAGGACTCGTGGATGGGTGTCAGAGGCTTGGCTAAAAGATCAGAGGTATCATGGTCTCTGTGTGTGTTTGGGTATCTCTCTTAAACCAACATGTTATTTACCCACATGCAGATAATTCTTGCCGAGAATAGAATTAATCTGCACAAAGTAGTGTTGTACCAAGAACCATTGCCAGCAGAATCAAGGATGTAAAATTTCTTACAGATAATTTCTATTCTCCTAGCAGTGTCCCCCCAGATTTCTGACATCTGGGTTGTTCTCCTCTCTCTGCAGCACATACAGGCAGATCAGAGTTTTGGAGCTGCATGGTCTGGCCATGTGCTCTCTCTTCCAGCTTCCTCCCAGATTAGTTATTCCCAAACTGTAGAATTTGCATAACATCATTAATAGCAAATAACAAAGTAACTATATACTTTAGACCAAAGAACATGGTAATGTCGTAACAATTCCACTTTGACTCATGAGCCAGGATGGGTTGAATTGTGGGAGATGCTGCTACCAGAAAGGAAATTATCAGTAAGAAATTTTCCATTCCGCAGCCCAGTATCTCCCATAGTTCTTGACACTGGGGAACTAGTGAAAAATGAACAGGGGAGGTTATAGAAAAAGTAAAAAAAAGAAAAATATCCCTCCCCATCCATATTCTCTCAAAGTGCAAAATCACTTCTGGGCATCCCACAGCACCTTCCTGCCAAAGAAAGTCCACCTTGTAGTTACTGATAAAGATGGTAGCATTTGACCAGGTGGTTGCCTTACAAATTTCTGCTGTGGATGAATTAGCTCTTTCTGCCCACAGGGTTGCTAAGGATCAAGGAGTGTGCCCTGAACACTTTTGGAACCAAAATCTCCAATGCCTTGTACACTTCCACAATGCATAGTCTAATCCACCTAGCAACGGATGACTTGCAAACTCTGAGTCCTTGGCATTTCAGATGAAAGGATACAAACAGGGCACCTGATCTCCTCATGGACTCTTATGTTTGTAGTACATTTTCAGAGCCCTTCTGATAACTAAAGTGTGCCACCTCTGTTCAGTGGATTCTGTGGCACTGGACAGAATGAAAATACAGTAGAACCTCCGAGTTATGAACACCAGAGTTACAAACTGACCTGTCAACTACACACATTTGGAACTGGAAATACACAATCTGGCGGCAACAGAAACAAACAAACAAAAAAGCAGCAGCAAATACAGTACAGTACTATGTTAAACATAAACTACTAAAAAAAATGGAAAGTAGCATTTTCATTCTGCATAGTAAAGTTTCAAAGCTGTATTAAGTCAATGTTCAGTTGTAAACTTTTGAAAGAACAACCATGTTTTATTCAGAATTATGAACATTTCAGAGTTATGAACAACCTCCAATCCCAAGGTGTTCGTAACTCTGGGGTTCTACTGTAGAGCCATCTCTTGGGAAAAGAGTGGAAAAATGTGGAAAGACGACTTCACTTTCAGGATAATCGATTCCAGAGTTCTGAGCATCACCCTCTCCTCATGAAACATGCAGTAAAGTTTCTGTGTAGGGAAAAGTGGACCCCAGATCCGTAGGGACATATGCCCTATCACACAGATGGCCTTAGGGCCTCCTCTGTGTATTTCCACCTTTCCCATTATTAGGGAAGACGGTCGAGAAAATAAAGCCCTTCTGAGCCTTGCCTGCTGGGTTCCATTCCCCCATGGAGGGGAGAGGGAAAAAGCTTCCAGAGCCTCCCTGGACAAACTGGGAAGGAGCAGGAAGGTGCTTATGAGCCCTGCTTCTATTCCCAGGGTGCTCAGAACCCACTGTAGAATTTGGTGGGGTGGAATTTGTGACAAGTCTGTTCTTCTCTGTTCTCCAGGGGCCCCTCAGGACCCACCTGCTACGTCTGCTGACTGGGGTTCTCCTCATCCTTGGAGACCCTCCCTGCTCTGCCCATAAACTTCTGGTCTACTTTTTCCATGTCAGAGTTGTGGCTGCTCCAGTGGGCAGAGGATCCCACATGCCTTTCCTGGGACCTAACTGAGAACTGTGGGATCTTAACAGAGTTAGGGATAGAAGGCTAGATGCAGGCTGGCCATAACTCACCATCTGCCGAGCCTGGGAGGGTAGTCTCTCAGATGGAGCACCATTTGGATCTCATTCAGTGCTTTTTCAGCTGTTCTTCCATATCTGGATGGTGCAGAGCAGCCAGCAGGGAGGCACTGCAGGTGAAACTCTGGGGAGTTCAACACCTGGCTAAAAAACTGGCCCTGGCATAGGAGGGGGAAGGGGGGACAAAAAGCCCCTCCCTCCCCATTAGGCAGATGTGAAAGCTGCAACTGTAAAAATCACCATGCACCAAAACTGGAAGCAAGCAGGAGCTGAGGTGAATAGGCTTATTGAACAGGCCACCCCACATGAGGCTCCAAAACGCTGATCTACTTCTGAAAGCTGCAAAGTGAGGCGAGCACACCAGACATCAAGAACTGTGGGAGACGCTGCGCTGCAGACTGTAGCTGCAACCTCCTTTGCAACAGGGGGTCCCAGTCAGGGTCATCATTTGTTATGGGGCAAGGGAAGAAGTTGCCCCTCCCCCAGACCTTGTTTAGCACACACCACTCCAGATGTTCATAAGTCTATATGCTCCACTTTCTCCCCCTCACACTCCCCAACCCCCAAGACTTTGCAAGCTGTAATATAATCACATATAACGTTCTAGACGCTGACACAACTTTGCCCCTCACTCCACTCCTGAATTTTTCTGAAATGAAACCCTGGGTCTCAGAACAGCTCAGAGCACAGGCATTGATTCAGCACATCCCTCCTGCAGCCTCTTCTAGTAACTTAACACAGTATGCCCATTCAGTAGAAAATGCAAACAGAATGGCAGTGGCAAACCTTCCTAATCCTCCCTTACGATGAATCCCTCATAAGCTGCAAGAGGCCAGGCTGACACAAGCAGTTGTAATTTACATGGTGTATTGCAGTGATTCTCAATCAGAGGTCCGGGACCCTCCAGGGGGCTGCAAGCAGGTTTTAGGGGGTCCGCCACGCAGATCCAACATTAGACTCACTGGGGCCCAGGACAGAAAGCCGAAGCCATGGGCTCTCTGAGCCCCGACATCCGGGGCTGAAGCCAAAGCCAAAGCCTCAGCAACTTAGCTCTGTGGGGTCCCCTGTGGCATGGAGTCCCAAGCAATTACCCTGCTTGCTACCCCCTAATGCTGTCCCTGCCTTTTATATGCAGAGAAACAGTTGTTGTGGCACAAGTGGGCCGTGGAGTTTTTATAGCATATGTGGGGAGGGGGAACTCAAAAAGAAAAAGGTTGAGAATCCCTGTTGTATTGGATGATTCTAACTCTGTGTGGGTACCTATTTTGGAGGCATGTATATATAATTTGACACTAAC
This sequence comes from Dermatemys mawii, assembly GCA_007922305.1. NCBI lineage: Eukaryota > Metazoa > Chordata > Testudines > Dermatemydidae > Dermatemys > Dermatemys mawii. Next base: position 7,263,920 of record ML677385.1, on the reverse strand, counting down.
CCTCACAGATATTGTAGAACACATATCTTGCTCTGTGCCTGTGTCAGGACAACGTTTCTAAAATAATCCAGGCAAAGATTTCAAAAGCCAGTCTAAGGCACCTTCAAAGAAAGGAAGCAGGAAACTCCTCATCATATTAGAAATCCCAAATGATATCATAATTATCAATGTTATAGTTCTTGCATAGGCGCTTTCTCAAGTGATATTTTTATAGCCAAAGCATTTTACACTGGGACTCTATTACAACCAAAAGTTAGATCTAGTGACCCAAGAGCATAATGTTGGTCATTTTTTCCTCCTGTTTAACGTTCAAATAGGTATAGAAAAAATGTGAACTATTTAAACCTGCGATTATGCAGCATTTCAGTGACTACTTGCATTACACAAAACATTACCACCATGACTTCCACTGAAGACTGTCAGTTCTTGACTGTTAAGGTACAAATGAAATATGGTCCAGGAATAATTTAAAAAGACAAACAAATTCACATAATGTCTTAAAATCAAAATAAAGCAAAAATATAGATTTGTACACAGTAAGGAACAAAGCAAAATTAAGTACTGATAGACATTTAGTACATTATTTGTACTGCAGTAGAGCTTATAGTTAATTTAAGGATGCAATTTTTTTCCCATTTTTTTCTCCCCCGGCCCATTATCAACATAGATGTGGCTCCAGCAAAATTACTGATTTAATTTTTTTCTTTAAACGGTAACTGCCAATAATGTTTAATGATCTGATTTATTCCCATAAAAGTAAAAGAAGTATGATAAAATGCAACAATACAGATGCATATAATTGGCTTTTGGAAGCCCAGGCTATGATGCTGATGGTAGTCAATAGTGAGAGGGTGACAAATTTGGTGTCCACTCTTGCAAACATCTCTGCTTGAAATTTTACTCGTGTGAATAGGGTTATTGAATGAAGGTGCTCATATGTTTAAAGTTACTCACCGGTCTAAGTGTTTGTGGGATCAGGCCGTAGACTGCAGCAGAAGCAGGACTATCCAGGAAATATTTATTGAAAATATAAATTAGCTAAAATTCTTAGCTCAAACACTTAGGAGCTGCTTTTTTACTTTGAATTAACAGTTTATTACAGGCAGCACAGCTAGAGAGGCCAACAGTTCAGATTGCCCAACACTTTCCATTCTGTTGGGCAAAGACCCTGCTTTCAGTTGCTTATGGCTTTGTCAAATGTAAACTGCCTGGGCTGAAGTCTTCCATGATGGGTGTCTGCCTCAAGCTGATTTTTTAAAAAATAAAGTTTCTGAGACTCGAACAAGGGTTCAGAAGGGGAAACTGGAACTGGGATGATGTAAGAGCAGGGTTTTATAAATGTACTATAAAAATTAATGTAAACTTTGATTTCATTCTGCCAGCCACCTTTTCGAATAACAGAAAAGAATGACTGTCTGAAACTATGGGATCCTGTTTCCCATATGCATTACAATTAGGCCCTATTAGGCCCTTTTAGTTTTTGTTACTTGTAAGTTAGTAAGAGACAGGACTTTGTATTATGATATGATAAATAGATTAGAGAAACTTTGAAGACCTGAAGCCCCAATGTGAATTGTTTTAGTTATCAGATTTAGCAAGGCTTACTTTACAATGTCTTCCACTTAATATAAAATACTGCTGTCTGTATACCTTTGAAAGTCTCTGTAAAAGACTGTGTGAATGAGGAATGCATGCATCAGGAAAAGCTAAGGTGTGAAGGCCATTGTTAACCAAGTGGTCAAGAAAGGAGAAGTGAAGACGCTTAATGAGATTTAAGAGAATCATCAATGCACATCCATGATTGAGGAAGAGCACACTGATGACCCTGAGGTAGAGGCTGACACCCCTAAAGACAATTGATTAAATAAATCCAGGACAGGATGACCCTCTCGGAGGTATTTTTGAATGTTAATATCAAAAGAAATTAAGGAGGAACTGGTCATAAACTGAAACAGCGAAATTCATAGACTTCAACGGATAAAAAAAGACTATAAGAACAGGGTGCTTTGCCATGGGACTTTGGTTTGTCTTGCCACAACACCAGGAGCATCAGATCGTGACAGACAGAGCCCAGCTCCCCTCTGCGACCAATCTGGTTGGCCACTAGATTGATACAGACTCTAGACTGGTAACTATAAACATCCACTGGCAGGACTGTGTGCATGATGTGTGTGTGTGTGTGATTGAAAAGCATGTGCTAACTGCCGTATTCTCAATAAATGTGGTGCATTGCCTTCTTCCCTGAAAAGATCCCGGGTGCTTTTTAAAAGCATAACGATGAGAAACCGAGGGGGATTTGGGATGAGTATCATAGGGGAGAGAGATGGGACAGGCTGGGTAGAAGCATCCAGACTTGGGGGAAAACAGGACAGAAAAGCCTATACCGACTTGAGCAAACCCCCCCCCAGAGCCTGGATTGAATCTCAGGATTCCAGAATCTCACCATTCCTCCTCTGTCTGCAAATACCTGTGAAACCCTCTGACAAAGTCTATGCCTCACCCCACTCTAAAACTGGTCCACACAGAGGATGACAACCTAACTACTACCACTATCAGTTACTCCATTAGCTCAAGTGGCAGAGGGCTGTGCCGTGAATGATGAACCATATGGGTGTCAATATGATACCATACAATGGATTTTTTTTTCAGTTTCAACCTTAATTCGATCCCCTGGTGTGTCGCATTATGATACAAACTTTAATTACATGATTACATACTATTTTTTTTTCAGAGGACCCATGCTTCTTCAGTGTACATCTTGGAAAAATGTATCTCTATACTGTATGTGCAGAAGAGAACTAACTCATTTTGTAGTTTTTCTATCAGTGACATTCTAGTTTTAAAGTTCAGCAGCAGGGGGAGCGGCAGCCAGCTGTCTTTCATAAGCTACAGCCAGACAGGAACCACTAGAAGCCAGCGTATCACCAGGTTTTTATCTCACTCACTGGATAAAATTGTCTGAAAGATATAGAATTAAGGAAGTTTCATCCTTTTTTAGACTGAAAATTACTAATGCTACCTAAGAGTCACTTCATTGTTTGCAATAATCACCTTAGGAGAGATCCTATTTTTCTTAAAATGGGACATACGCAGTTGACAGAGTAATGCATCAACTAGTTATACCTTGTTCTGTTAAGAAGGTGGAGGACCAAAGTAATGTTGCCAAGTGCAGAAGTATTATTCTTGTACTTTGTATCACAGGATGGTTTTAAATTTTGGTAGCACTGACATTTGTTATTGTTAGGAAGTATGCAAAAAGACAATTAATCTGAAAAACAGTGTCACATTAAGAGTATTGAAAAGGGTTCATAGAAGAGTTGCCAAATAACAGCCCTTAAATTTCACAGGAAAATATCCTTGGATGTAGCATGTGAAATTTCAGGGGGAATAATTTGTTTTTGTGGGACTGAAAAAGGAGTTTCAAAACGGAAAGCTGGTTCCCCATTTAAAATACAGAGGCAGATGCATCCCTCCATAACTGAGTTTCACTGGTTATATATGTGAAAGTTGGAACTCACAGAAGTAAATTTTATAGGGATTTAAAATATTACAAGTCTTTGTATTCAATACATTTATGATAAAGCTTTCTAAATCTATTACCTTAGTAGCATAACCATTTTTCCATTTGCAAACTGATTGAAAATATATTGTTTATTAAAACTTAACCTTAAAATCTGCCAATCAGTTTAAAGATATTTGCTAACATTAAACTTGATACTTATGGCAGGGTTGTGTTCAGGAGATTCCACAGCTAGAAAAGTAAAGGTGTTATAGGTCAGGTTAAACTGCAATTATTCCATCAGTTGAAGAAGAAGCATAGCTGCATTATGGCTTTGTCTAAGGATATTATCACACTTTTTCATAAGCATTAAAAATTGAAATAAGGAAGTTATTTCTCCTTTAGTACACAAAAGGAATCAATGGGATATGCTGTGGACAATACTACCAACAAATATCTTGAGAATGTAAGTCTGGATATATTTGTTCAGTTTTGGGCAACTGAAGTGACGCAGAGGTGTTTTTAAAAGAAATATAATAGAACATATCAAATTCCATGCATTTCTGTAAGTGTGTTTCTGATAATTACACTAACACTATAACTACATTATAAAGTTCTTTTGGACCTCATTTGTCAAAAACCAAATTGTGATTATCTGGATCATTTTAATGTCATACTCAGATTTAAATTCTATCTGAACTCACATTTATGTTAACCACATATAACCACATAACCTCAGAAGAAGATAGGCTCATATACACATGTCAAAATGTGATTTGATTTACATCAACTCCATTGACTTCACCTGGGTAACTAGGGATAAGGGATGGACACAATATATGTATATAAGCTATCTGGGGAAAAAATGGTAATAAAAACTGATCACTTGGTATAACACTTTGGAAGTACGAAAAACAATCAGAATTGTGTGGTCATGCCCCACTACCCTGATCCTGCACCAACGAAGTCAATGGGAGTTTTGCTCTTCTATTACTAACATTATTGTGTGGGCTGTATTTTCTCTTGAGCTCATGCAAGGTTTCTGAACACCCCTGAAGTGACGGTAGTTGTAGGGCCAGATCCAGTGCTTTTTGACATCAATGCTGATTTGCTATCTCCCTCTCTATAAACTAAGCCATCTCTTAAAAAGGCATTATATAAAATACTAATCCAGAGCAGTTTAAAGCAAAGAGTGAAAGACAGCTGCACTCAGCTGTTTTCTTGAAAGGATAAAAAGCTCTAAAAGATGTATTTAAAGCAGCAGGAACAGTACTGATTAAGAGTGAGCAACTTAACTGCTGGTCAGGGGCCAGAGGGAGGAAAGGAGTTATCTGTAAAGATTGAGGTGCTATAATTATATTTGCGGAGCACACAAATTCCACCATGTGGTAATTTTGATGGTAAGTTTTAGAAAAAAAATGAAGTTTAAAGAGCCATCCCACTGGCATGAGCCTGGATCATGTAATCCAGGAATAGTGATTTATGCTGAATTACTTAGGTTTGGAAAATAAGGGTAAATGGTAAAAAACAAAAGCAGTGCTCCAAATCATTTCTATGATGGAACCTTCTGCTATTATTTAACTGACAAAATATCTTTTAATGAACAGTATCCTTTTTATCATGCAGTAAACTATGCAAAATGTGGTATTATTAAGGATGAAAAATCATTTCTTTTTAATCAGTGCACACTACCTTTTAGAGCCTTGACTTTTGTGGCAACGAGCATCCCATTTTCATGTAACTGTACTTGGAAGGGCAAAAGGGAACAGAAAAAATATACTATATAAACATAATTGGATCATAATAGAATGTGCTTCCAAGTGTATTCTGCTGTGTCAATAGCTTTAAGGAAACCTCCCCTTCTAGATTAACATCATATTTAAGAGAATTACTCTTCACTAACTGAACTCATACTTTTAAAAAAAGAAATAATCCTTAGAGTACCTTCCCTTGGGATCAATTCCAGCCCTCTTTAAAAATGTAAAACTAATTTCAACTCACTGAAGGAAACCATTTAGTTTATCACTCCTCTTCCAAGATTTTTTCATATTCAGACTAGGATCCAAGCAGAACAGAAGCCAAATGTGCACTAAGGACAAGAGGAAAACAGTAAATACCATGTATTTCGCTAGAAAGAAAATAATATATTTATAATGTACATCTGTAGAACTCAAAGTTGCCACATGGTAAAAGAACAGAACAAAAGGACAGGATCTTAATTAATTCTGGAAAAGGATGACACAGAATGCAGACTTTTAATATGATGCTACTTACTGCAGTCCAGAGGAGGCTCCATTAAAGTATTTGGGTAATTGCCATATTTATAGCAACACAGCAGTCAGTTGGACCAATTTCTAGGTTAAGAACAGCCCTAGTCACTTGTGACAGGGTTATATAAAGCCTAAGCAGCCCTGAAACTAGGAAAAATAGATAAATCAGATGAAACTGGGTCAAAGGAAGATTTAAAAGTGTGCACAAGTCAGTGAAATTAAGTAGCTTTTTCCTAGTCGTTTTTTAAAGATCAGTTCGTCTCTTATGTAATATTTGAAAAGGATTCAATTGGGCTACAAACAAGTCTGGTTTTATATTACATGTTGTACTTTACATGTTTATCTTTGTTTAATAACTAAGGACTTTTGAATATGAAAATACAATCCTGGGATCAGATTAATCACAGGAAAGGATGTGTTTTTATGTTTATTAATAAATTACATTCTTATTTATTTGCAGCTGAATTTTAAGGAATCTTGTCTTTTTATGAATTTGGTAATGAGAACTGTGTATTAAATATAAGAAATGTAAACAAGAAATAAAAATGACAAATTCTGAAAGAAAAAAACATTTGCATCCCACAGATAGGTCTGGAAATTGGCTGAAGCATTCACTTGCTCCTTCTGCATAATCCCTACCTGAGAGAGGGCCAAATCCATTCACTTCCCTTAAAGCAGAGCCACTGAAGCTACTGAAAGTACTTGCCAGAGAAAAACAAGAGGGATTTAGCCCATAATGATCTGTTTGCAATATCAATATTTCCCATAGTAATTCATTCAGATGTCCCAGAGGATATTAACACCAGGTGGAAAGCAGGCAGCTGCAACACATGAACTGTTAAGGATGAAAATGTTTTCCTGCAAATGTCCTTTATAAAATGAAAAGGAAAAAAATACAGAAAATTATACATAAAAGCAAATGATTTCTTAATACTACAGAATGTTTTTCAAAGTTTTTCCACAGGGCATCAGGGCTCTATAAGGATGAATACCTTAGAAGCCTTATCTATATGATTTATTTACTTTACTAAATATGAAAATTTGCTTATTCAAGATGTCCACCATATGTAATCATAATTAAGGGTCTCAGATGCCATAGATTGTAGCTAACAAAACCTCCACTAAAGTACAGTGAAGATTTGGGTGCTCAAGGATGCAGGAATAGGCTCCCAGTGAAATGGTAAAATGGCAGTATTGACATCTGCCCTGCTGTTGGCTTTATTCTATGTCCGGAGTGGGCAAACTTTTTGGCCCCAGGGCCACATCTGGATGGGGAAAATGCAGAGCCAGGGCAGGGGGTTGGGGTGCAGGAAAGGGGTGAGGTGTGCAGGAAGAGGCTCAGGGCAAAGGATTGAGAAAGAGGAGGGGTGCGGGATGTATGAGGGGGCTCAGGGAAGGAGGTTGGGGTGCAGGAAGGGTTCGGGGAGCAGCAGGGGGCTCAGGGAAAGGGGTTGGGGCAGAGGAGAGGTGCAGGGTGTACGAGTGGGCTCAGGGAAGAAGTTGGGGAGCAGGAAGGGTGTGGGGTGCAGCAGGGGGTTGGGGTGCAGGCAGGGGACTCAGGGCAGTGGGTTGGAGTGTGGGATGCAAGCAGAGGGCTCAGGGCAGGGAGCTGGGGTGCAGGCAGGGGACTCAGGGCAGTGGGTTGGGGTGCAGAAGGGGTGTGGAATGTGGCAGGTGATTGGAGTGCAGGCAGGGGGCTCAGAGCAGGGAGCTGTGGGGCAGGGTGCAGGAGGGGTTCAGGCTCCGGCCTGGTACTGCTTACATGGAGCGGCTCTGGGTGACAGTGGTACACACTGGTGTCAGAGCAGGCTCTCTGCCTGCCTGCCTGTCCTGGCTCTGCGCTGCACCACTCCTGGAAGCGGCTGGCACCACATCCCTGTGGCCGCTGGGGGAGGAGGGACAGAGGGCTCCGAGTGCTGCCTATGCCGAAGGGCGGGGATACCTCTGCCAAAGCTCCCATTGGCAGCGGTTCCCCATTCCTGGTCAATTGGAGCTGCGGGGGTGGTGCCTTGAAGTGAGAGCAGTGCAAGGAGCCCTCAGCTCCCTCACCCTCAGGGGCCGCAGGAAAGTGGTGCAGGCTGATTCCAGCAGTGGCAAATTCAAGAACTCTCACTGATTTGAACAGGAGATGAAGGCACTCAGCAAATGATCGGTGTTTCTGCAAGGCCCTGATTTGGCCAGGTACATAAGCACGTTACATATTACTTATAGTTTGGCATCTCATTGACTTCACTGAAACTATACATATTCATTAAGCTAGACACATGCTTACAGTATCTTGCTGAATCAGGGCCTATATTTTTTAATACTTTTGAGTTTTATTGCTATTTTTCTATTTCCAAATGGAACAAGACACATGATTTCTAAGTGGCTCAATACCCTTCTTAATGTTAATTTCTAAACATTCCTAGCTATTTTGTTGAACCAAATAATACACTACAGTAACTACTTAGAGCTTTGCTCCCTATCAGACCCTAAGTGGTACCATGTAGTATCAAGCATAGGATACAATTATTTAGCAAAAATTATTAAAATGCCTGAATCCAACTTTTCACATACAAAAATATATTTTTATTACAGCACTGAACAGTTAAGGCCACAACACTTCAGTAACATTCTGATATGCTTATCAGTTTCAATTACTAAAATTATCAATAGAAATAAATACGAAAACCAAGGCAAACAACTTAATTATTTTTTAAAAATCTGTCACCAGTAACAATAAGAAGTCATAATTGTTTTCAAGTATAAATTACAGCATGTGCTTGCAGCCTGTCATATTCTGACAGCATTACAGTATTACACAAGTAGAGGACTTGGTCTTTCTGCCCTGGTTAGTTGTGGTTTCCTTAGGATTCTCCCTTGTGTGATTTTGGTTTTTGTCTTTCTTGTCATTGGCAGACAAATCTGCTTCCTTTCCTTTATCCATTTCGCTTTGGAGTGGATTTTCAGATTTACCTTCACTGCTGTTATGTATATTTTTCTGACTTGTCAACGACTTTCGCTTAAACAGAGAAAACTAAAATAAAAGATGATATATTACCCCCAGACAATTAATAGTGATTTTCAAGATGTACAAAAAAGTCTGCACACATGTTAAAAGTTGCACTCTAAAATGAACTTAGGCCACACTGTTATGTTTGGTAAAATAAACAATAAAAAACCCACTTTCCAAAAGATAATGTAAACATAAATGTTTTCATACTCTTTTAAAAATGTTAAATGGATAACATTCCTTTGTAGTATTTGTAACCCAAATGTTGCCATATTGCCCAAGTTTGTAAGAACCAGAAAGTGAAACTGATCATACACTAATGAATAACACAAGTTTGTTAACACAAACCAAACTCAGCAAATTGCGAGAAGTAAACAAACAGCATAAATTATGAAAAATAAATTAAATTTGTAATTTTTTTCAGTTTTAAGAATTAGGGCTCAAAAAATTAATCACGATTACAAAAAATTGCAATCAATCACAGTTTTAATCGCACTGTTAAACAACTGAAATTTATTAAATATTTTTGGATGTTTTCCTATATTTTCAAATATATTGATTTCAATTACAATACAGAATACATGTGTACAGTGCTCACTTTATATGATTATTTTTATTACAAACATTTGCTCTGTAAAAATGATAAACAAAAAATAGTATTTTTCAATTCATCTCATACAAATACTGTAGCGCAGTCTCTTTATCATGAAAGTGCAACTTATAAATATAGATTATTTTGTTATATAATTGCACTCAAAAAGAAAACAATGTAAAACTTTAGATCCTACAAGTTCACTCAGTCCTACTTCTTGTTCAGTCAATTGCTAAGACAAATTTTAGGGAGATAATGCTGTCCGCTTCTTATTTACAATGTCATCTGAAAATGAGAACAGGCGTTCGCATGGCACTTTGGTAGCTGGCATTGCAAGGTATTTATGTGCCAGATATGCTAAACATTCATATGCCACTTCACACTTCTGCCACAATTCCAGAGGACATGCTTCCATGCTGATGATGCTCATTAAAAAAATAATGGGTTCATGAAATTCGTGACTGAACTCCTTGAGTTAGAATTGTACGTCTCCTGCTCTGTTTTACCTACATTCTGCCATGTATTTCATGTTATAGCAGTCTCGGATGATGACCCAGCACATGCTGTTCATTTTAAGAACACTTTCAGTGTGGATCTGACACCATGCAAAGAAGGTACCAATCTGAGATCTCTAAAGACAGCTGTAGCACTCGACCCAAGGTTTAAGAATCTGAAGTGCCTTCTAAAATCTGAGAGGGATGAGGTGTGGAGAATGCTTTCAGAAGTCTTAAAAGAGCAACACTCTGACACCAAAACTAAGAACCCAAACCATCAAAAAAGAAAAGAAACCTTCTGCTGGTGGTGTCTGACTCAGATAATGACAATGAACATGCATTGGTCCGTATTGCTTTGGATTGTTATCAGCATGGATGCAAGTCCTCTGGAATGGTGGCTGAAGCATGAGGAACATATGAACCTTTAGCACATCGGGCATGTAAACATCTTGCAACACCAGCTACGATAGTGCCATGCAAATGCCTGTTCTCACTTTCAGGCGACATTGTGAACAAGAAGCTGGCAGCATTATCTCCTGCAAATGTAAACAAACTTGTTTGTCTGAGCATTTGACTGACGAAGAAGTAGGACTGAGTGGACTTGTAGGTGCTAAAGTTTTACATTGTTTTATTTTTGAATCCATTTATTTTTTGTACATAATTCTATATTTATAAGTTTAACTTTCATGATAAAGAGATTGCACTGCAGTACTTGTGCTAGGTGAATTGAAAAATACTATTTTTTTTTGTTTTTTTACAGTGCAGATATTTGTAATAAAACAAATACAAAGTGAGCACTGTACACTTTGCATTCTGTGTTGTAACTGAACTCAATATATTTGAAAATGTAGAAAACATCCAAAAATATTTAAATAAATGGTATTCTATTATTGTTTAACAGCATGATTAATCATGTGATTAATAGCGATTGTTTAATCGCTTGACATCCCTGTTAAAAATTTAAAGCCAGATCCTGCAAACGTATGTCATGAACAAAGGCAAACCATTTAGTTATATGCTTAGTTTTAAGTATGTGTGTAATCCTAATGAAGTCAATGATAACAGACTTTGAAGTTAATGGGACTACTCATGTGCTTAAAATGCTTGGTTTAGACAGCCCTTTGAAGTTATGCCTTGTGTTGGAGCATGGGCCCCCCCAAGGCTTCAGAGCTCAAGATCCAGACTGAGCTGCAACTTCAAGCATAGTCTACACAGCTATGTTTAGCATGAGCCCCACAAGTCTGAATCTATTGAACCGGGTTAGGAGGCTCACATGTAAACATACCCAGAAGCTCTTCACTAGTCGTACAGTGCTGAATCCCCACCTCCACTCTGAGTATTCCTAAGGCTACTCACAAGCCATCAGGTCCACTCTTCCTCTGATTAGGCTTTGGTTCGCTCCTTGCTCTACTAAAAATATGGGCACAGTAGGGAATAACCAGAGGAAGAGAGAAAACCTAGTGTAAAAGCAGCATAAACCACTGCCACACTATGGGACATATAGAAACATGACAAGATGGTAATAAGGAAATAGCTAAACAAGTGAAATGCACAGCAATGGAGGATATTTAAGAGATAAGCCTGCCATCAGTAGTCCAAGTTTGGATATTTCCCCTATGTCTCAATCTCTTGCCTTGCTTCTGTTATGGTGTTTTGGCTCATAATGCTTTCACATGATGCCTTATCCTCCCTAGCTGCATACTGAAGTCAATGGAATCACTCATGCAGTAAGTTACTATTGAATGTGACTAAGGTTCTCAGGCCCTCTGCAATTCCAAGAATGATCCACAATAATGGATACTCTTCAGTAGCCGGCACATACAAAGGGATGTTCACTGGGGCTTTTCAGTCAGCTATGAAGATGGGGCTCACTTGTGTGGACAAGGATCAAAAATTTCAGTAACTGCTCACCACTACTATTATTATTTTATTATTAGTCATATTACCCAAAACTGAAAACTCAGGTGGTTTACCTTTTTAGTCCTTCCAGGTATTCCTCCAGATATTCTGTCATCATTACTTTCCGAAATTGCCCCTGAAGAACTGTTCTCAGGATGAGTGTCAGTATTTTCTCTCTCTAAAACAACACAAGACATTATATTAAACTTTTTTTCACAACTGCAAAAAGAGACCTGTGCTTTAAATTATTTTTAACACTCAGACACACAAATTAGTTCTGCATCTAAAATGGAACAGACAGAATAAAATATTCAGTTCCACTTGAGGCCCAGCCAAACCTGAACAATTCTGTTTTTATTTTTCTCCTTTCTATTATATCTGTTTACCATATCCGAGATGTTTGATTTGCAAAAGCAGAATTAATACTTAGGACACTGGCAAATATGTAAAACATTTTGATTAATCCACCTCCAACTATGTATGGTTAACAGAATTTAGAAAACATATCCTAATCAGCAGAGAGTGACTCCTGGTGCAAGAGCTGTATTTCAGCATGAGTCTATCAAGGCAGAAATCATTTTTATTCCAGAAGTTGAAAAAAAAAGGCTCGCCTTTTTGCATTCCAACATGTACATTCCAGTATCTTTCCAAAAGACAGCATAATCTTCCCTGATGTTCTCAAACCTGTAAGAAAGCTTTAGGCTCACCATATCAACATTGCTATATACTGCCCAACAATTCCATATTTCATCGAAGATGGTTATCTCTTTCAGTGGTGGTGGTAGGAAAACAGATTCCTACTTATAGTGGGCTACATCCAAGTGGTGGAAAGGCTTATGAATTGGCCTTTGTACAAAATGCCATGCAATGCTAGGGGCTGGTGATGAAGGGGCAGGTGGTCTGGTACAATAAGGCACAGGAAATATGCATCTGGAATGCTGCAGCATTGTCTGCCCCTTTCTTGAAGGCTTAGGGTGAAATCCTGGCCCCACTGAAGTCAATGGGAGTTTTGCCATTGACTTCAATGGGGATAGCTGATTAGGTGTATCAATTCAGTCAGTTTCTTGGTTTATTAACGTCAGCCAGGAAGGTGAATTCGCCTCATTCCCCCACAGCTCAACACCTGGAAGCAGGTCGGGAGGAAAAAGACTTTGAATGGGGGAGGGTTGTACAAGGCTAGAAAGGCGTTTCAACCTGTGTATGGAAGATCTGTAAACTGCATGTATTATCAGGGTGAGATACTGCTTGATTCAAATCCTGTCTAGTTAACAGAACTCAGATTGCAAAATTGTTTTATTTCTGAGGTAACCAACTTTGAGTTGTAGGTTACTACTTATAATCACTTAAAATCTATCTGTCTGTGGTTAATAAATCTGTTTTATAGTTTTTACCTAAACAGTGTGTTGTTTGAAGCGTAAAGGGAAATCTGTGTTGTCCTCTCCACATTGAGGGACTGGGTAATAAATGTACACTGGTCAGGCTTCTGACCAGGGCAAGATGGTACAACTCTCGGGTCCTAGGCTGGGAAGCCAGGAGGAATTGACTAGAGCCTCTCTATTGTGAGTGGCTGATGAAAGCATTCATGTAAGTCACCTGTGTGTGAATGTTTGTGTGAGTGAAGAACTTAGAGGGGTTTGCAACTTGTCATATAATCACAATGTGAGAGGGAGCCCAGGCTGGTAAGACAGAGAGCTCAGTGGTACCCCACTTCCAGGTTGCACCTCAGCAGACCTGTCACATTATATTCATGGACTCTCTCTTTACTACTATTGTAAAGTGGAGGTGGGCACCACTGCAGGTGGAATTTCCCAGAATTCCCAGAGATGGGCTAAATGTTGACTGAAACTGTAAATTACCCCCTGTTGTTTTTTTCTAGCTGAACAATTACAACAATGCAGCAAACTCCGAGTCCTAACACTATAGGACACTATACAGCTAATAGATTTGGCTTCATTAATGTCTCTCTTGCAAATTCAAAATTGGCAATGTTCAGTTACCATTTCTGCAGACAATAGGAGTGGGATAACCCACCTTAGAGAAGGAAACTGATGACATGCTAGACTTTTGAGTGCAAAAGCAAAGAGTGGCTTTTGAAAAGTTTTACCCTGATTATTTTAGGAGCCTAAGTCCAATCTTCAACAGTAATTTAGGCTCTTAGGCCTGGTCTACACTAGGGGGAAGAGGGTGGTTTCGATCATAGTTACGCAACTTCAGCTACATGAATAACATAGCTGAAGTCGATGTACTTAGATCTACTCACCGCAATGTCTTCACAGCGGTGAGTCGACTGCTGACACTCCCCCATCGACTCTGCCTGTGCCTCTCACTCTGGTGGAGTACCAGAGTCGACAAGAGAGCGCTTGGCGGTCAATGTATTGCATCTAGACTAGACGAGATAAATCAAACTCTGCTGGATCAATCGCTGCCTGTCGATCTGGCGGGTAGTATAGACAAGCCCTTAGAAACCTAAATCTCAGACTTATGCTCCTAACTCACTCTTGAGAGTGGAACTTAGGGTTAGGGTTAGGTCATTCAGGTACTTTTGAAAATGCTCTGTTGCTGGCTTTAGAGCATTGCTTTGTGTGTCTTACAAAGTGTGTGCATCATTTAACATTTATATAACCTATATATATATATATATATAACCATTGCCAGGTAAAAGGTGTAATTTGTATTTAGAAGAGCTGTAATAGTTAGATTCTGACTGGAAGATTTTTGTACCTTGCTGAAGTATTTTCTCTTTTAGGGTGGACTTCTCTTCCTAAAAATAGTAAATAAAATAATGAAATCTGTATTTCATTATCATTTCATTATCATTATCAAACTCTTCAAAAAATCTACATTTAACTGCAGCATGTGAAATTCATTGTATTTATTTAAATATTGCATTATTATATTAGTACAATTCCTGAAAAAATATAGTATCACTGTAGGTATTACTTAATTGGTAAAAGATGAAATAAGATAAAAAAAATAACATGTCTGTTTATCTAAGTAGCTAATCTAAAAAAAAAAAACCCAGGAAATATATTTATTTAGACAAAGCATTCCAGAATATTTCTTTTGGCTACAAAATCAAATAACTGAATTATAACTGAACCCCTATTGTTATTAAAACCACATACGAATGAAAAACTAATTTAGACTCAAACATAGGGGGTAAGTTTTCAATGCTGAGCATAGGAATTTAACATCATGCATATTATAAGGAATTATACAGCTAATTCCTTCACAGTACAACAATTTAAAAGAAGTACATGCTTTACCTCTGTGGGTTCTGCAGTGGCATTATTGCTTCTTTCTCCCTCAGATGTTTTACTGTCATGTTCTTCCTTTTCATGCACTGTCCCATCATCAATGCTGCCTCCCTCCTCTTCCTCCTCCTCCTCCTCTTTGTCTCTTATTTCTTCTTCTTCTTCTTCTTTTTCTTCATCATCATCATCACTGGTTTCTTCATCTTCAGAAGCTTTTTGATCCTGTGACAAAAGGGAAAAATACTTTTTTTAAAAAAAAACTGTGTTCTGGAGCAATAGTAACCAGTACCCTACAACAATTCTATGCCTCATATTGGAATGGATTCGGATACTCTGGCCCTAACTGTTCCCTTCACAGGCAGCTGAAAATATGAAAAGACAAAAGCATTTTATGTCAGAGTATTATGAGTCCTTATTTAGGCTCTGACCTTGGAGTCAATACTGCTTTAAGTACAAAACTCAACTCAGCCTTAATTATGGAGCTGTGGCCAGTAATAGCCTTTTTCTGACGAACAACATGTCCCCTTACAATAGAAAAACAATGAATGTGAATGTTGTTTTGGAAATCCCAGATAATTCTTTTTATTTGATATCTGCGTGAATAATGAAATCGGTAATGCTTTAGCACTTTAGCAAAAGGAACTCGTTAAATACCAGGTCCATTTTTCAAAGAGTTGATTCAAATACTAAAGTCACAGCAAATGGAATACTCTGACTCCTTTTAGACCAGGGGTCTTAAACTTGCGGCCCATGTGAGGCCCGTGGAGTTATTTCCTGCAACCCACCATAGGCACCAATTCCCCCGCTCTGCCCCTCACCCTGGACCCCGCTTTACCCCTCTCCAAGCGCGCTGCATCCCTGCTCCTCCCAGCACTTCCCGCCGCCAAACAGCTGTTTGGTAGTGCTTAAGACTTTCCAGGAGGGAGGGAGGAGCGGGGATGCAATGCACTCAGAAGAGTTGGTGAAGAAGAGGCAGAGCTGGGGTGGGGATTTGGGGAAGGGGTTGGAATGGGGATGGAGAGGGGGTGGGAAGAAGAGGGGCAGGGGTGGGGCACATATTGAAGTGTTGCTAGATACCTCTCGTGGCTATGGTAACACCCCTCTTTTCATTAGGTGCCAGCAATGTGCTTGGCAAGACCTCAAACAGCTTACGGTCTAGCAGAGATACACAGGAGCCAGGATGCACAGGAAGACCCAGAGTGGGGATTAACTGGGAGCTATCTGAGAGAGGGGGTTGTTTATTTGGGCATCTGTGACATGATTTGAATCATACCTGTCATTCCCCTTGGCCTCAGGACTCTGTTGCAATGCACATGCTATCAGAGCCTGTTCTGAAAGATGCTAAGCACCCTGAGATCCCCTTGGTCTCAGTGGGAGGAGAAGGGACCTCAGCTCCACACAGAGGAAGATCTAACACAGAGATGACTGAGGACAAGCGGGGATTAAAACCTGCATCCCAGTCCCTTGCTGTTCTGGCTGAAAAGGGCTGCCAGCTGCCTTCTGTGAGTTTCAGCGCATGCTCACTGCCAATGGCTCTTAGCCCATCAGTCCCCATGACAGCTTCCTGTCCCATGCACACAGAGTGCCCATCAGGCTCGGACACCTGGTGCCATTGAGATGTAAAGCTGGGAAACAAAATGGGTGCCCAGCTCCTAGTGTGCAGGCTCCAGTCCCCAGAGAGTAAAGTCATTTCAACAGCAGGGAAACCATTGTGGGGTCTTCAAACACTCTGAGCCGGGTGCTCTTGTGCACTCTGCCATCAATGCACGGAGTGCTTTTGCACGAAGGCAGCTAATGAACCACAACGTGTCAGGCTGTAATCAGGGCTCGCAACAGGCAGCGCTGGCCAAGCGAATGCTGAGAGTGGAGCAGAGAAGCAGGAGTTCAGTCCAGGCTTAAGTTAGCAGTGAAGGAGTTGGTCAATGGTGTTCAACAGCCCCTCCTGGGCCAGCGCTGAAGTTCATCCAGAAACGCCAGGAGCCAGCAGTCTGCTGCTGATCACATAGGACAGCAAGAAAGTTCTGAAGGCACTGGGCTGTCCGTGGACTGGGATCAGCTAATACAAGTTGCTTTAGCTTCCCCTGCAGGTTCTAGCTGGATTTGTTGCTTAAGAGGACAAAGTACTTTCCCTTCTGGTTCTGAAAGCCAAATGGGGTTTGGGGTACGATGATAAATAAAACCAACGCTCACCAGATTCTGGACCTTTAGTGCCCAGTAGATAACACTGGTGTATTACAAAAGCTTCTTTGTCTATTTGTAGGAGGAGGAATGAGGGGGAATGGGAACTAATTCTGGGTTTGTTAAAGGCAAATGAGAGAAATGTGCCCAAATTCCATTGAAATTCAGTTACATTTGTGCTTCTTAGTTCCCTAAAATCCCCACAGTTAAGTAACAGGACTGTCAAGCCCAAGCAGTCAAAAATGTGCCCCCAAGATCCATACATGGATCTCCCCATTTTCACATTGAGGGAGTGGGAAGAGAAGGAGTCACTTCTGTAGTAGCAACCCTTTCACTCTCTAGACCCTGCAGATGGCACTTTGCCTTCCGGCCAGGGAGTGAGTATAGAGTGGAAGCTGGACCACATGGACACACATCATCCCCACACTGATCCCACAGAGATTATCTGGAAAGGGAAATGCATCTTGGGAGAGTATTAACTTTCATACTGAGCCCCATCTCTGTTGGGGAATGAAATTTAAGCAGTGGCCATAGGCAGTCACAGGTAGGAAAAATCCTTGGTAGTACAGCAGCAATGTAAGCGTACTACTAGGAAGACAGCAGAAATGCAGGGGAGCTTCTGTTGATGTGGATGGCCCTGACCTTTGGGGATCTATGGAGTGTGTAATGGTCACTGCAGCTCACTCTGCTGGGAGCAAGCCCCATTACAACATAAAATCTGCAGTGTTACCTTCCCTGAGATTCCCTCCCCATTTGCTCCCTCCAACTGGTTTTACTGCAGTTGTATTTAGTTCTATAAGAACAGTCTTCATTGCAGGCAATGAAAAAACATCCTCATACACGACCTTGAAAAAAGAAAAAGGGAATCACAAGCAACCCAAGTGATTTGCTGCAGTTCGCCTACCCATCAAGCGCACTGAAAGCCATTGCCCACATATCCAATACTTTGTTTTGCCCACATTGTAACAGAATCATCAAATCATAGACAATTAGGGTTGGAAGAAACCTCAGGAGGTCATCTAGTCTGACCACCCTATTCAAAGCAGGACCCATCCCAAGTAATATTTTATATTACTATTGGGGCTTGCAAACTCATATAGCATTGTCAGGTTTCCTGGCAGCAGGCTGTGCAGATTGCAAATGGAAAGCCAACTGTGAATTCCACAGGGGACTTACATAGTGGGCAGTCATCAGTTTGAGAATGTTGACAAGCTGCCAGCAAGAATACATACCTGCTGGCTTTTGGAACAAATCTGAGAAGAGTGACAAGAGATTTCAGAAGAACATGATTTTGTTGTTGAGTTTTTTGTTTTCTGGAGGAACACATTAATCATCAAGTTACAAATAACAGTCTCTTGCACACCAGCTTAATTTCTATCTCATTATTTATTCAAGCATCTATAAAGCAACAGAAAAAAATACTAAGGGTTCAGAAAAGCTGCCTTTTTCAGGCCAGCCCTGAGGGGGGAGAATTTATGTATAAAAAACTGGAAATGTTTTCATCTCACAGTTCTGTGAAATTGCTGTGTTATTTCTCTTTAGTATGGTACACATGCAGGCCTGGATCTGTAAGTGTTTGTACATTGCACAAGGTGATTGTATTCCAGTGCATATGTGAGAGGAGATTACACTTATGCACCAGACTGGATGTCTTTCTAAAAGGTATGCTCCACCTCAACCAGATGTTATGGGCTTGATGCAGAACTTAATGGGTGAAATTCCATGCCTTGTGTGGAAGGTATGACCAGATAGTCACAATAGTCCCTTTTGGCCTTAAAAATCTGTGACTCTGCAGATCAGTAAGGGTGAAATATATCACTGTGCAATAGGCCAGCAAAAGGCCTATGCAGCACTTTAGTCCTATTTTGAGCAATTAAGTGGTTCATTGGTCTTGTGCTGGTCCATTTCACAAGGGTAAATTTCATCCCATAAACCTAGTCCTCTCCAAACAGCATAGAAGATTAAAGCCCTGATGGGCCTACTCCCTTGGTCTTCAGAGCACAAAATTTAAACAAAAAGGAGTGTGGGTCATAAGTGGGAAATGGGCATGTTTCAGGAGATACTGCATTAAGCGTATGTGACCCACCAACCTCTTAATGCCAACTAGCAAGAGGGTGCACAAGGGTTACAGGGATCTCTTGGGTCTGGCATGTACATTCTAGTTCACCTAAGTGTGTCATGTGATGTCTCAAATAAAAGTCAGTGCCGCACTGATCACCAATATAATTGCAAAATGCATGTGTGGATGTTGTGTAAGGAATCATCTATACACTCAGAAAATTATACTCTTAAAGTCTGTGTCTAGGGACTGGCCGCCAGCAAAGGTGAAAAACAAGTTTGCTGTCAGACAAGCAAAGTGTATCTAGGTAGCTGTTTACATGCAAATTAAGTACTGTATAGTTCAGAATGGGTCCCCTCCCACCAGTCTGAACAGGTACGGACAAGGTGCCCTCATGCTAAGGGCAAGTGATGCTGAGGTGCCTCAAAATCCTGGACACCCCTGGGGAATGTCCCTGTCAGCACGCAAACAGGAAAATTCTGTCTTACCTGTGAATTTTCATTGTAGGATGCTCCATGTCGGACAGATTTCACACTGGGGTGTTCCCAGTCTCCATGGACACCAGGGCAGGCCAGACCTGGCTCTGAGTCTAGGCTTAGGACCAGTCCTCAGGAAGAACTCTCCAGACTCATAACTTCCAAATACTAAATTATGTAAGAGTTTAAAATTATTATTTGGCTCAACATGTCAGCCTTGAAATGAAATTGAGGGATTCACCTGTGAATTTTTTCCCTAGGACCCTCTATGGGAGATAGTCTGACCCTCACTCAAAGGATTGTACTATGCCCAGGGTTGCACCCTCCTCCCCTCTGGCTATTGCTTGAAAATCTTTTAAAAATCCTGTGAAAGCTCTGCTACAAAGGGGCCCCTGTAGTCTGTTTTGTATGCCACCAAAAAGCAGAGAATTCTGGGGATTTCTTCCTCAGGGTTGGTCCTAAGCCTTGGCTCAAAGCAAAGATCTGGTCTCTCCACAGTTACCCTGGAGAAGACTGACACAGGATACTGAGAATGAGACACTTAGTTATGTGCTCTTTCCATGGCCCCGCTCCTCTGAATAAGTTGGCAGCTACTCAGCCGCCCCCTCAATAATGCAGGAACAGGTTCCCTTAGTACTGTCCAGCTCATTACCTTAGGTGTCCAACACTGCCTGTGCTGCACAAGCTCAATCACCAACAACATTACCTACAAAGTCAACAATTCAGAAAAGTTTACCAATTACTGTGCTATCTCACTCCTAAGGACACAAGTCAATCGAAGGAAAAGCAAGTATATTTGTGGATACAGATTCCCAGCATTACATGAAGCAAAAGGCTTTGCAGACAGAAAATCATCTGTGCCGGCAAATTTCTAAAAGGCAGAAATAGACAGTGAATTCTGCTTTGTCATGCAGACTGTTCCTTGGTGAAATGTTTGAAAAGTACTCAAGTGAGTTCTAAATGTTTTGACTACACTGGCATTTTAAAGATTGTTCTTTAGAGAAGTTTATGCAGCTGTACTTGTTTTACAATTTCACATAGCAGATAAATTAGTCATTTTTTGTTTACCTCCTGTTTATTAAGAACGATTTGCAAAGTCAGATGTCACCTTTTGCATATCAAGATTTTAAATTTAGGGTTTCACCTTTTAAAGAAATCAGAAACGAGCGCCAATGGGCCAGACCCTGCCTTGCTATAGGGCCCCCCTGTGAGCTACCTGGGTGGTGCAAAAGGGCCAGAATGTTTCCCTAAATAGGGGGTTGGGGATTACCTCACTATGAGTGCATGTAGAGCTGGCAGACCTGCTCCCTGTCTTCCAAGTGTACGTGATGGGAGGGGATGCAGCCAGAACATCCCCAACAATCTGGCATTCACGGTTCCGTGTAACAGACCCAAATAGGCCTTTACAAGCAGCATATTTAAAGCTGGCTGCTCTAAATTACATCAAGGGCCACACCAACCCAGCACCCCTTGGGATAGGGGAGGCGAGTGGTGGTATAAAGCTACCTTTACTCCTTCCACCCCTAACACACACACTTGGCACCTGTGCGGAGTACAGCTCAGGCAAACTGAAGGATTGGGGATTATGCTATAATCTAGTTAGGATGTGACCATGGTTAGGCTCATGGTTCTTGAGAGACTTTTGCAGCTGAGATTTCCCCCCGCCCTCCCCGCTTCTCAGGGGAATAAACCTCTTTTAAAGCTTCATAAATCCTGAGAAGTCATGGCCTCTTGCATGGGTGCATTGTGGGTTGAGTGTGGACAGGTTGAGAGTTTGAGGCACTCGCTGCACTCCTGTACAGCAGCTGGGAAGAATATATACTTAGCAAGACTCTGAGTATTAGATGGGGCACCCAGACAGAGCAGCTGATAGGCCCCATGGGTACAAGGGAGTGTGGTCAGCTGACATGGGCACACAGTCAGGGTGAATGCAGCCTTCATCATAAGGTATGAGGGCAAATGAACACTAATCAGTTTACAAGCAGTGATGAGGGGTGCTACGGAGTGCATTCCCTAGACCCCCCAGCCTCTTTGCTGCCTCAGGCAGCGCAAAAAAAAATATCGACTTGTGGAGCTGCCGCTGAAACGCTGCCGGTGGATGAAGCAGCGAAGCAGGTATGGCCACCGAAATGCTGCCGAAAGCTGTGGAACGCCGCCCCAATTATGGACAGCACGCCGTCTCCCCACCTCCATGTTCGCCGTCCCAAGAGGTTGCTTGGGACACTGGTGCCTGGAGCAGGCTCTGCTGTTGAGGCAGGACTTCACACGAATCCTTCACTTGGCCAATTTTTTATTGTTCTCCTCCTCAGTGCACCTCAGAGACAGCAAGGACAGGATTTTACCCTGTGGAGGCTTGTCTCAGGGTAAAATGCATCATGCTAATTAAAATGTGATAACACTTGTTCCGACAATATTAAATAGAGGTTTGGTAGAATTTGCTTTTTTTTATAATTTTGACAGATAATATCAATGTTAATTTTTAAGCATTTTTAGTTTTTCTCAGTTGAAATTTTCACAGTCGTGGGAAATTATGGAGACATTGGGATTCAAAAAGTTAAAGCTTTATAACTGTCAAAATAAATATTCTTAACTCAACTCTAGTAAGTTCTCAAGCAGTATTTTTCTTTTTTTGCCTTTTTGTAAATTACTATTATTATTGATGGAAGTATTTTTTCATCAGTCTGTGTAAGTATAGTGAAATTGACATTTACATATAAAAATCTAATCCTTCCAAGCATAATTAAATATGACTTTGCCTTGAGTGTGGACATTTTAAAAAAATTTATCTGACCACAGTTAACCCTCAGCGTGTTAGATACATGTGGGTGTCTCGACCTGTAAAACATTTCTTTAATACCGTTGTGCTCATTGCTCTGATCTTGGGTTACTTAATATGATGACTGGAAGTACTGCTTTCCTAAGATCTTTGCAGGGCTAATAAATACTTCTAGTAATCTCTTACTGAGCAACAGTGCAAGCTTATCATCTTAAAACCTAAATAACCTCAGCCATTTACCATTATAAATTGAGAGCCTAATTTAAATTTCTAACTATTGATATAGTAACTTTGTTAGTTTCAGCTATTCACCAGAAGTGTCCACAGTTTCAGCATCCACCACAGAAAAAGCTGTTCATAGAGTCTGATGACAAAACTATGTAAAAGCATGAGTTAAACACTCTGATGGAGTTAAGAGCTTATTCTTTCAGCTATAAGTTATTAAGTAGCAGTCAAGCTAGGATTTCCTTCTGTGTTTTCACGGATGCAAAAGCTCCACTGCCTATATCAGTAAAATATAGGGAACAATTACTAATTTTTGCTTAAGAGAAAAACTTTGAGTAAAATCAATCACTTTTATTCAAATTATTCATTTTATTTTACTAAAAGATTATATAAAGCATTATCTGAAACCTGCTGATTGTGAGCACATTGTTTTATTAAAGGCTATGTTTACACTGCCCTGCAGTTTGGACTACAGGAGCATGAAGAGCAGTGTTGCACCAAAGTGCTGTGCTGTTATTTCCTTGTGTGAACACTGCAGGTATGAAGGGAAAGGTTCCTAGTTCACATTAACATAGTCCTCTTCAAACAGGACCACATTAATGCAAATTAGGAACCTCTTAATTCACGCCCAGAGCATCCACATAGGGCAATTACACCACAGCACTTTGGTGCACACTGCTACTCATGCCCCCATAGTTCAAACTGCAGGGCAGTGAAGACAAGTCCAAACTGCATGTTCCTATCTCTGTTATCCTTGTTATTCTTTCTCCATTCCCACCAACTGTTTAGAATGCCCACTTATTGCAACTTGTCCAACATTATAGCATAAATTTTTCAAGGTATATTTCTCCTTATGTGTTTCTATAGTGGCAGCACAATAGAGCTTTGATTTGATTGGAGCATCTGGGTGCTAATGCCATATGGTTTGGCAGCCTTACAGTTGCAGAGGCCAGGACAACTGGGGTAGAGGAGACAGACAAGTTGTCAGACCACCAGTCAAGGCTGTCTGCCATAGATGGTATCTGTTACATACAAACATATACTAGACATAGGGTAAAATTCCAAAATTGCCTAAGAGATGTAGGAATACAAGTCCCATTTTCAAGTCACTTTCAGTGGGATTTATGTTCCAATGTCATTTTTGAATTTGGGACTTAAGCTCTTAAATCTTAGGAACTTTCAAAAATTTTACCCTTAACATTAATACATGGAGAAACACAAATCATGCAAGTTACAAAGTATATCAGCCTATCTGCTGTCCCCTCACAGGTACAGCTAAGAATACAGTAGATTCAAAAACATCATCTACTGTTCATCTCCCTTATTGGAAACTAGTATTAAGTATCATATGTGTTAAAGGAGTTAAATACTAATTTGATAGGCAACCCCGCACTATTCTATTGTGCTTTTGTGTTTTACAATACCTACCCATCTTCTTCTTACTTCCTCCCAATGCCAGCTTTTCTTAGTATCCGGAAACATTTATGCGGCAGTGTCTCTTCTTTTACACCCTGTCTCAGATTAAAGTAACTTTTGGAACTGATTGACAAATCTTACAGGGGTGGTTATCCCTTATATCAGTGCTTTGTCTTGAGCTTTTACTTTGAATGGGGAGTAGGGACATACGTATTGGATCAAGCTGTTTTTATATGATAATACAGTTCATCCTATGACTTCAGTGAGCTAGTAGATTGCTGCTGTGAATCTCCCCAAGGAAGGCTAAGTCTTTGCCATCTTGTCCAAGGAAAGTATGAACAACTACTGTACTTTTATAACTGTTTGTTTAAGAATTATAGTTGTTTGTATTAATGTTTTATTTCAAGTATCTGCTTAATCTCTTTTATTTTACAAGCAATCTAAGTGGACGTTAACATCTTTTCTGCCAAGAGTGAATCCAGAGGATTACCGTCAGGTCTGAAAAATTTTTATTTACATATTCTCAGAGCAAGTCATCATCAGAAATAGCTCAGGTAGGCTACGTTCTTAATTTACAAACTTTAATTTACAAAACTGCATCTTCTGAAAGGAAGCAGGCTGTTTGGAAAGAGCAAACAGACATAGGTTGGATGACCTCAGGCATAACTAATCTTCTCACTAAAATGGACAACAGTAGAATTTGAAGCCAGTTTTAAGTTTTGCAAAGCATCATACAACAAACTTAACACTCTCACTTCTTCCAGAGCACCTTAGGTAGTAATGTAAATATTTTATAATCTTCAGCCATTTGGGAAAAGTCATACTAAAAGAAGCCCCAGACACAAAAATAAAATAGATAGTCAAACTCAGGCAGACTATCAAATCACAGTATGCTTATGATATCAACCAATTAGTGAATCTCTGGAAAATATGATACAAAGGAAATTAATTATGAATGCTAATAGACACTGGAGAGACTAGCTTAGGAACATAACCCAGGTTTCTGGCTGCAATTTGTGTACCTTTTCCAAATGCTTAAAGAAGGAAGCATTAAACATCAAGAGTATGCCATGGAGCTTCCACAAATTTCTCAACTGAGTAGTGGACAGATGCTATATTTTCAAAGGTATCATGCCTTGGAAACAGAGAAATTATGATTCCTTTCACCTTTTTCTAAACATTTGATATTCTGGCCTAAATTTTCAAAGTAATTAGTGATTTTGGGTGCCTCCGGTTTTTTATATCTAAGATGAAACATCTTAAAAAGGTCTGATTTTCAATGGATGAGTGCCCAACACTTTATGAACATGAAGCCTCTTTGTGTTTCAAGAGCTGAGTGGCCCAACCAAATACTAAAATCAATTATTCTTTCAGCTCTATTGGCTACTAGAAGGTCAGATGCTTTAAAAATGCTTCATGAGAGGAGATAAAATCTTGTTCCGAGCACCCCTGTAAGGACCTGGCTATGTGGGAGAATCTGACTCTTCCAAGCTAGATGTGCTTTTAATGTAAAGAAAAAACTTTTGTTTTTCTTTCTGGTTGAGTGCCTGGATCTGTATCCAAGCACTGCCCCTTCTTTTTATGGCAATTCAGAGTAAGATTTCTGAGCAGTCTTCCTCTCCAACAATGCAACCGTTGCAATTTTTGCAGCAAATTATGAAAAGTCCTGTGAATTGCTTGAAGATGGTGATATTATTATTGTACATCCCTCATCTGCTATCCTATAGACAGAGACAGCAAGCATAGGTCAAACTGCTTCACGATTTTACCCACCAAGAAACCGGGCAAAAGATCCGTCAGCTAAGTTCTGTATGTAAACTCCAGTCCATGCATTTTCCACCAGTTTTCTCCCTCCCCTTCTTTGGGCCTGGAAACTCAGAAATTTTGTCTCATTGTTCATACCCAGCTCTCTCTTTTTTTTTTTTTTTTTTCTTCTTTCTTTTATTCCAGCTCTCCAACAGCAGACAAGGAGGACAAGGAGGATGAAAGAGCCATACTGAAAGGAAAAGGAGACAAGAACAGGCAGCAGAGATATAAGCTCTGCCAACAAATCCTTGCTTGAAGTAGAGACCCCAACAACCAGTAGTCTAGTAGCTTCTCCTCCAATCTGTCATGGAGACATGGCTGGAACTCTTTTCCGTCCCTGTATGGAATACTGCAAGCCCTTCCAGACTCTGTGCTTTCAACTCAATTTCTGCCTCAGTCACATTTCCTCCTCCAGCCAGCCTATAGTGTGGATTCCCCAAGCTGCTCCTGCAGCAGTGAGCCTTACTATAGCGAGCCTGTCCGCCTGCTGTACTGCTCCATTGCTAGACCTTTTGTCGCACATGTGTGCACACACAGTTCTTCTCTATTGGTGATTCCTCTCTACGTTCCTGCTGGCATTTTTAAACAAATGTGAATTGTGCCTGCTCCCGCATTGTGCTTTGTGGGACCCCACTGAACACCTCACATGGCACCTTCCAAGTCCCCCCACCCCATTCCCAGACATCTGCCTTGTTTGGCCTTTGTAGCCATCACCCCAATTTCCTCTTTCTAGAGTCATCCCTCAATCCCACAACTGTGCAGGTCCTACCCAGTCTGAGCCAGAAGATAGGATCTGGGTAATTTTTGCCTCTATCCTTTAAGGGGTCCTTTCTTTCAGATGCAGATTCTACAGACTCACAGACTTCCACGCACAGCAGAAGGGATGTCACAGGTCCTTCAGGTCACTCCTAAACATCCTTCCTCTAGGTTGACTTTCTTAGAGATGATTCCTAGTTTGATATTACTGTGATACAAAAGGAAGGATTCCTCCCAAACCACTGACGGCTCAGGATCCCAAAGTTGAGTCCATTATCTTTTATATCCTTGAAACCATTTAGAATAAAGAACTCTTGGGTAAAAATCCAGAGATCTAGAGTGGAATTTTCAAACACACCTGGGATACTTAGGAGCGCACGTCCTATTGACTTCCAACTCGATGCAAGTTCCTAAGAGACACAGACACTTAAAAATTCTACCCTAGATGTTTAAATACACTACTCTAAAATGTAACTTGCCTTCCCCCTGCATTCTGCCACTGGGGATAAACTCCGATTTTATTGCAGAGAGGAAAATAAATATATCCAATTTTAAATTCTGTTGTTTTAAGATGTGTCAGATTACTCAAGCCTGAGGCAGCTGCTTGATAAAACCCAAATACATTCTTTAAACCTCTAATAATTTTATTTTTAAATATATCCAACCTCTGCTATGGTGGTTCACAATTCTGGACTCAGGATCCAGGCCTGCTCCTGGGTTGCCAGGTGACCTTACTACAAAGTGCCTTTTATCATCTACAGTTGACCTGGAAGTGGTGAACATTCCTCTCCAATGTCATAGAGATCCATGACCTTCTAACCTCAGGATTTTTTGATTAATACAATGTGTCCTATTTGAAGCTACCTTTGATAAGCACCTGGAAGCTAAAAGTGTGGACACAGAGAACCATCACTTTAGTAGGGTATCAGTTACATATGGAGTATGTAATGAATGATTTATGCTTTTCATTTACTACCTGTCCATTTTCAGGTGCAGATCAGGATATTGGTTACAATTTTTAAAGCCTTAGACTCATAGACTCATAGACTTTAAGGTCAGAGGGGTCCATTATGATCATCTAGTTTGACCTCCTGCACAACGCAGGACATAGAATTTTACCCACCCACTCCTGCAATATACCTCACCTATATCTGAGCTATTGAAGTCCTCAAATCTTAGTTTAAGGACTTCAAAGTACACAGAATCCTCCAGCAAGTGACCCTTGCCCCCTGCCTTAGATCATGTGGGACACAGAATAGCAGTGGAGGGCCCATAGGTGGGAAAGCAATCACAGTTGAGGACAAACGAGTCTGATCTTTCTCCATGAGGGAATATGCCAATCTTCAGAGTTCAATATAAAATTCTGGTTATTCAGAAGTCTGATATCTAGATCTTCAACAACAAGGAATGGCTTCTTCAGATTTTGTGGTGGTTGTTGTTGTTGTTAAGTATCCAAGGTGTGTTTGAAAATTCCACTCTAGATCCCTGGATTTTACCTAAGGATTCTTTACTCTAAATGATTTTCAAGGATATAAAAGATAATGGACTCAGCCTTGGGATCCTGAGCACAAGCTTCCTAAATAAGGATGCAATGGGCATGGTTACGACTCTCTAAACGAAACAGTGATCAAGCAAACTTATTTTGCCTTTTTGCTATAGACTAATAATAATCTATGAAGTTCCCAGCAGTACAAATTAGTTTTTCTGAAACTAAAATACCCATACTTCATCCAAATATTTTCACATACAAAAGCCTAAGTTTCAGTGTACAATCATATTCTGGGCTTGGCGAGCGCCTCCAAATCAAGAACATATTGCGAAATGTAACTCAGGAGGACACTGGAGATTTCCAAATTCCACAATCAAAACATTTGGATCAGTTGCTCACATACTGCCACGCGCTCAAACATTCATATATTTGTGCTGCACTGCTGGAAATGAGCTTCAAAAGACAATTTTTGTTAGTGTACATCAGCTTCTGTACATTCCATTAAAATGTACAGAGGTCACAACTGACGAGATTGTAAGGTGTTCACACGATTTCCTATATATGGGGTCGATCCTGTACTAAATTAAGTCAATGGCAATGTTGTCATTGACTTCAGTGGATACAGAATCAGACCCTAGCTGCATTTCCAGAGTACTAGCAGTATGCTAAAGAGATGTCAGGATACTTCCCCCTTTGATATTTATTCCAAAATTAGAAATCATGCCACAAATTCTGTTGAAATCATAATGAATGGTCAAAACATATTTACAGCTTCAAATTGCATATTTTCATATTACCACAGTCCCTTCTTATTTAGGTTTCCTATATATAAGCAATGTACAGGAAACATCAAACTATACAAGATAAAACACCATTTTAGTGCAGACATCTTAAATCTTAGCACAAAGCCAAAAGAGATGCTGAAATTCTTTCTTGCTGCTTCACAAAAACAGAATACTTTGCATATAACATTACATCATTTGATGTTCTCATATTGCATCACTGGAGAAGATTGTGGGCCAGAGTATAGGCCTCATAAGAAGGGAAGAAGGTGACAGTAATCAGCCATACAGACCGCTCCAGGCTAGTTCTGGCCTGTGGAGCTGACCTGGCACAAAGTCAGGGGGACCGTATACATGGAATGCTTGCAAAAGGTGATCAAACTGCCATTCTATCATGTACTCTCCTTAAAGCCCCATGAAGAATTCCGGGGCAGTCAGCCACCGCACCTCAGGGGGCTTTTGCAGTAGCATGTTTTTCAACTCCCTCTCCTCCATGATTTGAAGTTAAAATCTAACACTATGTAAAATGAAACTTCTTCAGACTGGGATTTCTACGGGGCTTCAATGAGAGTTAATGGGAGTTGGAAATCCCACCTTTAATCTAACTAAAGCACTATCAGTCACATTAACCTTGATACAGAGCAATGCTTGCATATGCTATTTTAGAGGTTTTAATTGTAGGTCTGTCTGTCGTTGGTTAACAGTGTCATTTACTGTGGAAGTTACCTAGTCTTTGACTGATTTCTTTCTTTAAAAGAAAAATCAACTTTATCTACAGACTTTTCATGAGTAAAGCAACTCACTATCTCCCACAAATGTAAACAAACTTGTTTGTCTGAGCAATTGGCAGAACAAGAAATAGGACTGAGTGGACTTGTAGGCTCTAAAGTTTTTAATTGTTTTATTTTTGAATGCAGGGGGTTTTTGTACACAATTCTACATTTGTAAGTTCAACTTTCATGATAAAGAAATTGCACTACACTACTCGTATTAAGTGAATTGAAAATGTTATTTCTTTTGTTTTTACAATGCAAATATTTGTAATAAAATTAAATATAAAATGAGCACTGTACACTTGTATTCTGTGTTATAATTCAAAATAATGTATTTGAAAATGTAGAAAACATCCAAAATATTTAAATAAATGGTATTCTATTATCGCTTAACAGTGTGATTAATTGCAGGATTACTTTTTTTAATCATGCAATTAATCGTGATTTATTTTTGTAATTACTTGACAGCCCTAGAAAAAAGGCAAAGTGAGTTAATAAGATGCTCAGTCTTTGTTCTTTCTCTCTTGTATTTAAACAATGCTCCTCAAGATATTCTTGCAGTAGGAAAAACAGAGTACAAAATGTACTTGACATTCTTATGTACTTATCCAAGAATAACTAAGTTTTATTCACATGTTGAACCAACAAAAATAAAGTTCTGTTTAACTAAAAGATTAAAAGTTTATAAATGTATAAACTGTCAGCAATTCTGAGGGTGAGGAATGTTATGTTGCGTGGGCTGAGGAGCCCAAGAGTTATTTTAAATTCCTGATTGAAACAGAAACTAAAGCTAGCCACAATTTTTCACTCAAGAGCAATTTTTTTTAAAAAAAGGAAAACCCTAAAAACCCCCAGAAAAACTAAAAAAAATTTAAAAGATCATTCTTAATGGCCTGCTCATGACCAAAAAATTGTTGCTAAATTCATAGAGAAGAGAGAAAAAGTTAAGATCTTTCTTGGGCTATTTACTAACAATTTTTCACATAAACCTGTTTATGCTCCTCAGTAAATAACAAACCTTGAGCATATTCAGGAGAGTCTATCTTGTGCCGATGACAGTTGCCCAAATGACACATTATAGAAGCACTGCTTGTGATTCCATAGTAAAGGGTGAGTTTTGCTCTTAAGAATGGGAATTCAACTACTTTGTTACATATGAAAAATACAGCACATCCTCTTCAAAATTACAGCATTTACTCTTTGGGTACAAAATCTTTTTTTTTTTTTTAGAATTTACAAGTTAATCTATTAGTTAAAATTAATTTTAAAATGGTTCCTTTAAAAAGTTTATCACCCTATGTCTTTTTAACTCTATCCCTAAGTGATGCCACAAGTTTAATCTAGTCTAGGACTACCAACACTATTATACACTATTTTACACTAATTATAACTCTATGATTACTTCATGGCATCAATACAGGGGAATTTAACTCTGTCTGGGTTCCTTAACTATGCATTACCATTCTTTAGGAAGGTTGGATTTCTTTTAAGTTTATATTAAACCCGAATTTTCTGAATTTGCAATGCTTGATTTGCAGCGAATTAAAACAGCCCTATAATCTTTTTACTTTTAAGTTACTGATATGTACTCCCCACCTCAACTCTATGTTACTGTAGATTTTTGTCTGGGAATACAAAGGAGGGGATTGGGTGGATTTAAGGAGCTTGCAATTTGATTTCCCCTCAGACCTGGAGGAGGGGTTGTAGTTAGTGTATGTCCACGCTGGAGTTGGAAGCACGTTTCCTACCCTAAAGTATGAGCCGAACTAGCACATTAAAAATGGCAATGTGGATGGTACGGATGGGGCTCAATCTCAGCTTTGAGAACCTCACTAGCATGAGTCTGTCTATCCAGGCTGCGAGACTCACTCCCCGCTGCAGTGCAGACAAACCCAAGACACTGTCTGGGCGCAGCATATAAACTGGACCATGGCGTCTATGTTGAAAAGGACAGCAGCACAGAAGGCCCCAATAAGGCATTTTACAGCCAGCAAAAAAGGGGAAGCTGACATTTTAAAATGCCTCCGAAGGCAGGGGTTCTCAGCCCTTTTTTTTTTTCTGAGCCCCTCCTCTTCCTCCCTGCCCACATGCTATAAAAACCTCCATGACCCACCTTTGCCACAATATCTGTTTTTCTACATATCCAGTAGATAAAACCAGGGCTAGAGTTAAGGGATAGCAAGCAGGAAATTGTCCGTGGCCCTACAAGGCTGAGTTGCTTGGGCTTTGGCTTCAGCCTTACATGTCTTGGGCATCAGCTTTCTACCCAGGGAATCTAACATTGGCCCTGCTTTCTGATTTATTTGGGGAGACACCCCTCCCCCAAACCTGTTGGCAGCTGGTTGAAAACTGGTGTCCTAAGGAATAGCAATTTGCCTTCATAAATGAGAAAAGCTGAAAAGAGTAAAATATATAAAACTTCTTCTCTAGTCTGTAGAACATATTTTCCATGTTTTTGGTAATTGGCATTGACTGTAAAGTTTACTAAAAGGTAAAACTTTCTGAATAAATGACTATGTTTATGTATATTGGCATTTTCAGATAAAGTCATGCCAAAACTTACTTTTGTTGAATTCAAATAAGTTTGGAAGTATGAAGGGGTGACATCTCTTTCAAAATTTTCAGTCTGCTAAAGAGGATTTCAGAAGTATTGCTACAACGCTGCTTAAGTCCCACACATAAATCTTTGTGCATCTGCTAAGGAATACTTAATCCAGACTGAACTATCATAGTATTGCCAGGGAAGTCTATACAACTGAATGACTGTGTGAAATTTTGAGCAGGGCTGAATAGGTGACAGTTCCAGTTATGTTAATAAAGTTAGAAAGTCACACAAGAGCCCAGTAACGTTGGCGTGTTTTTCAGTTTATGTAACAGTTCCTTGGAAGACCCTAAGAATGCTGTGGCTTTAATATGCTTATCTCTCTACAAAAGGAATGATCCACATGGCAATATTAAATCAGTCTCTTCGCTCTAATGCATCCCTATCCAGCCAAGCCCAGATGATGGCTGGTCAGAAAGAAGCTCCCCTCCCACTGCATGGCTATACAAAGGCCTTCACAATAGTAATCCCTGCACTCCAAGGAAAAGAGACTGTTTGCTCTTGCAGCTCCCCAAACCAGGGAAGAAATGAGGCCATGACTTAGCCTCGGGAAGGGGCAGTGCTAAGCACCACTCCTTCCTAATGGATGTAGAAAACTGTGTGCTCCTCACTTCAACCAGGGGACTCCTTACAAAGGCTTTGGCTTGAAAGCAGCGTTCTAACTCTCAGTGAAGAATCAGTCACTGCTTGGATTTGGACTAGTGATTATTTTCCTCAGAAGTAATAGCTCATCGCCTAAACTAAAGAAGTCTCTCCAGTATCTATCACCAGACACAGCACATATAATCAGAGGCCTGAAAGGTAACAATTAGGGTTTGTCATAACTATGTCAGGTGTCCAGGCTAAAGAAAACAGTTTCAGTCCTATACAAATCTCTTTTCAGCATTACCCTAAGGTAAATCACAGCAATACGCCAGGACTGATAATGCATCACTTCAGATCAGCTTAGCAATGTATCTAAATATTTTCATAACAGTTCAGTGATGCTTGCACAGCACTTAAGCAATATAAATGAAACTCCATCATTAGAGACGTCTGTTTTCAGATCCTCAACCAGTAATTTACTCTGCTGTGCAACATACATATTGTTTACACAGGCCACTTTGCGCAGTCAGAATTCATATACGCACCCCTTTACCAAGATTTACACATACTAATATCAAACCAGTAAGGTCTACATATCAACATTATGTATGCACCTGAGTTAGAAACAGTTGTATTTGGAATTCATTTCATTTTGATGGCTTTACCTTGAACAGCGCAATCTAGAAAATTCAGAAATGTACAACGGTTATGTTTTCAGAGGCAAAATTCTAGGCCACAAAACTAATTGGGTTGTGAAAGTCATCGGACAAACTCACTTTACTGATAGTGAAAATAGCTTCTAAAGCTTGTGAACAGGAATGAGTGACGATTGAAAAAACAGGAGAACAAATAGTATAGCTGATTAAGATCAACTGGTGTTTAGTGATTTTCATGGAGGATAGCCATTTATTGACCTATTAGCCAGAATGACAGGAATGGTGTCCCCAGCCTTTGTCTGCCAGAAGCCAGCAATGGGCGACAGGGAACGGATCACTTGATTATTTGTTCTGTTCCTTCCCTCTGGGACACCAGGCATTGGCCACTCTCAGAAGACAGGATAGTGGGCTAGATGGACCTTTGGTCTGATCCAGTATGGACGTTCTTATGTCCTTATTACTAACTAACTACAGCCTTTTATGGAAATAAATTCTAGAGACAAGGATTTAAAATATTTTAATACCAAGATGTTACAAAACAACATTTAAAAAAATATTTCATAACTTCAATAAAAGTATTAATTAACATTTTTACTGCCTGATATCTGTTAATTTTCCCTCACCCATTTTTATTTCCTCTTCCTCCTCTTGTCCTCATTTTGAAACAGAGGTTGAAGGAACTCTCTTCAGGGACTGTCAAGACCACTCCACAAGTTGGTCAACAGAGATTTGTCTACTTTGGGGTCTCCTATAGCAGCCACAAATACGGTATGCAAGTACTAAGGAAAATGCTGAATGACAAAATCACCCTTTTTCCCCTTTCCCTCACCAGACACACCGTTACAAACATAGTGCAAATCCTTTCAAAATTCTTAGCTAAGAGTTTCAAAAATTGAACAAAGAGGAATTTTAATTATTTAGAGCTTAGAAAGAGGAACGCCAAATCTTTTAGAAATTCCAAAAAATTGTCTTTTCAGCCATTAGATCTTTTATGCCAATTTCCATTCTATTTCATCTAGATTCTTGACTTACTACACCAGACCCTCGCTATAATCTGCGTCACTACAGCGCGGATTCACATATAGCACGGTCATAGTGAAATTTAATTACCTTAATTGGAATCCATGGTAAGGTGGTACCGCACATGGATCCCAAACCCCATGTTCTAGCGAGGGTCCGGTGTACATCTTCCTTCATCACTTAGGCCTCGATCCTGCAAACAGTTACACACATGCTCAACTTTAGTACTGTGAGTAGTCCCACTTGGGATTACTCATGGCAGTAAAGTTAAGCATCTGTGTGTTTGCAGGATGAAGACCTTTGTGATCCAAATTCCCAGTCTTTTGTTACGTAAGGGTATTGGGTGCCTATCTGATGAGCTCCATGAGGCAGGGATCATATCCTCTCTGTGTTGTATGGCACAGAATACATTAACAGTGCCCACCAAGTAAATAAGAATGAAGAAATATTTCAGGCTCTGTACGGATCTGAGGTGAATTGCCTCTAAATTAAATACTTTTGTTATCACTAACGGGATGTACTCTAATTACAATACATTTGGGGCCAGATTTTCAGAGGCCCTGATTTTGTGTTTATATTTTTTAGTACACAATTTCATGTTGACACCAGAATCAGAGACTGAGCTAAAGTCCTTTTGAAACATCAAGGCCTCTACTGACTACATACTGGTACACTGTCCTTTCATGGACTTATCTGGCATTTTCTGACAAACTGTTTGTCTATAAGAACAAATGAATACATTGGTCTAGTAGAAATTAAGGAGAAAAGAACACAGTGGTGATATATTTATCAAAATTGAATTCTTATGATTTATTGTTATTCCATTCATATAAGGCACATCAACATGTTAGTTAACCCATAATCAAAATTAAATGTTTTAGCTCCAGAAATCTGATTAAAAAGGAAATTAAAATTACATTATTACAACACATGCCATCATCCTAAAATTCTGACAAAATTTGTGTCAAGCAAATGCTTTGTCTCCCAGGGAATCACTTTCTGCATCTTTAATAGTGTTGTACACAGTAAAGATGAAAGTGATTTCATCAGAATTTATATCTGATAATTTGGTTTGATAAAGGTCACCAAACTCTTAATGTTTTCTGTAGCCCTTTAGGAAACTGGCACTTGGTGTCAGTATATTATATTTATTGTGACTAATTTTTTTTTTTAAAAAATCACTCTTTAAAAAAAGTATTATAGTTAAATAAACTTGGTATGGCACATCAGTACCTGAATGAATCAGGTCAAAGTAAATCTCCAGCATCCTGTACTATTTTAGTGTCAAATAATGAGGCAGCACATTGTTCCAAAATTGTTCTGAATTGTGTAATCCATTCACTACATGTTGTTTAGTCATTACTTTCTGTTTAGAGCTCCGTACAGCACTTTCTTTCTTCTCCTTCTTTCTGTTTTTATTATGCCTTTGCAGATGCTTATTTTCTTTGGTTTTTTCTCCAACAGTCTCCTCTTCCTCCCCTTCTTCCCCCTCATCTTCTCCCTCCCCTTCCTCCCTCTCTTCCTCCCTCTCATCTTCATCCTCTCCCTCCTCATCCTCCCTCTCATC
>ML677385.1:7124162-7226966 GCA_007922305.1 Dermatemys mawii | reverse complement strand
ATTAAATTCTTCATTCTCAGCATCTCGCTGTGGGGCCTCATCAGGGTAATCATCATCAAATCTCTTCACTTTTGTTTCCTCTTCACTCTGGCTTTTTAAATTGATCTCTTCTGCACTCTCTCTTTGTTTATTTGTACCTTGCTCTTCTTCTGTCTCAGTATATCTTTCTTCTAAATCATTCACATTTTCTACTGCTTCTATTTCCTTCTGTGTTCCTGTGTCTTTATAACAACCTTTGTGCATTTTTCTCCTCTGAAGTACATATTTTGTAAAATCATTGCTACTTTCCTCACTTGAAGATGATGACACAGTTACTGCTATTTGTTTAATGAATTTCTCCTTTTTCTTAAGTTCTCCCTGTTCTTCATTACTTTCTTCCCCTCTGACATATATTTTTCTATATTTGTCAGATGTCCTAGCTTCATCCATTGCATCTTTACTTTCTTGTTTAACAGGTTTTTGTTTTTGTGCTGCTACTGAAACAGTCACTAGCTTGTTACTGGCCACAGAAGGCAGCATATTTGTTTTAGGGGGGTGCTTAGATTTAATAGCTTTTTTTAACTTTTCAGTGGAAAAAAATAATTCTTTAGTCTTATCACTGGAAAGACCATAAGATGTGTCTTGTTTTCTAGGTTTAAGATTTTCTGCGTAGTCTTTCTTCCTTTTCACAAATTTGAGTTGATGTTTAAGAGTTTGCTGAACATCAGACTTCAGTTTGCTAATAGTATATGTGTGTTCTAGTTTATCTTTTATATGCTTTTCATTACCCTTAATTTTCCCCACAAAGGCATCATAATCACTGCATTCTAGATCTGAACTATTTCCAAGAGACACTGAATTTAAAGACTGCTTTTGCAAAGAACCATCATTTGATTTCAAACCCTCCTGCATGAAATTAAGATCAGTCTTTTTCAACCCACCCTTACCATCACTTTTCAGTTTCACATTTTTATTGTTCTTCTATTCCACATGAGAAGCAGAAAATTAAAAAGAAAGAAGGAAAGCATTAAGAACAAATTAAATGAGAACAAATGGAAAAGACTATAGACATCTGAATAAGAAAAGATTTGTGTGATAGGACTAAAAAAAATGGCATAAAATACAGGATTCCCAAATAAAATTAATTTAAAAAATACATAACTGTTTAAAGAATGAAACACTTATTGAGTAGGTTAAATGCACTCTCCCTGTTCTGTGGTCAGTGTATTTACTATTGACCTAAAGCTACTTTGTCTTTTTTAGCTTAAATTTAAAATTTTGTTGTTATATACTCCATTTATCAATCATATTTTGTCTGATAGATTTTGAAATAGAAGATGGTGAGCTGATATTGACATAGCAGAATTTTGATATTAGGGGTATCACTTTAAAATTAATACAGGATGGTAATACAGATGTCTCAACTTTATAACGGGATGAAAGTATTATTGCCCAGTGAATCATTACATGTTACTGTAAAATTACACCCAGCATTTTGTAAACTTGGTTACTTTACATATATTTTGCCCTGGACTTTAATCCAAATATTCTAGTATCAGAAATCAAGTAAATGGCAAGTTATCATTACTATATGTTACAAAATGGATAATGTAAGTTACAGTATACTGCCCCTTCAATTGCAATAATATTATAATGTCTCATCTCAAACGGCTGCAAACAGACAGACCTCTGCATCTGCACAGAGCCCCAGTGATTTCCTTGCAAGCTCAGGATCTACCCAGTGGAGCCATTTGCAGATTCCAGGCCTAAAAGTTTAACATAAGAAGTAGTCTATGGAAATTGAGGTTTACTTTATGAGAATTAGGAGCGAAAAGGAGAAAGGAAAGAAAGATGATGTCCTATGAAGAGAGTTATACATTTTCTATCATTCAAATCTGATTCATTACAGTACCTTTTGTTTTTGAACTGGTGATAATTTTAAGGACTGGTCACTGGGATTCAGTCTCATCATATGTGTCTGAAAAGCATGAGGATACAAATTAACAAATGAAATGTAAGTTAATTAATAAAAGCGAGTTAAATAAGAATGATACCTTCTTTATACTTAATACACTTCTTCAGAGGATCTAAAAATATTTCCCAAACATTAAGCCTGTCAATTAAATTGCGATTGAAACTGCTGTGAAGAAATGTATTGAAATTGCGATTGAAACTGCTGTGAAGAAATTTATTCTATTGTTCAGTTATGTAAATTAAATCCTTCACACCATTTAAAAATAAGAAGCTACAAGATGACATTTAAGAGGTTTCCAGTGAATTCACACTGGGCTCATTCAGGTGATCTTAGGATCGAGGGGACACCCTTTTGTATTAAAAAAAATGGGTGCCTAAAGCTAGGCTTCTAAATCAGTGGCTTAATTTTAAATGTCTTGATCACCTCACAGCTCCCACTGTTTTTCACTGTGAATTTCTGGATGCTAAGCATATTTGAAAATCCAGGCCACCAACTTATGTGCCTACAGATAGACTTAGGAGCCTAATTTCAGACATCCACTTTTTAAAATGTTGGCCAGGAAACATTCAAGTCCTATACATCTAAGAAACTACAGAATAAGATATTAATTTTGCAATCATTCAAAATTCTAATGCATGCTAAAATAAGAGTAAAGATTGATCTATGGGAGCTTAGACCCCACCCTGCCTTGCAGGCAGCAGTAAGATAGCACTTTCTGAGATAATACCTTTTAATGGAACAGAAGCCCTCATAGGCCAAATGTTTTTAATATTTTACCAAATTTTCTTATGTTCAAACAGTCATTAACATGAAGTTGCTTGTTTCATGCTGCAGATCTTCACCATATGGAGCTTAATGATTGTGTCTAACCTGATATGTATGGGATGTGTCACACGGCAGGACAGACCTTTAGGGAAGATGAGGGCTTGGTGTTACCTGAGACTAATAAGCTGCCTTCCAAGAGAATGTTTTGAAGGCAGGAATCAGGTGATAGCCTGCAGATAAAAGGCCAGCAAGCAGCTCAGTTAATGGAGATCTTGCAGGGAGAAAAAAGGTCCTTTGGGAGATACAAGGTCAAAGCCTACCATAGGAGGATCTCTCCACACCACCCACCAGGCTGAAGTTGGAAGCAATGAGGGAAGGGGCAAAATCTTTTAGAGGAAAAGACATGAGGAAATGCCAGGCAGCAAGGCCTGGGCTTTGCTAAAGAACTGTTGAGCCCAACAAGAATCTGAAGAAACTGTCGAGTCAGGGAAAGACGTGTTTTCATTTAAGATGAAAGCTGCAATTTCAACTGTGATGTTTACTAAATTAACCCCCACATTTATTTGTTTTCCAAGAGTCACGATGCAGTTTTGACACCACCACATAGGAGAAACTAAGGCAGTGTCAAAGTTCAAAATAGCTGCAGCATGGTATCATGAAATATGTGAACATCTTAATACCACTACGCGCACAGCTTGAGGAAGAAGACTGTAAAATTATCATTTTTAGCAAACAGTTCATTTCAGCTTTTAATGAATCAACAGTTCGCCGTTCTATAGCCATCTACAAGTACACTTCCATGTATCACATAGTAGTGCCTTTTTCACTTAAATATGAAAAGGGGGTGGGGGAAATCCTTCAGTTTCTCCCATGGTCACAATCAATTCTCTTTTTAAAAGGAAATCTGTCACCGCTACAACAAGATCAATCTGCAATTGAATGGCAGTAATTAACACCTAATCTCATGATCAGAACCATGTACAGAACTCCTGATTTTCTACTGAACCAATAACATTCTAGTTTCTAAGAGAGTTTTTTAAAAATATAAATACCCACATATCCCTTCTACTAACACCATCAAAAGAAAGCCGCTCCTGTGTTGACTCCGCCTGCACCTCTCAACGGGAGCACGCTCGGGGATCGATTTATCACATCTAGACAAGATGCGATAAATTGATCCCTGAAAGATCGATCTCTATCTGTCAATCCGATGGGTAGTGCAGACCTGGCCAAAGAGGTGGATTCCACTAATATAAACATGCCAAGGACATAAAGGGATTGTGATCATTGTAGTAACAGATGCCCCAGACTGGGGTCTGTAGTGCCATAAAGGGAACCCCTAGAACTTGGAGGTACCAAGGTATGGCAACTACTTTTATTACAGCCATATAATATAACATCACTTTTATAACATCACTAAAGATGTTAGTGCTATGGTCTCTCTCAAAATGATTGCTAAGCCACAATTTTAGTAGTGGATATTTTACCATATTTAGAACGTCAGTGGTGTTTCCAAGGCTTCTGTCATCACTTTCCTTATCTGAATCTTCCTCTGTGGTACTTTCTTCAGGTTTATCTTTTTCCTGCTTCCGATTCTCTTAAAAATAAAACAAGAAAATAAAAAATATAAACAATAAGTACAATGAATTGGAGCAGGTGATATAGAGCAAGCCAAACATCACCCTTATGTGCTGGGAAGCATTATTATCCTTATACAGATGGTGCCTTAGCTCCCTGACATGCCCCATCCCCTAACCTCAGGGGGCAGCTCCTCCACATTAGTTTAGGTTAAGACCAGGATGAAGTCTAGCAGACCAATGGATCCAGGGCACTGCAGGTTTCAGCTTGTATTTGCAGATTTTCAATGCAAAAGAGTCACCTGGAGCAAAGTTCCTTTTGGGTGAGCCTTTTAGTAATATTGTACTTTTTATTTCCAAGGAAGAAACAGTCTTGTGGTTAAGGTACAGAATTGGGAGAGACCCAGGTTCTCTTCCTAGTTCTGCCATGGACACATGTAATGTCTTGGACAAGTCACTTAATCACTCTGTGCCGCAGTTTCCTTATTTATAAAATGAGGAGAACAAATACCTACTTTACAGGACTGTTGTGAGGATAAACTCATGTATGTTTGAGGTCTTTAGATAGCAGGAACTACAGATCAACACAGCTGTTGTTTTTTCATTCAATTAACGCCTCCTGTGAAATCCTTAAACATCTTTTCCACAAAAGGGCTGAGGAGGAACAGATTCCCCAGCTTAGCCTGGGCACTACTTTCCAGCCTTTCTTTCTGTGCTCTCTCAGCTTCTGACCTGCAAACACTGGGCTGAGACCCAGTTGTAGTGCTCAGTTGCAAGTTGTGAAGATCCCTTCTTCAAATGAGTGGTTCTCTCACGTAAGTACTAACAGTATATATGTACCGCTTGGAAGACAACAACTAACAGAAACATTATGTTTCACCTGTTTCACAGTCCACAGTGGATTCAATGGCTTTATCTGCATTCGCTTCCCTTACAGAAGGATGGTTTGTCGTGGGTAAACTGAGTGGAACAGTGTTGCTGGCAGCACGTAAAGAAGGTTTTAGGGAGCCTTCTCCCAACGGAGATAACGTTCGCACCATTCGACAAAACCGTTCTGGAGATTTTTCCTTAAAAAAAAAAAAAAAAATTAAAGAAAACGTTGAGAATATTCTGAGGCTGCTAAGAGAATATCACCTTCTCATACTTTAATTTGAAATTAAGTATGATAAAAGCTGTTTGTACTCCAGTTATTTACAGTCCTACAAAAATGGACAGGTAGATTAAGCTGACGCTTTCCACACAATAGTCAAATAATTGTTCAATATCTTAAAATAAGCAACAATAAAAAAAAAAAAGCTTCCAGTATGATTTTAAAAGAATGAGAGTTTACTTGGTCCACAATTTAGGTACATAGAATATTTTCTTTTTTATTTTGTATTTCTCTACATTCTGTAGAATGGAAACTGGATTTCAAAATTCTAAGGTATCAAAAGGGCACAAGGGCCTTCAAGGGATATATCTTTTTAATATTAAACTAAAAGTAATTTGAACAGGTCAAAATTCAAAAGGTTCGTACACTTCCACACTCATTTCAAATGTAAGAATCTGTAGAAATATTATGGTAGGTTTCATTACATTATACATAATAATAGCATCAGAGCTTAGCATAAACAAAACTTTGAAGCCGGTTTCTTAAGAAAAATGGGCTTGTGTGATTTCCTGTTTCTTCATGATGTATAAAGAAGGCCTGAAAAGTTTCTCCTCCCCAATGCTAACCACATTCCTTTTTTCTTTTCCTGGTTTTTACATTATAAATTCAAGTGTTCTTTACACTTGTTTTTCCCCCCCCATATGACACTATGGACAACTGGAGAATTTGTGGTTTTATGAGACCACAGATATCAAAGAAGCAAAACCTTATTACTTAAGAGGAATTGATTTTTATTCAGGTTAACAAAACAAAAACCAAACACCTATTTAACTCACACATTAGATAAACAGCCAAGAAATCTCCTAATTTACTTCTCAGGGGCCTCCAAAGGAAACCTCTGGAAAAAGAGGGAAGATTTGACATTCCTGATATCTCTAAAGAGAGGAACAAAAAGCAGCATGCTCTTACACATTGTTAAATTTCAGGCTTCTACAGATCATAAAAAAGCAAAACAGGGCAATTACCTATTTTTTTCCCCATCATTGAGAGGATCAAGTTGTTCCAGATGTATGTCACTGTGGGTGTTCCACCAAGTGTGCCTGCACCTTTGACTGAAGATTTTGATTGAAATGCCTGTTCAGCCTGCACATTCATCCTACACATCCTTCTGCCCCACACTCAGGCTATATGAGGTTACACAAATGAATCACCCTCAGTTTCTTCTCCACCATAAAGTCCAACCAGGGAGACTCCGAACCAGAAAGGAAGGAGGGCAGGTAAAGGAGCACTTACAGGGACACACATCTCAAAGAACTCCAGTTACTGCACAGGGTGAATAACCTCTTCTCCTTCAATTACTGTCCCTGTGAGTGCTCCACTTCAGGTGACTCCCAAACAGCACCCCATAAGAAGGCGGGAGGTTCAGAGCAGAGGAAAGAACTGCATTGCCTGTTGCAGCATCTGATCTTGCAGCAGGAACGAAGGCATAATGGTTAGAAAAAGTATGAACAGAGGACTATGTTAATGCTCTACAGATCTCTGCAACTGGCATGATTAAGGCCAGTTAATTAAGGTCAATATGGTGGGGAGAGAGAAGGAGTTCAACCTAAGATACCCAACTTTAGCTATGCAAATAGCGTAGCTGAAATCAACATATCTCAGGTCGACTTACCTCAACGTCCTCACAGACGCGAGTCAACCGCTGCCGCTCCCCTGTCGACTCCACTTCTGCCTCTCGCAGCAGTGGAGTTCAGGAATCAACAGGGAGAGCGCTCGGGGATCGATTTATCGCGTCTCCACTAGTCACGATAAATCGATCCCTGATCCGGCGGGTACCGATCACTACTGATCCGGTGGGTAGTGTAGACGTGGCCTAAGTAAGACTCTGGATTTTATATAGTGCTCTTATGGAATGTGCTATCACTCTTGAAGGAGGCTGAACCTGAGTTTGATTGTAACAGACCTTAACACAGCTAGAGATCCACTTTGATAATCTTGTTTCGAAATTACCAATCCTCCGTTTCTGTCTGCAATGGATACAATCAATCAATCTAGATCTAAACAGATCTAACCAATGTAGATCTAGAGCTAATACCTTCCTAACATTTAGGATATAGAATATAGCTTCCTGACTCCAATATGGTTTGGGGGGAACAGTAGATAAATAGTTTAATATGAAATTCTGAAGACACCTTAGGTAAAAATCTTGGAAGGAGCTGCAGCACACTTTGTCTCTGGTGAATACCATAAATGGGGAGTCTGCCATTAAAAGCCTTCAATTCTCCAACCCTGAAGGCACACATGATGGCCACCAGAAAAGAGGTCTTAATTGATACATTTAATAAAGAACACACAGCTAGTGGCTCAAAAGGATGTTTCATAAGGCAATTAAGAACTAGGTTAGTCCCAGCTGGGACTAATATCTCTGATTTGAGGGGAGACATCCGATAGACCTCTTAGGAATCCTGCCATGATTGAGTGAGCGAAGACCAAACAAAACCCCCACGGATAAAGTGAAAGGCTGTTATTGAAGCTAAGTGGACCCTAATGGAATTCACAGAAAACCCTGATGTTTTCAATTCCAACAGGTAATCCAATACCATGGGAAGAGAAGAGTGAGTCAGTGAGATCTGGATGTTACACCAAAGATGATATTTTCATTTCAGGAGATAAATATTTTTTGTAGATAGTAGAAAATATCTAATACAGTGCTCTTCACTATTTTTGAAGTGGGCACCATTTTGGCAAAAAAATGTCAATGTGATAGCCATATCAACTACAAAATTAACACACTGCTTACTACTCCTTAATGACGTAATGTTACAGAGCCACTCGTGTAACTAAAACAAAGTCTACTTGTAGGTTAAAACGATACTCCTTTAATAAAATAATAACCAGGAAAATATAAGGAATTAAAAAGACACCTGTGCGAGTAAAAATTTTAAGAGCAGAATAATGCAAAATTTACTTTAAAACT
Organism: Dermatemys mawii; assembly: GCA_007922305.1. Lineage (NCBI taxonomy): Eukaryota > Metazoa > Chordata > Testudines > Dermatemydidae > Dermatemys > Dermatemys mawii. The sequence goes on along the minus strand of ML677385.1, from coordinate 7,218,603 downwards.
GGATGAGCAAAAGTGTGCCTGTTCCTCCTTGACTTTGTTCATGCAGTATTTGTAATCTGTCATGCCAATCCTAGTAAGGCAGTCCAAATGTTAGTTGGTCAAGTTGTTCCTCTATTTTGTTTTCACCCCTCTGGCTGGGGATGAGGGTTCTAGGGTGGAGCTGCGGATGAGGGTTTGGTGTTGGAGGGAGCTGAGGGTTGGGGAAGAGGGTTGGGGTACAGGGGCTGTGGGGTGGGGCTGGAGTAAGAGGGCTCAGGGCTGGGGTGGAGGATTGGGATGGTGGGGAGGAGACTGAGGGCTCTGGCTGCTGGTGCAGGCTCTGGGATGGGGCCAAGGATGAGGAGTCCAAGGGAGGGGTCCCCTCACTCCTCTGGCAGCATGCAGCTCTGGGGCTACTGGGAAGAGGCCCACAGCATCCCTGAAAGCCCCAACTTGCTCCCCTCCGCAGTTCCCACCCATGCCCAACCTCTCTCCTCTCCAGGTCCCTGCTGCATGGCCCTTTAGAGCTGCTGCATGGCTATTTATAGCCTGCTGCGTGGCCGCACAGCTTAGAGCAGGGGTCAGCAACCTTTCAGAAGTGGTGTGCCAAGTCTTCATTTATTCGCTCTAATTTAAGGTTTTGCATGCCAGTAATACATGTTAACGTTTATAGAAGGTCTCTTTCTATAAGTCTATAATATAGAACTAAACTATGGTTGTATGTAAAGTAAATAAGTTTTTTAAAATGTTTAAGAAGTTCACGTAAAATTAAATTAAAATGCAGAGCCCCCCCAGACCAGTGGCCAGATCCCAGGCAGTGTGAGTGCCACTGAAAATCAGCTCGTGTGCCGTCTTCGGCACCCGTGCCACAGTTTGCCAACCCCTGGCTTAGAGGGAACTTAGCAAGCCGCACTCAGGGTCGATGGGAGCCACCACTGGCTCACAGGCCTTGCAATGAATGAAACTGATCTAATAAAACATGTTGTACTTCTGATGAATAAGATCTCTCTACTTCATGGTGCCACAGGTGGTTGGGGAATGTATTCTTCTTTGCTCCCTTTGGTGGTGTAATAACTTCATCACATACTGTTGACAGAATGCCCACAGCTCCCAACAAGGCCATGGTAGGGGGACATATGGGATAGGTGGAGGCAACCTTCTCTCTTCTTACTACACGGGTGTCCTATCCTCCTGCAAAGCCTCAGTGTAGGAGAGGTAGCAATGTGTTCTAGAGTAGACAGGGGAAGTCTTGTACTGAGATTTGAGAGTCCAAGGAATCCTCTTCAACATATCCAAGGGGGAAGGAGGGAAAATAACTGTTCTGCGTATCTTGTAAATGAGGGTGAGTAAGATATTCTCAATGATGGAAGGGGTCAGTGACCAAGTAAATCTTGATGAGGGTAAATCCCGAGTACCAGTTAGCAGAGGAGATTCTGACTCTGAAGATACTAGAAGATCCTTAGAGTATTTAAATTCTCGCGGTACTAATGGCATCAACGAAAAGCCCAAGCAAGAACCTGTGAAGGATGGCTTCGGTACTGATGCAGCTGGCACCAAGTGCTTGGCACGGGAATGAGTAGACTCCAGTTACACCAGTCAAGTGGTTTTCAGTACCTCAGACTTCTAAGTGGCCTGCAGCAACTGATGTTCAGAGATGAGACTAGAATTCTTCTTTGAAGAGTGTCTATAGCTCTGGGTATGATACCTGAGTTCGGTACAGAGTCTGTCTTTGAGGACTGACTCCTTGAAGCGGTCTTCCCTGTCTCTGCAGTACCGGAATCACTTGGACCCTGCAAGATACTCCCCTGGGGACCTCAGGTCTTCGTAGCCTTCCAGTGACTGAGACTTTCTCAGAGATTTACTCTTCATCTCAGGCCTGCACAACTCGGAAAGCAGCGAAGGCCATATTACTGCAAAAAACCTAGCTACAGGCCGAAAAGCCCTGCCCTCGCCCCACCCCCATCTGCTTCCCCCCACACTATCGCTTGGCTTGCCCCACCCCTACTAACCCCCCGCGGGCCGCACAGTGAGCCCGTGTGGGCTGCATGTGGCCCCCGGGCCGCATGTTGTGCAGGCCTGCTGTATTTCTTTCTGAATAGAGGCTGACGTCAAGGCTAACTTTACTGCGGTCTTTGGTGCCACAGATGCAATCAGTGCCATGATACTGCCTCCATTTCTGTCGATCTCTAGTGACCAGGATATTGATGTGGATGGGGCATGAGCTGTTCTGGGAGATCTATATACAGGCTGGTCTTCCGCCCCTGGATCTGAAGCCAGTTTTAAGGTTGCTCCATCATCAGGAACTTAAACTTGATCTCCCTATTTTTTCAGGATCTATCGTTGAAGGTGCCGTTTATGCACTTACTGGGAAGAGGAGTATCTCTCACACAACGGAGGCACTGAGAATGCCAGACTGGGACAGCCTCGCAGCAATAGAGGTACCCTTTAAATTCCGGGGAACCTGGATTACCCACGGAAAACAACAAAAAATGATCCCTAAATAGAGAAATCTTTCCCATCAATTTTTTTTTATAAGAGAAAGGAAAAGAAAAAAGGGAGCAACTGTTCCAACAACTACAAACGCTATAAAATAACTAATGACACACTAACTGCTAAATAATAAAGAGAACAGGCACACAGAAGACACTGTCTTAGGCTGAAGGCAGCTGAGAAGGAACAGAGGGCAGTTTGTCTGCACAGCCCCATCTAGCTTTGCTGCAAGGCACAAGGATGTGTAGGGCACATGCATGGGCTGAATGGGCACTGTTACTAAAATCGCCATTAAAAGGTGCACGGCGCAGTCACACCTGAAGTGGAGCACTCACAGGAACATTACTCAAAAAAAACCCTTGAAATACAAATATTTATTTCAAAGAGGGATATTTATCTGGTGAGTGTAAGCTATAATTTAAATGTTTTAAAAAAGTCTTTTTTCCTGTAAAAAAAATCATAGAAACTTAATAAATGTCAGAAATAGTTAGCTCTGAATTTACCCTCTCTCTCCGCCGCATTCGAGCCGATAACGTTCTCTGCAAGGTGTTAGTTACTAATGAATCACCACCCAGTTTAGAGATAGTAGCAGCCAAACAGTTTTCACGTAAATCTTCCTGTATTTCTTCAGACCCTTTAGGCCTTGGAGTGGCAAAAACTAGCATGTGACAGCCACCGCAAGCAACCTACAGTGTAAACACAAAAGGATCTCATTGACCTGCATTCATTTTCTGGACCAACGACTAAGAAACAGGTTAGAAGATCCAAATGATTTGCTCCACACTTAGTTACAGACTTCAGTATATTAAAGTATGAACTGTCATCACTGATGTTCACAATATATAATGGATCGAAACTTTTTAAGTACTGTACAATATATTGTAAAACAGAATAAAACTAGCCAACTCTCTAGAAATAAGCAACAAATTCTGCATCAATTTTCAAACGAGTTTAGTAAATCATTTTGATGTTAGCCAATATGACATATACATGTTACCATCTTTTGCCCACTATCACAAGTCTCATAATATTTGATGTTTTATTTAGAGCCCTAGCCAGTCTGGGAGACAAGTTATTACATTAGAATCTCAACTTTATTTTTTTAAAAAAAGTTTCTAGCCATCATAGAGAAAAGCTTGAAAACATGACCCAAGTGCCATGTTCATGGCCCAAAAAACAGAAGCAAATTAAAAAAAAACACAAAATGATGTTTTTTCTGTTTTGGTTAATTGATCTTTTGGGGCCTGACTCAATTTCTGAATGTTTGGAGCTAGCATTACAGCAATTTTCCTTAATACCAGCAGGAAGACTAAAACAATAACCTAAAAGAACAATATTGCCTCTCTTTTCTCATTATGTCTGGATTAAAAAACTAATACATTTTCATTTTATTAATTTTTTGTAATAACCTATATTATAAATAATCTTTGATATTAAAGTGATATACTCCACGTGGTTTAGGTCCACACTTGGAGATGGAAGGCTATTCATAAAACTAAAACTATCAAAATGTTAAAAATATTTTTGTTTGAAATTTATGGATTCCTTTGAAGTGTTTGCAACCTAAACATTGCAGTGTTGTGCAAATGCATAACAATCAGAAAGAAAAACTGACAAATCTATTTTTATGGTCCAAACTGATCATAGAGAAAGAAGAGAAGCCGCAGAATGGGACTGTGGTAAATAAAACAAAACATTTTAACATTCTTTCAGTATTAAGATACCATAAGGAAATATTATAAATATTATTTTAAACTCTCAGATTTCCCTTAATAAGATATGTTTCTAATGTATAAGCATTTCAAAGCCTGAGAAAAGAGAACAAAGCAAAGCCTTACCAAATAGACTGTAAACTTCAAGAAATTAGAACATAAGGTGGGTATGAATTGATTAGTAAAATTCTCTTCTCCAAGTCCTAACTTGCCATGTCGTCCATCTCCAAAAGTAAACATAAGACCATTGTCTACACGAAAAAACAAACATGTTACTAATGTAGAAGGTGCATTAAAAGCACATGACAACGTTGTTATAACGTAAGAGTGAGTTAAATATATTTTGAAAGCAAGGTGTATTTCATTTTCAAAAATCAAATCTTAACAAAGATTTGTATGATTTTTAAACTGCTGAATATGGTCCAGAACAGGGGTCAGCAACCATTCAGACGTCGTGTGCTGGGTCTTCATTTATTCACTCTAATTTAAGGTTTCACATGCCAGTAATACATTTTAACATTTTTAGACGGTCTTTCTATAAGATATAACAATATATAGATAAAAGATATAACAAAACTATTGTTGTATGTAAAGTAAATAAGGTCTTTAAAATGTTTAAGAAGCTCATTTAAAATTAAATTAAAATGCAGAGCCCCCCGGACCAGTGGCCAGGACCCAGGCAGTGTGAGTGCCACTGAAAATCAGCTTGTGTGCCGCCTTTGGCACCCGTGCCATAGGTTGCCTACCCCGGTCCAGAAGATAAATACATTTTCAGACAAACATATTGACTGGGATTGTTAGTCCAGTAACCAATAAATAAAATACTAAGAAAAAATATGATACAACTGTAGAGCAAAACTGAGACTCATGCATGAGTGTTAGGGAGGAGTTTGTGAGGCTACAACTTCCTTAAGATGTAACGTGGTCTACAGGAATAAGTACATACGGAAAGTCAAAAACAGAATTCCTAAATTCTAATCTGTCTTTTCCACTGACTACTGGATGGCCTTAGGAAGTCACTTAACCTTAACTTAAATCAGCATGTTTGTTCCTCACTGTGCTCATTTTATAATAAAAAAATTCCTTATAATAAATGATAATACATTTATCAATTTAAGTACATTTCAGAAGTTTCAGCATACATACCTGCTATTACAGCTGTATGATTTTCCCCACATGCAATGTTACATATTTTATGTCTCTTCAGATGGTCCACAGCCTTTGGTACTGAGGTTTCAAAAATAAATGTACCATGTCCAAGTTGCCCATACTGTCCAAGGCCAAAGGTATATACATCGGTTTCTGAAAATTGTACATGGAAAATAAACAGTTAATATGTCCTAATTATGACCTCCCCACTACTGGCAAAACAAATCAAATCACACTCCAAGTTTATGAAAAAAGTTTTACGTATTATCAATTCATAAAGTGTAATCACAATGAAAGAGAAAAATCAAAAGGAACATGAAACGAAAAAACCACCCTTCCTCTGAAAGATATAACTAAACATATAGAAAACAAACTGGTATGAGCTGATACATATTTTGTTTCATGACATACTTGCAAAATAAGCTATTGAGTAAATGCACATGTGAAAATCAGCCAATGAAAATTATATGTTATATATTACAGCTGAGATCAACACAAGCCCACAATTATTAAAAAATTCATTATGTATATTTTCCTCTTCAATAGCCTAGTCTTGAACTTCTTGCCATATGTAAAACTCTATTATGTAGGATCCAAATCTTTGCAGGTCTGGTATTGCTTAAATATTAAAAACACTGACAATGTTGTTATTGTAATGCATCTGGAGACTTCACGCTTAATTTTCCTCTCCGTATACATTATCCATACAATCACCAGCAGGTGTCAGCTTTTAAAAAGTTTCTCTCTGTTCAAGAATCAAGGTCATTCAGATGGCCAGGTTACATTCAGCAGCTAAATAAAAGCATTTAAAAACAGTTTTAATGTTTGCATATGTTGAAAATCTCTGAAGATTTTTTAAGTGCAAATAAAGGAGCCACACATCTCGCTACCAACAAAAAGAGAGAACTCAAGACTTCTGAATAGAAGTGAGTATGTCTGAACAGACTTTGTACTCCCACAGGAAATCAAACTTACGTAGAACTCACACTGCGCGCCAGCAGTAGGGTGAATAGGTACTCCTCCCACTTGTGGGGTAAAAGCCAGACTGCAGCACCGCGGCAGGAATGCCTCCTATCCATGAAAGTAGATGCTACTCCATAGCACCAGAAGCAAGGCAAGCACAAGCTCCTCCGATCCCTGGGGAGGATGCCAGGCCATCTCACCAGCCATCTATGTAGCGGTAACTGAACTTTTTTTGTTGCATTCTCAGAGGAGGAATAAGCTGGCAGCACATTTAAACACAAACCACACATTACATTTACTCCAGCACTATCTCCCACCCATTCTCCCACCTTCATCTTGTCTTATTATGAGAGAAGAAGGGGAGAAAACAGAAGTGGAACAGACCCGGCACTACTGGCCCGACATATTCATTGGGCTTCATTGACTTTAATTGCAACTTCAGGTCAACAAAGAATACAGGATCAGGCCTTGTAACACAAAGCTGCAAAAAAAGTATTTTTGCTTACAGGATCTCTTTTCCTCCAATCACTCTTTTAAAACAGTTTTAAGGATCACTTGAGCAAAATCAAAAGACCTTGAAACATAAAGAGTAAGACTTTTTTGTTTAAGTATGCAAAATATTCTGCAAAGTTATCTTCCTACTCAATTCAATATTAAAACTCCCTCTGCTGGATGATTCAGTGCTAGGAAAAATATCCAGAAAGGGATCGCTAACAAGTACAGTAAAATAAGAAATCAGAAAGAGATCCCTTAATTCCAATTAATGGAAAAATAACTGATAGACACCTAGACTTCCCAGATATGAATACAGAGTGTTCTTGAAGCAGATACTTTCTTTAGCCAGAACTGAGGTCTCACCCTTAATTTGGCAAATGGATTTCCCAGGATGCATGATGCCATAAATTCTAATAGCCTTAGGAACATTCAAATATGCCTTGAAATTTCTCTGGAGACAAACAGACCTTTGTCATCATTGCTCTGATTAACATAATAAATTTAAATGAAGCTAGATGTTTTATCATGTTGTTCGGTAAGTCTAAACCAAGGTACGGAACATACTCTTCATTAAGGCAATTTAAGCCTCTTTGAACATCTATGCTTTCAGTAGTCAGTTGCCATGGAATGAGAAAAAAAGACCACACTGCTTTCTCAAGTGAATTGCCACGACAGTAAGACATTTGCTAAAGACCATGGATGCAAAAGAAAAATCAAATACAGGTAATGATCCTCTCCAACACAGAAAAGAAGGTATTTCCTGTGAGCAGTTTTGATAGAATACATAGAAACAAGAGGGTCAGGCAAACTCTCTCTCAGATTTGTAATGCAATTATTGAGGCCAAGGCCACTATTCTGAATTTTCAGAGTGCTTGAGTCTATAACAGAAGACACCCCCTAAAAAACCCAAACAAACAAAAACCATTAGGGCTAAGGAAGTATTGGGAACAGCATCTCTGTCTCCGATACTGCTGAGGAACCACTTCCACTCAAGATAAGAGAAGGGTTATGACTACATCCCTCTCAGCCATTTCTCATGAAAAGAATCCCTGTACAGGGATGACAAAGGTAGGAAATTTTGGTGGCTAGAGTGCAAAGGCATAGCAAAACTGTTCCAAACTATCTTGAGCACTTACTGTTGGACATGATTCCATTCCATGACACCACAACAGAAAAAAGATGCCCCCTCAAATTAGTAAAATGGGATAAGTTCAAGATAGTTTGAGTTAGGACTCACGTGTTCTGTTTGACAGCAGAAAAAGGCACAAGGGTTCAAGCAGCATAAGTGAGCTTCTGACAATAGGGTTCTAGATTTTTTCAAGCCAATATAAGGTCTGAGATTTCTTCTCGTCAGTCTGACTTTGAAACAATTTGGGAGGATTTGTGATATATGAAATATTTTTCTTTAAAAAAGAGGGGTTTGGCAAATGACCAAAGACTTCAATCTTTCTTCTTTTCTATCACCTTATTCATGACATCTCCACCTTTTTATATATGTCAATAGATACAAAAGAACACTTTCTCCAAGACTCGCCTCAAAGTGGTAGCTGCGATTACAGATGAAGCAGTTGTAGCCAAAGACTCCAGGTAGCTTTCACATTCTAATTTGCTGTGATGGTGGCTAGAGGAAATGAGGGTGTAGGGGGACCATGATTCCTTATAGAAGTGCTACATGGCTCAAGATGAGATCCATGCACTCCCCGATGGCTAGAGATTTCTAGAAGGTTCCAGCTTTGGTGTGAAGCATGCAGGCACATTCCAAGAGTATGTTTATATAATTAAAAAAACCCAGTGAGAGCCAGCCAAATATTACAAATATCCCTTCCCTACCAAGATTAGCTTATAACTCCCATTTGCCTCCTCATCTTTGAATTTCAGGAGACCTTTAAAATTTTAATTTTCCCCTCTCCTCAGGGAAACTAATTTTTCCCAGATCGTTTTGGGGAGCTGAATCTCAGTTAATTCAATTACATTGCCCAATTCTCTTTTCCTTGCTTGCTTTTTCCACCATAGCATATTCTGGCTTCATACAATGCTTTGTTTGCTTGATTGGGTATCATTTATAGGCAGTAGAAACACCATTAAGATCTTCAATAAAATCTGTTCTATTTGCTCAACTTATAAAAAGAACAGCATCACAGCTGACAATAAGTGTAGGGAATAAGGAGTTTGGTCACTTTTGCTCTCCCAGTCCTGAGCCTGAGGAAGGAGCCCTCAGAAATAGGTGGCAGAAGGCAGTTATGCAGCATTAGAAGTGATCTGGGCCTTAGCTTCCCAGTGGGCTGAGGGAACAGGGTGTACTCAGATCTGTCCCTTCATGCCAAACGGTGCACCAATAGTATTTGCTCACACACAGTTTCATAGCTGCTGTGCCTGCTATTCTTGTTTCATGTTTTAAAGCTTTTTTATCACAATCCTTAGAGATAGACGAGTTATACAAGAAGACCTGGATGACCCTGTAAACTGAACTAACAGAAATGGGATGAAATTTAATATTGCAAAGTGCAATGTCTTGCCTTTGGAGACTAAACAAGAAGAATTTTTGCTATAAACTGGGGGCGTATCAATTGGAAGTAACAAATGAGAAAGATCTGGGTGTATTGGTTGATCACAAAATGACTATGAGCCGTCAATGTGATGCGTCTGTGAAAAAGGCTAATGCAGTCCTAGGATGCATCAGGCGAAGTATTTCCAGTAGAGACGGGGAAGTGTTAGTACCATTGTCCAAGGCACTGGTGAGACCTCATCTGGAATATTGTATGCAATGCTGGTTTCCCACGTTTAAGAAAGATGCAAACTAGAACAGGTGCAGAGAAAGGCTAGAGGAATGGAAAACCTACCACATGAGAGAAAACTCAAAGAGCGTGGCTTGTTTAGTCTAACTAAAAGAAGGCCAAGGGGAGAAGTGATTGCTCTCTATAAATACATCAGAGGGATACATAACAGAGAGGGAGAAGAGTTATTTAAGTTGAGCATCAATATGGACATGAGAACAAATGGATATAAACTGGTTATCAACAAGTTTAGGCAATTAGGCAAAGGTTTCTAACCATCAGAGAAGTGAAGTTCTGAAACAGCCTTCCAAGGGAAACAGTGAGGACAAAAAACTTAACTGGTTTCAAGACTGAGCTTGATAAGTGTATGGAGGGGATGGTATGATGAGATTGCCTACAAGGGCATGTAGCCAATCTGCAACTGCTAGAAGCAAATATCTCCAGTGGCTGGTGATGGGACACTAGAAGGGGAGAGCTCCTAGTTACTACAGATAATTCTTTCCCAGGTATCTGCTTGGTGGGCTTTGCCCATGTGCTCAGTATCTGACTGCCATATTTGGGGTTGGGAAGGAATTGTCCCCTGGGTCAGATTGGCAGAGACCCTAGGGGGTTTTAGCCTCTCTCTGCAGCATGGGGCATGAGTCACTTGCAGGTTTAAACTAGTGTAAATCGTGGATTTTCTGTAACCTGAAGTCAAATCATGATTTGAGGACTTCAGTAACTCAGCCAGAGGACAGAGGTCAATTTCAGGAGTGGGTGGGTTAGACTAGCTGATCATGATGGTCCCTTCTGACCTTAAAGTCTATGAGTCAGAATCTTACTTTTCTTTTGTTTTAGCTAAAAGCTTAGATTCTGTGTAAACTGATGGCATTGGTCCTACTCACTCAAGAAACTTCCTGCTCCTCCCAGGTGATGGGATATTTGCAGGATTGAGCTAAAGTATAAACAGAAGAACCATTAACCAATTTAATTTAAAAGATCAGTAATAAAGAGAGATAAATGCAGTAAAGAAAACAAAAATAATAAAAATGCCAAACGTTAGAAATATAAAAGTGAAAAGCTAGTAGTGCCATTTTTCTCTTTGAAAAACTAGTTTAGCAATAGCCCACGCTAATAGTTTATTAGACTATATAGCACTGTACTCTCACAAATTCTCTGTGAGGTATTATATAACAGTATCATATATATATGGAGGCAGAGACAGAGAGAGTACCTTGCCTAAAGCCACAGTAGGACTGTATTGGAGCTAGGACTGGTATTCCTGGGGGAATTCTGTGCCAAAAAATTTAAAACTGTGCGTACAATATTTTAAAATTCTGCACATTTTATTTGTCAAAATAACACAATATAATCATGCCAGTTTCAATTATTTTGGTAATTTATATTTCAAAATATATGTCAGCAAGTATGTTCGTACCAATACAGAGCCCCCCAAAAAAGGATTCTACTAATTCTTTTTGACAAATAGATTCCTTACTAGGCATACCAATACAGAACTTTGAGTAATTCATTTAAATTACAATATAGAACTGTCAAAATCAGTTCAGACTGTCAGACTTCCCCTGGGGGAGTTAGGGGTAATGGAGGAGCTGAGGGAGATGGAATGAGCCTGGAGTGAACCTGGAGGGTTGTTGGGTATGGGTGTAAGAAGTATGGAACAGAAGTTTTTTTGGGTTAGTAGGTGCGGGATGGTTAGGGAGTTGGGGAGCCTCTCCCCGCTGGCTGAACCCAAGCCTCTCCCATTCAGTCAGGCACATCTGCTCTTGTCCCTGCAACTCCCCATCTGCATGGGTCTCTGCAGCCTCCTCCTCCATCCCCATGTGTTCCACAGCCCCCACAACCCGTCACCAGGCTCAATACAGTCACCCCACTAAGTCCTGAGCCCAGACCCCAGTCTCCCCCCGACACTAGCTATTCTGAATTCCAGTCTGTGACACACACACACCCTCTCAGCAGGCCCATGTGCCTCACTCTGTCATAACCTGGCTCTGCAGACAGGGTGCTGTGATGAACTCTACTCCTGGGTGAATTCTGCAATACTGGGCATGCACAGAATTCTCCCCTTCCTCCCCTCAAAAATACCTTCTGCCCCAGAAGTGCTGCAGTTCTGGACAAGTCACTTTTCTGACTATAACCACTCTTTAATGGCTATAAAGAAAACGGTATGCTCTACTTGGAAAAATACAGGACTGGGATCCATGAACTGATTATTTCTAATCTACTCCTGCAGGAATTCTGTACATCTGTAGATATTCAGAATTCATGTGTCCTGCAGAAATTTTGTTTCCCCAGAGAAAATACATTTCTGCCCAAGAAGTGCTGCAGTTCCACCTTTCACCCACCAGAGGTCGCTGTGGTGCCACAACACGGGCTGTGGTTTTATGTTGCTGGCTTTTCTGGTACCACAGTGGCCTCTGGTGGGTGAAAGGTGGAACTGCAGCACTTCTTTACCAAAAATGTATTTTCTGCAGAAAAAAATTGTGCAAGATACAAAAATTCTGAATATTTGCAGATGTGCACAATTCCTGCAGCAGTAGATTAGAAATAATCAGTTCATGGATACCAGTCTTGTATATTTACCAATAGATCCTACCTTTTTCTTGATAGTCACTGAAGACTGGTTCTAATCAGAAAAGTGACTCACTAATTAACACATATTAAGGTCATTTGAAATTTCACAAGGGTAGGCATTGTCTGACATTTCATAAGACTGTTTTCTCTATCAAGCAGTGATTCTTTTAATTACAGGATCAGAGAAAAGCCAACTAGTTTGCATACCTGTAAGTGCCACCGTATGTCCTCCACCACAAGCAACCTTATTAACTCTTTCCAAAATTCCAGGAACAGGCTGTGGAACCCTATTGTTTTTCAGTTGTTCAGGCAACAAACCTAGCTTCCCATTCTCAGGCTCTCCAAAAGTGTACAGCTCACCATCTCCTGTGGAAATACAAAACAGAGCAGGATTCATAGTACTTCACTAAAAGACAGCGTGGACCAAGGAATTTTCTCATGCTTTCATGACTGGTAAAGAACCCTTTGCTTTTTGGACTTTTGTTTTAAATTATAAATCAAACAAAATGAGAGTTGTAACATTCCCCTCTGCAAGGAGTCTATCAAGAAGAAAACCAAAACAATACACTTGATTCTGAGAGGTGTCAATGTATCACAACTCCCATCTTAGTCACTATTTAGGGCAATTGGAGTTGCCTGCAGGGGACTTAGCAAAGATGATACGTTTGTATGGAATTTTGTTTGAAAGTCCATGTTCTCCGCCGATGGAGTGAGGGGACAGAATAGGAAAGCAGCACAAATATTGTAAAAAGATTTGTTAATGAGCTACATAAAAAGAAAAGAACCATTGTACTGAATACTAGAAATACATGGCACTATATCAAGTGCTCTGAGGTTCACCATGGCATTATCTCCATTAGAAGTAAATTTAAGAGATTTCTCCACCTCAGTATTACATAACAGCTTTCTGGTCAGCCCAGCAGTTAAAGAAAAGAAAATCCTTTCCAGGCATCCAGCCACAGTTTTACGGGAATCGGGTTCTCAAACTGTTCAAGCTTAAATACAGCAATCCATTCCTTTATAGGAGAGTTTCCTTTATTTTAATACTTTTCAGTTTCCACCTTTGTTTTTTACATCAATCTGTCTACCCTTCTACTATACTGATAGAAGAGTTAAAATTTTCAAATTTACTGTCTACTGCTGTGCCAGTCTCCAGATTCCAATCTGATTTTCTGCTCCAAAAGCTCTGTTAGCATTCTGCTATCCTAGGTAAGGGCTAGTCAGGGGTCAGGAACCTTTCAAAAGTGGTGTGCCAAGTCTTCATTTATTCACTCTGATTTAAGGTTTCACGTACCAGTAATACATTTTACATTTACAGGGGCCGGTGGACAGAACCCCAGACTGGCAGCAGGCTGAGTGGGGCTGGCGGTTCAGTCCTCTGCCGGTCTAGGGTTCTGTCCATCCAGGCTTACAACGGGCTGAGCAGGGTCAGAGGCCAGGACCCCAGCTGGCAAGGGGCCAGCAGCCAGAACCCCAGACCAGCAGTGGTCTGAGTGGGACCGGTGGCCAAGACCCGGCTGGCAGGGGGCTGGTGGGTGGAACCCCAGACTGGCAGCGGGCTGAGCGGACCGGCAGCTGAGCCCCTGGCTGGCAGGGGGCCAGCAGACAGAATCCCAGGCTAGCAGCAGAATGCCACTAAAAATCAGCTTGTGTGTCGCCTTTGGTACACGTGCCATAGGTTGCTCACCCCTGGGTTAGGTCAAGTAGGAGAGATCTTTGGTTGCTGGGTGAAGCTCCAAGGACATAGCTATGGGTCTCCACCAAGCCTGAAAGAGGTCTGTAGAAACATTTTTCATTGTTCTTGAGTTGCTCCTTAGAACTGATCTTCACATTGAGATGCCCTTTATACCGGAAGCAGCTGGATGCAGTAACTTTTTTTTTTAAAGCCACAATTAGAGCTACTCCATCATGGTGTTCTGTCAAACTGTAAAAGCAATAGGCATTAAGCCAGCTGTAAATAACATGTATTAGGAGGCCTTGGTTCTATTCCCAGCTCTGCACTGACCAGCTAGGTTATTCAGCACTCTGTGGCTGTTTCTGCAACCGTAAAGTACAGAAATTTTTATATGTTTATATATATTATATATATATTACATAGGTATATAATCATATGTTTATATATATAATATATAAACATATTATATGTTTATATGTTTAAGTGCAGAAATTTTTGTATATTTAAATTTCTGCAATTCCAGACTAACACGGCTACCTCTCTGATTCCTGACATATCCAAATGTCATGAATTCAAACACACTTTCATAAAACTACATTTTAAATGCTCTTGATACACACAAATCATAGACTCCAAAACATGAACCCACAAGTAACTGCATTGTATGTATCACTATATTTCCTTGTATGGCCCAAGCAATTCTACATTAGAATCCTTCCCTCATGTTTATCCCTTTCCCTATCTCTGTCATTTGGATTTTGAAGTTTTAAGGGCAACTACCATGCCAAAACCAAGTCAATCTAGAGGACAGAAATTGAAAATAAGAAGGAATTAAAAAATAATCACATAATCAAACTCAGAATAGAAACAGGTAGTTAAGCCTACATATACACTTGTCCAAAGCAAATGGATATAATTAAAATAATTAAAAAGCAAGGTTCATAAAATTAAGGACCAGGTCCAAAGCTTGCTGAAGTCAGTGAAACCTAAATGGGCAGAATAGGCAAAAGCAAGGAATTAAAATGTTCTTTTTTTATTCTGAAAAATGAAAAAGTAGCAATTCAGAGTTCAAAAGAAATGCACCATTTGTGTTGCATGTATTACATTTCTCTCTTCCCTTTATCAAATCCTTCTTCAGCTTCTACTCTGGTAAAACACGCACTGACGTTGGTGGGTGTGCAAGACAATCTGTATACAGACCTGTGTATCAAATTATTTGCTGAGGTAATTATATTTAAACCCTCTGAATTGCCCAGGGCTGAATTTGGCCCACTGCATTTTTCTGCTGAGCCAATGTTTAATTTTTATAGAATTTTGGTTCTTACTTATTTGCATCAACAGCAGTTAGTGGATGGCAAAGGGCATCACTGAACCTCCTATCTGAGGAGGAGGACTGGAGTAGTCAAGAGAAACAGAATGCCACCAGGAGTTTGTACAATATGCAGCATTTCTTCCTGCCACCACCTTCTTGGAGGAAGTAATTAGGGAACAGTCCATGCACTCCTCCAACTGCAAATCTGCCTGGATCTTGCACAGCATACACAAATGTCTTTTCAAGACAGATTTTTTTCTTCATTTTTTTCCCCTTCATAGTGCTGGTAGAGGGCAAATTTAAAGTTGTTTCCATGACTTAACTGGGAATTTCTTATTTTAATATAAGGATACACTTTAAAAAAATCCAATTAACTCTGAAATTCCTGGTTTATATTGCTGATGTTGGGGATAATTACAACATCCCTGAAACATTGTTTACCCCTAAATTACTGACACTTCTTCTCAGTTCCATTTTAAAGCAGTTTTTTGTCAGGGAGTTTCCCTAAAGAGTGTCCACATACAAGTACTAAAAAAGAAATCCCCAAACAATGCTAATATGCAGTATTTTTAATGATCTGAAGATATGTAGTATTAACCTTAAATCATTTAAGTTTTAACTTAAGGACAGATTCACTGTACAGCAAAGTAGCCAGAGTGTACTGACCAGTTAAGTTTATCTCTCAAGATTAGCACAAAGCAGCTGAAGTGTTCTGGTGAATCTGGCCCTTAATGTGCAACTGATTTAGGCATTCAGAAGACTGTGTTAATGGAAACGGTGCTAGATCGATTCCCAATGTCACTCTGCTTTAATGGCTTCCCCTACACTCCTGCTTCTAGCCTCCTCAGCAGTGCTTCCTCAATGTGCAGTGGAGACAAGGCAGCAGCGCTATCAGGTCAACCAAGAATCAGAGGGGTAGCCGTGCTAGTCTGGAATTGCAGAAGTGACAAAGAGTCCTGTGGCACCTTAACGACTAACTAAAAGTATTAAAGCATAAGCTTTCGTGGGCTAATACCCACTTCATCGGATGCATGCCATCCAACGAAGTGGGTATTAGCCCACGAAAGCTTATGCTTTAATACTTTTAGTTAGTCGTTACGGTGTCACAGGACTCTTTGTCACAGGTCAACCAACCGACACATACGCTAGCAGGCAGTTACAGAACCTTTAAAGAGCAATGATCACTGGACTAAATCTGCCAGTTTTATACAACTCTCTCAGTCTCCTTCATACCACTGAGTAATTACCACCAGTAGAAATGCTGAATGTAAATTAGCTGTACAGGAAGGGTAGCAACTGGTTGAATTACCGTTGATGTCACAACAGCTTCAATTAAGAGTTACCTGGGCTATTGACTTGAGCCTCTTTGTAGCCGATCATTCATAATTTAATTACAATCTAATTTCTTCAAATACAGCCTGTGCACAAGATATTCATTAATTTTAACTATATGAAAAGTTTGAAGTGTGTGTTATTCTGTTGCTAAGACCCTTTCGGACAAAAAAGACGGGCCCAGATGCTAAGTTTCATAAAGAGCCCAGTTTAATTAATCTGAATGCAAAAAACTAAGGGATTTATTTGCATATCCTCAGAAAACTAATTCTGTACTCAAAAAGTAAGGGTATGGTTACACTTACAAGATTATAGCGCTATAGGTTATAGCGGTCCCCTTATACAGTAATATGTATAGCGCTATTGTACGTCCACACTCAGATGCTCCTGCGGTATAGCATGGCCACATTTGGGGCACTTAATGCGGCATTAAGAGCAGCGCATTAGGGAAGGTATCCCAGCATTCAGCTGGGTGCAACGTGCTTTTTAAACGAGGGAGGTGAGGGGGGACGCGTTGTGTGTATGCGGAGGGAGAGAGAGAGTGGTTTTTCCGTTTTTCTGAAAGCCTGTCAGTGAGCCTCCGTTCACAGAAGGCTTTGTTTTCACACAGGCTCCCTCCTTAAACATTTGCATTGCTTATCTGCCGAGTTAAGAAAGAAACTCTAAAGAGGTACTTCCGCATTCCTCCAGCCGAGTTCAAAACAAAGGGAAGAGACATCAATTGCCTTAAATGGCTCTAGGCATCTCCAAAGATTACTTGTAGCGCAGTGGGCGTCCACATCCTTGCTGTAGCATTACAGCAGCTGCGCTACAGCCCTTATTCCCCATGCGGAGGTGGATTAACAATAGCGCTATAACTCAGCAGTTATAGCGCTCTACGTGCCTTGCCAGTGTGGACGGGGAGGAGGTTATAGCGCTCGTGGGGGCTTTATAGCGCTATGAAGTGCCAGTGTAACCATGGTCTAAGTGTTGTAACTTTGAGGAGAACATGTGTAAAACAGAGTTGAATCCCTGCATTAAGTGCAAAATGGATCACTACCTTAAATATGGAATCACAACCAGTGCCTCCATAACAAAGCCACACCATCAGAGGCTCATTCACCTGCACATCTACCAATGTGATATATGCCATCATGTGCCAGCAATGCCCCTCTGCTATGTACATTGGCCAAACTGGACAGTCTCTATGCAAAAGAATAAATGGACACAAATCTGACATTAGGAATCATAACATTCAAAAACCAGTAGGTGAACACTTCAGCCTCCTTGGCCATTCTGTTAAAGACTTGAATGTGCCAATTTTAAAACAGAAAAACTTCCAAAACAGACTCCAACGCGAAGCTGTGGAACTGGAATTAATTTGCTAATTGCACACTATCAACCAATGGTTAAACAGGGACTATGAGTGGCTCTTATTACACTAATTGAATGCATTTCCCTGTTAAATTCCCTTCAAAGATTCTTATCACCTGTCAGACAGAGATTCACTACAAAACATTTTTTCCTCTTGCTGATAATGGCCTGTCCAAACTAAACAGCCACTTAGAAATGGTATGGTAATGTACAACTTTTTTTTTTTGCTTTCTGTGTATATAAACACATCTTACTTCTGTTCCATTCTATGCATCCAATGAAGTGGGCAATAATCCACAAAAGCTTATGCTGAAATAAACTGATTAGTCTCTAAGGTGGCACAAGTATTCCTCGTCTTATTTATGGATACAGACTAACACGGCTGCTAATCTTAAAGATAATGTGAAAACTGTAACCTGGATAGCATATCATTCCTAAAGTTTCTGTAAATCCACTAGATAATCTAGCATTTTTTGCAACTTGGGTCAGACTGATATAAAAGAGGCTGCAGCACCAGGATCTTACTTTGGGATTCTGTAAGGGATTCTCAGAGAGACCCCAGTGTTTCTGGGCGAAAGAAAAAAAGAAAAGAGTAAATCAATGGCTGCAAATTTTGAAAAACAAGAGTTATCACTTTTATGTATATATATTTAAGTATATCTCATTTACATCTAGAATCAAGTTAATGAGCTACTGACTGTTAGAGCTAACCATGAGATTCTCTCTCAAAAGAAGCTAAAGAATTCTTTTTAAAATTCAGCATCAATTTTTCATAAATCTGGAAAAACCCCAATGCACCATAGCTATTAACCTGCTCACAATCTTAATTAATGGGGTTATAGATTCAAGTGGTCAGTCTTCCATTGACTTCCCAAGCTTATTCAATTTCTTTTCTAAACTTCGTAATCCAGCTAAGAAAGATAGCCTCAATTAAGACAATAATTTTTTGAATACATTAAGGAGACCCTCTTGGGCAAAAGCAGTTTAGGAAATGCTGAAGCATAACTTGCAAATAAACCTAAGAAGTCCAACAAGGCTCCAAAGTCAGATGAGTTGAGTACAGTTTTACAAACATATTAAGTTTATATATTTGGCAAGTCTGATCCATCGTGCTTCCATCTAATATGATTATGTACTCTGCTTTTCCAATATCAAATCTCTCAGTTTTTCCCAAAAAGGTACAATTCTCCCTAATGTGAAGGGCCCGCTGTCCTCCTAAACCCTGGCCCACAGGACCCTATCATGGAAATGAAAAGGGAAACTCTCTCTCGGAGAGGGATCTTCATGCCAACCCAAATAAGTCAGGAGAGATTAGGCACCTGGGCAGGCTGGACGTAGGCCAGGGAAGACGACATAGGAATTGTGTTTACAGATCCAGTAGCCCCAGGATTCCACACATGATGTCTCAGAGGAGCAGAAGCATTTATTGCAGTCCAAATCAGCTGAAATAGCTAGAAGGAAAGGAACTCAAACTATGAAAGTATATTTAGAAAGGACGGACCTTGCGGTATGTGCTAAGGTTCTTACTGACCACTGATGTGGCTAGAGAGGCCTCTTGCATTATGACAGGGGAACCAACAACATTTTCTGCAAGCATAAGCAAACCCTAAGTGCCCAAGAGCAAGCAGAAAGTTATTAGCGAAGTTTCAGAATTTTTTGGGAAGCTGAGCTTCTACACAGGGAATATTCTTATACAAAGAACCATTCCATGCATGGTCTGGAAGTAGAGGAGGCAGTCTACATAGTAATGACCATTATATATTTTTGTCCAAAACAGAGCTGGTCAAAACTTCTCAAATTCCAACATTTGGATAATAACTGGTGGGAAACTGATGATATTTACATTGAAACTTGACTCTTCCCCCCCAATGAACTCTACTCCAAAATGGCTTTTAGGAAGTTAGTGGCCCTAATGAAACAGAGAAAAATTTGGTGCATGCTGCCATAGAAACATTCATGGGGCAGGACAAGGGGAGAGAGCGATAACAATAGTCAGGCTTCCTACATTTCTGTAGCCAACTTAATGCTCATGGACCTAGCCAGGGATATACCTAGGGACTCCCTTCAGGAATTTATCTTATGTATCATTTTCAGTTAAGAATGCTCTTTTCCTTTTTGGAATCATTTGAGAAAAGAGAGCACAGTCTCCACTTCTACTTCCACTATTGGCACAACTTTAAGAGATATGTGACATGACTTCAGCATTCCTTTCCTCTGAACTTTCTAAGTGATTCTGAAGGCTGTATCTCTAGATCAAATAATAGCACCTCTCACACAGCAGAGGTCTATGAAGAAGATTGGTGAAGTAAGGGCTTCCAAGCTTGGCTGAAAACCGTTCCATGAAAATAAGGAACACACATTTGTAGCAAGGATGTCACCGTGGGGGCTTGAGAGTCTGTCTTGCCTGCTTTGGCAAGGGAAAAGCACAAGGGGAGTTCTAATCCAAAACATCATTCAAATTCTCCTTTGACTCAGAGGATCATTTCTGCATGGGGGACCAGGGCAGTTGGCAGGCATACCATCCCCCTCAGCCCATTGTTGTACAGGAGGGGATCTGCATTGCAGAGGTGGGCTACATCTTCCAGCCATTTCTGACAAAAGGCATCTCCCTAACAAATGGCTTGGTTTTAGATTTGGCAAGAGAACCCAATAGATATGACCCTGAACAGTTTTATCACAAATATATATATGAAATTTTAGTCCTTCTGCAGAAAGAAAGAAAAAGAAAAACCAGAAAACACACTACAGAAAAAGTCCAAAATAGGTCTAAAAGCCATCTTTGCTGCTTTTCCTCAATGACATGAGAAAAAATTGAGAGTGGGACAAAAGGAGAGCAGCCAGAGATCCAAAGACTAAAAGAAAGTAACTGGCCATCTTTCTGCCTGATCTGCAGATGGAAAAGACCTCTCAGTGCTAGTGGCTAGACCAAAGGTCAAAAGATGTATTACTATATGCTTTTGACCACATTCTGCTATCACAAATGTGCACAAGGCTCTTCTTGGCTTCAGCAGAGCCCACTTACCCATATGGTAGAATTTAGTCTATGGACACATTACCATGAACCTTCTTTGATACCAGATACACTATATCCCTCTTCAGATATCTGATTGCTAAAACACTCAAATAAAAAAAAAAAACTTAAATATTTTTCCATGGGCCCAACACCTTGATCTAGTACTTCCATGCTGAGAAAGTCTATCAAGCCTGACAGCTGGGACTGTTAAGTATGTGCAAACCTCTCTCAAGCCTCTCTCCTGAGTTAAATTATCAAAGGGCTAAAAAACTTGTATTACAGTCTCTACTAAATTCGACTGTGGCCAAATTAGCAACTCAATTTTTTGCTCCATAGCATAGTAAACTATCAAAAACCATTTGTTCATCAAGTTTTTAGTATACTCCTTTCTTGCTGTGCTCCGGAAAAGCTGAGGGTTTTTTGACATACACATCTACTTGTAGATTGTGGTACTTGGATGCTGAAGAATATTTAATGGCTGCTAAACTTCTAGTAAATCATAAGCATTTACCTTATTTATTTTAAGAAATCATCATTAATACAAAATTACATTCTATAGGCAAAACACCCTGCTACACATACTTCATAGTCACTGAATGCTTTCATTCTGTTCACGGCATACTCTCAGGGACCCACACAGATGTTATCTGTAGAAATTTGTCATTTATCAAGAAGATTGAGTAAAGCACCAGATGTAGTTTCTGGATGCCTGTTAAAAGCTCTGTTATCCAAAATTATTGATCTAATGAAGTGTTTAGTACTCTGCTGGGACTGAGTTAAGATTAAAGACAGTATTATCTGAGGTCCACACATTTGATGAGAATAAATAGTTACCCAGACCTTTAATATCTTCACTTTAATTTACTCAAATCAGGATAGGTGATTTTGGGGAGGGAAGGGGGGAATGAGCTATAAAAATGTCAGTGTCTCTTAGCCCAAATCTTGCATAGTAAAAAAAGTCTGCATATTAACTGTCACTATTTCCCTGAAGGAAACACAGATCTTAACAGACTTTGCAGATTCTTCTCTTCTTTGCCTCCTTTGAGTTGCACATGTCTTCATTATTCTCTACAAGGTTATGGGTTTTCATGGATGGATTAATTCTTTTAATACATTATACTCCCTGTTAAATCTTTTGATAGTGCTTTGACAAAATTCCAGGTGTCTATTTTTAGCATGCTTTCAAAAATATTTAACTTTTTTTAACTGTACAGCTGTAAACAGCCATACATAGCACTCATTCCCTCAAGACATATCTACTTTATACAGCATATGTTGTGTTTGCACCAGAAATTCAAATGTATAGCAACAAACTTTGGCATTTAGGTTCCAGCGAAGCAGGAAAGATGCACTTTCCTGAAAAATGCGTGATAGATGCCTATAGCGGGGTGGTTACCCGCTCCAGCCCTGAAAGGGTTAAAAGCTAGCCCTTAGAGAAGGCTGGGGCTGAAAATAAGGGCTAAGCTGATTGGGGCGTAGCCCAGCTGTGGCCATTTCCCCAATCAGGCTATACCTGGCCCTGTTATAAGGGCTCAGGGAGGAGCTGGGAGAATAGTCTCCCTCTAGCCTTAGCGGGAGATGGACTTAGCTGCCTGAAGGAGCAAAGGTTACTGAGGGTAGAGCAGTGCTAGGGAAGGGGGCAGGCTGAGCTGGGGAGCTCAGGGCTGGCGACCTCCTAGGCTGCAGCCTGATACAAAGGCCTGAAAAGATACTGGGCTGCATGGAAAGGCAGCAGGTCCAAACCCTCCTTGCCTATGATGAGTGGCTTTTACACTGCCGTCTGCCCCAGGGAATAGGGGCTAGATGATGACTGGCAGTAGCCCTAGACGGAGACAAGGTGGGGATAGAAGGTTGGGAGTTCCTTGGGAAGGGGAGACCCAGAGTGTGGGGGCATTTCCAGGGGGCAGCACCTCAAACAGAGGGGCACCGGGGTCTGGGAGGGACATGCGGGCCAGCAATGGTGAGACATCAGCCTGCAGAGGGTGTTCCACAGCTGGAAAGAGCTAATTCCAAGACAGCCAGCAGGAGGTGCCGCAGGGGTGAGTCATCGCACCGCCACAGTGCCTATTCAAGATTTGCATTTTTTGGAGAAGAGAGGGAAACGCAGAAGAGAAGAGGGTCAGTACACATGAGCAAATAATAATAGTCTCAGAAATGCTGCATTATTGTACAAAATAGAAATCAAATTCACCTAAGGCATTTGTCGTATGTCTCACTAAAATAAAATCAGTGTGACAAGACATTCATTCAGCATTATACCCTTTTCCATAACACTGTCCACATACTAACATTCACTGTAATTTGTTTTCACTTGATAGTATTAATTAAGTTATAATAAAGAATCATGGAACAGAATACATCAGTTTCCCAAATCATTTCATAGCATGGAGCAAATTTTAGAGAGTTTGTCCCTGCGAGACGTACCTAGAATTCCAAATATACAGACCATTTTCCTTTGTATTTGTGATCCTATAACGTACCCATGGCATATATCATTAGGGAAGTATCTAATGTGTTGTTTGCTATTTTTAATGCAATTTAGCAGATGAAAATAAGGACCACAGTTTGAGGCCCATTTGTATAGTTAGCTCTATTACACAGTATATCATTATCTTACTTGTTACCAAAGCAGAGTGGTAATATCCACAGGAGATCCAGGAAACAGGCTTTCCAACATCTACTTGACAAGGTACACACACACTGGCTTCACCAGCCAGGCCAATCTGACCTTCAGAATTGTCTCCCCATACGAAAAGCTGTCCAGCCTCTAAAATAAAGTGGCAGAAAGTCAGATATAAAACCATAGCTGGGCTAAAAATAATATTTACATTTACTTGTGGCTTCCATCCAGAGGCAGTTCACACACTCTTTAGGATGTTGCTAAAACGTAGCCATTGCTGAAATATGAGGACCACTATCGACTGGCACTCATCACATAGCAAAGCAAGGGGCCAGGGATACCAAGGCATCCCATCCCCCACAATCCTCTGAAACGTGCCAGGGAATATTTAGTGACCAGGTTGTATTAGACCAGAGACTGGAAATAAACGTTAAATGTTGCTGACATATTTCTCCAGTAAGCAGTAAGATTGGAGGCTGCCAGACTCCTAAGTTGCTGGTGGTCTGTGTACACACATTCTGGGAAATGTTATGGATGTTAGGCTTATTCCTATCCTAATAGTAAGTTCAGGATGGCATGTTTCCTTTTGCTTCATCAATAAGACTCCCATTTCTCCTTCCTCCAAATTGAATCTCTATCCCAGCTTCTCCACTCACCCCACTGATTCTCTTCTTTCCCCCCAGCTTTCTCCTATCCCTCTCCCACTCACCGCAACTTCATTCTGTCTCTCTCATGCTGATTAGAGTGGCTGTTCTCCTATTTGTCTAAGACACAGTCTTATCTGCACAGAGACCCACAGAAGCAACAAGGAGCAGCTGAGGCAAAGGAACAATACAATAATCTTCAGCCACCATTCAGCTTTTTCTGTACAGCACTTCCAAGTTGTGGGAAGCTAGCTCTGCATAAAACCTCTCTAGCTGCAGCAGTTCCTGGGACAGTATTTTGAACTAAAACAATGCAGGGCTGCTTCGCAAATCCAAGGAGAGCCTTAGCCATTGGCAGAAAGGAAAATAGCCTAGCACACATCTTACTGTATCTTCTAATAGCTGGACAGACACAGGAATTACAGCTTCAGTACAGACTGTTTCATTCCAACCACGCAGAGAAGATGGCTGCTGTAAGACAGGATTTGTGAAAGAGATATGAATGAGATTGCAAAGGGAGAAAAGGGGCCTAGCACCAGATAGCTGAAAGCCTTTCCCACACAAACTTATTATGTCTCCACTGCTAATTACTGCTTTTGGAAAATGAATGATCAGGGTATAAGGCTTCTGCCAGGGTCAATGAGGCTGTCAAAGGATAAGCTATATTGTTAACATGTTTTTTTTACCTTTTCATGGTATAGGCATTTGTTATTAGCTGTTGCTCTCACCGGTTAGTGCTGCTGATGTGTAAGATCCAGCTGCCAGCTGTTTGATCTTGTACTGGTTGGTAAAAAAACTAATTAGCTGAAACGTGCTTCTTTCCTCAGTGTCACCTAATCCCAACTGCCCTTCACTGTTCCCTCCAGCAGCATATACATGTCCTTGTTCTGCACATAGAAAAGCATATGTCATATGAAGAGTAAGTGACAGCAAATCAAGAAGTTTGAGGTCAATTTCTTCCTACAGAAAGAGTATTGCAGAAAATCTGTGCTAAGCTGTCCTAACATATTCTAACACTGATATTATGAGTTGCTGCTTTAACTCCTGAGGAAGCTTTCCTGGGCACTTTTGGATGGGGAAGTTCGAACAGTCTTTCTCTCCATTTTAGAATGCACATGCATCTACAGAAAGTTGGGGTTACCCTCAGCTTGCAGAGAGATGTCAAAAGTGAAGGAACTCTATATACTCTGTAGTTCCTTTAGAGCTCAAGAGACATGAAAGCCCCTTGGAAGAGCCTTGACTTAAAAATGTCTGCAGATGGAGTAATTGCTGGAAACTCCAGGTTACCAAAGGCAACTTATAGATAAATGGAAAACTTAAAAAAAGAGACTTCTGGTAACTAGCAAAAATGAGGGTGAAGTTTGTCACTTCTGATTATTTTCTTCAATTCTGGTACATCAGATTTTGTTTATCATATATATACACATAAAAAGAGATCTTTACATTTCCCAGTTAGACTATTGCTTGTACATAAAGGTTAAAAAAGATATTATTTATAATTTAGTTCTTCCTCAAGACACACTACATTAAAAATGTAAAACGCAGAAAGGCTATAAGGAGAATCAAAACTGCTCTGGAAAAAATGGAAAAACTCAAACGTTATAAAGTATATGAAAGCAACTCAGGTGTTACACAGGAATTACAAGGAATATTCCAACTGAGTAATATAAGACAAATTTGTTTACCCTAATTTTGCAGCCAAGTTCCTCTGAAGACTACAAATCACTATAGGCAAAATTCAGCTTTATGCAGAGAGTTATTCAAGATCTTTGCAACCCTTAAGTCCCAGATAAACTCTATTTCAAGGGCTTAAATAGTGCAAAGGCTTTATGTTGGACTCTACCTACAGCTGAACTTCATTTAAGCAATTTTTTTTGGATTTTAAAATATAATAAAATTATGTTTGTATATAGGAGCAGCGTAACAAAGATGTTTAATATATTACTTGATACACAGCCATGAACTACTCGTCAGTGCATTTACAAATAACTGGGAAAATATATGTTATCAAAAAAGGATGTATTTAATTAATGAATTACGTTACATGATTGGTTTCTTATTAATCTGCATTGTGATAACAACAAAACACACCAGACTTGGTGCTTCATTGTAGTGTGCTAAGTGCACACACTGAAAGACATAGTCTTTGCCTCAATAGTTTACAATCTATTTTAAGACAAAACATAATAAGCAAGTGTGACAAAACAGGAGGCAAATGGAGAGATATGGCCAGGGTAACAATATTAAAATCACCATATTACATAAATTAGTTATGTACATAGCTTGATGGTTTGAACAGGGTGGATACAAATAATATCTTAATTTAAAAAAATCTTTTTATTTAAATCATTCTTATTTAATATTTTTATACTGACCTCCTTCTAAAGTGCTCTGACATTTACTGATGAAAAGTGCTATAAGACCTAGGTACTATTATGTCAATCAGATTTTTATTTATTTGTTGCTAGCTCTGTATTTTTTTTCCTCAATATAGTCATAAATTGGCAAAGCTGATGTTCTGTACTTGTTTCTTCAGCTTCCTAATTAAAATAATTTCACATTTTGTTTCTTCTACTAAAGAGCTTCATATTTAAAATGCTCATCCGTGATGAAAGAGACCAGCCCAGGACCTCACCAACACTTTTAGTGGAAGAACACCACAAAATCGATAAGCTGATAGCCCAGGCTAAATTTCCAGCCACCCTCTTCCAATATATTGAGCCTCCACAAGACAAGACATCTGAAATGCTTTACCAGGCTGTACTCGTCCATTAGGGTTTGCTGTTTGAAGTCAACATGACTTAAGCTCCTAAGGCACTTTGGTGCTTTTGAAAATCCCACACATGAATGCGTACATGTAGGTTTAGGAACCTAGTATTTAGCTTCTACTTTTTAAAAATTTTGATCTCTGTACACATAACAGTTCATAATAACACCATTAAAGACTAAACAACTTGCATCAGGGTTAACAATATAGAAATTTTGTCTTGAAGTGACGAAGATTTATGCCACTAAGAAAAGTTATTAACAATATAGTTTTAGCCCCAGATGTTGCAACATTTATGCCCGTGCTTAACTTTAAGCATATGAGTATCCAATTGAAGTCAGTGAGACCATTCATAAAGCAAAGTAACATAGCCACTTAAAGCTTTGATCCCGCAAATCCTTACTTTTCAAATTTTTGTTGAGTTCTTGTGTGTGTGCCTATAGCAGTTTTGTAAAATTCAAATGAGAGACCACTAGTAGTGGCATTTTGTTAAAAAACATTATTTAGTTCATTATAAATGTTAATGTAAAGTTACAATAGCACAATTCTTCAAATTAGTTGCACAAATATTCAAGCCAACTGAATAATTTTTAAAAAATTAAGTGTTTTCTTTAATCACTTTACCCTGGATCTGAATCATGTAAAAGTATCAGGTGATATAGTTTGTGGGTTTTTTTGTTTTGTTATTATGAACTGTTATGTACTGAGAGACCAAAATTCTCAAAAATCTGGACTCTAGTGTTAGGTTCCTAAACCCTTATTTAGGTACCCATATGTGGGATTTTTAAAAGCCCAAGTGTCTTAGGAACACAAGTCCCACTGATTTTCTGACTTAGCCAATCTGGCTGATTTCTGGTAAGCATGACTGCAGAAGAGAATCTTCAAGGGGGATTTAAAGGAGGTGAGGGGTAACCTACAGGTAAAAGGTTCAATGTCCTATTACACCACTACCTTGGAAAAAACACTGTATACATATATTCTTCCTTTAATAATACTTAACTCATATAGAGCACTTTTTATCAATTACTATAGTCATTGTAGCTACATTATGTACTGTACTTTTAGTGTTGCAAATGTTTTCTGTATTGTACATGTGATTTTTTTTAAAAAAAATGTATACTATTACTGTACATGTTTTAACACTTTGTCAAATAATGGTAACAAAAAGATTTTAGATTACAGTTCGCATTTCTTTCAAATACATCTCCTCAAAATAGTTACAGTATATAGGACCTGTCATACCAATCTGAACCAATAGTTCATCTAGTTCAGTATCGTCCCACGGGAAGTCAACAGCATCTTATGCTTCAGAAGATGGCAAAGAAGCTCCATAGGAGGCAGGATAGTCTAGTGGTTAGGGCACTAGGCTAGAACTTGAGATGTGGGTCCAATTCCCTAATCTGTCACAGACTTCCTGTGATACCTTGGGCAAGTCACTTAGCCTCCCAGTGTCTCATTTCCCCAGCTGTCAAACAGAGATAATAGTACTTCCTTATCTCACAGCGGTGTTGTGATGGATAAATACATTAATGTTTGTGAGATACTCAGATATCATGGTGATGGAGACCATATAAGTACCTAAGATATACAAATAGATGCTTCCAGGTGAACAACACCATAAAAAGGGCAGGGGAAATAATTTATTTCTTAACCCAGGGTTAATTAGCTTGTGCCCTGAAGCATGAGTTTAAATTACGCTTTATGTTATTTTAACGTGCATAACTACAAATGTTAATGGTGGTCATAAAAATTATCCAGCCACAACACCGGTTTCAAGTTGTAAATGCGTACCTTGTTCAATGTGATATAGTCAATTCTTATTAAAATATTAAGTTATATTGTAAGAATAATTTACTATATCCTGAGTCACATATATATTACACCCTTACTAAATCAACTACTCTCTTCATATCTCTGTAGACTCCAAAGGTTGGTGTCACATGGAGGGTAGTTTTATTTTAAAAATATGTCAATCCTTGCACATTATCTCTGTAAAATGAAAATGCCAGCTTTTAAAGCTTAGCAAACTAATTTCTCAAACCCAACAGTGGGAGACGGAGCATATTGTCTTTTTGGAAGACTAGAAGAGGGTTCTAAAGGATAAGTAATACAGACATCAAAATCAGGCAGGAGGAAATTCTTCAAGCTGGCTATTGTTTGCAAATTCCTATATACAATTCCTTTATAAACACCATGGCATGGAAAATTTATTTCAGGAATTCAACCACTTGTCATGCATTCTGTGCTCTGAAGTGGCCAGTTATGGGGAAGTGTTTTGGTAGAAAAGAGGGAAGGAAAAGGGGCATCCACTCTCCCTAGTATTTAACTAATGTAGATTACATACCTGTGTAAACTAAAGTGTGGTTTCTCCCGCAAGCAGCAAGTTTAACTTTTTCTGGTTTTAAAGCTATGAATTAAAAGTCAGAGAATAAGTTTACAAACAGGTTGATAGTTACATTTGTTTAAAAACACTTTGCAGTCTGCACATAGCCATCTGCTCTTCCCATATTTTTACCAGCAGCGGGTAATATAAACTGAACACACTAACCTAACATTTCTCTTTATTTCATAAGAATGTGTCAATCAAAATTACCCCGGGGTATACAAAAATAGAAAGATTCCCCAAATGTTTGTAGCTGTCATTCATATTAACTGCATGAGTGTTAATATACCACAGTCAACCAGAGACCACATCTTACCATGGTAAGGTAACCCTCAGTAGAGTGCAGCAAGCTGAACTGGTGAGTATATGGGTGACACTTGTTCAAATTTTCAGAACTTAAATGATGTAACTAACCCACTACTTTCCTTCTCCCTCCATTTTGTGTCCTTATAATCACTCAATTTTGTTGCCTCCTACTCCCCTATCTTTTCACCCTCACATAACAATTCTCTATTGTTCTTCTCTCCCCCTTGCTGCCATGTTCTACATCACCCTCTCAGCTAGTCACATTAACCAGTGTAATCACCCTTTGCTAGTGGCAAGCCCCCTGTGAGCTAGTGCCCAGAATAAGCAGTGTGGCTGCAGGTAGCAACCTCCCCCTACACCCACCACCATGGACACGCGCCCAGCAACACACACATTCCTCCTCTAACCCTCCCTCATGCTTTTGACATGAAAAACTGGACCCTGTGTGGAGGAAGGGGTTAGTCACAGGGAAATGTTTTGGTAGAAAAGAGGGAAGAAAAAGGGGCATCCATACTCCTCTAGTAACTCCTCTCCATTTCAGAAATAGAGAAAAATATTTATCCCTGTGTGACTCTTACCTTCTCTCTACTTCCCAATTTCTGCCCCTACAACCTATTTCCCCTACTATCCTTCTTACTGTTTCTCTTACCACGTCCACATACTCGCTAGCAATACACGCATACTCATTCACAAACTGATTTGATTTCCCTCAGCACTCAATCCAACCAACCTAGGACACCTCCCTCCCTTTTCAGACCCTTCTCAAGCTCCCCACAAACCAACCTCCACCAGCTCCAAAACATCCCCATCCTGCCAGACTGACAGCCCTTCCACTTTCTACCCAGTCACTCCACAGCTCAGACATACCTGCTCAACTCTGAGCCCTCCCTCACCAGCCACCCAGGCGCAGAACTTTCCCACACAAACACAAATCCTCCATGATCTGGATCCTTTTCCATTCTGCCCCACACTCACCGACACCACACAGTAGAATCTCAGAGTTACAAACACCAGAGTTACAAACTGACCAGTCCACCACACAACCTCATTTTGAATGGGAAGTACACAATCAGGGAGAAGCAGAGACCAAAAAAAAAAAAAAAAAAATGCAAATATACTACAGTATTATGTTTAACGTAAACTACTAATAAGAAAGGGAAAGCAGCGTTTTTTGTCTGCCTAGTAAAGTTTCAAAGCTGTATTAACTCAATGTTCAGTTGTAAACTTTTGAAAGAACAACTATAATGTTTTGTTTAAAATTATTTCAGAGTTACAAACAACCTCCATTCCCTAGGTGCTCGTAACTCTGAGGTTCTACTGTTCTCAGAAATCGCCATGCTCTTCCGAACCCTTTTACTTGTCGCTGCATTTGGAAAAAAATGGAAGTACTGTGGGATCATGGTGCACATGCAGAGAACCCTACATTCTGCCTCTTTTGGGTATGGAGATTATCTGAATTAGCTCTTCAGAAGCCTGCATTCTCCGCATATGTACCTCCTCCCCCTGCTGCATGCCATCTATAGTCTGTAAGGCCAGGAGTATCCCCATGGCAACCAGGTGTATGGCACCTCACAGGATATCAGCCCTGCTACACAGTGTCTGTAACGTGGTTGAAAGTTTTGGCAGTTTATCCTCATTGCCCCACAAGGATCATCTGCTCCTGGGCAAGCCCAAGAAGGCACTTTCTCTGAATTGCAACAGCAACATGCTACTACTGCTGCTTGGCCCCAAGCAGAACTTGAGCAGGGAACTGTTGCCATCCCATTCCACAGCCAGCTATCACCCTCTTGGAGTCACCATCTGTCCTGTCCAGCTGTACTCTCAGCCCTTCCCACCTTCCTGAAAGAAGGGTCTCTGTTCTGGGCTCTCCTGACTCTCTCCATTGCCTGCCATAGGCTGAGAGCAGAAGCAAAGGGAGAGCTCCCACTCTGTGTTAGCCGAGGCAAGAACCAACCCGTATCCTCATATGGCTGTTGAGAGAGAAGGCTGTTGACAGAGGGGAGAGTGATCCTGCTCTCCCCTCTGTCGTCAGCCTGAAACAAATAGAAGGAGAGGAACAGAAGCAGCGAAGGGCCATGGAAAGATGTTTGGGGCAGAATTAATTGATTCCTGGATGAAAAGGGTTTGAACTGACTGAATAATTTGTATTTGATGATGGGCAACTGAACAAATCTGATGACAGAGAGGAAGGGAGTTAATTGATTTGATGGTGGAGAATGATGTACTGATAATAATGGGGTGAATTGACAGAATACATTTTTCGATAGGAAAGAATTATTGTTTTGTTAGAGAAGGTAGAGCTGGCTGGGACAAACTGTAAGAGTTTGTAATGGAATGCAAATTCCATAATCTGTAGAAGTGCATGCGTATTTATTTCATTCCTTCTTTATTTAATGATGTGTATAGCATAGGGTGACCAAACAGCAAGTGTGAAAAATTGGGACGGTGTGGGGAGTAATAGGAGCCTATATAAGAAAAAGACCCAAAAATCATGACTGTCCCTGTAAAATTGGGACATCTGGTCACCCTAGTATAGTGGATGTGGGTGAATTCATTAATGGCTCTGCTCTCTTGGGACACCTTCAGGTAGTTCTCATATTTGCTCAAAAAGCAGTAGAACAGATAGTGAGACGGTCTCTCTCTGCCAGAGGTTGTATTGGCAGAAGGTTACATATAATGATATTAGAGAGACAAGGTGGGTGAGGTAATATCTTTTATTGGACTAACTTCAGACCTGACAAAGAGCTCTGTGTAAGGTCAAAAGCTTGCCTCTCTCACCAAAAGAAGTTGGTCTAATGAAAAATATTACCTCATTCACCTTGTCCCTCTAATATCCTGGGACCAACAAGCTACAACAACAATGCATACATATAATGATACTCTCTCTCGGTGTCTAAGCACCAAACAGCACTTCAGAGATCAATAGTCCAATAACTTCCCTGCATATGGAAGGAAGTTGGACAGAAACAGAGATGACACAATAGGAATTCTTAATGGGTATCTAAAAAGATTGGATTCTGTGTATCTTGAGTAGTCCTCAAACTCCACAAGACCTAGAATCATGAGGTGACAGAAGATCAAATAGGAACCTTGTATTTAATTTGGAAATTGATACTATAAATCACTTTTTCATTCCAGCCATCCATCAAAAAGCCAAAGAAGAAAATAAGACAAACCTTTTACACAAGTTGGCTTGTTGATAGTATTCTTTGTTCCTAGTCCTAACTGGCCCCAGTTATTGCTGCCAAACATGTAAAGTTTACCATTTCCTGCAAAATAAAGACATCAGTGGGAACTCATAAGTGTTTGAATATACTGCAACTTTACAGCAGACCACAATTAAGGATGGCCTTCAACTCATGGCACACAATAAATTAATAGAGATTTTTGTAAGGGAAATTATGAGAAGTTAAATATTCTTTATTTTACAATGAAACTCTAATTTAATATTTAACTAACAGACTATTTTCAAAAATATAGTCAATTAAAATACACAGGGATGGAATTGAATTTTTTCTACAAATTAACATCGCAGGCTTGCTCTGTAGTTGGTTAGTAGCGAGAATGGCTTAAAAACAAACACAGCCTTGTTTATTTCACGGCGGTGACAGCCTTCACCATAACAAAACAGTTTGCTTTGTTATCCATAACAAAACAAAGATATCTTTTAGGATGTGGACAATTGAGACAATTTGGCTGTTGTGAATGCATTCTTGAGGCCAAATACTACACTTCTGATGATTGATTTTTTATTTTTTTTTTGGCAGATCTCTTCAGTAATATCAGCCAAATTTTAACAGGGCACTATACACGGACATCTGCCAGAAAACCTGCACTCAGAAGAGGGCACATAAGGCAGAAGTTGTTTATTTAAATTATGGCTTCCCCTATGTACACTACTGATAGGCTGTTCCACAGAACCTCCATGACACAAAACACAAAAGTATTCTTGGACAGGATCTATGGATGAGGAAACTTGGTCTCTCTGCATCTATTTACACAGCACCAGTATGGACACATGAACAACCAGATAATTCTAGGTAGGAAAATGAGTAATCTGCACAGGTGACTGATGAAAGTCAGAATATGGTGTATATACTTCTGTTATATTTACATGCCTGCATTTTGTACAGTTTATACAATGTCCAGATTTTGGCCCTAATAAAGCACCAAAAGAGGTTGTTTGTTTTGTTTGGGTTTGTTTTTTTGTGTGTGTCAAAATTTTCCCTGTGATTTCTACAGATGAATGTGCACAATTTGGCCTGTGGGAGGGATTTTCCAACTCTGAATTTCTGCAGAACATTATATAAATACAAATATGGCCACATATTGTGTAGGTTTTTCCTTGAACATGTGTCTGCCGTATGCCTTGTGCCGTATGCCGTATGCCTTGTTCCCAGAAGTGCGTGTTCTCCCGTGAATTAGATTGAGCATCTGGATGTAATATTTACCAAAAGGATGCATTAAAAACCTCATATATTCAGACAGTTCTGTAAGCCTACAATGTAAAAGCTATGCTACAAAACTTAGCTAATAAGTAATGCTAGAATCACATTTGTCGATAAATTAGTAGATGAGTTTTTGATTAACTTTACAGGCTCAGTCATTACAAATACACAAGTGATTTCACATAGGAGATCCATAGATTGAGCGTGGAAGAGCAGAAGATCAAGAATTTGAAAAACCTATCATCCTTTTCAGACACATATGAAGAACAAACAGATGCATTTAACCTTTTGCTCCGTGCTTATAACATTTATTTTTTTTAATGGTGATCTTGTGTGATACCATGGACCAAATGTAGCTAGGTTGGCATAGGAGGGGGTATAATTACAATACCTGCTCTAGCAAAGTTTTTTGTCTATGAGGGTATGTCTACACAGCATGCATGTCCTCTCAAGAGGACATACGTGTTCAAGATCTGCTGGAGCTAGCATGCTTAGAATAGCAGTGTGACTCTGACAGTAACCGACAGTGGCTCTTGCTAGCTGCATGAGTACATATCGAGGGGTCAGGGAGCTCTGTAATCTGGTGGCTAGAACAAGCGCTACCCTTGCCACCTCAGCCACAGTGCTATTTTTAGCATGCTGGTTCAAGAAGAATTAGTGAATGCATGTCTATCTAAGCTGCGAATCACACCTCCGAGCTGCTGTGTAGACATACCTCCCACCCCCGCAGAAGACGTTCACTCCAATGAGGAAAAGGCAGTGCCTCCCCAACTCATACATAGTGCTTCCCAATAGGAGGAGCAGAGTGCACGCCTGTTGAAGCTCTATAAAACTCTGACTGCTGGGGGTTCATCAGAGAACAGCCATGTCAACTGACTTATCAGCTGCCTTAGCCACCCTGACTGTTAAAACCAGCACTGCCCATGATCCCACACATACACCCACTTAACTTCTAGCTGTTTTGTGCTTCAACAATCTGGTTCCCCAGTGAAGGTTTTGAGTTTGGGTTACAGAAATTCTGACTCTATTTCAAAGTGTGTACGTCAAACAGTTTTCATTTTTGAAATACCATAGCAAAAGCACTTATTCTACATTACAAGCATTTAGTTTTTAAAAGATTTTTAACATCATTGTACAGTTTTAAAACCTACAAAATTCTTAACACACAAAGCCCCAAAAACAACTGTTGGGAAGGGTTGGGGTTTTTCTGGTAATGGCCACCATTTCCCAATGTAATGTCTTGCCAATAAAGTTAGAGAAGAATAAAAATAAAAATTTAGCTTATCAGAAATGTTAAGTGGTAAATAGAAACTATTTAATAAAACTTCTACAACCTGAAAAAAAACTTTGAAGTTTTGGTCAAGTATAATTAAATCAAAGTATCACTTTCTCTGAAGTTAGATTGGAAAAACCCTGCTGTGCAGTAAATACTTTGGTTTTTCACTACAACACATTTTGCAGTCTGTTGTAAAGGCATAAAAGCGTTTTCATTGTTAAAACACTTGTTTTTCACAAATCCCAATTTCCCCACATGCAAACTATAAGCAGCCTAACATGGGGACAGATAGGATATCCTCAAACACCGATATAACAAGCAAACATTTAAGCAACACAGAAGTAACAAGGAGGAACACCTATTTCAAATGTCCTAGGGTGCCAGATGGGGAGAATTCTACCTCAGAATAAAAATCCACTCTGAAAATACATCATGAACTTTTTGTATCAAAATTCCATTTCCTATTTTTTAATGCTGGCATTTACATAAGATGAACTGCTAATATTATTTAACTGACATGATCACCAACTAAACTGTAGTCTCTTTTGCATTAGTTCAAACAGGACTCTAATTCTTTGTTGGTTACTGGTACTAGCATTTCAAAGAAACAAAAATGAGATTTGTATTAAAAGTGTGTGTATGATGCTCCATCAAAACTTCTTCTGTGTTGTTGTAATTTACCGTACAGTAGTGGCATTTATTAAAATGTTTTGGGATTGATTTTTAGGGCTATTTTCCATTCACATATAATTTATAACTCCAAAAAGTTTCAATTTTAGACATATGCCATCTTGAATATTACGTTTCAGACAAGGATTCCTATTGACCTTTGCTAGTTACATTCAGCATTGCTTCTCAAACAAAAAAGGAACCCTCCAGGTTCATTTTCAGTTTAAGTTCTGATTATCTTCCCTACATAAACTTTCTCTATATAGAATAGTTATTAGATACTATCAGTCTCAGTGTTCTTTTTCAAGTTGATCAAATTCATTTTCATAGCTGGGGGGAAGGTCCTCTCATAGATCAGTAACTGGTTAAAAGTCAGGAAACAAAGGATAGGAATAAATGGTCAATTTTCATGGTGGAGAGAGATAAACAGCGAGGTCTTCCAAAGATACGTATTCGGACTTGTGCTGTTGAACATACTGACAAACAATCCGGAAAAAGGGTAAACAGTGAAATGGCAAACTTTGCAGATGATACAAAATGACTCAAGATAGTTTAGTCCAAAATTGACTGAAGAGTTACAAAGAGATCTCATTAAACGGGTGACTGGGAAACAAAATGGCAGATAAATTCAATATTGATAAATGCAAAATAATGCACATTGGAAAACATAATCCCAGCTATACATACAGAATATGAGGATATGAATTAGTGGCTACCACTCATGAAAGAGATCTTGGGGCCTTTGTGGATAGTTCTTTGAAAACATCTGCTCAGGATAGCAGGCCAGATGGACCATTGGTCTGACCCAGTATGGCCATTCTTATGTTCTTATTTTGAGCCAATACTGTCATTTTGCACTAAAGATTCACTTGTGTGGGGTGCCAGGCATCTCCTGTTTAGTGTGCACTGGGAATTAAATTCTGAGACTTCAATGGGAATGAAGGCACTCCTTCAAACAACAGAGGGAGGGGGTTGTTTGTTTATAATACTATCACAGACGTGATACTAAACCGTACATTTACAAGCTGTGTATTATAAAACATGTTCCTTATACTGTGTCAATACTAACCTGTAACAACTGCAGTATGTTCATCTCCACATGATATATACAAAGGCTTGTCATTTTTAAACCAGAACTTGCTAGGAATATTTTCTGCAAATTTGCTTTTTCCAAATGTGAAAACAGCACCTGATTCTAAAATATAAATAAGACAGTTTCAGTATTAGTGCAAATTAGTTATACCTCATTTATTCAAAATAGTAACTTCCCATTTATCCAAGCATCCTTATTATTTTCCACTGTCTTTTCTTATTTCTTTAATTCTCTTCAAGCTCTGGTGGTTTCTCTCAGGCAGCTTCTTCAAGGCTACCATTTTTAGGCTCACATTTTCTTCCCTCCATTCCTTCCTAGTCTCAGGGGCTTTGCTAATAGATTAGATATAGATATATTTTGCTTTAAGAATATAACCAAGTTCTTTTGTCCTTTACCACTATCCCGTAAGAAATACAGCAATATGCCACATGTAAAGGGCTTTAAAAAAATGAAAAATTTGACCCAAAAAAGTAAAACACGAAAAGCTCATCCTGAAAGCAGGTTGAGACAAAAAAATAAAATAAAAAACAAAACCCACAACTCACTTACGTTTACACTTGAATTCAAACAGGTTTTCCAAATTGGATTAGATAGAGATACTGAAAAGGCTGACAGGTTCCATATCTGACCACTCTTCCTCACTCATCTGAAAAGATATATTTGCTCTAAAAATTGCCCCTAAAAGCAAGACTCTCCGCCCTTGAAAACAAGGGCTGCCAAAACCAACTTCCATTTTAGAATTATGATCTTAAAAAAAAAAATTCCAAACCTGGAGATCTTTATTTCTAACAGTCACAATTCTTCCAACTTTGGAGAGCAAAAGAATCTCAAGCTTATTGTGTTAAAACCATGCAGCATCAGGGCTTTTTAAACCTTTTACATAAATATATTGCACTTTGAGATTGCCTTCTATTAGAGTATCTCAAAATGTTTTACAAACATTTATGAATTAAGCTCTTGCCATAACCTTTGAATTTGAAATAAATATGTTATCCTCATAGTACAGGTGGGAAAATGGATATGTGAATTAAAGGATTTGCCCAGCATCACACAGGAAGACTGTGGCGAAGCCAGAACCAGGACCAGAACTCAGGTCTCCAACCTGTGAGTCCTGTGCTTTAACCATTCCACCATTCTTCCGCAAAAAATATTGTCATTGTTTTGAAAGGTAAAAGCCCTACATACAAACACACACACACCCCTCATGCCTATATACACATATACATACAGTGCTGGATGAAGTAATGATGATGGCTGTTCCTGTAAAATACTGTCATATAGCTCTAGAGATATTGGTTACATGGAAAATTAATAAATAATTGTAATGCTATTTCCCCCTGACATTCCCAACTTTGTTTCTTAGCTTCAATTTCTAATGCTCAACATTTAAAGTCTTCTTAAAGAAGTGTTCCCTGCACTTAGGAAGAATATGCTTATTTTACACATCACCTGCTGCCCACAGCACTTTGCGATTTTCATAGCTTTCTTGACTGAAAACTAGCATTAGTGCAGGAGAATGGAATAAAAAGGGAAGGCGGTCCAGTACCCATCTCCAATGCAGCTAACAGCTCCACTGCTGCTGGCAGCTCAGAGCTCCAGAGGCACAATTACCTGCAGCAGACTGGCGCTCTGAGTTGTGTCTCCCTTCCCCCCAATCCCGCCCCGGGTGGCTGGGATCTGTTGCCCTCCCCTTGCCCCCATAGTGGGTCAGAGCTCCAGGGTCCCCACAAGCTGACATCTTCAGCCTCAAGTGCCCCGGGGCAGAAGCAGAAAATGTCACTGAATATGTGGCTTCCATGACATAATATAGATGACAATTTCCTAATTCAAAAAATATTGCACCCAACATGGGGGAATTCTTTATTAGACTTTGTCTAAATGGAATAAAGAGGAACTGATCACAGAATTAAAAATTAATGGTTGCTTAGATACAAGTGACCATGACTTGATCACAATTATAATGTTCAAACAGAATAAAGTCCAGACCAGTAATATATATACTTGGTGCTTTAATAGGGTCAGTTTCACAAAGCTGAAAACAATCATGAGCCATATCAATAGGGAGGGCGAATTTAATCAAAAAAATGTGAATAATAATTGGGAATCATATAAGAACACTTCATGAGAGGCCCAAAAAAGCCACAAATTGAGGAAGAAGGCCATATTGATTTTAAAAATGACCAGGTTTAGACAGGAAGTGAACTGCAGTCATAAAAAAAAATTTAAAGTATAAAACAAATGGAAGAATGGGAAAGCTAATGGTAATAAATATATATCAGTAGTTAGGAACTGCATAAAACTGATAAGGGAAGCAAAGGTACACAAGGAGAAATCTATGGCCTGCAGAGTTAAAGCTAATAAGGAGTTTTTTTAAATGTATTAGGAACAAACAAACAAAAAAATCTGACAATGGTATTGGTCCATTACAAGATGGAAATGGTAGAACTATCAATAATGCAAAAAAGGCAGAAGTGTTCAATAAATATTTCTGTTCTGTATTTGAGGAAAAAACAGATGATATAATTTCATCGTATCATAACTCTTTCCATTCCACTAGTATCTATGGAGGATGTTAGAACCTACTAGGGTCAGACATTTTTAAAACAACAAGTCTAGATAACTTGCATCTAAGAGTTTTAAAAGAGATGGCTGAGGAACTCAATGAACTCTTAATGCTGATTTTCAATATGTCTTGGAGCTCTAGGGAAGTTCCAGAAGACTGGAAGAAAGATAATATGTTAGTTTTAAAAAACAAATAGGATTACATGAGTAATTATAGGTCTGTCAACATGACATCAATCCCAGGCATGATAGTGAAATGGCTGAGACAGGTCTCTAGTAAATAAATAAGGCAGGTAACATAGTCAATGCAAATCAATATGGGTTTATGGAAAACAGATCCTGTCAGACCAACCTGAGATTTTCTTTACGAGATTACAAATTTGGTTGACAAAAATAGCATTGATGTAACATACAGATTTCGGTGAGGCATTAGACTTGGTATCACATGAAATTTTATTAAAAAACTAGAATGATATAAAATTAACAAGACACACATTAAATGGATTAAAAATGGCTAACTGATAGGTCTCAAAATGTGATTGTAAATGGGGAATCATCATAGAGCAAGTATGTTTCTAGTGGGATCCTGCAGAGATTGTTTCTTGGCCCTGTGCTATTTAACATGGGTATCAATGACCTGGAAGAAACCATAAAATCACCAGTGGTAAGTATACAGATGACACAAAAATTGGGTGCTAAATAATGAAGAAGACAGGTCACTGATTCTGAGCAATTTGGAGCACTTGGTCAACTGGGGGCAAGCAAACAATATGTATTTTAATACAGCTAATGCACATACCCAGGAACAAAGAATGTAGGCCGAAGGTACGGGATGGGGTGCTCTATCCTGAGTAGCAATGACCCTAAAAAAGATGTGGGGGTTCCGGTGGACAACCAGCAGAATGTGAGCTCCCAGGGTGATGTTGTATCCAAAATAGCTAATGCAATTTTGGAATGCGTAAGTAAGGAAATTTTCAGTAGGAACAGAGAGGTTATTTTACCTATATATTTGGCATTGGTGCGACTGCTGCTGGAATACTGTGTCCATTTCTGTTGCCCATAATTCAAGAAGGATGTTGATGAATTGGAGAGGGTTTTGAGAAGAACCACAAGAATGATTAAAGGATTAGGAATCATGCCTTATAGTGATAAGTTAAATAGAGTGAGCTCTTTTAGTCTAACAAAGAAAAGGCTAAGGGTGAATTGATTAGAATCGATAAGCATCTACCTGGGGAATACACATTTAATAATGGGCTCTTCAGTCTTGCAGAGAAAGGAATAACATGATTAATGGTTGGAAGCTGGAGCTAGACAAATTCAGACTGAAATAAGTTTAACAGTGAGAGTAATTAACCACTGGAACAATTAACCAAGGGTCCCAGTGGACTCTCCATCACTTGTCATTTTTAAATCAAGACTGAATATTTTTCTAAAAGATATGCTCTAGGAACTACTTTGGGGAAGTTCTATGGTTTGTGTTGTACAGAAAGCCAGACTAAATGATCACAGTGGTCCTTTCTGGCCTCGGAATATATGAAAAGTACGGGGTTTTTTAGTATATCCGCAATGCTACTCTTGAACTAATAAATATTAACCTAAAGTGTGGTCTTAATTTTTGTCTTTGTTCCCCTACAGATAGATGTCCATTTTCCATGTCATTTGGATATGCTTAGAGTGATTCCCTTGACATGAATACCAGGGTAGAGGTGTCTGCCAAGCTGACTAGTAGCATATTTTGCTCTGTTAAGAACCCTATGGCTGAATATATATATATATAAAAAACTTTTACTGTGTGTGTGTATGTGTGTATATATATATATATATATATATATACACACACACACACACACACACACACACACTAAAAGTTTTTTTTCCTGGCATGTTGTGGGAATGGGGCGTGCATAAAGGGGCTTGGGGCATCAGTTTGGGGCATGGGAGAAAGTGTGGGATGCCGAATCCAGGGGTTGCTCATCTCAGGCGGCTCCCCACAAGTGATAACCTGCCCTGCCTGCTCCTAGATGGAGGCACGGCAGATGACTCCGTGCACTGCCTCTGCCCGCAGGCGCTGCCCCCACAGCTCCATGGTTCCCAGTCAATGGGAGCAGCAGAGCTAGCACTACATGCAGAACCACCTGCTGTACCTCCACCTAGGAGCAGCCGGACAGGTTGCCACTTGCGGGGAGCGCCTGAGGTGAACGCTCCCCAGATCTGGCACCCCACATCCCATCCCATGCTCCAACCGCTGCCCTAAGCCCCTTCCCACACTCAAACTCTCTCCCAGAGCCCGCAATTCACACCCACTCCCAAACCCCTGCTAGTCCCAAAAACAATCATACTATAAACCAGAATTTCAATGAAGATCAGAATGCCAGTTTATAGAGCTTTCTGATTAGTGATGTCCCTGATAAAACTGCTTTTACTGTATTTTTAATTCAATACACACAAAAAAGACAGAGGTAGTCACAATTTGCACTGCATCAAGTAATCACATCATATCCACACATACTTGGAAAACTTATTTGATGCTAAATTTAGCAATTTAGTAAATATCTTCATAATATTTC
Source organism: Dermatemys mawii (assembly GCA_007922305.1). NCBI lineage: Eukaryota > Metazoa > Chordata > Testudines > Dermatemydidae > Dermatemys > Dermatemys mawii. Next base: position 7,176,450 of record ML677385.1, on the reverse strand, counting down.
CCAAGATAACAATAAAAGTTGTAATACTATAACAGGGTTCAAAAAAGAACTAGAGTTCATGGTGGGTGGATAAGTCCAGCAGTGGCTATTAGCCAGGAGGAGCAGGGATGCAAAACCATGCTCTGAAGTGTCCATAGTCTCTGTTTGCCAGAAGTTGGGAATGGACCACAGCCAGGGAAGGATCACTAGATCATGACCTATTCTGTTCATTCCCTCTGGGGCACTTGCATTGGCCACTGTGGGAAGACAGGATACTGGGCTAGATAGACCATTGGTCTGACCCAGTATGGCTGTTCTTATGTTCTTAATACATAGTAAGACTACTCAGATATTTTATTATCATAATATGTCATAGACTAAGCCACATTCTTTACCAGCGGGAAAACTGTCAGGATAAAATTTTAAATATCTTTTATTAGTTTTTGGGGGCAATATTTTCTTTGCCTAAATTCTTTTTTTCTTTTCTAAACACATTTTGTACATGACAGCAGTTGCTCCACAACAGTCACTTTCTTTTGTTATCTGCCTGAATAAACAGCTTTATATGGAATTAGCTGAGGAACATCATACCAGGACAGCCCAATAGTGCACCTAAGCTGATACCTTTCTTCAACAGAAGCGAGTATGATGCAGAAAAAAAGCACTAGAAGACTAAATCCCTGTAAGTGTGTGTTACTATGATGGGGGGAAGCCAGTCGCATGTAACCTCAGGCAGCAGTTGTCTTATGATCTGCAGCATGAAAACCGATAGACCTCGCCCTAGCTAGGATAAAAATGATCGGTGTGTAACAGGAGCAGCGGAGCCGCGATTCTTATTGGCTCTCCCCCGAGGACAATGCCCGGCCCGGCCCGACAACCCGACGCTCCGCGGGGACGGGCGGAACTTTACAGCTGCCGGCGGCGCCGGGGCGGCCAAAGCAATGTACCAACGTTCTAACTCCGAACCCCCGCCCCCGGGGAACAGCTGGGCCTAGGCCGGGCTCTTCCCACCGCCCCCGAGGGGAGCGTCGCTCTCGAGCCCGCCCCGCCGCCCCCGAGTAGCCCGTACGCTGGGGGGGGAAGGGAGGGGGCGCCGGGGGGTTTGAAGCCCAGCGGCGGCGCGGGCACCCAGGCGGGAGGGGGAGGGGGAGGGAGAGGGAGAGGGGGAGGGAGAGGGGGAGGGGGACGTACCAGCACCGGCCGAGCACGGGACGGAGCAGCCCGGCCGCCCCCCGTGGGGCACTTTGCTCACACGGAGGCTGCCCGTGTTGGGCGGGGGGACACGCGCGGACCCCGCGGCTGGGACACAGCGAGCGAGCCCCACCCCCAGGGACTCGGGAGACTCACCGGGCACCGGCTCCTCCGCCTCCCCCATGGCGGCTCGGGGCTGCGGCGCTGGGGAGAGGGGGGCAAAGCGGCGATCCCGGAAGTAAACAAACCTCCTGCCACTAGCAACGGGAGGCGGGGCCCGGCCCTAGAGAGCCGCGCGCCCAGCGAGACCGCGCGCGCGCCCCCTGCCGGCCGGCGCTGGGCTGGGGGGGGGATGCGCCCGGTGCTGGCCACAACCCGCAACCGCGGCGCGGCTCCCGGGCTTCACTTCAACTGGGAGCGCGGCCTGCCCCGGTGCTGTGTGTGCGGGGGGGGGGGGGGGGGCCCGCGGGGGGGGTGGGGGAGTTCTTCGGCGCCCCCCTTCCTCCCCCCCCCCCTCCTCCCCCACGCCGGCCAGACAAGCTCTGAGGCAACCAGCCGGGATATAATCCAACTCCGAACATGTCTGTACGAGCCCTGGGGTACGGCCCCGGCCACACCCGGGGGAAGTGCAGACACAGGGATGGCACATTGCTGTGGACACTCACACGGGCTATGACGCCTAAACCAGGTGATCAAACCCGGGAACCAACCACCCATATTCACTGTGCAGATGCAGAGAAGACAAACCCTAAGGTGTTGTCTACACTGCAAAGAAAAACCTGCAGCTGGCCCATGCTGTGTCAGCCAACTTGGGCTCACACTCAGGCTTTGGGCTGTTTCATTGCTGTATAGATTTCCAGGCAGGGTCTTGAGCTCTGAGACCCTCCCACCCCACAGCCCTAGAGCCTGGGCTCCAGCCCCATGTCCAGAAGTGTACACAGCAATGAAACAGCCCCACAGTCCGAGCCCAAGTTGGGGCTGCTGCAGGTTTTTCTTTGTTATGTAGACAAATCCTAAAAGGTTATCTCCCTGTGCTGGGATGCACTCCTTTTTTGATCCTTCCCTTATGGCTTTTTTCACACATCTAGTCAAACCGGTATAAATAAGGTGGTGGTACTCTCCCACACACCCACCATTTGTGGCACCAAATGGAGACATAGTAAATTCATAATATGATCCTTCCTCTCCTTTCATATATGCTTGGACAGCAGTGGAAGAGTTAAGCATGTGGACATTTACATCTTCAGGCTTGGGCATCCGAGTCGACACCTCATTTAGTAGTTTACAACTTTCATGGCTAGAGTTTAGGTATTTCTGAAACTTTAGACAGATTTCACTGCATCATTCCTCTGCAACCATATGGGCTAATGACATTTTCCAGCTTTCACTTTATAAAAAACAGTAAGAGGGTACCCCCAAAAAGGAAAAATGCAGGTGCCAACCTTGCATGGCTTGGGCCAGTTCAAGGCCTGGTACTGGAGAAACAGTTTAGAGTTTGAAGACAGGAGGCCTGAGTGAAAATAGCCAATGATTTTCACAATCTTTCAAAACAATACTTGTAACATGTATGGGTTGCGTGTCATAAGTTGTAATATAGCCATTTTGGCACATACACAATTGCACACTTTTGTCCAATCATTTGATCTTATTTGTAGGGAAATTTCAGCATTTGAAATTTCACAAAATGTGAAGGTTTTAATTTTATTCAAACACAAGAACAGGTTTTGGTCACATTTATGGAATGCTTCCTCCCCTCTCTCTCCCTGCCATTTCACAAATGTTATAGATTTCCACGGGTTTGGGATTCACAGTATTATTCATAGTCCTAGGTCCAATCCTGCATCCAATCCAATGTCTACACACATGCTTAACTTCTTTACGCATATGAGTAATCCCTTTGAAGTCAATAGAGCGCTCGTGCATATACGTTATTGCCGGGTTAATGGGTTAATTTGGAGTCATTGGGCCTGATTCTCCACAGCTTTGCAGCCTGGGCAGTTATTTCATCCTTACGCAAAGTGAGTGCAAAGCACTACCAAATCATAATAAATAGCTAGTCCAACTCCATTCACTAACACTAGCCAAACATGTCTTCAGGTTGTAGTAGTTTGATGCATCTGAGGCTATGTCTACACTGCACTTTCGTTGTTAAAACTTTTGTCGGTTAAGGGTGTGAAAAAACACACTTCTGACTGACATAAATTTTACAGACGAAAAGCGCCGGTGTGGACAGTGCTATGTTAGTGGGCGACGCTCTCCTGCCAGCAAAGCTACCACCTCTCACTGGAGATGGTTTTTTCATTTAGAGCTCTCCTGCCGACAAAAAGCAGCTACACTGCATACCTTACAGCGGCATTGCTCATTTGAAATTGCTCATTTGAAGCTTTATTTTCCTGTCATTCTCAAATATTTAGCTTATACATTAAGCAAGAAAGATTTACTTTTCCAGCTGTTAAGATGTCAGTTTTCAATCTCAGCAACACTAAAAGCTGAGTGAAAACAAACTGGAAAGGTACTTTAGAGATCACTTCTGGCAGAATAGGCTATGAAAGTTGTTTTTTCACACTTGCATTTTTAATAAATACTTTCTCCCACTTTTGATTTTAGTTAAGTAGCTCCATCACATGTATCAGAAGAGTCTCTGAACACTTTCACAGAGTTGCCCACATTCTTCAGTCATCAGCTTCCCCCGACATATATGACAGCTGTAGAATTAGCAGTTTTCTTGGAACAAGATTACTTACAGCAAGAAGTCAACAAGCGAGGCGGGGTGGGGGCAGTTGATGAGGATATCTTGCACTTTGCCATGCTTCATAACTTTTGATGGCACCTGAACGACTTTTACACATGACTCAAGCTTTAAAGCAAAGACATTCTCCATTGATGCCAACTTCCTGTATTTCATTCATCATTGTCACTGTCTCTAATTAAGTTATTATTATATCAGTCAATGCTACTTCTGTTGATGTGTCTTAGCCTCTATTTCTGTTTACTGAAATGTTTCCTTAGCTTTAGTGTTTCTGGCACATAGAACCAGATCCTAAACTGCAACTGAGGAGCAGTCAGCATTGCCAAGCAGAGGGGACACCGCTCCTCCCAAACTCCCCAGACCTCAAGCTGCCTGGGGAAAAGTGTCTCTCAGGTCCAGAAGAAGCTTTTGATATGTCCCATGTAGGTTCCAGAGTGGGTGAGGAGGCAGTATTTGCTATTCAACTTCTGAGTGCATCAATAATCTCCCTGGAGTCCATGGGGCATAATAAATCAAAAACATCCGCCCTCAAAAAAACCCTGCAACCAGGGGTCCAGCAGCCACAGCAGCCCCAAGGGTGGCAGAGCCTCCCCTGGCCTATTATACCACTACTCATTAATTCAACTAAGCAAATAGATGAACACAAATTACTTTGCAACTTGACTTAATTAGCAAAGTAAAGAGGGTACGTCAGATGCCAAATACAGTTTATGAAAGGGATGAAATTTGGAACATTAAGAGGAAGTAGTTTTGGATTCCAAGGTTGAATGAATAAAAGAAACCATTTTTTAAAACAGTCTCAGGGCTAGCCCTTGTTTTCTGGGCAGACAGGCTGAAAAGGAGGACAATAGCAACTCTTTCTGATGATGTATGGGGCAATATTAAAAGGCCTAGAGGGAGCAGTGTCCAGCCTGCTTAATTTGAAAAAAAAGTTAGAGGAGGTCATTTGAGAGGTCAGATCAGAAGGCGGGAAACCCAAAGATATGAGAGATCCTGTAGGTAAATTTAGAAATCTTGTCAATTTCAGTTTTGACTGAAACTTGGGAATGCTGTTTTCTAGAAGTTAGAATGTTGTGGATATTGGCCTTGCCTCTTACAGTTTGCAGTGATTTTTTTTGGAAAACAGTTTTTAATACAAACGTGTATGTAAATAACAATACAATTATGGTACTCAAAATATAGTTCCTAATTTAAAACCCCATTTCTAAGTCACTTATTAAAATTACACTTCATTTTAAAATACGAATGGAGTTTTTTATGAAACAAAAACCACCCAGCTTGGGCCTCATGCCTCAGAATTCACTCTGGGTCATCAAGAAAAATTTCAGACATTATCACATTACTGTAGACAAAAAGAGACAGGGAGCAGACACACATGGTAACTAATACTAGTCAGAAGGTTGCCTGAACATCAGAGGTCAGATGACATGATACAAAGAAGTAAGTTTCAGTGGTTTCTGGGGTGATCAGAATGCAGATTGGTTCTTGTTCATAGCTGGTTAGTGCATAATATGCATGCATATACTCAGTACTGCCAATGAGTCAGGTATCCCAAAATCATGAGATTGCAAAACATATATATTTATATTTTCACGTTCTTTTTACTTCCCTTATAATTCCTGAACATTCAGGGTGCACCTAGGGAACATTTTCAAGCTTTTCTCCATTGCCATGTGGGCTACAAACTTACTTTTAAAAAAATGCTGAAATTCTCAAATAATCTCCAGACTCCAGGAGATGGGACTTTAGGTAAAAGACCAAATATCATGAGATTTGCAATAAAATCATGGGAGTTAGCAACAGTGCATATTGTATTGAGCTGTAACTGTTACGATGCCTTGTTTAAAGAAAAATATAGCAACATATACTCTAAAAGTGCGTGAGCAGTACCTAGCAGGAGCAGGTCCTGGCCCATGACTAAGGCTGCTAAATTTGACTACAATATAAATAATATAATAAAAAGATGAGTTTGCTGGTGATTCTGCTTTCATCTCAGTATTTTTTTAAACAGATAGTCAAAGAAGAAGCCTAGTGACAGAGAGGTTTTGTCAAGGAAACAGCTATGTTTATACTTTATTATATTATTAATTATTATGATTACATATTACCTGATTGCATCGAAGGCTGCTACATTTGTATTCAAGGGCAAACTGAAATATTCTTGTCACTACTGAGCTTGGAACTGGTGCAGTTGCAGTCCTTCCATTGATTTCAGTGGACTTTGGACTGGGCTCTTTTCTTGCCAGTTCACATTGCATTCCATAGTTTTAAAATACTGCTGCCAAATGTTAAGGGAACAAATGACTGTATGTATATGAGCCTTAATTTTCCTTCTATAGTACTGAGACACCCTTTCCCCGCTCCCAACATCCCTCACTCTAGTATCTGAGTACTTCATAATCATTAATGTCTTTACTGAGCCTCACAACACCCCTATGAGGTAGGGCAGTATTATTATCCCCACTTCCTAGATGAGGAACTGAGAAATTAATGGCCAGATTTTCAAAGGAATTTAGGTGCCTAATGACAGAGAGAGGTGTCTAATGGGATTTTAAAAAATCCTTAAGAAGGTTAGGTATCTATCTCTCATTTTATTTCAATGAGAGTTAAGTACCTAATCAGATTAGGTACTTTGAATATCTGGCCCTAAATTGAGTTACCAAGGTCACACAAGAAATCTGTAGCAGAGTAGGCAATTGAATCCAGCAGGTCTCTCAAATCCCAGTCTAATCCCCTAACCACTGGACCATTCTGCCTCTTTGACTAGGTTATTTTTTCTGCTGTCAGCAATACTTCACTATGAGAGGGCACAAAAAAAAAGCAGATTTCCTTGCAAAAACACATTAACAATTTATAGAGCATTGCCTCAACTAGGTTGGGCATATGGATTGTCCCTTTGCCTTCTCCACAGAGAATATCAAAGAAACAGTGAGAGACAAGATAGGTGAGATAATATCTTTTACTGCCCCAACTTCTGTTGATGAAGGACGAGCTTTTGAGCGACACAGAGCTCTTCTTCAGCATTTTACTCTCCAACAGAAGTTAGTCCAATAAAAGACTTACTTCACTCACCTTGTTTCTCTAATATCCTGGGACCAACAAGGCTAGAACAACACTGTACACAAAGAAACACATAGGCCATTAAACAGAAGGACAACATTTTCCTTGCTGATTACTTAGGAAGTTTTTAAAAGATTTGGACTAGTTTATGGGATCATTACAAAATAATAAACAAATGTGATCATGAAAAACAGAAAATTGGAACAAGATTAAAAAACAAAACAATGAGGATCAATTCTTCTTCTAAAGTCAATCGGGAAACTCCCATTATTTTCAGTTGAGGCAGAATAAAACCAAAGTTGCCAAGAATATATGAAGCTTCTAGATGAGTTTCTGAATGTAGCAGATGTTAGGCCCAAGAGTTAATCCAAGGGATTCTGGGTAGTCCCTGAGCAAAGTTGCAGATGAATCTGCACTCTTGCCAACCCTGAGAGAGAGCTGCATTCTAAATAGCTTTTTTACCAAATGTCCTTCACTCCCTGTTAAGTGGGAGCCTTAATGTCAACACTCCCTGTTTTGTCCTTCACTCCCTGCCCCCTAGATATTCCACCTCTTCCTCATCCAGTGTATCCGCCCCGGGAGCCGCGTTTCCACCCGCAGCCCCTTCCTCTACCTCCTGACATGGCCAGTGCCAACAGGGACGCTTGATCCTTCATATCCTTTTGTTTTTCCTTTCTTCTTTTTTTTCCCTTTTTTTCCTCCCTTCCATTATAAACCCGAGTTGCAATGCTAACTACTTCAGGTAGGGTTTTTCCTTGCATTCCATCCGGGTGTTCTCTAAACCTTTTAGCAATGTTGTCTGCACACTGTGCCATAAACTCTATTTTAACCATTTCCTTTCCTGAATCTGATTCTAAATCCAAGGTACTGTGTTTCCTAACCTCGTTTATTAACCAAGTACAAAAAACAGAGGGGTGTTCATCAGGGAGTTGAACACATGCAGTAACCTTATTCCAATTCGGGGTAGCTTCTCCCACTGCTTTTAGTCCATGCAAGGTGGCTTGTCTATATTGACCCAATTGTTCCTTTCCCCCTGCTGAATTAGGATCCCAATTAGGCTCAGCAGTAGGCATGTTTCCCCACATTTGAGAGAGGTAATATGCTGCAATTTTCTCCTTAACTTTTTCGCGTTCGTCCTCAGTGAGGAGAGAGTCCAATAACTGATTTACATCTGCCCATGTTGGTAAATGAATAGAAAAGATGATTTGAAACATTCTTTCTACCGCCTCGGGGTTATCTTGTAGACGCGGTAGTGAGCATTGCCAATTTAATAGATCGGCAGTTGTGAATGGAGTGTGGGTGAGCACCATCCGAGGATCCCCATTACTCTGGGGAACAGGATAAGCTCGCAATGGTGCTTGAATTTTCAGCTTTGCCCCTTGAGCATCATCCTCTTTCTTCATATCTCCCCACCCTGACTCTTTGGCTGCGCCTTGGGGGTAACATCATGGGGATATACTCATCCTCTTCTGGTTGAGTTTCTGGGGCATAGGGTGGGGAAAATTTCATGCGTTTCTCCACAGAAACTGCTTCGAAGGTTATACGTCCTTCTTTTGGTTTATAATTATACCATATGAACAAATAATCCATTTGTCCTGGTCTAAGATTGACCAAAATGTCCCTAAGGGCATTCATCCTGTCTGCGGAAAAGGTTCCGCACCTTGGCCAATCTCTAGTTGGGGACAAATGGGCGGTGAGGGAAGGCCATGGAGTTTGACATAAATTTCCCATTTTGGACTTAGCTAAACCGGTTGTTCCAGAGATTCTCTTCAAGTCTGTAAGTATTAGAGACAACGGGGCATCCCCCGGGCATTTACTGCCAAATTGTCCCATTCTAGGCGATAAAAGGGACTCAAACCCCTACCCCTAGAATATCGAGCGATCGCTTACCTCTCCAGGGACTCGAACCCCGAAGCTCTCCAGGGACTCTAACCCCAAAGCTCTGGATCCTACGCAATGGGTAGGTGGACGTTGTTGGATTTTTACGGGCTTCAGCTGGTTCACAGAACTCGCCTTATCACCGACGCAGGGATCAGATCACCGGCAAGGCTCCTCAAAGCCAGAGGATGCGCGCTGCATTGCTTTAGAGTCTGATCCCAGGCCGGAGAGTCAGACGAGTCCTATCTGGGGTGCAAATTTGTCTGGGACTCGAACCCAGACTGGCCCGGTTCGTTGTCTGACCGCACAGAGACAGGCAACACCAGCAAAGTCTGATAATAGGCTCTTTATTGAAGAGTGCACACAACGACAGAGAGCAGCTCGTCTCCAAAGAGAACCAGCTGCCCATTCTAACAACTAGTAAGTTTTTATAGACAGTTCTGTCGCATCACAAATTATTCATGCAAGCAATCCACACACCCCCCTTTGTTAGTAAGAAACTTCTAGTATTTCATTACAAGTTAAAGCAATACATGCTGTCTCAGTATTTTCTTATCAGCACGTTTGACCAGTACCAGAAACCAGGAGACAGGAAAGATAGATGATCTGACAAAAAAAAAACCCAAAAACAGGGAGTGAAGGACAAAACAGAGAGTTGTTGACATTAAGGCTCCCACTTAGCAGGGAGTGAAGGACATTTGGTAAAAAAGATGTTTAGAATGCAGCTCTCTGTCAGGGTCGGCAAGAGTGCAGCTTCATCTGCAACTCTGCTCAGGGACTACCCAGAATCCCCTGGATTAACTCTTGGGCCTAACACAGATAAAAAAAAATGTGATTAAAGGAGCACATTTTTCAGTACCATAATTCACCAAGTATAGGGTGATCATATGTCCTGTTTTTGGCTTGGACAGTCCATTTTTTAAGGCCTGTCATCCCAACTTTTTTGTCAAAAGTGGACATTTGTCCCATTTGCTTTTGCCAACTTGATCAGCTGGCAAGAGCAAACAGAACAAACACGCACTTTTGCCAAAAAAAGTAGGGTGTGGAGGAATGTCTGGGGTGGAGGGAAGGTGAGTGGTGATGCCAGCCCCATGCGGGGTGCAGGCAGGGCTCAAACGAGCAGTGATCATGCCTCAGCCTTGAGAGGGCAAGGGAGGGTGGCGGTCAAGACTCAGGGTATGGTTACACTTACAGGATTATAGCGCTATTGGTTATAGCGGTCCCCTTATACAGTAATATGTATAGCGCTATTGTATGTCCATACTCAGACGTGCCAGTGGTATAGCATGGCCACATTTGCGGCACTTCAAGCGGCATTAAGAGCAGCGCATTAGGGCAGGTATCCCAGCATTCAACTGGGTGCAACGTGCTTTTTAAACGAGGGGGGTGAGGGGGGACATGTTGTGTGTGCGGAGGGAGAGAGCCAGTGATTTTTCCATCTTTTTGAGAGCCTGTCAGCGAGCCTCCGTTCACAGAGGGCTTTGTTTTCACACAGGCTCCCTCCTTAAACATTTGCATTGCTTATCTGCCGAGTTAAGAAAGAAACTCTAAAGAGGTACTTCCGCATTCCTCCAGCCGAGTTCAAAAGAAAGGGAAGAGACGTCAATTGCCTTAAATGGCTCTAGGCATCTCCAGAGATCACTTGTAGCACAGTGGGCGTCCACATTCTTGCTGTAGCGCTACAGCAGCTGTGCTACAGCCCTTATTCCCCATGCAGAGGTGGATTAACAATAGCGCTATAACTCAGCAGTTATAGCGCTCTACGTGCCTTGCCAGTGTGGACGGGGAGGAGGTTATAGCGCTCGTGGGGGCTTTATAGCGCTATAAAGTGCCAGTGTAACCATGGCCTCAGGTGAGCGGCTTTTTCCAGCCCTGCAGGTGGAAAGGAGAGTGCTTTGGGCTAGCCCATGCAGTGTCCCATTTTCCCTTTAGGAAATATGGTCACCCTAACCAAATATTGTAAACAGCTTAAGCTGAAGGGGTAAATTTCCAGAGACAAACAAAATGATTAAGCTCTTTAACCTCAGTGGGAATCTTACATGTAGAGCACTGTGGCACAATTTGAAAGTTTACTCCTAAAAGGCAAACAATTTTAGAATACTTAAAAATAAATGTTGCAGCTCCTCATTCTTAGTTTTATCCACCATTTTACTCTCATGTACAGACACCTAACAAATAATATTGACACTGCCATCATGCAATGCTCCCTCATGCAAACGCACAATGAGTTGTGCAACTGACCTTGTGAGGAACATCTGTAGAATCTGAATAAAGGGAGATTCAACCTCAGCTTTGAGCTGGCTGAAATTTCACAGCTAGGGAAATGCAAGATAAGATTGCCTCATCATGATACTACCTTTGCTCTCCCCTGAACCATAAGCATACTACCTTTGCTCTCTCCCTGAAGCATTCTCTGCTCCATATAACTTCAGATTAGTTGACTTTGCTCCCAGGACTAAGGAAACTTTCATTCTAAACAAAAATGCTCTTTAATTTGCGGAACCTGCTCAATGCTGCAGCTTTAAGAAAGAGCAGCACGCAACTGGCGCAACGTTTTCGGTAAGTGTATCATTTAGATTTGTCCCTCAGTTAGCAATATTAAATCATAAACCTGGAAACTAATGTAATGAGTTCTGCAGAGAGATCAGTATCTCAGCTAAAGGCCTCCTTCAGTGTTCTAAGCACTGTTTTGCTCTTTGTTTTCAGGCAGAAAACTGAAATTGCACATGAGACTGGAGGGTTTTTATCCTTTCAATTTTCAGTCCTCATGGAATCATGTTACATTCTTTGCAAATGGTTAGCAGCACACACTGAAATATTTGATTTTTCTTAAATTCAATTAATCTTTGAGTGCTGGAGGTACCATCATCATGTATCATAAACACCTAATCACAATTCTGAATATAATGTAAAGGACTGTAATTTCTATGGGCAAGTATTTTGATCAGATACGGAAGAGGAAAATTCTCCTTTCACAGCTTCACATTGAATGTTCTGCTCTCTCTCCGTATAATCCATGCATGCATAATACCAGGGTCAAGACTAACCACGAAGATCTGAGAACAGCACTTTGCTGTAATTGTTTCAACAATGTAGATTTGGCATCTCATATCGGCCTCTGAAAAATACATTTATGACAATATTTAATTACACCATTTTCAATCCTTGTCACAACTTGAGGAACAAGTTGAAATTAGAGACTTAGGGCTTGACTCTGCATCACTGAGATCTTTGGGTGTTTTGACATTGACTCCAATGGGAACAGAATATAACAAGTTTTAAGTGTTCAAAAACTGTATGCAAGGGTTACCTACACACAAATCCTATTAAACCATAATAGTCATTTTCATTTGTCTTCTTTCTCTTCTGCACCAGTTTGAAAATGTTTTCTGAGCTCTTCGATTTATTCGTCTCCTCATATGAAAGATGCCCTGTAGTAAGCCAGCTTTGCGTTTGCATTGCTGGTGACTAGGAAAATCTTGCTCTGGTTAGCAAACTTGATATGGAAGTCATTATGGGGAAATAATTACAATGGCTTCCCTTTCTCAAATGTGGCCACCTAACTTAATTGGGCTTTCTATGCTATTTTTACAGACTCACTTTTCTAGCCATAACAACCCTCTAAATTGAATTAAAAGGGAGACTCTTTTAACACAACCATTACTAATTTAAGATATCACCATAAGCTCTGAAAAATGCCAGCTAACCAGATGATGGTTTAGAGCTCCAGGAAGTCAACCAGTTATGATAATGATTTAAGGAAATTACCATTCCCAAAGAATAAAAGTATTTGGCTTATGATTTTTCACATTACACATTAATTTTTCTTTCTTGAATACCAACTGCCACTAGTATTTATTTGATCAGTTATGCCTCATTTGAAAAGACACTGGCAGCCCTTAAAGGAACACTACACATTGTTGAAGACAATAGCTAAAAAATCTTGAAGAGCAGTATGGGTCGTGCAGAATTTGGCTGTAATATTTTTGGGGTTGGAAACAATAAAATGTTAAAGACAACTCAGTGAGGGAGAGTGGAGTGACTGAGCAGCAAGAGGCTACAGAGCCATAGAAGTCAAACTAATGCATGGGCCCCAAAGTCTGGTAACATTTAACATTAGGCTTTAGATGATCTGCTAAAAACCTGGAAGTCAAATATTTCAATATTTCCATTTGCTCCCCAGAGCCATTCAGAAAAGAGCAAGCAAGCAAACAAACAAAACCCCATGCCATCTCTTTTTGTTCCAGTCAGTTCAGGGACTTGCTCAGCCGCCCTGTCTAAAAAAAGGGAAACAATTAAGAAACAAAGTTTCCTCACAGTATATATCCATAAAAGTTAGAAGCAAAATCACATTTAAGCTGTTATTTAGTCTGCCTTGCTATTTTATTTTTCCTGAAATTGTGAAGATTACCCAAGATTACCCGGTGAACGATTTTGCTGGTTATATCATACTTGTATTGGTTGCAAGGACAGCACTGTGTGCTTTGCATGATTTTTAGTTGTTTTTTAGTTATTCAATTAAAAATTTTAATTTTATTGCTTTATTTTTATAGTATTTTATTCTTAAGTTTTGCTAGACAAAGGTATAAATAGATCTCATTAGACCACAAAACCAGTCCCTTCAGAAATCTCTCTCTAAGAATAACAGAACATAAGATTTAAAAATTAGGATGTACTAGTTTGTTGGTTTAGCAAACACTGTGAACTTCAAAGAGCCAGATTTCCAAAGGGATTTAGGTGTGTTGATATCTGGCTAAGCATCTAGTGGGATTTACATAATCTCCTAACCGTCAGAGTTAGGTTCTTTTGTATATTGCACTAAATGAGTAACTACTGGAGCTGGCAGGAAAATGGAATTTCCCTCCCAGTGGAAAAGTTCCATGTTTTGGAGAAAAATAATTGTTCCAAGTCAGGGCAAAGTCAAAAAAATCAAAAATATTCCGGATAGGAAAATTCTGAAAAATTCCTTTCTGGGAGAACCAGAAATGGGAGCCTTGAGCTGGCTCCTGGCTGCCCGATTCCCAGGGAAGCTGCATCTTTGTGTTGCTTGACTCCTCAGAAAGCTGTCTGCTTGCAGAGTTAAGACGCGCCAAGAGACAGTTGCTCAGCAGGCTGGGAAGCCTAGGCTAGTAGGGAAACTAGGCAGGCTGGTTTCTATGGAAAGTTTCAATGGGATTAGCACCTTCCCACACCTTCCCACAGAATGTTTCCACAAACCAGCATTTTCTGAAGGAAAAGATCAGTCAGAAAATTTTCAACCAGCTCTCCTACACAAGTCCTTAGGTGCTTATCTTTGTAAATCTGGCTCAAAGCTACTAAAATACGACAAACAGATGTTTGTTACTAAGCAAGTGTAAAATAATTATGGTTGAGGTTTCCAGAAGTGCTCCAGGTTGGCCTTACTCTGCTTCCATGGAAGTCAGTGGGTGTTTTACCATTGGCTTTGCACAATTATACCAGTACTTGTGAAAATTCCATCCTACAACAAAGTATCAGTGCCAGATTTAAAAAACAAAATGGGCTACTCTAGGGTGACCATATGCCTTGTTTTGGCTGGGATGGTCCCTTTTTTGAGCTCTGTCAGTTGGCAAGAGCAAATGGGACAAATGCCCCTTTTGTCAAAAAGCAGGGTGCAAATGAACATGTGAGGGGACGAGCTGTGATCCCAGCCCCATATATGCGGGGATGTAGGGCTCAAGCAAGCAGCTGTGCCAGTCCCAGCCTTGTGCAGAGAGGTCAGACAGGGCCCGCAAGCAGTGGCACCAGCCCTGTGCGGGGATGAGTGCTTGTGCCAACCCCATGTTGGGGGAGTAGGGGACTCAGGCGAATGGCTCGGACCAGACCCACAGGGTTGGGGGTCGCTCGGGCTAGCCCCACGCAGTGTCCCATTTTCCCTTTGGTAAATACGGTCATAAGGCTACTCTTGTTCCTGGTCTCTATACCATACATATCCCCTGAAACAGACATCACATTTTCGGGAGAGATGGGGGACGGGAGTGGGGAGGAAAACAATCCAGTCTGATGCTGCAGTTATTTCATATGCAAAAACTCCCTGATGTCAACAGGTGTTGTGTGAGAATGTGCAGAATGAGTCCAGGATCAGGCCCAGATGCTTGTACTAACCACTTCTGATCAGGTGTAAATCTTTTTGAATCTTCTGAATCGTTTTAAATTGGAAAGTTTTCAATTGACATTCCTATGCCAACTTCGGTGAAATCTCTTTTTGTGCTAGATCTTCCACCCACTGACATCCATGGGCAACTGACTTCAGTAAGAGTAAGGTTGTAGCATGTATCTTTAATGGCTAGAGTAGCCTCTTTGGGGATAGTTTTCCTTGCCCCTGGGGATAAGCACCAGGTTAGCTTAGTGGTGGATCCAGTGGTGATCCAGCACCTCCCTGAAGCCCACCACCTCTCTGCATGGGAGCATTGAGTGAATCATGATAGGTTGAGCTCTATGCCATGCAGGGCAACCTCCCCACATACTGCCCCTGCTTGTGCAGCTACTGCATCATTTCCACTGCAAAGAAGCCCTTTGCACCAAAGGAGTTGAGGACAGAATTTACCTGGTGGTGCAAACATCTTTAAAAGGGTTAGTAATAAAACAGTGTTTAGGATGGACATTTTCAGTTGTAGGGAGAACTACTTCTTCTTGGGTTAAAAGTGTGACAGACTGTGAGATCTGTCGTATTTCCACATGACGATTTAAGAACTGCAGTGACTGTGTACGGTACCACAGCTGTAAGGTCTGGAACCCTGTGTGTGCAGAGTTCCATGTCCTGCCTATGCCAGGGGGATTGGAGAAAGGAAGTCCCACTAGTTTGACATGAGGGTAAAGACAGCAGAAGCCTCCGTGCTTCATGTGGGACTGATGCTCCCATTCAGCTCAACTGCTAGTAGTACTCCTGGGCTTTTTTTTTTTTTTCCTGAAATTCCTAGCCTCAGAGACTTGTCAGCTGGAAGCAGTTGCAACTGATCATTGGCTTGAGACTGAACTCAGGAATGAACTGGAGTTGGAGGTATTTTCAAATAAAACCCCACTCACTCCAATCATTTATTACTTTATTCTTCTTGGTGTTTTGACTCTGATCTAATTAAAGTCACTACATTTAATGAGAAAGACATACTTGGCTTATGATCTTCTAAACTTTAGTCCTAGTGAAGTGCAAGGTGTGTTACAATAAACAGGGTTACAGATATATTCAGTCCTTGCTTAGCAGAGAAGGGGTTAAATTACCTATCAGTCTCCATTATCCGGTTTAAGGTTATAGGAATATTGGCTTTACTCTGCTGTTTGATCAAGTCAGGTGCCATCTAAGATAATATGAACTTTGCAGTGTCACTTCTGTGGGAGACGATAAACATTCCATTTCATCTGGTTCTGGCATGAGCTCGCAAACCTCCTCCCTCATCAAATATTGGGCAATGAGCTACTGGTTTCTCTTATTGGCAATATCAGTTTTTGGAAATGAATTTGAAAAATGGTGCACGTGATTCACGAATCAAACAGTTTTTATATCCATTTGAGCAGTCCTGTGCCAGTTCCCCAGAGCTGAGATTGGGGAAAAGAGCACAAGGAGACATCTCGCCCCAACTCTTTGCACCCCTGTGCAAAACAAACTACACTGCAGCCTTAAGTGTTATAAGAAATAAAATCAGTTTAATTGATGGTAATAAGAGAGATGGTTACAGTAGTGATTCATATAGCGAACAATGAAGAGTTGTAGCTGTGTGAGATGAAAAGTCACAAACAAATTATCACAGGCCATGAAGGTTATCTCGCTAGGTCAAATGATGGTCATGAAAGAGGTTTAGCTGGTTGTACATTAGCTTTAGCATGCATAACAAATTAATACTCAATGACAAAGAGCCTGTTTTTGGTGTAGGTCTGGGCAACCAACTCAAACTAATGTTAATCTGAAAGGTCGTGACCTCCTAACTCTGCAAAATTACACAGCGGAAGAAATAAAGTATTTGCTATGGACGGCAGCAGATTTGAAACAAAGAATAAAGTACAAGGGAGAGGTATGTACAATTTCAGTTAAAATCCAAGTTGCTTGTTAAGACCCTCAGATCACTAAATCAAGATTGTCATACAAAATAATGTGGATCAGCGGCTAAACTGGCTTGTCCTAAACAACCATTTCAACCCTTAATTAGTGTAAATTGTATACATCAAATGAAGGGCCAGCCAGTAAAAGCAAAGTGTTATTCTTTGGATGAAGTAGGGGATTTATGCTGTTCAGAGGTAAGTATGCCCTTTGTTATCAGCAATCATCTAATTCCCTCTTATTGTATATTCCCAATGATTTCAGTTGTGCTACATGCAGAAGGAAATGTTTGCAGGAATAGGAGCATTATTATGTATATAGAGTGGGAGCAGGATAAGAGTCAGAGATCTCTTTTATTTGTTTAAAACAACAACAACAACAACAAAAATGTAGATGCTTTTTGCCCCTAGATCTTTCTGTTTCTCCCAAACTCTTCCCAATGCTAGTGACTGCTTTGAAGGGGCAGGGATTAGAACTGATACAATGACTGCTTTTATTATTAATTTCCTGCAGCCATTGAACTGTGAAGCAAATATTAGATACTGTAATGAGTGAACAATTTTCCAAATCCCCTTCTGTTCTTGTTTTTCCAGTATTTGCCTTTGTTGCAAGGAAAATCTTTAGCCATGATTTTTGAGAAAAGAAGTACCCGAACAAGATTAT
This sequence comes from Dermatemys mawii, assembly GCA_007922305.1. NCBI lineage: Eukaryota > Metazoa > Chordata > Testudines > Dermatemydidae > Dermatemys > Dermatemys mawii. Next base: position 7,158,880 of record ML677385.1, on the reverse strand, counting down.
CCACAGAAACAGGTAAATCTAGACAAAACCATGTTATAAGAAATACTTTCTCTGCAGAGTACATTTGTCCATATCATGAAACCATTACTTAATCATGTACTTAGAAGTTTCTACCCAGGAGACATCTGAGGTTGGAGAGCAGCAAGGATGAAAGTAGTTTACTGGACAGTGTGAGCAGTGTCTTGTTCTGTTATGCCTCATTAATACAACAGGCACATCTCTTTGATCACTAAAATCCCCCAGGGTCAACTTTAAACAAGTTAGAACTGAAATGAAACAACAGGAAGCAGAAGGTTTTCATGATGTAAGTTTCATGCCATATTAGCTAGCTGTACACTTTCCCTACACTCATTTTAGCAAGTAACACCAATTTAATCCTGCACAGGCTGTCATAACTAATAGCTTTCTAATTTATTATGCATGACTGTTGTCAGTCTCAAGGCTTGTCTACATGGAAACCTAGTGTGTGGTAAGCCAGGATGCGAACATACATCATGCAAGCCTGCCACGCGTTGAGTTGCTGTGTAGACCCTGCTACTGTGCATTACAGATTCCGTAGTGTCCTTTGACATATGGTTGTTTGACACAATGGTACGCCAACGCATAATATGGAATTTTTAGTGAGCTACAACTAGTTAGTGCACAGAAAGCTAGTGCACTATCCATTCACACACTGGCTTGTTGCACACTCAGGCTCCATGTAGACAAGCCCTCAGAGAAAGGGTTTAGACTGAGAATCATAGCAACGTCTTGATTTAAATTAGAGAAAAAAGAATAACCCCATGACTACCTCTAGAGAAACAAACGTGAGGGGATGGAGAAACAGGGATATTGGTCTAATAATACCAGGCCTTGTAGATGTGGATGCTAAAAGAATAAACACATTTGTAACTCTACTCATGTACGTAGTAGATGCTTTCACGTTTGCAGGACTGAGCGTATAATATTTTTGCACAGACCTAACCATTCTAACTTTGCATCCAAGAAATCATTTCAGATTGGTGTCCTCTTTATAGAGATATTTATACCCACCCGGTGGGGAAATCTTTGCTCTTCCCACATTTACACTGAAGTAAACTGTACTGAGTGAAACCTCCCTTAAGTGTATGGGACAGGTAACATTGTAAAGCCCCTCTAACTGAGCTTCATCCAGATTTCTCTGTAAGACACAAGGCAGAACACAGGAAGAAGAGGAGGAAGGAGTCAACTGTTCTGCTCTCAAGTCTGGGGATTCCTCCAATATACACATGAATCTTAAGCAATTTGAGGTGCCCCAGGTGTCTGCATGGAGGGCCTGTGTCTTCCGGCTGGCTCAGTGCCCCTCTCTACTCCTCCTTCCAGAAAATGATCAGTGTAGCTACAAAGGGGTTTCAACCCCTGACCAATGTACCCACAACTCCCTTTCAGGTCAGCCTTCCCCCTTCTACATCATACTTCCTAGAGCAGTGTTCCTTCAAGTTTTGCCCTGGCGGCCCCTTTCTGCGGAGCCGCGTCCACTCATGGCCCCAGGGTGTGTCTGCCAAAATGCCGCTGAATAGAAAGCTTCAATTTTCAGCGGCATTTCGGCGGGACAAAAATAGACTGCTTCTGTTTTTGGTGGTCTCTTGGGGCCAATCCTGCGGCAGTGTCGGGACACCGCGCACCCCTGTGGGGGGTCTTGTGCACCCCCTGGAGTGCGTGCACCCCACTTTGAAGACCACTGTCCTAGAACAGGGGTGGGCAAATTTTTTGGCCTGAGGGCCACATCGGGGTTGCAAAATTGTATTGAGGGCTGGGTAGGGAAGGCTGTGCTTCCCCAAACAGCCTGGCCCTGCCCCCTATATGACCCCCTGCCACTTCCTGCCCCCTGACTGCCCCCCTCCGAATTCCCAACCAATCCAAACCCCCCTGCCGGAAGCTGGATATGAGTCAGCAGTGTGCCCTCATTGCCAAGAAAGCCAATGGCATATTGGGCTATATTAGTAGGAGCATTACCAGCAGACCAAGGGAAGTGATTATTCACCTCTATTCAGCATTGGTGAGGCCACACCTGGAGTACTGTGTCCAGTTTTGCACTGCCCGCCCCCCCACTACAGAAGGGGGACAAATTGGAGCGAGTCCAGCAGAAGGCAACAGAAATGATTAGGGGGCTGGGACACATGACTTAAGAGGAGAGGCTGAGGAAACTGGGCTTATTTAGTTTGCAGAAGAGAAGAATGAGGGGGGATTTGATAGCAGCCTTCGACTACCTGAAGAGGACAGAGCTCGGCTGTTCTCAGTGCTGGCAGATGATAGAACAAGGAACAATGGTCTCACGTTGCAGTGAGGGAAGTCTAGGCTAGATATTAGAAAACATTGTTCCACTAGGAGGTGGTGAAGCACTGGAACGGGTTACCTAGGGAGGTGGTAGAATCTCCATCCTTAGAGGTTTTTAAGGTCCGGCTTGACAAAGCCCTGGCTTGAATTATTTTGTTGATGTTGGTCCTGCTTTGAGCAGGGGATTGGACTAGATGACCTCCTTCCAACCCTAATAGTCTATGAAATACAATCTTGATGTTAATTTGATACACTCAAGACTTCTAGTACATGTATTATTTTAGCATGTTATTAAGATTAAAACTATTAGTATAAGTTAAGAATCATCAATAACTTTCAGTGTTTGTAAAATAAACCCATTTTTTCAGAGCCTACCAAATTTATTACTTCCTATTACAATGGGAGTGGTCATCTGTTTGCACTCACAGTCCCATGCTCATTCTATGTAAACATACACATAGTCTTTGTATGTTGAAAAAAGTTCATTCCACATGGTCATATATTGTCTGTAAAATAAAGCTTCCTCTCTGTCATGGTATAAACATGAATGCCATTCTATGTTTCCATTATATCTGGCATAAATCATCCTGCCTCTCAATCATGCCCTGCCCCCTCCCCAATTGTAACTGCACTTAAATATCAGTGAACTGACTGGTAGTAAATCAAGCCATTCTACGGTCACTGAAATATGGACAATATGCTGCAAGTCTGAAATAGGGTAGGGACATACAAATAATACTCAAAGTTGAGGGCTACTTTAAATATATTCATTCATGTCATGGGACCCAGGGCCTGATTTCTCTATAGTGGAATATCACTACAAAGGAGTTATTCCCAGTTCACACCAGTGTGAAAGAAAAGTGAGGTCATAATGGTATAAACACACCATGTACAAATATTCACACAAAGTTACATCATTTTACATCATCCTAATGAATTCATGAAACATATCAGAGAATACACTACCTGGCATTTAGAGTGCCTAGTAGTGGATACTGTCTAAACTGGCTATACTACTAAGGCAGATTACTTTGGTACCTTGTTATCTGCTTCCAAAGCTGTCCTTAAAAATAATCATTATGTTTCAGACCTCAGATCTTAGGAATGTTCCCCTAATTGCTGCTAAGCAGAGCTTTTAATTTTAAATCTTTAAAATGCATTTTCTACACTACATGCCAAATTCTGTCAGGCGGTGCCAGCCAACTCACTGTCAGAAGTGGAAGAGCAATGAGGAAATTGGCTGCTCTGAGGGAGACTATTCCTCAGGCCCTCCATGATAAGAGCAAGCTGTTGAGGTCTGTGGGTGAGGCTCTCAGCCCATGACTTTACAATGATAGGTGTGCACAACTCTGTGCAGCAATTATTCATAATCTTAGTAGAAATGGATTGCATAGGTGGATTCCATATAGGGCAACAAAAACAATCACTATTTTTGCAGCATATTTGTACCAGGCTGCAAAGTATTCATAGCTCTTCCACCACACTTGCTGGAATGTGGTCTATGGATTTCCAGCCTTGACTTCTCATTTTGTAACAAGCCCCCAGATAACTTTTTATAGGGGATAATAAAATGACCACGCAGATACAGAGTGCCCCCTCCTAGGTAGGGGTCACTTTGCAGACACTCTACTCTGTACGCTCCCTTTCACAAGCCTTTTAAGAACACCACATAATCTTTCTTTTGAATAACCACCCAGGGTTGGTTTAATAACAGAAATGGTTCCGTCAATCCTCAAAATCCCCCAGATAAAGTCATAACCATAACACAAAAATCAACAGAGTATTCACCTTTGTTCTTCTGCTACACATAGAACTCTGCCTCTGCCCAGTGTACTCCACCCAAAGCTGCCAATCCCCATCTTTCTGATTGGAGTTCAGCACTCTGGCCATGGCTTCGTTCTTCTGTCAGCTCTAGCCTTTACCTTTAAACGACACTGTATCAATCCAGTATTTTCCTATAAGCACCCTTCTTATTTCATGAACTTTCTCCCCTTTACTCCATCCACCTGCTGCCCTTTGTAGGAAACCACCTGATTCCACAAAGGCTGCATCTTTAGTAATCAGGGTTGGGTAGCCCCTGGCCTTCCAGTACTTAAAGAGGCAAGCTACACTGTAGATGTTGAGTGATTTTAAGAAGAGGGATTTGTGGGACCTGCAGGGACACGTTCTGCTCTGACTTATGCACTATGAAATGTCACTGAAGTGTATATTTTACAAAAGGCAGACATGTTGCTCTATGGACACATGCTTTGCCTCCTTCACAAATGTCTTTGCTTCCTTTTTAAAACTGGCCACAATGAGAAGCATGTGCATGGCTTCATTACCCGTCTCTACTTTCCAGCATGAGCTCGGATCCTCATGATAGCTCCTTCGTTTTAACTACTGATATTCACCCCAAGATCAGTCATTTGTAAAGAACAATAGTTGTGGTGTTTTCCTTTTACTATTTCATATGCTTGCACAAGCACATGTGAAAAGCTGTAGTAATATCAATGACTGCAGTGCTATCTCCTGGTGAGAACAAAGTTGATCTACTTTAAACTTCCTTGAGGTTCAGCAAAGCAACAGTTTCTCAGCACCTTTTGGATCACAGCTTCCCAGATAAGAGAATCTAAACCAGGGGTGGGCAAACTTTTTGGCCCGAGGGTCACATTGGGGTTAAAAATTGGTCGGAGAGCCGGGTAGGGAAGGTTGAGCCTCCCAAAACAGCCTGACCCCACCCCTTATCCAACCCCCACCCACTTCCTGCCCCCTAACTGCCCCCCTCAGAACCTCCGACCCATCCAACACCGCCCCACTCCTTGTCCCCTGATCGCCCTCTCCGGAGACCCCCCCAATCTAAGTGCTGCCCCAGAAACCCACCCCCTATCTAAGCCCCCCTGTTCTTCGTTCCCTAACTGCCCCTTCCCTAAACACCACCGCCTGGGACCTTATCCCCCCCATCTAAGCCCCCTTGCTTTATTCTCTGACTACCCCATCCTGAGATCCCACCACCCCCTGGGACTCCACCGGGCATCTAAGTCCCCTTGCTTTCTTCCCTGACTGTCCCCTCCCGATATCCCCCCACCATACTCTGGGGCCCCACCACCTACCTCCCCTTACCTTACTCAGGCTGCAGCTCCCGTGCTCCACCCGACTCCCTTCCAAGGAGCGCAGGGACCCGCGGCATGCCAGTCTGACCCGGCCTGCCCCAATCAGGGGGCGGAGGGCGGCCCGGCTGGGGACCTGTGGCACAGTGGCCTGGCCCTTGGGACAGGGCCTCTGGCCCTGCCCCCCGGCCCCACCTCGAGGGCCGGATGAAAATAGCCGGTGGGCCACATGTGGCCCGCGGGCCCTAGTTTGTCCACCCCTGATCTAAACTCTTCTACCGTTTATGTGGCCCTCTCTTCACCCCAAATGAAAAGTTATGTCATCTTATATCCAGAAAATGCTGCGTTTAAACTACTTCTTAGCATATGTGCAATGTGCCTCAGGTGACACATGACCAGGATTCATCACCAAATTTGGTCCACTTGTTGAATCCTTAGCTTTCTTTGCCCAGGTCAGGTACTGACCCGAAGTGTGGCATGAACACTGATCCATGCTCCCCTTTAAACTACTGAAGATGTGTTTTCCACTCCAGAGGATAGCAAATTACCCTGACAATGTTGATCTGCCTGTGGTATGCTACGATAATACTAGGGGTTTTTTGGTTACTTCCTATAATCAAAATGGGAGATGAGAAGACCTGCTTGATCACCTAGTCCATTCTCCTGCCAGGGAAGAACTGATTTTTAGTGGATGAAATTTACCCCAGTGCAGAGGAAGCCTCACAAGGCCACTTAAGCCCAATTTAAACCCTTAGGCCCAGATATTCAGCTGCACCAGAGCTACAGTCCCTTCATCTGAGCAGTTAGGGCACATATATGGCTTTAAACCAGCCATGTGCTCCCTCAGGCATATCATTTAGAACATTGTCAGAGTGGTGCTAAATTATGCCCATCTGCAACAGCCCCCAATGCAACACTCCAGCCACGCCTCCCCTCCCTGGACTGTGCCCAACGTGTCTTCTATGTTGAGGCTGGGAAGGCAGGTGGCATAGTGTGATTTTACCTTATGTCGGGATAATTGTCAACCAGCTCTTTAAGATAGCTATTATCACACACTAGATTTACACAGATGTGAACCTTCACTAATATGAGTGGCTATAAACTAGTATGAGAAAAGAATAACCCCAGCCCTTAATATGGGGATTCAGTGATGGTTATTTCTATGCATAAACTTGCATGGATTTTGCCTTGAACATAGGTCTGAAGTGATGTCTACAAGTCTAAAGGCCTTTAGAAGGGTTATCTGTACTTGAATGGATTTCACCCTACTGTGTGTTTACCATTGTTTTGTGAAGTCTGGCGTTAAATGTCTCAAACAAGGGGATGCCTTCCTTCCTGCTGTTGTTGAAAATACTGTTCTCTGGGATTTATTTTTAAATCTCAAGTTATAACCCTTCAGATTGTGTTTTGTTTTTAATCTTTGCAGGGTTTGCTCTCCTTGGGGGACATCCTTGTTTCCTTACAACCCAGGATATACATTTGGGCATTAACGAGAGTCTCACGGACACAGCACGGTTGGTAAAATATCATGAGATTGTTTTACATACGTGAAAATGTTAGATCTGGCCGAAATTGGTGAGAAAATGTGAAATAAACACACCAGGTTGGCGATAACTTTTTGCATATTTGAGACTCCCCAACTATTTATTTTCCATGACATTTCAAAGGCACCCAAAATTCTCCACTTTTTTGCAGTTTACAAAAAATTCACCTGTCACTTTTTGCATTTTTTCTATCCAATGGGGGTGAATTGAGTGCTTGGATTCCCACCCACCCTCTGTTCTATAAGAAGTTGACCAGAGCTTTAAAAACCACAGAAGCGTGAGGCTATTTCTTGCAGATGCTGTCACTTTGCCTCGCTCCCCATTAAGCCTTTATTAATGACTCATCCAATCTGGAGTGTTGTGCTGCTTTCTAAGAAACCCCTCTGCAGTTTAAGATTAATGTGTCAGGGCTCAGATGCTCCAAGGTTACTTCCTTTCAAAAGGCTCTTTTTGCTCAGTCAAAAGACACACAACCTCAGGCTTGTCAAGCTTGATTCAAGAAACACAATCAGCAAGCTGTGGTTTTAATTCACTTGCTGACTATGCTCTCTGTGGTTGTTAGCTGGAGTGATGGTTTCTTAATACTGCATTGCTTCTCCCTCTGCAGTGAAATCCAAGGAAAACATATGAAAAAGACCACACTTTTTGACATTTTACAGTGTCCTTTTCCACCTTCATCTGTTGAAGGAGAGTGGATATAGGGCAGCGACAATAGAAAGTCAGGCTTGCAGTCTCTTCAGGCTGGATATTGAAAACACCAGAATATACATTAATTGTAATTAATGTTAACATGTTTTACTTAAAGAACCACCCAATGGCTTGCTTTGGTAGCTATGTGTGTAGATTTTCATTGAATTATGGGAGCTGCAGAGAGAGGCAGCCCAAGCTGTCAGTGAGGCACAGTACAGTCTCAGGTTCCATCACTGGGTTGTTCCTTTGTTCAGCCCTATTTCATCTCCCTTCTGTTTGAATTCAAATGCTACAATGGGATTTAACCTCATTCTCTCAAAGTGACTTTCTTTCTACACCTAAGAATGTTGCCTCAAACGAAGTTGCTAGAGCAGCTATTACTTCATCCAAGTAGGCCATTCAAATTCACCAGACCACATTGATCCCTACTGTAACTCCAGTGACATTAGGGACAGGAAAGTATTACAATAGAAAGGGGACAGCTTCCCCTGCTCTGTTAGAGGCAGATGGAGAGTTTCTCCCCTGGCTCAAGGTAACACTGTTCTCCCAGCCCCTTCCTGCCTGCTGTTTTCTCACTGGCTAGCAGTAAAGTGAGAACACACCATTTAAGAGGGTTTGAAAAGCAAGCAGCAGGAGGTAGTTGAGAGGCTTACATGACTTACGAGGAGAGGCTGAGGGAACTGGGATTGTTTAGTCTGCAGAAGAGAAGACTGAGGCAGGATTTGATAGCATCCTTCAACTACCTGAAAGGAGGTTCCAAAGATGATGGATCTAGACTGTTCTCAGTGGTACCAGATGACAGAACAAGGAGTAATGGTCTTAAATGGCAGAGGGGGAGGTTTAGGTTGGATATTAGGATAAACGTTTTCAGTAGGCGGGTGGTGAAGCACTGGAATGGGTTACCTAGGGAGGTGATGGAATCTCCTTCCTTAGAGGTTTTTAAGGTCAGCCTTGATAAAACCTGGCTGGGATGATTTAGTTGGGGATTGGTCCTGCTTTGAGCAGGGGGTTGGACTAGATGACCTCCTGAGGTCCCTTCCAACCCTGATATTCTATGATTCTATACTTTATATTGAAAGAGATCCATTTTCTTGAAACTCTTTATCAGTCATATGATGACTAATTTGGATAAAACTACATTTTCCCCAAACACGCATCCAAGGTAGATTAAACAAAAGTAACACCTTTATAATTTGTTAGCTAGAAAATAATAATGGCACAAACAGCAACCTTACAGGTTATTCTGTTCAGTTCTTCCTCTTTACCTGTATAGGTGGCATCAATAATTTCATATGCAAAGGCACTTCAGTTAAGAGAATTAACTCCCTTAATGGGAATCTTATCTGAATAAAGAATGTTTGACTTCAGTTGGAATAACAATATAATTGACTTCAATGGGAGACTTGCCTGGGAGCTATCTTTCCAGAGAAGATGTAAGAATCCATCACAGCAATCCACCAATTGTAAGAGAATTCCTGTGATATTTTAGGGTTCAGTCAAGACCAGTAAGGGTTTGTATCATCACCTGCTCTGCAACTCTGGGTGCCTTAAATGCTATGCTGGTGGGGTTCCCAGCCCTAATGCCAACAGGTAACACCCTGGCTCCCACTGTTCAGTTACTTTTTTGCAGAGTCACCCCAACACCTTCCCAATCCTGAATTTCCCTGGAAACATCTGCCCTGAAGTGTCCAGCCCTCTCACTGAACCCTTACAGAAGTTATTAAGTTTGTTGCTGCTTTAAGGCGACAATACAGTTCAGCCTCTTAATTTAACTTGGGTTAACACACCCTGCACTGAACTGGTTTATAGTAAAAGTAAAACAAGTTTATTTAAGAAAAGGTCATAGGTTTAACAAGTGATACCAAGTATAAAGAATAAAGATAGAAAGGTTACATGCAAACAAAAATAAAAATATGGGCATCTGCGACTAAAACCTTATTTAACTAATTAGACTCTCTTGTTCAAAGAAGTGTTTCTCATTAAGTCTCTTTTTCAGCATAGAATCCTTTACAGATCTCAGAGTGCTCAGTTCCTTTGTTTCTTCAGGTGAAAGATGCCAGAATGGCTTTTTCTCTCTCCTTATATCCTCCCAAAGTTCATTGACCCTGCTTCAAGAGCCAGGAAGCCTTGCTGGGAGCTCAGCTTCCTGTGTCCACCACGGAGCTGACACCATGTTCATTTTTGCAGTCTCCTGCTCCTGTTGTGATAGTAAGAGGCAATCTCCCCAGCTTGCTAGGTTGATGGCTTTGTTTACCTTTTATGTAAATGTAGCATCATTGTCTCTGAGAGATGACCAGACTGGGCAGACAAGCAAATACACATTCCTTTTTTGGGGGGCAGACTGGGAGTATGCACTGCTTGCCAAACACATTTTAAGAATCTAATTCTAGTGCATATTTATAACTGTTTGTACACATCCTGCATGTACACCACACAGTGATTTTCAGGACCAATGTGAAACCAGTTTGTGTGTGATACCTCACATGACACTTTTTAGGTACGGATTATGACAACTGTGGAAGGTGCAATGAGTGTGCCAGCCCTGACAAGAGTTGCTGACAGAGTAATAAGCCACCAATGGCCTCTCTGTCACAGTTCCATACCCTTTTGTTCACAGTTTTGCCTTTTTGGTTTTAAGATGCTACTAGAGAACATTAAAACATACAAATTACTGCAGAATAATAATATTTGAGGGTCTGATTAGTTTCACAAAAGCACAGAATTGCAAAGCTAAGCCTCCGATTTCATGCTAGATTCACCTAAAAATATCCATATGATATAGAAAATGCAGTGCTCTCGTACCATACTCTTTCATGAACTCCTACTTCCAAGGCACAAAACCATGAGCCAGTAATGTATGCCAAAATGTCTTTATCCCTGTAGTTTAATTTAGAACCTTGATGCCACTTTAATAGTGTTACTGTGTCACAAAATATAATTATTTATGTATGTTATACCAGGGGTCGGCAACCTTTCAGAAGGGGTGTGCCAAGTTCACTGTAATTTAAGGTTTTGCTTGCCAGTAATACATTTTAACGTTTTAAGAAGGTCTCTCTCTATAAGTCTATATTATATAAATTATTGTTGTATTTAAAGTAAATAAGGTTTTTAAAATATTTAAGAAGCTTCATTTAAAATTAAATTAAAATGCAGATCTTATCAGGTTAGTGTGATCCTTGCCCTTGCTTTTCCTTGCTGAGTTTTCCAGTGTGGCCACAGGAGGGGGTGGCTGAAGAGCGCTGGGCCCAGGCCAGGAGCAGAGCCCCGGACTGGCTGCTGGTACCCCAGACTGGCAGTGGGCTGAGCGAGGCTGGCGGTCTGGACCCCCACTGGCAGGGGGCCGGCAGCCAGAACCCCAGACCGGGAGTGGTCTGAGCGGGACTGGAGGCTGGTATCCCAGAATGGCAGCAAGCTGAGCGGCTCAGCCCGCTGCCGGTCTGGGGTTCTGGGCTTCTGTTCACCCGGGCCAGCAGGGGGCTGAGTGGGGCCAGCAGCTGGGACCTCAGTTGGCAGCAATGTGCCATTAAAAATCAGCTTGTGTGCCACCTTTGGCACACGTGCTGCAGGTTGCCGACTCCTGTGTTACACATTATTATGATGCTGTTGTTCTTCATGTCTTTTTGAGTTACCGAAGCCCTGTCATTTTATATTGTCAAACAATCGCCTCTGTTACCTGCACATTTATTAATGTTGCATCATTAGTTCTTCTTTAGTGACAATCAAAAATGAAAAAGAAAATCATTGAGTGGGGATGTGTGTGGAACAATAATTTCCTTTTACTTCTTACAGCTTGTTAAATTTCTGCAGTTTAGTGGATTATGCAGACATAGTATATTATTCAGGCAGCTGGGAAAAATTTATTCATTATCACCACTTATTAATATTTATACATTGCACAGTGAAGAATAAAGTAGCAATATATTTATGATGCTTGACTTTGATATCCTTTGCTTTACCATAGGGTGCTGTCTAGCATGACAAATGCAGTCTTGGCCCGAGTTTATAAACAATCAGATCTGGACCTGCTGGCGAAAGAAGCTTCAATCCCAATAGTCAATGGATTGTCTGATTCATACCATCCTATCCAGATCTTAGCTGATTACCTTACACTCCAGGTAATAATACCCTTCTCTTTATAATAACACTGCTTTTAGAAAACTAATCAGTCTTGCTAAATATTGGGAAAAGTCCTATTCCAAGCAGTTTATCCTTAGATATTTTGAGATGGAACTGATATGGAATTTGGAATATGTATTGATTATTGAGACCCCGGTTGGAAAGGACACTTTAAGCAATTGAGTAGTCCCATGTATTTATGTGGGAATTGAGCATTGGCCTGCTAAACCCAGGGTTGTGAATTCAGTCCCTGAGGGGGCCATTTAGGGATATGGGGCAAAAATCTGTTGGCTGATTTAATTGGGGATTGGTCCTGCTTTGAGCAGGGGGCTGAACTAGATGACCTCCTGAGGTCCCTTCCAACCCTGAAAGTCTATGATTCTATGAATGAAGTTAAGCTTATAATTAAACCACTTGCTGGATTGAGCCCATGGTGCAAAAAATGTGCACGGTGCTTTACACATTAAGATAACAGTGAGGTCCTGTCTCCCAGTGAGGGATTTGCCACAGAGCCAGTGTTTCATTCTGAAGTCCTTGCCCTAACCTGGTTATAGGTGAGACTGAGATCTTGTGGTCTATATTAGAAAGGTGCACTGGTTCAGCTAGACTGATTTAAAAATCAATCTAGTTAAACTAGAGTAAGTCTTTAATGAGGTACATTATGCCCTCCTTATATTGAAAAGAAATGGATAAGGACCATATTTTGTTGTTCTGATTTTAATATAGTATTTTATGTGATAACTACATAAAATTGTACACATACAGGGCCAGATCCTCAGCCGATGCAAATCAATGTAGTTTTACTGAAGTTAATAGAGCTATGCCAATTTACAACCAGTTGAAGAACTGGTTTATAAGATTAATCAGTACACGGTAGGGCTGGATGAAAATTTTGTCAATTGCTTCCTTACTTTCTGAATGAATAGAAACTACTTTGTGCAGATGTGGTTGAGAGACAACTTGGGGGGAGGGAGGAGTGATATGATAGAGGTCTATAAAATCATGACTGCTATGGAGAAAGTAAATAAGGAAATGTTATTTATTCTTCCTCATAACACAAGGAGTAGGGGTCACCAAATGAAATTAATAGGCATCAGGTTTAAAACGAACAAAAGGAAGTATTTCTTCACACAATGCACAGTCAATCTGTGGAATGCCTTTCCAAAGGAAGTTGTGAAGGCCAAGATTATAACAGGGTTCAAAAAAGAACTAGATAAGTTAATTGAGGATAGGTCCATCAGTGGTTTTAGCCAGGATGGGCAGGGATGGTGTCCCTAGCCTCTGTTTGCCAGAAGCTGGGAATGGGTGACAGGGGATGGATTACTTGATGATTATCTGTTCTGTTCATTCCCTCTGGGGCACCTGGCATTAGCTGCTGTCAGAAGACAGGATATTGGGCTAGATGGACCTTTGGTCTGACCCAGTATGGCTGTTCTTATGTTCTTATCCATTTCCTAGATCATTCAGTGATCTCTCAGCCTGTGAAGGTCCAAATGTAGGAGAGTATGTGGCAAAGACCCAGAATGAAGGGGAGAGAAAATTATTCATGCAGCACACTCTATATGCTGTCGGGCTCATTCCTTTAGCGCAGATTGATACTCAGACCTCAGTGGTTCAGGAGCCAAATTAGCAATCAGCATTACCCAAAAGAGCCCCAGTAGTGTAAATTCATTGTTTCATTTACTATCGTACTATGTATTTATATTTAAACAGTATGACAGGGGAAATATTTTGTTTTTATATAGCTCTATATTATTCTCGCAGCAAAATGAATGACCAAGTATTATTCCTATTTTATCAACTACAATAACATAGTAAAAGCATCCTGAATGGTTAATCATTAAATCTCATAGTATTTTCATACATGCTGCAAAGAGCCACAGGAGACAGCTGTTTACGACCCGGGTGCTTCAGTCTGAGTATCACTGCTTTAGCGTCAATGACTCCTTCTACATTTGATGACCCTGTTTTTGATAGAAGTCCCCTTCAGCTATAAAAGTGAGGGGACACCAAGTCTTTATGGAACAGAGGTAACCTTGGGACTGAAATGAGTCATCCCCCAGAATGAGGTACCCTTGAGAGAGATGCATTCAGCCAGCCTTTGTGTGCTGCTTAACTTATGTAAGGCAGTGAGTCATAACTAGCACTTTGGAAATGCTAAAAAGTCATTTGTTTCATTTAAATGCCGAGTGTAATTGTAAAACAGTTTCATCTTGGATTTTATTTTTTGTCTCATAAACACTCTACCTATTAGCACTTATTTTCCCACCAGAGATTAGCAAATTTTCAATAGTCATCCATGACTCATATGTTTTATATAACGGTATTAATATTCCCTACTTACCAGCTGTGCTGCCACTCACTTCTGCACTGTCACCTGGACTCTGGGATGCCTTTCTGATGGAGCTTAGAAAGCATGCAGTATTAGTGTCCATGTTTCTTTCTGACTTCACTTCTGTGGTTTGGAGAGAAAAACATGACACATAGGTAGCTGATTCCTGACTCTCATCTCTCTGCATAGCCCTGCCCTGTGTTTTTCTGGGAGAGGTTAGGTTAGAGGTAGATAGGATGAAATTTTATGTTTTGCTGCTAAGAGGTGCAGTACACACCTTGCAGCCTAGGGGGAGTGTGAGCTAAGTCACTTTAGTACTCTTCTGATTCAGGACTGTTCTGCATCCCTCCATATAATTTAGACAAGTCTGGGCACCTGTTTATGTTACTTCACCCTTGCTGGGGCTGCCCAAAATGTAAACCCATCCTGACAGACCCCTGCCAACCCCCACCCTCTCCACACTTCCTCCATGCCGAGGTTTGCAAGGGGGTCTTCAGAAGGCAGACTCACCACTGTATTCCATTGCCTGAGCCAGGTGAATCTTACCCCAGCTAGACTTGGGACTTTGGGCCTCTTCCCCTTATGCTGCTCTGGCCCTTTTACCCAGAATAAAAGAGTTGGAGCATGGGTAAAAATCTCACCATAGACTATTGGTGCTGGCTGTCCACATAGCCTCTTTTCCTCTCTGTCTTGCACTTCTGCTGTGAGATTTCCTTGGTATTGTTTTCTTGTGCAGCAGACAGTAGCGGGGAACATATTGGCATGTTGCGTACTGTGTTATAGTTACAATAAGCAGTATTTTAATAACTCAGTGAATTTCACCAGTTCCAAGAACAGAGAAAAGATATTGCACTGGAACAGCTGGCTCCATAGAGACCAGATTTTACTTCCTGTAACAGGACTACAGGGTTTCTTACAAGATTTTCAGGGAGGTGAAGGCATATATTATCTGAACACTGACTGTGGGAAGACTAATCTGGGGGACCATGCTCCTAGTTATGTTTAAAATCAGCTGAAATGGCATTTTTGTGATATCTGAATTGATAGGCTGTGTATGAAATTTGTTGTACAGATGTATATGCAAAATGCAATAGCAACAGAGAAACATTTAAGGAAGTGTGTATCTAAACAAGTCTAACATCAGGAAGTTTTTTCTTTAATAACATCTATTACTTCAGCTTTATAAATATTTTTCTGCAATTTCTCTTTTGTCAGTATGTCTCCAGAATTCCTCCAATAGAGGACCGAGTTTTCTTTTTTCTGTGCGTGCCAGTGGATCTCCATTTTCCCTGAATCTCTGCATGCTTTAACATTATTTACTCTTCTCTCTTATCATTCTCATTAATTTGTTCTTCTTTTTTACAACATTACTTTCGCTATGTTCATTTACACACGCATATGCCAGAAAATGCTTCTGGTTTATTTTCAGAGCTTTCTCTATTCCTGTCTTGTGTTCAGAGCACTCCATTTCTGACAAGCTGTGAGTTGGGCTCCAGTCATGAAGAGTGTGTTCAGATGCCTTGGATTCAGTGTCTTCTTATTCTGTAGCCATTGCCTGACTAGCCTGGAGTTCTCACACATTAACTCCATGAGACAATTTTCCCTTTGCCAATGCTCAACTTTAACTCTGTCACCTAGAATAGGCATTATGCAATGAAGTGTTTTTTCTTGCCACAACTATGACCTTCTTTTTCAACCAGTTAGTGAGCTGAGTATCCTTCTGGATGTAGTTATGAACCACCAGATCTTCTGCAAGTGTTTTGAGACCCAATTTCGGGTGTTCTTGAGACCTGGCCTTCCAGGATTATAGTCTTGTATGCCTTTAGTGTACTCAAAGGTTCTCCATTCTCATCCATGCTTAAGGCTCATGACTTCCACTTCCATAGTTCATCCAATGTTTAACACTCTGTATAATATAAGCTGTGGCTTACTAAGAGGTGTTCTGTGAAGGCTGACTGATGAATGATTTTGCTCAATTTAGATCTCAATCTCTCTGTCCATGTCAGCTGACTCACATGTGAGTGTGAGTCATTTTGTCAATGCCTCACCTGGTTCTCATCTCACTTGTCTGAAGTCAGATGTTTCCTATACCACAACCCTTTTTGGGGCACAATGCCCATTCTTTCTCAAGGCAATCTTCACCTCTGCTAGCTGGTTAGTTGACCAGTGATTTTTAAATGTCATTGACCATTTTGTCCACAAAGTAGCAGAAGTGAAACTTGGAAGTTCAATATCGAGTACAGCTGACAGATTTCGGAGTCTGCTTGTCTGTTTCTGCCGTTATTGAGTGACTGCTCCATCCTCATAGATAGTGAATGTTGGGCATGTCAGAAAATACAAATATCATGCTGCTTTTTAATTTTTGTTTGTTGCTCACTTTATTATCTTGCTAGTTTTGACTTTGTTTTCTTTCAGAACTTCACATAACATGATCCTTCTCCCCCTTTACATTTTCTGTACCTTTGTTGTTGTAGAATTTATCAGAAGTTCCTCTTTGAGTATTTTCAATAGCATGAGTTGTTACAGCATTGCCCATATTAAAGATAACTGCCACGCGGTCCCTGTTAGTTTCTTTTGCCATCAACTATGTAGCCCACAGAACCCACACTAAGAGATTCTTGTCAGTCACTTCATAAGAACAGCCATACTGAGTAAGACCAAAGGTGCATCTAGCTCAATGTCCTGTCTTCTGGCAGTGGCCAATGCCAGGTGCCCCAGAGGGAATGAACAGAGCAGGTAAGCATCAAGTGATCCATCCCCTGTTTCCCATTCTCAGCTTCTGGAAAACAGAGGCTAGGAACCCCATCCCTGCCCAGCCTGGCTAATATCTACTAATGGATCTAACAAATGATGTGTGCTTATATTATGGTAGCACCTAGAGATCCCAATCAAACCAGGGCCCTATTATACTAGGTATGGTACATATACATAGGAAAAGACAGTCCTTGCCCTGGAGACTTTACAGTTTAAATTGACAAGATGGGAAACAGAAGTGAAGTGACTGGCCCAGGATGTCACAGCAAGTCAGTGGCAGAGCCAGGAATAGAAGACAGGTCTCCTGACACCCACGCTGAAGCACTATCTATTGAACCACACTACTTCCTGTGCAAATATGTTTTCTGGCTACCCCCCTGGATTTACATTTTAAATTGTGCCAAATTATTGACTCATTATTCAAATGTATGCTATAATTTAACCCTGTATGATTAATATTGTCAATAATTTACAGTATCAACTCAAGCTGGTGTCAGAGTTTGGGGTTGGCTAGAAATAAGATCAGATCATGAGTTAGACCTGAAACTTCCTAATTAACTAAACTAGCCTCTTCCACTTTCAGAAGGAGAGGCTTGCGGCCTGGCTTTCTTTAAAATAATCAAGCAAACAAACATAACAATAACTGATGTATATTCAGTTTGCATTTTTTCTGAATTTTTCTGATAAGCTGCCCAAGCCCAAGATAGGGACTGAATGAAACCTAGAAACTAAGTATCGACATGAGAAGAAATAGATTGCATGGGCAACTTTAATCATTGAGATGGGTCTTTTCAGTAAATGGCAGAAGCCAAGTTTTGTTGCATTTCAGAGCACTCCCAGACTGCCAAGGGAGGCAATTATGTGGGGGAAAGGGCTCCAGACATTAAGAACATTCCATTTTTGTGGTTTTACTAAAAACCAAAATACTTGGTTGTCATGCCTAAAATGTAAATGGAAACCGTAGCTCAGTCTTGGCCAACTGGATAAAATACCTAAGGCAGGGTACTAGGATTGAGGGCAGAACGACAAGAGAGAAAAGTCACCTGAAGTTCAGGTATGAACATGTCACTCTCTCTGGCTTCATTGTCACGGTTCTGGTTTAACCTAGATAGTTACCATGACAGCAAAAGTCTCTTGCTGTATTCCTTCTGTGCAGTTTTACAAGCAGTGAACTCTAAAATAGAAAAAGGAGACGTACAAACCATACAGGGTAGCTCCTAAGCTTCATCGGAGCTCCTTCCTCTGGGTTTGGTCTGCACAACCCCCTTGTATCTCGCAACCATCTTTTAAGGCTGAATTTCTCAATGGTTTAGCATGGGATGCATTTTAATATACAGATGGCTGTGTAGACCATCTCTGCTCCTATTTGTCATCCATAGCATCTCTGTGGCAAACTGGCTACATGGGAACATCACATGGGAAAATATTGAATATATGTTTGCTTCTTTTAATGCAGTTTAACATCTGGAAATAGAGGACCTGGCATCATAGGAGTGGCCAGCTTTCCACGGCCCACCAGCAAGTGCCTCACACACTATAGTTTGTAACTTTAGTTTTCAAGTAATGAGTCCAAACAGGCTGAGTTACAACTAATTAGCTCCCAGTTGGGAAGTTCCATGCTGCTGCTGCTGTACCCTAGATGGGAATTAACCCCTGAAACTACAGGCTTGGCATGGTCTCCTCCGTGGACACCACTAGAATGTGATACAGTGGGGCTTTTGGGGATGCTGGAAAATCTGTCCAGCTGTTACTCTCCAATATTCTGTGTCCTTCAAGTTCTGTCCTGTTCTTTTGTAAATCCCTAACAGTATTCCAGAAACATCATTTCAGCCAGTGATCTGCCTAGGAGTCATTTGCTTTTATGATTCCAGCCAGTGAAATGGTTGTAGGTATGCTGGTAGGAGATGCAGTTGCCTGCCAGCTACAAGGACAAACAAAATTGACAATGCTGGGCTTACCGCTTGGGATTTGTGAAGCCTCGCAAAGGACAATATGGGGCCGGGGTGAGGTCAGGCACCAGAGATTGGCTCTGTCATGAATATAACGGGAAGGGTAACAACCTTTATGTATGCAGTAATATAAAATCCCTCCTGGCCAGAGGTACAGAATCACTTACCTGTAGGGGGTTAAGAAGCTCAAATAACCTGGTTGGCACCTGACTCAAAGGATCAATAAGGAAAGAAGATACTTTCAAAGTGAGGTGAGGGGGGAATTTTTTGTGTGTCTCTTCGTGTTCTCTCAGAGACAGAGAGGGACCAGGGCAGGAAAATCATCTCCGAAAATCCTACCCCAAAATAAGCATCTAGGATTACAAAAATTATAAATAAAGCAAGGAAAGGCGTTAGATTATCTTTTGTTTTAGCTTGTGAATTTTTCCTATGCTAAGAGGGAGTTTTATTCATGGTTTCTGTAACTTTGAAGCTAAGCCTAGAGAGGGATCTTCTGTGTTTTAAATCTTTTTATTTGCCCTGTAAAATTACCTTCCATCCTGAGTTTACAGAAATGATTCTTTTACTTTTTTTAAAAAAATAAAATTCTTCTTTAAAGAACCTGATTGATTTTCAGTGTCCCAAAAACCCAGGGGTTGGTCTGTGCTCACCTGTACCAATTGGTGAGGATATTATTCTCAAGCTTACCCAGAAAAGGGGGCGAAGAGGCTTGGGAGAATATTTTGGGGAAAGAGGAACTCCAAGTGGTCCTTTTCCTGAATCTTTGTCTAAATCACTTAGGGGTGACAGCAATAGCGTCCAAGGACAAGGAAAGGATTTGTGCCTTGGGGAAGTTTTGAACCTAAGCTGGTAGAAATAAGCTTAGGGGTCTTTCATGAGGGTCCCCCAGAGTTCAGAGTGGGGAGGGAACTCTGACAGGCTCTCAAGTACTCTTCTGTAAATTACATTAACTATCCCAATTGTTGCTATTTTTGACACAAAAAGCTGTGGTCACTGGTAGAGATTGAGATTTTTGCCCTGGAACAAGTCCACAAATGTTTGCTTTGGAGAGGCCATCTCTGGGAGAGAAAAGGAAATTCCCTCTCTATTCTTGTTCAGGCCCCCAGGATCTCTGCTGAGACTCTACATGGATGTTAGTTAGTGCAATGGATGCTTATCCACTGTGCCAAACCCCAAGTCTTTTAATGTAAATGACCAGGGGTCAAAGTAGGTCGGTATGGGACAGTACGGGACGGTACGGTGTACCAGTAAGAACCCGTACCAGCCCCTATTCAGTTCTTTAATGTCCCTGCCCCTTTTGCCTCCCCTGTTGTGGCCCTGCTGGTAGGGTCCGTATCAGCAGGGCTGCTGACTTTATGGGGGAAGGGCAGCACTGTTAAAGTGCTGCCGTAGCAAAGGACCCTTAAAGCTCTGCTGTGGCAGCACTTTAAAGTCCCTGTCTCTTCCTCCCCACCACCAGTCAGCGGCCCTATCAGTAGGGTCTGTACCGGCAGGGCCCCCGAAAGGGGAGGCAAAATGGGCAGGGACGTTAAAGCACTGCCGCAGCAGTGCTTTAAGGGCCCCTGCCCCTCCCCTCACCCCACCCTGCCGCCAACGGGGAACAGCTAGACGCACTTACCGGTACGGGGCGGGTAAGGCCTGGCTCTGACCCCAGCCCCACCCCTTCCACCTGAAGCCCCACCCCTTCCGGAGGCCAGAGCCAGCCCCAGCCCATCCTCACACCGATAAGTGCCTACATCTACCTTCAACCCTGTAAATGACCAAAACAATTGAGCAATGGCAAGGGCTTTTGGCTACTACAATACAACAGCAAGCTGGGCCTGAACAAGTGACCTAGGAATGAAGGGCTCTGTATATTATGTTTTCAAGTCTTCTCAGCCATATTGGGGGAACAGGGAAAAGAATGAATATATTTGGTTTTATCTTTGTATAAAAAGCATATTGCCCTGTAGTTACTATGGTATAGCCAGATATGCTTATTTTATATAAGCCCCTTTTTGAAAAGGACCTTCAATTGGTCTGATCAGCAGAGCTGTGGAGCTCATTTCCAATTGCTCCTTCTTGGGTCTTCTCTATACTGAGTATTTGCCCCCATTTCCAGCCATCGATGGCCATCTACTGATATAGCTGTTCTTTTACAAACCCCAAGTGTAAACAGGCAAAGCCACTATTTGTACTGGTGCAAAGTATCAGAGGAGTAGCCATGTTAGTCTGTATCCACAAAAACAACGAGGAGTCCGGTGGCACCTTAAAGACTTAACAGATTTATTTGGACATAAGCTTCACTCCATGAATCTGAAGAAGTGGGTTTTTTACCCACGAAAGCTTATGCCCAAATAAATCTGTTAGTCTTCAAGATGCCACTGGACTCTGTATGTGTACTGGTGGCATTTACCCCAGTTTGAAACCTCTACCATTGTTAACTGTGGCTTTCTTTAACTATACAAATTTGTACTGCTGCAGCTACACCAATGGCCCTCACTGCGGCAAATTCTCAGTGCAGACAAGGCCTAACAGTGAATGCCCATAGTTGGTTCATGTTGGTGTTTGCTAAAACTTTTGATACACGTGCAAAGCTGAAAATAGGAATAGGAAATTCACCCCACTTGGCTCCCAATAGACTTGGAGTGGTATTTTCAAAGCGTGTAAGTGTCATAGGAGCACAATCCTCCTTGGCTTTCAATACAACTTCTCTTCGTAAATCACCTAAGAGCCTTTGAAAATCTTGCCTTTTACCTGTTTGATAGATGTATATATTTGTGCTATGAAAATGCTACAATCAATGTTTAAGTCAAGGTGAAGCAATAACACGCTGCTACAGTGTAAGACAGAGGTTCTCAAACTTCATTACACTGCGACCCCCTTTTGATAACAAAAATTAGTGCACTACTCTAGGGGTTGGGGGAAAGGGGATGAAGTCTGAGCCCACCCACGCCCCACTGTCCTGGGTGCGGGAGCCAAAGTCAAAGTCTAAAGGCTTCAGCCCTGGGCAGGAGGTCTGCAGTCTGAGCCCTGTCGCTCAGCGCAGAAGCCAAAGCCTGAGTCTTGCTGCTCAGGGCTGAAGCCCTTTGCTTTGGCCTGCATAGTGGGGCTCAGGCTTTGAGTCCCTGGGCCCCAGGAAGTCTAATACCAGCCCTGGTGACCCCATTAAAATGCAGTCGCGACCCACTTTGGGAGCACAGGATGCTTTTTTTTCTGCTCAGCTTTGTAAAGTCTTATTGCTAGTTTCTGGAGTGACCATCTTGTGACTGCTACAGGTTTGATCAAAGCAGTGCTCCCCACCTGACAGCTACCCATAACTGAAGGTGGCAAAGTTACATTGACTCAGCTTAGTGTTGTCAGCCACTCCTGGCACCTATTGCCACTTGTTTGCTGAATCTCCAGAATCATAATTGTGGTATTGTTGTGTGCTTTCAGGAACACTATGGCTATCTGAAGGGGCTCACAATAAGCTGGATTGGTGATGGAAACAATGTCCTGAATTCCATCCTGATGAGCGCTGCTAAATTTGGGATGCATGTGCGTGTCGCTACTCCAAAGGTAGGAGAGTCCTGCACTTGAAGGAAGAGAAGTAAACCTTTCTAAGGCTCAAGTTTATTCTCAGACACTTTCATACCTTCCAGAAGCTGTGAATCTGGCTAGCCTGTGCAGAAGCCACACAAGTGT
Organism: Dermatemys mawii; assembly: GCA_007922305.1. NCBI lineage: Eukaryota > Metazoa > Chordata > Testudines > Dermatemydidae > Dermatemys > Dermatemys mawii. The sequence continues at coordinate 7,136,445 of ML677385.1, read as the reverse complement.
GAAGAGATTCCTTCCTGCTCATTGGGCCACCACAGTGTAGCCCACAGTGAAAACATGCTGAATTATTATTTATTTTTAGAGGGGCTAAAGTGCAGTTTCATGCAAAAAAAGAGATAAGCTCTCTACCCCAAGGAGCTTACAGTCTAGCAAAGAACGCCATTTATGTGCTTCGCTATTGGATCTCAGTGTTTTGATTTAACATGTCTTTCCCCAGTTTTTCTCCAAAACGAATTTCAGTAAAATCGACAGTTTTGTGGAGCATTTTGATTTCGACAGAACAGCATTCTCCCATGGGAAATGATCTCATCAAAGTTTTTCTAACCAGCTCAATAAAATAATCATGTAAATGTGCATTGTAATGTTATCATCTTTTTGACAGGGCTTTGAACCGGACCCCAACATAATTAAAGTAGCTGAAGAGTACTCCAAAGAGGTATGAGCCAATATGTTAAACATGGTTACTTTATGTTTTAAATGAAGTTGTCTAACCTCCCTTGCCTTAATCACATTAGTATAGCACCAAATTGTTTTTCACGACTGATCCTTTGGAAGCCGCAAGTGGAGCCAATGTCCTCGTTACAGACACATGGATAAGCATGGGACAAGAAGAGGAGAAGGCAGAGCGAATGAAAGCTTTCCAAGGTTACCAGATCACAATGCAGGTAAATGTCAATTTCCAGCTCTTGTGAATGCTTTGTGACTGATGAGCATTCAGAGGGCTTTGGAGAGGGTCTTGCAATGATGGGAGAAGCTCCTGCCCCCCCTTGTAGAGTTCAGCCCTGGCTGAGTTTCTCCCCTTCACTGCTATTCTCATGGGGGAGGGAAGGGGAGAGCAAAGGGCCCAGCAGCTCAGGGAAGCTCCGCCCCTTCCTCTCATAAGAAACACGGACAGGATTGTGCCTCTATTCCTCCCGCTCCCTCCTGCCCCGTCCTGGCCTGGGAGTGGGCAGAGCGGGGTGAAGAGACTCTGGAGCTGTCCCCTCCAGCCTGGTGAGGGAAGAAGGGACCCTGCTGCAGTCCCCTTCCTACCCTGACCCCCTGCAGGTCTGTGAGAAAGGAAGGAAGAACACTAGGAGAAGCAGAGCTGAGATGGGGGGTGGGTGGGCTGGACTGAGGGGAATGAAGGCTGATGGGTAGGGAAACAGAACTGAAGGTGCGGGCTTGGTGAGGACAAAACTTGGTGAGGGTGGAATGGGACAGGATAAATTGCTGTGCAGGGGGTGGGTAGATTAGAGTGAGAGCTCCTGCAACAGAAGCCAGAATCACCTTACCACAAACCTTCGGGAGAGTGGACAATAGTGTCTGCCATGCACAAACACATTAGGGATCGGCAGGGGGTTCTTCAAAAAACAAAAGACAGACCAAAAAACATAATATTATCTTTAAAAAAAAAATCTCCTGATTTTTTGCGGGAGGCAGAGGGGGTGTCGGACTTGTGATATTTGATCTCTTGAGGTTGGCAGTACTGAGTTTATTTGTTCTGGTCTACTGCTGTAGCTTCTATTTTTAAAGACCAACACCATCAAAGCATTCATCTGATAGTTCTTATGAGGAAGGGTCACGAGTATTGGTGTACACACCAACGCAAAGCCCCCTAACCACCACAATTGCTGCCTGAGTTACGTGAGGCTTCCCCTGCCAAACTTTCTCCTTCAGTCTGGCCTTTCTGGTTGGGCACTTAGTGGATACATGTATGTGGGGCACAAACAGAGGGGAGAGTCAAGGCTTTGCTTCTCCCCTTCTCAAGGACTCTGTATTTTAGGCCTTGGCTACACTTGCAAGTTGGAGTGCATTAAATCAGCCCCAGGCGCCTTAACTCCTGATGTGTCCACACTGGCAAGGCATGTAGAACACCTGGACTCTGCAGCTGGAGTGCCCCAGTAATCCACCTCCAGGAGAACACAAAGCTTGCTGCGCCCAGGTTGGAGCACCATGGTGCCAGTGTGGATGCCATGGTCTATTAATGAGCTCTAATTGGCCTCCATGAACTGTCCCACAATGCCTGTTCTAGCCACTCTGGTCATCACTTCAAACTCTACTGCCCTGTCCTCAGGTGACCAACTGTCAGACCCACCCTTTAAATTCTCTGGGAATTTCAAAAATCCCCTTCCTGATTGCTCAGCCAAGCGTAAAGTGCTTGCACTGCATCTTTCCGGTTGACCATGCCTCCACGCACCAGGCGATCCCCAGTATGGAGCAATGGTGAGGTGCTGGACCTCATCAGTGTTTGAGGGGAGGACTCTTTCCAGTCCCAGCTGTGCTCCAGCCATAGGAATTATGATACCTACATGCAGATATCAAGGGACATGATGGAAAGGGTCCATGACCAGGACACAGTGCAGGATTAAAGTGAAGGAGCGGTAGAATGCCTACCGCAAAGCATGGGAGGCAAACCGCCGCTCTGGTGCTGTGCCAACAACCTGCCGTTTCTACAGAGACAGCATCAGAATGGGAAGAGGTGCACTGTGGGATAGCTGCCCATAATGCACCACTCCCAATGCTGCTGCAAGTGCCAACACTGTGGCCATGCCAGTGCACTTGCAGCTGACAGTGTGAACACATGGCAGCCCTTTCCCTGCTGTGGTCTCTGAGGGCTGGTTTAACGCTCAGTGCTCTACATCTGCAAGTGTAGCCAGGCCCTAACCTTCTGTTCCTCCCAGCCCATCCCACCTTATTATATCCACACTGCAAGAAAAGAGTCTTTGAGTGTTTCTCAGGCTAAATTGCAGTAATGTTCATATTGCAACTCATAGAGAGCATGGCCAGGGCACCGTTTGGGGCAGATTTGTGTGTATCTGTAAATGGGCAAAGCTTTAAAAATATTTTTAAAAGCCCATTTTTTATTGATCAGAGCAATATTGATCAGAGCAACAACTGCTAGAGACAAATGGAAACAAAATATTATCAATTAGAATATCAGTAATGACATTTTAGTCTCTATTAGAATCAGTGATCTAACTGACCATATTTTAACTCTAGATCCCCAGAATGCTAGTAGAAGACATGGCTCAACTTGCTTAAAATGTATAATCTTCGTTCATCTATTAGATTGACGTATTATGAGTTACTGATGTCAAAAGAATTGACCAATTTTTAGGCACGTCTTAATATGCAGTTATTGCCATTATCCATATATTCTGTTGGCATGTGGCGTTATTGTCCAGAGTGTACTTATTGATTGACTTGCTAGTTCACCACAGTCTTTACTCTTCTTTCAAAAACAAAAGTCTAGGGGTGAAATTCTGGCCGCCTGAAATCAATGGCAAAATACCCATTGACTTGAATGGGCCCAGGATTTCACCCTGGATTCTTATCTTATTCACACTGGTATCAATCTGGACTAACTCTGCTGGTGTCAGTGGAATTACTTGGGATTCACTCTGAGTGTAAATGAGATCAGAATCGAGCCCAAATCAGTTTCTCACCAGTTAAAGATCTTGCTAATGTACCATCACATAGCTCAACTTTTTCATGCTTTTTTATCTTTAGACTGGAAAATGTGCAGCTTCTGACTGGACCTTTTTACACTGTTTACCAAGAAAACCACAAGAAGTTGATGATGAAGTATTTTATTCTCCACGATCACTGGCTTTCCAGGAGGCTGAAAACAGAAAATGGACAATTATGGTATGAAAAGCAAATAAGAAGTTTGGGCACGGGCAGCTGGTGACCCAGCCGTTGTGGGAGGCTAGTCCCCAGCCTCTCCCCTTATGCCCAAGGCCCCATTCCTCCTCTCCCTTTCTGCCCCCCATCCCTCCCTTTCTGCCCCCTCCCTTATAGGAGCCCAGAGCACCCTCACCATGGACTCTGGCCCCAGCTTCAGCCAGCGGACAAGACCCTAGCCCCAGTGCTCTGGGCAGCAGCATGACCAACCCTGGTGTGCCAAGAGGCACAGCTTCAGCCAACCTGAGTCCCTACAAGAGGCAGGCCAGCCAGCCTGGACCAGCCAGGGCGTTGGGAACTGCGAAGAGGGGACCTGGCCTGGGGATGGAGCATGGGCGGAGCCATGCTAGGCTGTTTGGGGAGGTACAACCTACCCCTGCCTATGATACCTGTCGCCCATGAGTTTGGGGTTACGTGGTACTTGACTCTCGTTCAACCCTTCAGTCCAGATTTGGATTTAGCATGGCTCCTCCTAAAGCAAGTGCCTTAATATAAATGTTTCAAAACCCCACGCTAATATGTCACACTTTTAAGTGCATCAAATGTCAAGTCTTTCCTGCTTGTACCTTAATCTCCTCTTGTTTGACCCAGATTATTTTAATCAAGTGAGATCTACTCTTTTAACTGCAATTTATTATATGGAAATCATTGAGTTACAATAGCAATTAGCTTGAGCCTTGTCTACATGTCAAACTTAAATTGACACACCTTTGGCACTTGGATGTGAAAAATCCACACCGCCGAGTGCTGCAGCTATACTGACCTACACTGCCAGTGCAGATGCTGGTAGGTCAATGGAAGCATTTTTGAATGCTTCCATTGACCTAGCTACCATTGCTTGAGGAGCTGTAGTTACTACTGCAATGGAGGAAACCTTTTGTCACTGTAGTGTGTGCCTACCCTGTAGGGTTATGGCACCAGCACCGTAGCTATGCTGGTATAACCCCAATAGTGTTGACAATCCCTTAGCCTCACCTCTTTCAAACACTCCAAACACCAATCCCAAGAATAGTGCTATAAAGACTACAATTTTTAAAAATGTGTATGGCAGATGGCATCAGAGACGGCTATCAGAGCTGCCATGGAAGGTAGTGGGAATTTTGCTAGAAGAAGGATTACAAAATACTCTCCTTCTACGATTGATATATCTAAAGATTGTCAGAAAGTACAAAGCAAGCAAGAAAGTTGCATGGCACACAATACAGCCAGGGTTTTCTATTTTATGGGACAACAACGAATGCAATTAAACTGGGCCAAATCTTGAGATCCTTACTCAAGTAAAACTCCTATTGATGTCAATAGAAATTTTGCTCAACTGCATTTAGGATAAAATTTTGCTCCCAAATACACAAGCGCGGATCAGGAGTAACTGCAGACAGAATTCCCTTAAAAAGACTTCAGGATTTGGTCCAGTATTGATATTGGTTCTAGCATTGTTTTTCTGTACTCCTCCACTATTGTGCATTCATGGATGGTGTGCACAGAGGAAACAGAACACTCTAATTTTTAGACTCTTTGATGTTTCGCCATTGGAAATTCTAGAAATTAAATCTAAGCATGCAGTTTCTGCTGGGAAAAATCATTTTCAGCACAAAGCTTTGGAACTCAAAAATACTTTTTCCCTGTTTATTTTGTTTTCAGTGTCTGTTTCCAATATGATTGGGTTCTTTTTTTCCCCTCCCCCTGTAGGCTGTCATGGTTTCCCTGCTGACAGATTACTCACCACAGCTGCAAAAACCTACATTTTGATGCTTGGGTTCCTGCCAAGAGAAAATATTCCTCACCAGCAGAATATTCTGGTCTGCAAATATATAGCTGTCTTTCATACAGGATCAAAGCAATGAATGATTCCTTAATAAAACTGATTAGGTTGACTCCACTGAACTGTATAATATTGCTTTGCACTCATGAAAACCTTGGAGACGATGTGAATTTAACAGTGCAGCATTGCAATAGTAATGCTTTTTCTAGATGCTTTAAGTTCTGTAGCTTTTGTATCAGTTCATGTCTCTTAAATTTTCCAAAGCTGTAGTTTAACGAATGGATCCAGCAGTATCATAAGCAGTGCTTTATGTATGTTGTGGTAGAACTAGTGTTGTAATCCAAATCTATTGTATAACCACTGTGCAGCTGCCCCAAAATCTATCAGATTTTCTTGCTGATCTCAGGGCACATATGCAGAGAACTAGCACCTTCCTACTATATTCTGGGACCACAACGTTTCCTTGTTACTAACAAGTTGTTAGTACAATTTCTCTAGCTGCACCCTGGCCACCTTGTAACCCCACCTCAATCTGGCTTTGAGACTGTAGAGACTCTATCATAAATAGGAAAATTCCTGAGGGTTGGCTGGAGAATAGTGATGTGGTTCACACAGGGGGTCTGCCACAGGATTGGGTATGGGAGAGGAAAGATGGCTAAGAAGTATGGGCTTACTATTCTTCCTCGCCCCGCTCCGTCATTCCCCTGAACAGAATTCTGGCTAACGATGTAAGTCTTCCATTCTTTTCATACTCTCTGTGGCAAAAAGCAGAGGTGAGGGAGTCCTAAGTGAATGTGGCTTTAGGGTAAGAGCTTGCTAGGTTTCATCTAGCAGTGGCATGTGGCATGCATACAAGTTAATTCGTCTTGGTAGCAAACAGAAGTTTGTGACAACTGTAGGTTGGTTGTAAATTTTTGAAATTTCAGTGAAAACTTTGCATAAAATGTTTACAAATCTTTTCCCAAATTTCTCTCTCTTTTTTAAAACCAGCTCCTAGACGAGTTGGAATTTTTCAGAAATGGACATTCCAAGAAAAATATGTTTTAAGATTTTTTTCATCAAATCTGGTGCACTTTTTCTGCGGTTTTTAACTAGCTCTAAACAATATTTGATCCTCTTCACAATGGGAATTCCCTACTGGGCCACACATTATTTGAAACAGCATTTCACGGGGGATAAAAAAATTCTTTTAAAGCCCATTTCACTATTCAGTGTGTGATTGATTCAGTTTTTCATTGTGTATCTCTTGTCAAAGTTAACCATTGGCATTATGAAATTAGAAGAGTTTCAATAATCGTGATTATTTTTATCTCAAAGAAGATGATTGAAGCAACAATGATAGATGAAGAGAGCATTTGCTTGGAGTTAATGTCCAGCCCAGAAGAATGAATGTTTTACTTCTCCATTTTGTGTATGTGTATGGTTATAGCACAGACGTGTGCACTATGGCCTATGTTTTGGTTGTAACTAGGTACTGCTTAGTGAATTTGGCCTCAGTGCAGCAAGGTAGTTCAACATGTGTTTAGTCCTAATGAAGTTAATGGGATTAGTCACATACTTAAAATTACCCAGCTGCCTATGTGCCTTGATGAATCGAAGCCTTAATGCTTGTTGAGAGTTAGCCAATTACTTTTTGTCAATCCTTTCCCAAAATTTTATTTAGGATAAAATTAATCTTATTATGATCTGGATTAATACACTAATAAAAGACAGATGGCTTTTTAATATCACTTAATTTTATTGTTGATATTTTCAAGGATAAATATTTCACAATAAACTCATTTAAAAATCACCTTCTGTCTTACCTACCTCTGTGCTTTGGTTTCCTGATCTGTAAAATAGGCCTAATACTTCCTTGCCTCACAGATGTGTTGAGAGATTTAATTCATTACTGTATGTAAAGCACTCAAGAGATCTTTGGATGGAAGTTGCTATAGATGTGCAAGGTACTATTGTGCCTTCCAAACGTGTCATGAATTTATTATACCAATAAGCAAGAGATGAATGTAGATGAGGTGAGCAATGCAGAAGCAACAAAATGGAAAGATTTTATGGAAAATATATTTCCAGTTATTAATAGTCAAAGAACCTAAAACAAATGTATATTAAATGACAGCATGTAATGCTTTGCAGTGTCCTAATTATGTTTATTATGCTTTAATCAGTAGAAGTGTTATTTTCACTGGTGAATGCATTTTAAGTATTGTTGGGTTTTTTTACATGGTTACTTGGAATTTGGTGATTGCTACAGGGGGTAGAACCCAGCTCCTCCTGCTCCAGAAGCACTTTGGCCATCTTACTTCAGCTAAAGAAGAATCAGTTCTAGTAGTATAAGGTCTATGATATACAGGGTGACCATATTTCCCCATGCTGAGTATGGGACATCTGGTAAAATTGCTTGTATTCAAGTGAGCTCAATGTCAATCAGAACTATGCAGTACAGACGTTCAAATTAACATCACATTCACTGAGCCTCTGTTAAAAAGAGACACTGTGTAGTTGGATTCTTTTTATTTACCTTTTTTTTAAGGCTTTAGGGTTCACATGGGGAACGGTGACACATACACATGCACTTCTGTACACCTCTCTCACACAGGGAGGAGGTGACTGACTGACTCGACCCTCCCTGCCTGGTGCTTTCCACCCTCCGTGCAGAGGCGGAATAGGGTTTTGTGGGGCCCCTGGTCCAGAGCAAGTGGAGACCTCTCCACCCCTTCTGCCTGAAGTGCCCCTGCTCCCCTCCTGCCTGGGCAATGGGGTTGAGGTGCAGGGGCTTACCCTGCCCATCTGGTGCTCCTGACAAGGAGCAGAGTTGGAGTGTGGGGGTTTGCTCCACTCTGCCACCCAGCACTCCAGCTGGGGAGAAGGGTTGGGGCATGAGGGCTTTCCCCCGCTCTGCTCAACCCTTCCCGAGCAGAGCAGGGGTGGAGCAGGTCAGGGCGGCATCCATTTTTATAGAGCCCCCAGTTGGTCTAGTGTCTAATCTGCCACTGCCTCCACACCTGGCTGGGACCCTGTGACAGACTAGCAGGCACTCACAATAATAGCTAAATAGAGGTCCAAAATGACCACTCTGTATCGACTTCTCAGTCCCCATCCTTGAAGGAAACATCCATGACACCTTCAAAAAAAAAAACCTATGAACTTAAATTCATGATGCTGCAAGATGCTAAAGCTATGTCTACACTACAGCTTATGTTGGTATAACTTTTATGTTGCGACATGAGTTACACTGACATAGGTGTGGCTGTGAACAGGGTTATGGTGGCAGGAGAACTTCTCCCACTGACATAGCTTCTGTTGCTCATGGGGGCTGGAGTAGTTAAGCCAGTCGGAGAGCTCTCTCCTATCAGCTTAGACTGACTACATTAGAGCACTTACAGCAGCACATTGGTGCAACTGTGCTGCTGTAAGCCCTCTAATGTAGCTGTGCTCTAAAAATCATGGATTTAATAAAGACACTGGTTTTATGGAGCATGGCAGCAATGTGTAACCCACTAACCCTCTTCTGTGCTGCCACTGTAGAGGTGTTAACTGCCCAATCTCTTGCCACATGTCACACTTTCCCACACCTGAAGAAGAGCTCTGTGGAAGCTTGTCCCTTTCAGGATAAAGCACGTAACATAATGACTGGCATAGACAAGCAGATAGAGCAAATAACGCTCTCTGTCTCATAGTACAAGAGCAAGGGGGGTATTCAATTAAATTAAAAGGTGTTGTCACAGGGGAGCTGGCCCTCTAAAGGGGTTGGGGGCTCAGTTTCATTTGTACTAGGCTTATCCTTCCTCCTCTGGGAAAGGAAATGACAGCAGCAATCACGTGACAAGGGTGAGCCTGTGAGTAGAAAACAGGCCTTTGAGGCCTGAGTTGACCCAGGGAGAGTTTGGGAAGGGAGCTTACTAGGTAGAAGGCAGGTAACAATTGTTTGGAACACCTAGGCCAGGCCTGCACAACTCGGAAAGCAGCGAGGGCCATATTACTGCAAAAAAATCCAGCTGTGGGCCGAAAAGCCCCGCCCTCACCCTGCCCCCATCCACTTCCCCCCACCCCACCACTTGGCTTGCCCACCCCTACTCACCCCCCACGGGCCGCACAGTGAGCCTGTGCGGGCCACATGTGGCCCCCGGGCCGCATGTTGTGCAGGCCTGACCTAGGCAGAAGGATCGGGTGGGGAAGGAACTGTTGAGGGCTAAATCTCAGCTGAGGGGCCTGCAATAACCAGGAACCTGATGGGAAGAAGCCCCAGCTAAGAGGATTGTAAAGGATTGTGAGCCTGGAGGGAAAGTTTTAAAAAGGAGAAACTGAGACAGCACCTGGGCCTGAAGCTGGACAAGGGAAGCCTTGCTATAGATATCAAATTCAAAACTGATAAAAGGAAAAGAAGTCCCATAATGCATCATTAGAGTATGGAACTCGTCACAAGAAGCCACTGAGGCCAAGAACTTAGCAAATTTCAAAAAGGGATTGGGTACTTGTATGGGTATCAAGTATATCCAGTTATGGAATACTTGGAAAGAGGTATTAAACCTTATTCTTTAGGGTTGAAACCAATCTTGAACTATTAGCAATTAGGATGAAACCTAATATAGGAGGCAGACTATCCTACTAGGGCAGGGGTTTTGGCCCGAGGGCCACACTAGGGTTCAAAATTGTGTGGAGGGCCGAAGGCCCTGCCCCCATCCGACCCCCACCCACTTCCCACCCCCGGACTGCCCCCCTCAGAACCCCTGACCCATCCAACCCCCACTTCCTTGTCCCCTGATCACCCCCTACAGAGACCCCCCACTCTAACTGCCCCCCAGGACCCCATCCCCTATCTAGCCCCTCTGCTCTCTGTTCCCTGACTGCCCCCTCCAGAGACCCCACACATACCCTAACCACCCCCCACCTACCCTAAGCATTCCCCCACCTAAGCCCCCACACCTACCCTAACCACCACCCATACCTACCCTAACAACCACCCACACCTAAGCTCCCCCGCCCACCTACCATAACCACCATCCCCACCTAACCACCCCCTGACCTGTTTACCTGCTGAGCCCGGTGCCGGGCCCCGCGGCTTGCAGTGCTCCGCCCGGTCCCTGGGCTGGGAGCGTGGGACCCCATGGTCTTCCGCGCTCAGCCCCGTCCCCGGCTCGGGAGCGCGGGCCCCGCGGCTTGCCACGGTTGGCCCGGCACCCCGGGTCAGGAGTGCGGGGCACAGTGCTGGCCGCGGGCCCGCTGTCCCGGGCTCTGGGCAGCGTCCGGCTGCTGCCCGCTGTCCCGGGTGGCACGCCAGCTCCGCTCTCAGGGCAGTGCGCCCGACTGGTCGTGGGTCCGTTGTACCGGGCGGCGCGCCGGGCCCGCTCGTAGGGCCGCGCGCCTGGCCAGCTGCGGGCCCACTGTCTGGGGTGCACCAGCCCTGTTCTCAGAGTGATGCGCCTGGCCGGCAGCTGGGCAGTGTGCCAGCCAGCAGCTGGCCTTGCTCTCCAGGGCACTCTCAGATCACCCCGTCCACGAGAGCATGACCACTGGTTCTGCTTCCCCAACAGGAGGACGCGGGCCAGATAAAAATGGCTTGTGGGCCACAAGTGGCCCGTGGGCCGTAGTTTGCCCACTCCTGTACTAGTGGGACCAGTTCATTTTCTGAAGCATCTGGTGCTGACTGCTGTTGGAGACAGGATAGGTTACTAGATAGACCTAAGGTCTGATCCAGTCTGCCAATTCCTATGTAGAAGGATGTGAAGACTCATTAGGTTTTTATCTGCACCTTTTGACCATTGGGAATTATGGTGGAGCTCGGCATTGTAGGGAAATCCCTGATGATTAGTGACTTCCAGAATTTGTTGATGGTTCATTAACTAAATGACTTACAAAACAACTTTATCAGTTAAAGTGCAAACACACATGCAGGTCAAATTCATTCGTGGCATAGTTTATAACGCTACATGTAAAGGGATTGCTTCACTTACATTGTGAATGGAATTTTATTTTTGGCAGGTGATTAAAAGTTCGGAATGTGCCATCCCATTGGATACAAAAATGAGGGTATTTTAACATAATGGAGATCTTAAACATCCTGTACAAGGTGACTCTTGTAGTTAGAAATGACTGCATACAGGGATTATATGTGTAAGCATTGTCAGGAATGAGATATATTCTGACATCTGGTGGCGAACTATGGGAATTGCAGTGAGCCTTGCAAAATAAGTCTGGGGCTGTTCAATTTGCATAGACACACCCACTGCGCCTAGCCTGAGCCCACAGCAGCCCACATGGCCACTTCGGCTGATGAGGGAGCCCCAGTTTCTATGTTATTGGGGCAGGAATGATAAAGTGATGTTACTGTGATTATGTGAATGAAGGACTATGGACATGTACTTGGCCCGTGTTATGATGGAGAGACTCGCCATCATCTAGGTAGCACTCACTGGGCAAGGGCCATACATTTTCAGAACACTGTGAGATTGAGAGAGGTGATAGACAAGCACCTATACCTTTTGGTGAGGGCTCTGTCTAAGGGTCTCCTAGGCCTATTGCACCCTGCCTCTCTCCACTGTGGAATGTCAGAATTGAATTTTGCTTCCATTAGGAGCCTGGTTCCAGGCTGCTGAGCTGACAATTGCTTTGGGCTCACTGGTGCACCTGTACTAAGGCTCCCCTACTGTGAGCTGAAATCACTTAAGAGCTAAAGGAAATCACTGAGTGCTGTCTTAAGTAGGGGGGACCTGAAAAAAGTGCAGAGTGGCTGGTGCAGCAGAGCAGTCTGTGTGTCGGCTAGCAGGACGACTAGCGGAGTGACTGGTGCAGCAGAGCTGTCTGTCGACTAGCGGAGGCGTGGGTGCTGCGGGCAGAGTGACCGGCGTGGCAGAGCTGTCT
>ML677385.1:7063050-7124152 GCA_007922305.1 Dermatemys mawii | reverse complement strand
GGATCAACGGGCGGAGCGGTTCGTGGGACAGCCAGCGGAGCGGAGCAGAGCCGATTGCGGTGAGAGCTGCAGCGGAACCTCACGGAGAGGCGGCGCAGTCGGCCTCGGACCACGTAAGGTGCCCCGTGCCCTACCCTCCATCTCCACCCAGGCTGGAGGTAAGACTCTGCCAATTGACTTTTGAACTCTGCACGGACCAAGGACAGAGACTCTTGGGCTGTTGGACTTTTGGGACTATTGAGTCACTTTTTGGGGTTGTGGAACTCAAGAGCCAAAGGGAAGGCCACGGCCTATTTGCTGGGAGGGGGGCTTCTGGTTCATGGTTTGGTTTATTAACCTTGTTTGTGGTGTTTCCCCAATATAATGCCACATTGTTTCTCCCTGTTATTAAAAGGCTTTGGTACACTCAGACTCTGTGCTTGCGAGAGGGGAAGTATTGTCTCTTACAGATGCCCAGAGGGGTGGTATATGGTTGTCTCAGGTCACTGGGTGGTGGCTCGAGCCGGTTTTTGTATTGTGCTATTGGAATGGAACCCCTGGATACTGAACCCGGCCCTTGTTGCTGCCAACTCTGATGGGCAGAAGGGTTACATATGGTCATTTTGTGTATATGGCAGCTTTGGGCTTTCAGTGGGCCACCATCTAGGAATAGCACCATACCCTGTCCGGGGAGAGGAGGTATGCACTGCTACCAATTCCCCTGTAGCATGCTGCATTTCCAGACACACACCCTGCTCCCTCCAGCTGTTTTCTGTTGTTAAAGGGAATCATGCAGCATAGTGTCTGGGGTTCCTGGTCCATTTTACCATTTCACATTCCTCTGGCCCTTTTGTGTTAAGAACACTTTCCAAGTGCAGCAGGAGGTTTTAGGATATAGATATTCAGGCCTGTCTGTAAAGGTCTAGACTTCAAGAATTTTGGTATATGTTTATCATTTAGCTAGTTATATATAAAAGAAAGAATGTGTGTAAGGGCCTTCTCTCACTGTGACAGTCTGAGACCTGTTCTTAGGCCAATGCTTTTGGCTAAGCAGCAGAGGCAGCCATTAAGCTGGGAAGCTAATGTCACATCCTCACATTCCAGACCAGTCATATTGAAATAAAGCAATCTGGGGATGTTAGAAAGGTGATTATGTATTTATAGGTGTAGTTGTGAAATCCTCATTTCTGTATTGTTTTGTCATTATAGTTCCCACTTTGCTATTGTTTATTTGCCTGGTCTCTGTCTGATTCTGTGATTGTTTCTGTCTGCTGTATAATTAATTTTGTTGGGTGTAAACTAATTAAGACGGGGGCTATAATTGGTTGACTAATCGTGTTACAATATGTTAGGATTGGTTAGGTACATTTCAGTAGAATGGTTGTTTAAGGCAGGGGTCTCCAAACTACGGCCCGGGGGCCGGATCTGGCCCACGGCTTCGATTTGTCCGGCCCTCCAGCTGAGCTGGCACGTGGAGAAGCCACCGCTTCCCCCCACCCCTCCCGTGAGCTGCTGCTGGTGGCCCCATGTGCAGAGGGGTGAGTGCCCCCGCGGCAGCAGCCGGAGGAGCAAGGAGGGGGGATTTTGCATATATTTGCATAAACTGATTTTTTTTCACAGTTGCTTCAGCCTGCGAAGCCCCTTCAAAAATCTAATATGGCCCTCATCTCATAAAGTTTGGAAACCCCGGGTTTAGGGTATAGCTAAGTACTATATGCTATATAAGTTATATATATATATAGTACTATATAAGTTAGAGGTAAGTTGGGATTCGAAAATAAGGAAAAAGGAAATTGGATTTAAGCTTGCTGGAAGTTCACCCCAATAAACATTGAATTGTTTGCATCTTTGGACTTTGTGTATTGTTGCTCTCTGTTCATGCAAGAAAGACCAGGGACGTGGGAGTGTGAAGGAATAAGCCCTCTAACAGGAGTATTTGGTACTCTTCACAGAAAGTTTTGCAAGCAGAAGAAGGTGGGAGCCCAGCTGAGTTGCTATTTTAATCTGAGTTCAATCACTGTTTGCTACTATTTTAATCTGAGTTAACTAACCCAAGTTAATAGTACACATTTTTTTCACTGTAGACATACCCATTGTTGAAAAATAAAATGTGGGAAGGGCAAGAGCGCATAGTTCCATCAATTGACCAGTTATGTCACGGCAAGGGGAATGTCCACTGATCCCAATTTTAAACCAGTGTCAGCTCTGATGCAGAGTTTCTTGAATACTGTGGGGCGGGGAGTGACGGAGGGTGGAAGAGTCCTTGCTTTTATAGCATTTGCTTTCAATCCTTCAAATTTCTGTTCCAAAATTTACTTTAAACCCTTGGAAGCATTTTCAGAAATAAAGAAAACTTCCCTGTTTGACAATAGTCAGCTGAAAAAGCGATGAGTGCCCCGGGCTAAGGGAGACTGTTGAGATGAGTAGCCAACGGTACTTTTGCTTATAAAGAGACAGAGGACCTGCTAGTAAGTTTCCACTTCAGATATATATAAATTATCACAAAAACAACAACAACAACAGAACCTTCTCCATATCATCTCTCACCTCCCCTATTGGTACTAGGCTCTTCTTGCTGGTCTTTGTGGATTATGCTGCATGTACAGGGGAACAATGAGGATTACATATGATACATGCAGTAACAACAGGAGCTACAAGGTTAGGGAGGGAGTGTGTGGGCATATATGTATTACTATTTATTAATGTACCTGAACACCTACTATGGTGTGGAAAGGGGTTGAGAAATACAATAAATGCTGAACAAACAGGACTGTCTAAACCAGTGGTTCTCAACTGATGGTCCATGGATCACTCGTGGTCCATGGTGACTTTTTTGGTGGTCCACATGAATATTGTCTAAAGTCAGATAGTGTGAGCATGTGCTGCCGTTAGGCTGTTTTACGCCATGTTCACAAGCAAGCAGTGTGTCATCCATAGCATCATCTAGGACTCGACCGGGTTGTGTTACCAGTAATTTCCGTCTAAGGCTCTGAGCCTCAGTGTAGCTCCCACTGTTGTGCTGAGTGGTTGTTGTGTCATTCATTCTGTGCTGTTTTAGTTTGTTTATAATTTCTGTTGTAAAATATAAGTTTGCACACAATTTTCAATTTTATGTTCGTTAATTTATTACACCCTTTTTATTTTGTTTGTGGCTTTTTTGTATGGGGATTTCAACACAGAGGGTAAGACACAAACTTTTATATTTACATCTGTTGAATTTATCATGTTGATGTGAAAGTAATTTTGGTTTTGACAGTACTAAGTTAAATGGCCTACTCCCAAAATAAATAATACTTTAGTGCTGGTATTGCAGGTTAATAAAATATTATCTGTTAAAAATAACCTAAAATATGTTTTTACTCAACCAAATACAAGAGATAAAAACTAATGGCCATAGTTTATTTTTTCATAGCCCATGTAATGTGTGCAGTGCTAGTTAGATAGATATTATATTGTGGTTCCAACTTTTGCCACTGGACAACTTATTCTAGGACATCTATATGAGTGATTTATAATTACTATATATCTCCCAAAATAAACCATCCATTTGAAAAATCAAAATTTCATTGTAACCCCACAGATCTGAGATAATGGCAACGACAGGAAGGAATGTCAAGCGTAAGTATTTGAAGGACTGCATCAAATTCAGCTTCACTTGTCAAGATAAAGAAGGCGTGGCTTTGCCACAATGTGTTATTTGTTTCAAAATCTTGGGGAATGACTCAATGAAGCTGGCTAAGCTGAAACTCCATCTCTAAAAGTGTCATCCAAACCTGCTGCAAAAGGACAAAGATTATTTTGAGTGATGGTTATCAGGTCTGAAACGACAGCGCCTTGATTCAACAGATGCATTTTACAAAAATATAAGCAATGCAGTGACCGCTTCCTACATTGTTGCATACAAAGTTGTGCAAGCCAAAAAGCCTCATACCATAGTAGAGCAACTTGTGCTCCCCTGTGCAAAAGAGATGGTGCGGCTAATTCTTGGTGAGGAAGCAGCAAGGAAGCTGAATGATATATCTGTCTCTAATGACAATACTGAGATGGATAAATGAGATATCACGGAACATCAATTAATAAGTTGTGGATGAAATAAAGAAGTCTCCATTGTTTGCCAAACAATTGGATGAATCGACCGACGTCACATTGTGCTCTCAGCTATTGGTGTTCGCATGATATATGGTTGAGGGAGACTTCAAACATGAGTTTCTTTTTTGTAAGATGTGATACCACCACAAAGGCTCAGGATGTGATGGAAATTCTTAACAATTTCTTTGAAGTGCACGGTCTAGATTGGGCAAATCTTGTGGGTGTCACCACTGATGGTGCACCTGCCATGCTGGGCTCAAGAGCAGGTTTCCAAACCTTGGTGAAACAGTATAATCCAATGGTAATCGGAGTTCATTGCTTCATTCATAGGGAAAATTTGGCGTCAAAAATATTGTCTGATCAACTCAACGCCATTTTCAAAGGGTTGGTGAAAGTGGTGAATTACATAAAATCATTGGCTCTGAACACCAGGCTGTTCAAAAGATTTGCCAGGACATGGGCTCTGACTTTGATGTGTTGCTGTTCTGCACTTCTGTACAGTGGCTGTCAGCAGGGAACATACTCAACAGAGTTTTCCAGTTGAGAGAGGAGTTGGATTTGTTTCTCCAGGCTCAAGGGAAAGAGAAATTCCAAAATGTGCTGATGCACTCAAATTTAGAATTTGCGTATCTTGTCAATATTTTTGGAATCTTGAACAAACTGAATCTTCAGCTGCAAGGGAAAGGTGCAAATCTGTTCTCTCACCAAAGCATCATCAAGTCTTTTCTTGACAAATTGGATCTCTGGATCATAAGAATCGAAGGTAATAATTTGGTTCAATTTCCATATGTGGATGCCATGCTCTGGAAAAAGGAAGCCATTTGGATGCAAAATTCTTGATCATTTACGGAAACTATGAGATGAATTCCAACAATACTTTCCGGAGGTGAACAGGGCAAAAGATGGATTATCTTTCATCAGGAATCCATTCACAACAGATGTTAATAGTGTTCCAAAAGATCTGCAGGAGGAATTTTTGGTTCTGAAAAATGATTTTGTGACCCAAGATGTGTACCAGCAGTCTACCATAGAGAAAAAAACCTACAACTGTGAGTAACTTTAAGTATTAAAGGGATCCCTCAGGAGTAGCTGAACAGAAAGAAATGGTATGCATGCGCTACTCTTCTAATGGCGACATAGTGAAATAGTACTGTCTTCTACACATTCCTTTTATAGTGATGCTGACCTTGTTATTGAGAAAACTATGAGCTAGACAGTAGATCATAAGGGACCAAATTCAGCTCTAGTGTAAGCAGGTGTTACTCCATGGAATTCTAGTGACTTCATTGAGATTGTCTTCACTTAAATTACAACTGAATTTTGCCCAGGATGTACCTTCTTACAACGGGCCCAGATGTTAAAGTTACAAAGTTGCTGTGATAGATGAGGGAGGGTGGCGGCCCTCTTTATGAATATCCAGCCAGCCAGTTAGCTGTAAAATCCCTCTGGGTGTGTGTTCTCTGCTTGTTTTACCTGTAAAGGTTAACAAGACCACAGGTAAAAGAAAAGGAGTTGACACCTGACCAAAAGAGCCAATGGAAAGGTAGAACTTTTTAAAATTGGGAAACAAACTTTCCCTTTGTCTGTTGTTCTCTGGGCTGCAGAGACATGGAACAGTAATGCTATAATCAGCTTTAAGCAGGTATGATTATAGATTATCAATTCATACCTTGAACCTACTTATCTGGAGCCTCAGATATGTATGTAAAATTAGGGAATGTATAAAAAGACGAGATTAGGGTTATTTCTTTCATTTCTTATTTGCTTGTGGACTCCTCTGTGCTAACCCCAGATGCTTTCATTTGCTTCTAACCTTTAAACTGAACCCCAAAGAAAGCTATTTTGGGTGCTTGATTTTTGGAATTGCTCTTTTAAAAAAAAGTTCCAGATGTATTTTTTTTCTTTTTGTTTTTGATAAAACTTACCTTTTTAAACATCAGGATTGGATTTTTGGTGTCCTAAAAGGTTTGTGCATATGCTGTTTGATCAGGTGGTGGCAACAGCTAATTTTCTTTGTTTTCTCTCTCAGCTCTTCCCCAGAGGGGCTGGGGGTGCTGGTGAAAGGGCTAGAGGGTATCCCACAGGGATTTTTTTTCCATTTTTTTCCATTAGCATTTATTAAGCCAAGGTCAGAGAAAAGCTGAATCTTGGGAGTGCAATACAAGCCTGAAGTGGCAAGTATTAATTTTTAAAATCCTTGCATGCCTCCACTTTCTGCACTCAGAGTGACAGAGTTGGGATTCAGCCTTGACAGTTGCCATTTAGGATTTTATTTTTTTACAACTTTTTCCCTGTAAGATGCTCTTCCATTGCTTACAATCTGAATTTGCATTCATTTGAATCTCCCTTATATTTCAGTTGTCTTATTTGAGTTCTGTACTGATTTTTATTGCTGTGCACAAGTATTAAAGAGCACAAACATCTGAGGAGACTCTGAAACTGACAGGCTGTGAAAGCCTTAGTTAGTAGTATACACAAGACACAAATCTCACCTGACACCCGATGTTGTACAAAGACAAAAGCAATTTCGCTTTAAGCAATCATGTTCAGAAAGTAGCAGCACAATGGTTTGGGATCTTTTCATTGACTCTGGGCATCTGGAATCATGAAGCAGGAGCAGTGTGATCCTGGTCTAATGCTTTCAATCAGCAGAAAACTACATGTACTTCAGATGTAACATTTTTTAAAAAATATTCTAGAATCAGCTAAAAATTGGTATTATTTCTAAAATATCTTCCACTTTGATGTCATTTTAAGATAATAGGGGTAGGTATGAAAACCAGGTCCAAAGCCTCTCAGTTTGGGCTTTCAAAATCAATGGCCACTTTTGAAAACTTGTCTTGAAGTGATTTGCCCAAGGTTACAAAGGAAGTCAGTGGCAAAGTTTGGGTTAAAATTTAGGAATACCTAATTGCCACGCCAGTGTGTGGGCAATTAGTTCACACCTCTCGTCATAAGATTATTACTTACTCTTCTGACAAATGTGAGAAATTAAGTTTGTCAAAGTGAATGTTTGGAAAATTCACATACTGTATCTCATTCACCTCAGACAGCATTTTAACCATCTAATATTCCTCCCAGTTAGATGTTAGTCAAGATTAAAAAAATAATTTTTGTTGGCAGGGAAATCACTAGCTAAAATTATAAGAAATAATTCTAGGTTTTTGGCGGGGGGGGGATCCAATAATAATTGACCGGACCCTTGCTATAGCCTGGGGTTCAGGATCCATGCACGGTCCCGCGCTAACGCGGGAACTGCGCTAAAGTGGGGGACACATTGCCATGGATCCATATTTAAATATTTAAATTGAGGATCCATGGCAACGACCGTGCAGTACACGAACCCGCGTTATAGTGACACGGGTTATAGTGAGGGTCAGGTATATCTCCCTTGTTGGCTTCAGGAAATTTTCTTTTTCAGCTTGTGATGGAACATCTGTCCAACAAAGGAGTAAAAAGGGTTAACCTCAACAGGCAGCAGTCAAGGTGAGTACTCTGAGCTGCCTAGAGAGTCTTTCTGGGGTGCAGTCAATAGGAGAGAGGCTGCAAAGAGCAGCCAATCAGGGCCCAGCAGGCTTACATAAAAGGAGCCATTGGTCAGAGTTGAGGTCAATGGTTGCTGGGTGGAATGGAGACTGTGTTCCTGAGAGGCTGAGAGAATAGGAAGCACCTTGGATAGAGCTTGCTGGCAGGGACCGGGGGAGCTCCTGGTGAGCTGCAGGGGTTATAAGCAGCTGAGTGCCCTGAGGCAAGGGTCAAGAACGTGCTGGGGCCATGGGGAAGTAGCCTGGGAGATCGTAGCAATGTTGAGAGGATCTAGAGGCGCAGCAGGAGGCTGCTTCCCTTAGGTTCTCTGGGATGGAACCCAGACTAGTGGGCAGGCCCAAGTCCCCACCACTTGCCACAGGGAGTGGCATGATTATTGGACTGCGACACTAATCCCTAGAAGGGGGAAATACAGATGATGACACAGCTGGAGGGCTGTGTTGTGAAGACGGCACTGTAGTTCCTGAAGCTGCAAGAGGGGCTTCAAGTAGATGCAGAGATGGAGGGATGGTATGCAGACCGTGGACGGGTGCATTGGCCTTGAGCTAATCTCCAGAGTGACCAGAAGGTATCAGTCTGGTGTTGAGTGATATGCCCAGGTTCACAGCCCATATTTTCAACTCCTAACTTTCTCAATAATTCCTTCTAGACAAAAATTCCTCTACTTAGTCTCAGGAAAAAGAGAATTATTTGGACATTGAAGAAAAAAAATAACCCAAACATCTTGGGCATTTGCCCTATTGTATACATTTTAAAAAGATTAAAAACAACTATTTTTTCTGCTTTTTTTTCTCCAGGCTGTACATGGCAGAACACAAATTAACAAGTGACTGAGCTAAGTGGAAGGCATGCTTTGTTTTCATCAGATCAACCTGGTTTTATCTTTTTAAAACATGTTTTTATGTTTAAATTGTCACCCACAATTCTAAGTAACAAACTAATGCTACTTTGAAAGCTATTTTTAAATACAAGAAACCAGTATAACATACGATAATGCTTAGACCAACAATACACAGTATCAATGAACAATTCTTTACAATTAGAGATAGTGTTTAAAAATGAGTAGAGTAACCCACAGGAAACTGGCCAGTTCCTAACAGCCAGGCACTGGCTGTTTGCAAGAGGTTTTGTGGCTCACGTAGAGAGAGCTAACACAAGGGAGAGTTCCAGAAATTGTGAGAGGGAGCACTTGGCTAGAGCCAGTCATGACCTGCCTGTTCCTACAGCTGCTGGGAAAAACCCAAAGATCCAGCTTGTGCTCTCCACATGATTTCCAGAAACAGGAAATGGTTTAACATCCATTCCCACATAACCTCTTGTATTTATCCTCATAACCTCTCTCTTTCACTCTCTCATTCTCTCTCACACACACAGTGCCTTAAACAAACATCACACATTTAATTGTTTTAAAAGCAAAAAATGCAAACAGTTCTAAATAATAGAGTAGCAGTATTTTAAAAACAACTACGGAAACAGAGAATTTACCAAGCAATATGACAACATATAACTGTGCTCAGTAAAGACCAGGGCAGGGGGTATTCTGGAACATGTGTGGGAGGGAAGGAGAATAGTATTTTATAATTCAGAACTTTTCTATGTTGCAGTTGTTGGGGAAAACATATTCTTTAAAACCCACAAGAAATCCAGGAGGGAAGGGTTACCCCTTCTGGCCCGTGAATAAAACACCATTTGAATGGCTTCAGGTGGTGGGTCCTGTGCAGGTGTTCTCGTCTGAATGTAGCTAAGACAGAAAGGGTATGTCTACACAGCTGCTGGGAGGTGTGATTCTCAGTGTAGGTAGACATACATGTGCTAGCTCTGCTTGAGCTAATGCCTAAAAATAACAATATGGCATGGTGACACAGGCAGGCTTGGGCTAGCTGCCCAAATACAGTCTCGTCCAACTTGGTGTGTACTCAGGTGGCTAGGCCAAGCTCCCACCTGTGCCATGGCGACTATGCTACTATTTTTAGTGTGCTAGCTCATATATCTATACCTGAGCTGGGAATTAAACTGTTATTTTAAACAGCTGTTGTGTAGATATACCCAAAGAGATACCAAAAATGAAGTGGAAGTCAGGGTGGGAAATGGTAGAGTGGACTTCAGGATTCCAAGAGGAACAAAGGGAGACTCTCTGATAATGTATATTGGAAAGGTCATATGCACCAGTAGCAAACCCTTGCTGCGTATGCCCCTGGGATGTTTTACTGAACATTTTAGAAGGAGTATGCTTTAATGTGAAGAGTGTGGAGGACACAAAACAGATCCCTATGTCCCTGGGGTGGGTGCCCTGATCAGCAGAGCCATCATGAGGGTTGTTCTTTGTATCAAATGCTTTATGAATAGAGAAGTATGAATAAATGATTTTTTGATTCAGTGGCCAAACCAAAAAAATTGGGGTGGGTGGGGAAGGGAATTGTTTTGGGTCAACCGGAAACAAAATGTTTCTATGAACCAAAATGTCAAAGTTTTATTTTGATTTTGAGTGGTTTTAAGTGGTTTTAAGAACCATTGAGGGAAAACCTGAAATGAAACATCTTTCCGAAAAAGAAAAGTTGAAATGTTTCATTCCAGAAATGAACTGTTCTGATGTTTCTGAAATTCTTTTTCTTGACTGAAAGTGACCTGAATTTGCAAAATTGTTTCAGTTGTCCTGAATCTGCATTTTTCAGTGGGAAAAAAAAGTTATGCACAAAATTTTTTGGCCTGCTCTAATTATGAACCATCTAGTGCAACAGGGTCAGAAAGCAGTTTGTAGCGGATCAGGAAGTATGGGTAGGACTGGCTACTGTTAAAGATCACATAGATGCTGGAAGTAGAATCAACACATGAATCAAAGAGTGGCCCACTGGATCTTATTCTTGGGGGCTGACAGTAATTAGCATTCCCTACAGCAGACTTTCCCACCAGGACCTTTGCCAGAAACATATAGCGCAGCCCAGCCTTGCATGCTGTACAAAATCCATGTGAGTACTGGGCATTCTTGGCAAAATAGCTGCCTTTGCCAAAGGCAGCAAGATGCTGTCCTGAGAGACGAGGGTCAAAGCCCATCTGGCAGATGGAGGTCTTGCTGTCTGCTGAGGTGCCATGGAAGAGATGCTGTTCTAGCTGTTTTTTCTCTTCTGTTGAGAGTCCTCTGGACATTATTTCCTTCTGACTAAGCAAAGGAAAAAAACACAGAAACAGGGGAGTTGGGGTTTCTGCTATGGGGGAATATTTGCTAAGGGTTGGGAGAGAATTGGAGACCTAGTCCTACTTTTATGTTTTCATTCCTCCCTGCTTACTCAATGTCTAAAATACCCAATCTTGAATTCTAAGCGCTAAGGGTTCCGTTACCTATCATTTCAGAGAGCACAAAGCACCTCACACAACTAATCACACCCACACCTGTGTATGATCGCTGTTGTGCACAAGTTCTATTCCACCCA
The DNA here is from genome assembly GCA_007922305.1 of Dermatemys mawii. Lineage (NCBI taxonomy): Eukaryota > Metazoa > Chordata > Testudines > Dermatemydidae > Dermatemys > Dermatemys mawii. The sequence continues at coordinate 7,113,110 of ML677385.1, read as the reverse complement.
AGATAACCCGTCAAAAACTATTATGCACTCACCAGTGCATTAAGATTCACCCACTGACAAACATGTTCACTCTGGTAGAGTGGGATCTGCTTTCAGTTAATTAATCATAAGATCTATGACTGCCACAAAGCACAGCAGGATCTTTATTCTAGGGGACTAACACATGAGATTCAGGTTCCAAGATTTTTGATGACACCAGGTTTTACAATGCACTATTCCCAACCTAGATCCCATGGTACATTCTATAACCTCATGTATTCCTCCAGTGCTGGGGCTAGGCCACCAGGGGCCCTAAAAAGGAATACCCCTCCTCCCCCAACACATACTAATAATGGGGCCCCCTTGAGCTGCTCAGAGCCCTAGCAATTGCTTAGTCTGCTTATGCCTAACACCAGCTCTGTATTTATTCCTGTTTATACCTGCTGTATTTTTGCCAAAGATACTCCTGCCTGATCCTGTAAATCCCTAACACCAGAAATGTATCCTCTGAGAGAGATTTGTGGAAGAGAGTATAAACTGTGCGGTACACTGCTTCTGATGGTGCTATTTCATGTTGCACGTAAGTGGGTCCTTCTGAGGGGCAAGAGATCCAGAATGCAGGATATGGGCCAGAGTACGCATCAGTGGGATCCTCCCCAGGGATGTTGGCAGCGTAAGGATTGAGATGTCCCCTACAACCATTTGGGAGTGTCCTAAGAAGAGAATAGGACAAATATCTGTTTTGTCTTAATATGTTTCAGTTTCCTTTGTCTTCCCATCCTATACCCACACCCACATGTTCCACCTTGTTTTAATTTAGACTATAAGATTTTTGAAGCAGAGACTGTCTTACTGTGTTTGTAGAGTGCCTAGCACAGGGGCCCAAATCTTGATCTGGGAACTACTGTATTATAAATGATAATTACTTACAAAAAAACTAATTCAAAAAGTTAGTTAAGTTGCAAAATCAGGCAATTAAAAATTAGGAAATACAGATTTACAGTTGCCATGCAAACCTAATTCTGTCCCTTGGTGCATTCAACCTGTGCACTGAGTGACACAGGTTCCTGTGGAAAAAATAGTATGCAATCATGTAAAAACTGCCTTAATAAAAAGTTAAATAAATAACCCAATCATAATGCACAAAGAGGATGAATTAAGGTTGCACAGGTGTTCATAACTTTCAAATTTTTGACTTTGCAACTAGAGCTGAGCAAAAAACTGATCTTTTTCAGTTTGATGGCAGCTCCCCTCCCACTCCCTCTCAAAAAAGTTGGTTTGGTTGAACCAAATCTAAAAATTGTGAAAAAATCTGGTGAATCAAAAAGATCTGTTTTGGGTCAAATCAAACATCTTGTTTGGTCCAAAGTGTTTTGTTTCTGGGCATTTTTAAAGGGTGAGATTCAGCACAACAAAGTACTATAATACCTTACAACTTTTAGCCCAGATGTGGGAGAATGGGTTTGCCTGATGTGGGGAAGGGATTTGGAGCTGGGTTTCCCTCACTGGAGGTGAGTACCCTAAAGATGGGCTATAGTTATTCCAGGATAGGTCTCTCTCAAGCTCTTCTGTTGAAGCCGTTCCACTTTATATAATTGATTAGTCATTGGAGAAGGGACTTTAATGTAGGCCTTCCGTATCCAAGATGAGTGTCCTAGCCACTAGGAAAATCACCCGTGTTCCTTCACCCAGTGACCATTCGTTGTCACGTACAGTCATTCACGCTGAGTCCAGGGGGAGATATAGCTGTTGGGAGAAGCCTGCCTTGCCTTCTTCCCTCCTCATGCTACTCCAGTAGCTCCCAGAGGAGCTTGTAATGCTGCTCCTTTGTCAGTTTCATGGGCCTGTCTTTAGAATGTTTGTGGTGTTATCCTGGCAAACAGCCAACATTTCATTAAGAAGGCAAGTGAGAGAAGGGAAATGGCAGACAGTCAGTAAATAAGCTAAACCTGAATAGAAGTTTCATGGAGAAAAGAAAGGAACTTCTCTAGCCTAAGGACTTTCTCCCTGCTTTATATCAAAGGCTTGCTGAAAACAATGGATATGTGAGAACTTCTCTCAAAACATCACAATAATTCTTTACAACAGAAAATGCAAAGCAATTTAAATATATAGGTTCCCTAACCAGTTCCCTGTATAATTATCTGAATGCCACTTACATTTTTTTAGAGGGAGTATTGCAGGTGGAGTCGCTTACCGCAGATGTGGTATCATGTCAATTGGTGTTTGGTAGGCAGGACGCCGCTGAATGGATGACTTTTGTTTTGTTGTTGAGTTAGTTTGTATAAGCTTCTTCAAATCTAGAGTGTACTGTTGGCCTTCATGACTGAAGCTGTAGCTCTGTAAGCCACTCTCAAAGGCACTAATGATTTCTTGAGAAATTGGCTATGCAGAGAGAGAAATTGAAGGGAGAGGGAAAAGAGATGGAATCAGAATATGGTAAAGAAGAAGGCCAGTTTTCCCTTCTGACACTTTGCTTATAATAGTCCAGTTCTATTCTTGTACACACTACTTCCCACATTGCATCTCTCAACTCTGCCCTGGAGGGCATCACCTTTGCCTGTTTTACTCCTGACCTCCTCATATTCCTTCCAATTGGTTTCATCAAGCCAGTACATGTGCCACTGTGTGTGGAGATGTGGGTTCTGCTGTGGATCATGGGTGTTGGAGAGTCGCCGTATTTTGCCATAAGGACCAAAGGAGTACAGTTCTGTAGCATTTAGGTTGACTTTGCCTTTTGAACCATCCCTGTGGAAGAAACAGAACTTGCAAGAGGTTCTCCTCCTAAAGAAGCTGGTGTTGAAGCACAAGCAAGCATCATCACTCTTGCACCATCCCCCACAGCACCTCCTCCTGAGAGATGCTGAGAACAGAGCAGCTTGGAGCTTCCTGTACAGCCGGTGCTCCTGCATTGCTTCCTACAGCACATCCAAAAAGAATGTGCTCTCTATGTACAACCAGTAAAAGATCTCAGGCTGGGGTAGTGGAACAAACTGCTCTCACACGTCAATACAATCAGATCCACAGCATAGAAACTACTTCTTTTTTAAATTCAGTTTCTAGCCTTTATGGTTGAATATTTCCAAAGCTGGACTATCTGAAACCACATCCATACTACGCTTATCAACTTTCCATTTGCACAAAACTAAACACCCTAGCCCTGCCCTTTCCCCGAGCCAGCCACACCCTCAGCTACTTTCTCCCAGCAACAGCCCTCTCCAGGGCTGTTTTATCCTTTTATTTTAGGAGTGGGTTAGCCACCCCGCTACAGGGCTGCCGACGTATTACTGTGGCTCTTTGGCAATACACATTGGTAAATTCTGGCCCCTTGTCAGGATCAGTTTGGCCACTCCTGCATATGCATCTGTAGCTGGAAAAGACAGAGATTGGAGCAGCTATGATTAATGTCATGTCATTTATGACATGGAAGTCACAGAATCTGTGACTTCCAGAGACCTTTGTGTCATTTTCTGCTTCAGCCCCTGGGGCTGTGGGACTAGAGCTGGCAGCCAGCAGGGCCTTGGCAGGGTTCCAGCCACAGGTGACAGCCTCCTCAGGGGACCCTCCTCATGGTTCCAGCGACTGGTGACAGCCTTGCAGGGGGGGGGGGGAACCTCACAGCTCTCACCCCACACCATGGTGGGGAAAACCTTGCAGCTGCAGCAGTAAAAGTCACAGAGAGATCACGGCTTCCATGAATTTTTGATTATTGCCCATGACCTGTATACGACTTTTACTAAAAATAACCATGACAAAACCTTAGCCTTAGCTCTGATCTCCCTAGAATTAGTGCTCCTGCACTATTCCATAAGCACCCGCTGCTGGCAGAGGGCATGACTGGAGTAGTTATGAACTTTCTACTTCTAAAGCACTGCTATGAACTTCCAATTGGGGAGTGGGGTCTAGGACAAGAGCAGCTGAGAGTTGCCTTCTGGGAGAAGTTGGGTCTGGAGTTTTTCTGTCACTTACTTTTCTACCAGTGTAACTAGTGAGTGCTTTACATTGCTGTAAAGTTTCTCCAGGTGCTGCTGAGCCGATTCACTCACGCTCTGCCATACTCCTTTCTTCTTCCGCATCACCTGCCAGTGGTAAGGGTAGCGCGTGTGGTGAAGTTGGCATTTCTTCCCTGCTTTGCAGAGGCCAAGCAGGAAGCGGTCACAAATCCTGATGTTGTTTGCCTGGTGGATATGAAAATGGATCCTGTTCTCATCCTTGAGCTGCTCTGGAGCTACCAAATGGCTTTTGGAATCATCTCTGTGCTGCATATTGTGGACATAGAGTGGAGTGAGTTCAGTGGAAATGGCTTCACGTTGTCTGAAGCAGTAGGGGGTCTAAGAGCAATTGGAGAAGAACCTTTTGGAAGAACAACTCCTGGGAGAAACAAAACAAGTGAAGCTGAATAAGTGGTGAGCTGTTCTGGTGCAGTGCCCTGGGCTTCAAATTCCCCATCCTTTTTCTCCCCCCAGCATAATATACAGAGTGCTTTCCCCATAAAACCACCTCTCCTAGACATTTCCTGGATTAATCATAGCTCACATCCAGCTAACTCCCAGCTGGACTTCATTCACATACCTTCACACAAACATACACTGCACAGTAAGACCTCATTTTGCTGGCTTTCCCCACATCTTACACAAACTCTTCCCTAAGATAAATCATTATCTTCTGATCTTCAACCCCTAGCACTAGCATTTCTCTCCTCACATTGATTTATTTTCATTTGTATTACCATAGCACCCAGAAGCCTAGACACGGACCAGGACTCCATTGTGCTAGGTGTTGTAAAAACGTAGAACAAAAAGCTTCTTTGCCAGTGGAAACCCCTTTTCCTGGACTTTACTCTCATGGCACCCTCCTTGCTCCTCCAAAATGATGTCCCCACTCTGCGGCTTTCCCCTAATTGGACCTCCTCCCATTTCTGATTCATCCATGCGGGCAGGCACCCACACGTGCACTGCTTCCATCATTCTCCATGAGTTTTGCACTAACTAGCCAACAGGTTCCCATTTTCCAGGATTTCATCCTTCCAACATCCACCCTGCTCCTTCAACACAACCTCGCTCCTAGGATTCACTTCCAAGTCCATAATGCTATTTCCGTAGGATTCCTCTCTTTTCCCCTGGGATTCTTCCATATACACTGCCCACAATGAATATCTATTTCATTTTATCTGACTACAATTTGTCCCTTTATGTTATGTATGTAATAGCGTACAAATGCTACAGCTTACAATAGCGTACAAGTACTACAAGTGCTACAGCAACACAGCTAGGGTGCTGCAGCTATGCTGCCATAGTGCTGTGGTGCAGACACTTGCTACAGCAATGGAAGGGATTTTTCCATCGTTGTGGTAAATCCACCCCTCGAGAGGTGGTACCTAGGTTGATGGAAGAATTCTCCCATCAGTCTAGCAGTGTCTACAATGGGGCAAAGGTTGGTTTAATTATGTTTCTCAGGGTGTGGATATTTCACACTCCTGAGCAGCATAGCTAGGTCATCCAATGTTTTAGAAGTAGACCAGGCCTAAATGGAAGCCTCTTGCCTGAGCTTCATCCCACTTCCTCGTGGCCCTGCCCTGCAGGGATGGGAGCTTCTCTGCAATGGGAGCCAAAAGGGGAGTTAAGCTTAGGTTATCTCTGGTGGCCCAGTGAGTTGCACTGCTGTAGGTCCCTCTGTAACATGTCAAGATGTTAACGCCAGGCTATGCTGGGCCAAGGAGTGATGCGTGCGTCAGCCACGGCTCACCCCTCCTGCTCTCAGAAATACCCAGAAAGGTAGCACCCAACCTGCCTGCTCCTTAGTCTTGACTGCCCTCAGGGCTCTTCCCTCAGCCCTGGATCCTGTCTCTCCAAAGATCCACTCCCACCTCCCTCCCTGGTCAGCAGGCTGGGTAATGTGACTCCTGCCTCTGCAAATCACAAGACCCCACTAAGGCTCCACACCGGCTAATGGGTTATTACAGGCAAATGCTTCCAGCCTGTTATAGACCTCCCCTCCTAAGCTTGGGGGGTTGAGAGAGACGCATGTGTCAGCTCCAGCCCTGCTCACTCCTCCTGCTCTCTGTGCAGGGGGTGCACAAGACAATCCCATCTGTCAGTTAAACTGCCAGCCCCATCTGTCAGTTAAACTGCCAGCCCCAGCATTCCAGGCAGCCCAACAACACGCTGCGCCCCTCCCACCCGCTGCCCTGCAGGAGTGAGATATTGCCTCCGCCATGGAGGGCAGTGAGCCGTAAAGGCCTGGAAGCTTCACTGTCCCCAGCATCCTCACAGACACTGCCCCCCATAATGGATCTTGAACCTGCCCTGCAGGGACACCCCGCCCCCTTGGACTGAGAGTGGAATCCAGTCTCAGTGTAGCTTGGCCTTATCTGGATTTCAGTCCTCCTCCCCCTCCAAACTTTTCAACCCCAATCATTTACTTTTGGGGCTAGCTGGCTTTGGGGGAGTCATGCATAGATCAGTGCAGGATCGTGGTCTCACACACACACAAAGGATACATAGGCAAACTGGCCTAGCAGTTAAACATTCGGTGCTCCTCTCTCCCTCTCCTGCCCCACAGAAAGGGAGGCTGCTGGAGCCAACAGGGACTTTATGGTATCTTGTGTCATCTCTCGGTTCCATTCCTTTATGTAGTGTGAATGTCAGTCTGTGAGAGAGTCTAGAAAATTTGCAGTCCTCTCCCTGCTCCATCATCAACACACTGATCTTCAACAGGACACTCCTCTTCCTAGGTTCACTCATGCTGATTGGTCCAACAGCAATAATTAATAATGGGCTCGTAGGTTTCACTCCACTCTCTTTAAGCGTAGGGATTGGGAATGTATTTCTGCTGGGGACCTGAGATGACCATAAAATGACAGCCACTTGTCCCCAAAGTCCTGAATCAGTGGACACTGCCCCCAAACAATCAGATGGAAACCCATCTCTCTGCAACCTCTCCAAAAACTGAGCCAAAAAAGAGTCTCAGGAAAAAGGAATAGGCACTGAAGAAATTTAATAAGTTCTTTATATTTAACCTTTGTAACATCTGATAAAAAAAAACAGGAGCTTCTTCATTAGACACCTTACTACGGATTTAGGAACTTAACATTAGGCACCCATCTTTCAAAATCTTGGCCAGACGTTTTAAAGCTATATTGCTCCTATGCACATGGGCAGGAGGGAGACTGCAAGAAGCCTTCCCCTGCCTTTCATACCCTCCTCCTCATAGACAGTGAGGGAGCGCTTCAAAGCAGAGGCCATTCTTTCTGAGTGTTTAGAAAGCACCTTGCGCATAGTGGGTTCTGCCATACTTATTGATCAGAATAACTCACTCAGTTGTCCGGCACAGTTGCATCCTTTGTGTTTCCTTCCACGTACAGGCTGCTTCCTCTTAGTGTTCTGAAAGTGCTAGCCAGCACAAAAAAGGCAGGGAGAAAATAGGACCATGGCCCCATCATTCCTTGTCACCAGCCGGTATAGATAACTGGATACACAGAGTAGGAAAGGTTCATCCTGTTAAGCCACATGCGCATGTCCTCATGGCCACTTGGAATCAGGGTCAGATTTAGGGGCAAGTGACCCAGACAATTGTCTGGGGTGCCAGGTGTGGGGGGTGCCGGTCTCTGGGTATTATTGTTAACAACAAAAGGGAGAGTAGAATGTTTGAAGTAAAATATTTTAGGTATTCCATATGTGGATTCATTTTTCACTAACTTCCTAGAATGTTTTGGGACTTTGTAGAATCTCATGGACCTTCCAGGCTTTTCGAGAACTACATTTTCTTCGAATACTGCTGTATTCTGTGGATTACGAGAACTGGTTGTATTTTCTGTCTAGACAAAAGAAAATTGAGATTATCTAGATGACTAGGGGTAGCTGCCAACCCTAATGTTTCTATTTCAAAACTATTTTTTATCATTATTATTGCTATGACAAAATTTACCCTTTGTAGAAATCACTTTCTTAAAATTGAAAATGGTTAATACAAGCAGAGAGCCTCGCATTAAGGTATAATTCTGAGCTCATTTCCTACGAGTGATACTGATATTTTGATTTCAATGTTAAAAATCTGTATAAGCTCTTTTGGCCAAATTCTGCTCTGACGTGAATTTGCAGGGGTAGGGTTCCAATTAATCTAGATGGGAGCTATGCATGCAAAGCAGAGGTCAGAATTGGGCTTCCTAATTTTATAGTGACATTAAATTACTACTAGCAACATTCTGTTCAGTGTTGGTCTAAATGATAAAACTGCATACACTGAGATTGTTTGTATGATCTAGTTCAAATCTGAACAAATCAGAGGAGATAATATATAGTGAATTCTTGTATGAATAATCCAGTTTGGCTAAGTAGTGAAATGGCATAAACTGAAATGAGAAAAATGATTCTTGATGATCCATACCTATCACTAAAGCCATAAGAAATAGCCAAAGGAGATATAATGCAAATTAATGTAGAGTGATGTGTTTTTCTTTCTGGAGAATTTATCTTTGTTTGTCAATTCTTTGTAAAGCTCCTTGCCAAAGCTGAGGGCTCACTGTCCTCTGTCCCCTCTTCTGGTCTCTTCTGAGTGTACTCCTCCAAGTCTTCATTCTCGGGGGCAGAATGCTGGATTTTCCCACTCTCAGACCAGACCCAATAGCACAGTACCTTGCATACTAACTGTGGTTACTCAGCAGGTCCAGCTGGACTCAATACCTATCATTCTTCCTTTTGGGAGCTGTGAGGAATGGTAACCCAAACAGCGTTCTTAAAACAAAGTATAGTTTAATCTTAACAGTAGGAACACAGCACAACAAGAAAAAGAATTTTTAAAATCATGAAACAGTGTGTATGCCTCTATGTCTTGCTTAAAGGATGTAGGTAGGCATATCTAACTCCAGACTTCTTTCTCCCTGGAGTCTAGGGGTCAGACTATTTCCCAGGCTCCCAGCAGCCTCTGGCTCAGTCTACTCTTTAACCATCTAACATCTTCAGGAGAATGTCTAAGGCTATGTCTACATTGGCAGTACTACAAGATCATAGCTGCAGCTGCACTGCTATAGTGAGTGTCTATACCAATGTACTACAGCAATGGTTCTCCCATCACTGTAGTTAATTCTCTTCCTCAGGAGGTGGTAGCTAAGTCAACAGATGAATTCTTCCATCAACCCAGCTCTGTTTACAGCAGGGGTTAGATCAGCATAGTTATGTCTCTGAGGGGTATGGATTTTTCACACCCCCAAGAGACATGGTTATGCCAATGACCGTTTTTGGTCACCAGCTCTCAGTCTTTAAATACTTCTCAGGCACTGATCTCTTCCCCTTCAACAGGGGCTGAGTCATTTCTAGAGAAACTTGTTTAGCAAGCCCAATCAGGGATCTAGCCAGTGCATCATGGCCAACAGCTCCTGTATTGTCCCTCAAGTGTTTGAAGAGTGGCATATCCGGATCTCCCTTCTCCCTCCTAGGCAACTTTTCCTGACAATGTTGCTAACAACTTAACACAATATGTGCATGAAGTGAAAAACACAACAGCCCAATCAAGATCCAGTATTCATAAATTATTACAGGCAGCTCCAAAGCCATCACACTCCTTTTTAACTGTTGTAGCCCTAGCTGCCTTTTTTGCAGTCACATCAACAGCTGAGTTGCTGAGTCTTATTTGTGTCTCTTTTTAGAAGTCCTGACTGGCACCAGAATGCTCTAGACTTTTCCATGGGGAGCACCTTTTTTCTTTCACTCTCAATCATTGTCTGCATATATAACTATCTGTACGTAGACGTGCACACACACACAGTCACATAAACAAAGAATTCATAAACGCAGGCAAGCTGTTGAATTTTTTTGTCTGTTAGTGTTGCTGCATAGTTGAACTGAAAGGAGGTGGCACAGACTTTCCATTTGACTTTCTGCTCCTTGAATGCTGAGCAGCTTTCAGTGCTTCTGGGATGCTCATTTCCAATCTCGGATGCTGAAAGAATCAGACTGCAGTTCTAAGTTAATGTCTCCTGGGATATTTGGCCAGAGGACAAGTTCAAAACAGGCTATGCTGTGTAAGATATCGTTTTGATTGCCACTTGCTCAATTTAAATTGCTGCCTATTAATATTAAAATATTAATACTTTTTTAGCGTTGGATCAGATTTTACTTATTTATTTGGAAATGAAACATGAAATACTTTTGGCGAACATTTACTAGTGTTACTGCTCTGTTATCTAAGTGTGCTAGAAGCATATTCATCTCTCCTCTTATCATCCTGTTTTTAATGCCCACCCTCATGGCCCTGTATCATTCCTACCATCCTGCTGGCTCAGCAGAACTAGACATGTTTCCCTTTTGAGCCTGTAAATATTCTTTGATCACCCAGACTGATAGTTAGCCATTTATGCAGACATTTAAATATCTACCTAGAGTACAGCTGGGGAAATAGTGGGAAAATGTATTCACAAATATTTGTGCAAAATCTGACTGGTGATTCTGTTTGGCCACGTTTGTGTCCTTTTTTCATTTGTTTTTCTGGCAAACATTGGAGTTACCACTTTTTGTGCATAGAATTGTTGGGGGAGGGAAGCTTTTATTTATGAGGATACAAGTGTCAGTACCCAATGAAGCATATGCAGCAGGACTATAGGAATTAGTGTTTGACGTGTTGGGATGCCCACCCATCTGTACACTATGTGATAGGGTGATCTGCCATCTTAAAGGTAGTGGTATCTGGTGGGGCAGCCCACCCCATCATGTACTGTGGCCCTTTAAGATTTTGTGAGGTCTGATATGAAAAGGCCAAGAATCTACTGGGAGAGAGGAAATGGTCCAAGGAATAAGTAGAGTATAGATGCAATCCCATTATTATCTCTTCAAAGCCTGGACCAGGACCCTTGCAGAGTTGGTAGACCAAGGCTTTCCTCTCCTCCAGCCATTTGGGATGAGCTTAAGAACGGGATCAGCGTAAATGCTGCCTTTGTCTCCTAGCAATGCAGGCATCAGCAGAAAAAGGCTAGACTGCTGAACCCTCGGGCTTGGAAACTAATTGTGGAAGAAAAGCTCCAGCTGAAGGAGAACCAGACTAAGGCCCTACAGCTGGTCTAAGTCACTAGTCTGGCTCCAAAAAAGAGACCTGGGTGACTCCTCCCTGAAGAAGGTAGACAGAGGGACGGTCTAAAATACAGCACCAGCCCTGGAAAGAGAGTTAGGGAAGGCTCCTGCCTGAAGGAGGGAGATTCTGATGGTTTGAGCTACAGCCCTAGGTCTAGGAGGAGGGCTATGGGAACTCTGGCCTTAAGGAGGGAAACCATAACCATGGTTTGAAGTATGGCTTGGTAAGAGCTAGAGAGGCTCAGAAGCCACCAAGAGCAAGGGCTTTCAGCAACAGACTAGTGTGGTGAGAAGCCACCCGGAAAACCAGACCCTCTGGAGAAGAGGGTCACAGGGTGTAAACCGAAAAATGGCCTAAAAGAGGAGCACAGTTGGAAGCAGGCCAAGGAAATAGTAAAGGGTTGGGAGAAATTGGCCCCAGCAACTGTATATGGGGTCTCTAGCCTGAAACCAAGAGACTGAGTGAGTGAGCATGATTTCTCTTACTAAACCCAGCAAGAGGGTTTATTAAGGCATTGAACAAGCAGGCCAATCAAAGAGGCCGGGGACTATACACCTTCATGGAGAATGACTGGCCTGCTGAAGTGTTGAACTCTTTACAACTCTGAAAGGGGAAAGGACTACTAGCCGCCCAGTTGGAGGGCAAAGGTTGTGACAAAGGACCAACAAGCAGGCTAGACCGGAAGAGAGCCATCAGAGAGGGAAAGTGAAGCAGTCTTATTGTGTCTCCAGGTTTTGCCACAAGGGGGTGCACAAGACTGAAGGCAACCCTTAGCACACTGGCTTAGGGTGTTTGGTAGGGAAGGTGTTCAGAGGCAGGGGGAGACAAGGCAATTGAGATGACCAATAATTTCAGCACAAACACAACTGACTTATCTGTGGTTATTGCAGCATGAGCCGCTGTGGGGAGGAGAACGGACATGTGAGCTGTGGAAAAGTCCCTTGCCTGGAGAAAATTTGCACATCCAGTCCTAGAACAGGGAATAAGGTGTCCGTTCTTGGGCATGGCAGTCCTCCGATTCCTGCCCCTCCTCAGTGTCTGATCAGACACCCTATGGAACCACCTCCATTCACAGCTCTATTCTATTGTAGAAGAACAACATGTGTTTGGTTTTGGGTGGAGGAAGAAATTGATAACTACTCAGTGTGTTGTCCAAAATCTAACTGAACAAAATGGGTAACTACTGACTATACTGTCTAAAATCTATCCTCCCAAGTGTAATAAGAGTTCAGTATCATATCAAGATCTAGGAGATAGTCCCAATTTAATAGTAGTAGCATAATAATGTATAATTGAGAAACTTTTAAATACCACTTTATAGCTCATTATCTGTGCCCAATTGAGTATCTGCATGTGCCTGCTCTCTCTTAAGAGCAATTTAGATCCTGTGTTTCTGATTATTTTATTTAAAAATTAGATCTCTTTTTTAAAGACCAGCAAACTGCTTCATATAACGTAAGAGGTGGCATGAAGCATTGCTGAATCTCATTTGTGATTCAATCAGTTTTGACAATGTTTCTTAAGTAACTTCCTCCCCCATTTCATTCATGCTGTAACATTGATTTAGTGGTCTAAGCAGCTGGTTGAAAACAATTATGCTCCTTACAGCCACTACATTAAAATACAACAGGGTTCACTTGTCATTATCTTAATACTGTGGCAAGGGGTACTCTGCAAATGTTTTGAACAGATATCCTCAACCCTACATCCTTCTAATTAACTTTACACTTGCAATTTTCTTATTGTGTTTGTTTTCAGCTGAGCCATGTAGATAATCAGTTCTCACATGCGTTTTCTGGATACGATCAACTATTTTCTGTTAAATATTATTAGTGGTTTGGTAGTGACTAAAGACAGAACCAATCAAGGATCAGTGCTTTATCATGCTGTCTGCTTAATAACATCCGTTGATTAGTCCCCACCCCAAGAGCTTACAGTCTAAATATATAACAGGAGCCAACAGGAGGAATACAACAAACCAGAGCATTGGGGTGGGGAGCATGAGGTAACAGTGAGACTGTTCTGATTAGCATATGTCAATATTTTTATTTCATGGTGTCTAATAATCTCAGCTTGCTTGTGTCCCATGCAATTGTGTCACCTGCCCTAGGAGTGGATACTGCATTTCATATTTTAGATCACATCTTGAGTAAGAACACGTCATATACCGTTTTTTTGTCTCCCTTGAGAAGTCATCAAGGCTATGCCTCTGCACTAAGGTAGGACCAAATAAACCTAGATCGTACCTGACAGATGTTTGTCCAACCTGTTCTTAAATACCTCCAATGACAGGGATTCTACAAATTCCCTTGGAAGCCTATTCCAGAGCTTAACTACCCTTATAGTTAGAGAGTTTTTCCTAATATCTACTCTAAATCTCCCTTGCTGAAGATTAAGCCCATTACTTGTTTTCCTATCTTCAATGGACATGGAGCACAAGTCATCACTGTCCTCTTTATAGCAGCCTTTCTCAGTCATCTTTTCTCAAGACTTAACATGCCCAGTTTTTTTAACTTTTCCTCACAGATTTTTTTAATTCATTGTCATTTTTGTTGCTGTCCTTAAGACTCTCTCCTCTTTGTCCTCATCTGTCCAGAAGTGTGGTACTCAGAATTGGACACAGTACTTTAGCCGAGGCCTCACCAATGACAAGTAGAGCAAGTCAATTACCTCCCATGTCTTTCTTACAACACTCCTCTTAATACAACCCAGAATATTAGCGTTTTTTGCAGCTGCATAATATTGTTGACTCATACTCAGTTTGTGATTCACTATAACCCCCAGATCCTTCTCAGCAGTATTATCACCTAACTAATTATTTCCTATTTTGTAGTCGTGCATTTGATTATACTGTAGCATAAAATATCACAAACTAACCTCTTCTCTATAGGTCCTGACTACAATATGACCTAGTACCCATCCTGCATCGATTTGTATAGATCATTCTGAACTTGACCCTCTAGAGCAGGGGTGACCAACCTGTGGCTCTGGAGCCACATGCAATTCTTCAGAAGTTAATATGCGGCTCCTTGTATAGGCACCAACTCTGGGGCTGGAGCTACAGGTGCCAACTTTCCAATGTGCTGGAGGTTCTCACTGCTCAACCCCTGGCTCTGCCACAGGCCCTGCCCCCTCTCCATCCCTTCCCTGATCCTGCTATGGCTTCACTCCTCCTCCTCCCCCACACAGCCTCCTGCACACCATGAAACAGCTGATCGGGAGGTGCAGGGAGGGAGGGGGAGGCACTGATTAGTATGGCTGCCAGTGGGTGGGAGGTGCTGGGAGTGGGCCAGGGGGAGCTGATGGGAAGCTGCTTCCGTATTACTGTGGAACTTTGGCAATGTACCTTGGTAAATTATGGCTCCTTCTCAGGCTCAGTTTGGCTGCCCCTGCTCTAGAGAAGTCAATTTATATTCAAATTCAGTTACATGACTATTAATCAACTTTGTTCTGGCAATGATATAAATGTCCCTTGATGCATTACTCTTGGCAGTCTCAAAATAAGAATGAGTTTTTGCCTGCAAATCCCATTGACTTTCTAAATATTCTTCCCCATAAAGAGGATCTTTGAACAGCATTAGACTCCAGCCTAATTATGAACTCAAGAATGACTGGCAAATGAATAAAAATAGTGGCCATGACACTGCTGATATAAGAGGAATTAAAAAAATAACACAATCTCTTGAGCCAATAAGAAGATTATTACAGTTCTGAACCATCATGCAGTAGATCTAGATTTCATTCTTGTTGGACTGAAATTCATCACTCCGCAGATGGATCTAGTAAATGTTTATTAAGGCAAAACACTCAGCAATCAGAGATCAGTTACTTACGAATGGGAAGCACATCAGGACAATCACACCACAGTCCCCTTCAGCACTGGACAATTTGCAGTTTCTCTAATCTTTTATTAAATTGACTTATGTATAACTTTTCTTATCTTTTTTTATACATATGTATTAGCCTCTCATTTTCACATAAATTCTCCTTTCATGTCAGTACAGGTTTTATGTAGGCTCAAAACAATTTCTTCTAGCTTTGGGGTTACTGTATCTTTGGTATTCCTAACAAACATGATTACTCTACATCTTCTTCCACGTGTGCGCTACTAAACATGAAAACATTACAATTTCTTACACATACATGATTCTAATTATGCTGAGCTGTAAAACTGTTAAATCACAGCAGGCATCTGTAAGGCCTAAATATGCCTTTGCTTCCAGTAAATTTTGCCCCTGTTCTGTTGCTCCCTGTTTAAGCAGAGAGTGAGAGCACTGTGGAGGCACTGCACTCAGCCCCCGAGGGAAACAGGCATCTCATTTTGCTCTGCAGTGACCCTCCTCCTAAGAGGTGTTTGAGCATAGGCACTGAGTTATGTTGTTGCTGGTGGGTGCTTTTGAACAGGTGTGTGTGTTTGGGGAGTGGGGAATGTCTAGAGGGGCACTTTGCCAATTTTGTAGGGAGGCTATTTTCAGCTTAGTTATACACTTCTTTCATATTTTAGTTATTGAATGGGTCTATCATTGGTATCTTTACTATTTTAATAATGATTACATTGTTATGAAGTACAAAATTACAGTATCATGAATTACAGCATGTTAAAATCATTGCAATCACCTACAAGCTGTCTTCTCTACTATCATAAAACATTACATGTTAAGCATTGCAAAAGTAACAGTCTTTTTTATATTGTTCCATAAATAGGGGCTTGATGGATATCTCTGTCCTTTATTAGTTGTTACTTATACTCTTCAGGTCTTAAAACACAAATATACTGTCACATTTACACAATAAAACAGGGTTCACAATGTCACAGCTGGTCTGCACTTCACTTTGTTCTTATGGCTTGGTCTACACTAGCGAGGGGAGGGGTCAACCTAAGATATGCAACTTCAGCTACGCGAATAAGGAAACTGAAGTTGACGCATCTTAAGTCGACTTACCTGGTGTCCTCATGGAGGCGGCAGTCGGCCGCAGGTTCCCCTGTCGACTCCGCTTGCTCCTCTTGGCGAGCTGGAGTTCCAGAGTCGACGGAGAACACCTTTGGGGATCGATTTATCGCATCTAAATGAGCTGTGATAAATCAGTTGCCAACAGATCGATCACTACCCGCCGATCCGGTGGGTAGTGAAGACATACCCATATCTCACTGACTGACTGGTGATATCTTGCCCTTGATATACCCACGAGGGCCTGGCTGACAACATTCTAGAGATTTGAGGAAAATGTAGTTCTCAGAAAGTCTGGAAGGTTCCATGAGATTCTAGAAAGGTTCACAACATTCTAAGAGGTTAGTGAAAAATGAATCCACATATAGAATACATAAAACATTTTACTGCAAACATTTTATTTTCCCGTTTGTCACTAACAACAAAAACAGCACTCCTAGCCCAGCGTCCCCCAAGCCTGGAAGCCCAGACAGTTGCCTGGGTTGCCTGCCCCTAAATCTGACCTTGGTTACTGCTGTGTTCTACTTTCTGCATCATGCAATGTCTGTTTATGATAGTTGGTGTTTATGGAATAAAATTGTTATCCCTTTCTCCATTTAGTGAAGAAAAAGGAGGCATAAACTTGCCCAATCTAGCCTTCTTACAAAGTAATGCACTAAATCTGCCAAAGGGGACTCATCTTGCACAACAGCAATTTGTATCTCAATTCTGTCAGCTCCTGTAGCATTTTAAATATTTAACAAGGGCCTTAATACCTCTTACATTCCAGGTGTTAAATCTAACGTTCATTCCAGCAGACTTTCAATACCCATTAAAAAGACTATATTAATTCAGACAAATTTGATTTGCCACTCACTTACACTAACTGTATACTGGTGTAACCACCTGAAAACCAGTGTAGTTATTGGGGTAAAGCTGATTTGATGGAGTGGGTAATCAGGCACTGTGAATATAAGAACGGCCATACTGAGTCAGATCAAAGGTCCATCTAGCTCAGTATTCTGTCTTCCAATAGTGGCCAATGCCAGGTGCCTGGAGGGAATGAAGAGAACAGGTAATCATCAAGTCATCCATCCCCTGTCACCCATTCCCAGCTTCTGGAAAAAGAGTATTCGGAAACCAAATAAGTAAAACTGAAACAGAGCAAAACAGTTCTGATGTATTAGGGTAATTTATATCCCATTAGCCAGAGAAACAGGAGCAAGAGACAACTGGAGGAGAAAACGTATTAAAAACAGACATAAATAAACAAGAGCAGTTAAAGAAATTCATGGCTTCAGCCTATACAGGAGGGCCTGGTGGATGTCACACAAGTCAGATTACTAGTTTTTTCAAAGAATATAACAAATCAGCAAGAAAATTCTCCATTTCAATCAATAACCATGAAATTCAGAAATTTAGAGGGACATGTTAAAGCATAGAGTAAAAAAAATAAGCTGCCAACAGCACTGGACAAGGCGTCTTTGATGTGTGCCGTGTTCATAGCTGATTGAATATGGAAAACAATTATTTGTGAATAGTTAATTGATGCCAAAATTCACAACCAGTTTTATTCACAGGATATTGCTTGACCTAAGTTCCCTCTAAGGTGCATGGCTGCGCAGCAGGCTATCCATGGTCATGCAGGTTGGGGGAGATGCCTCTTCCCCAGCCCCATCCTTGGAGTTGCTGAGCATGGGGAGAGGCACCTCTCCCCTGGCTCCAGAGCTGCCCTGACGGGGAGAGATGCCTTTCCCCTGACCTCAGACTGCTGCAGCAACATAGGGTTTGGGGAGTCCCAAACTCCTCATCCTCAGCCCCACCCCAGAGCCCACATCTCCAGCCAGAGACCTTACCTCCCTATACCCCAACCCTCTGCACTAGCTCTGAGTCCCTTACCACACCCCAAATCCCTCATCCCTGGCCCCACCACAGAGCCTGCACCTCTAGCTACAGTCCTCACCCCCTGCCCACCCCTCTACCCCAGCCCTGAGCCCCCTCCCACACTCCAAATCCCTCAGCCCCACTCCCGCCACACATCACCTCCATATTGGTGCACATAACAAAATTCATCCGTCACATGGATGTATAAGTAGTGTCAGGAATGAGATCTATTCTGACATCTGGTGGTGAATTATGGGAATTGCAGTGAGTTGTGGAAAATAACTTTGGGGCTGATCAATTTGCATAGGCACACCCACCGTGCCTAGCCTGAGCTCACAGCAGCCCACATGGCCACTTCGGCTGATGTGGGAGCCCCAGTTTCTATGTTATTGGGGTAGGAATGATAAAGTGATGTTACTCTGATTATGTGAATGAAGGCCTATGGACATGTACTTGGCCCTTGTTATGATGGAGGGACTCGCCATCATCTAGGTAGCACTCACTGGGCAAGGGCCAGGTGTTTCAGAACATTCTGAGATTGAGAGAGGCTATGGGAAGGTCTTTATATCTTTTGGTGAGGGCCTTGTCTAAGGGCCCTACAGGCCTATTGTGCTTTGCCTCTCTTCATTGTGGAATGTTAGAACTAATTTTTGATTGTATTAGGAGTCTAGATTCAGCCTACTAAGCTTAGTTCACTCTGGGTGTGCTAGTGTAGTTGTGCTAAGGCCCCCCATCCCTACTAAAAGCTGATATCACTTGAGAGCTGAAATCACTGAGCACTGTGTTAAGTAGGGGGGCCTAAAGGCATGTTGGTGGCACCAAGCAGTTTGTGTGGCTAGCAGAGCAACGCAGTGGTCTCAGCTGAGCAGTTCCTGGGTGCAGTTTGTGCAACTGGCAGAGCGGCTGGTGCAGTGGAGCAGTTCGCGTGTCAGCTAGCAGGGCGGCCAGCAGAGCAGTTTGTGCTGCTGGCAGAGTGACTGGCGCCGCAGAGCAGTTCGAGTGTCGGCTAGCAGGACGGCTAGCGGATTGACTAGCAGAGCGCAACAGTTCGTGGGACGGCCGGCGGAGCAGAGCGGCTTACGGTGAGGGCTGCAATGGAACCCCATGGAGAGGCGGTGCAGTCGGCCTCGGACCACGTAAGGTGCCCCTTGCCCTACCCTCCACTTCCACCCAGACTGTGAGGTAAGACTCTGCAGGTTGACTTTTGAACTCTGCACTGACCAGGAACAGAGACTCTTGGGCTGTTGGACTTTTGGGACTATTGGGTGATTTTTGGGGTTGTGGGACTCAAGAGCCAAAGGGAAGGACACAGCCTATTTGCTGGAAGGGGGGCTTCTGGTTCATGGTTTGTTTTATTAATCCTGCTTGTGGTGTTTCCCCAATCTATGCCACATTGTTTCTCCCTGTTATTAAAAGGCTTTTGGTACACTCAGACTCTGTGCTTGCGAGAGGGGAAGTATTGTCTCTTACAGACGCCCAGAGGGGTGGTATATGGTTGTCTCAGGTCACTGGGTGGGGACTCGAGCTGGTTTTGTATTGTGCTATTGGAATGGAACCCCTGGATACTGAACCCGGCCCTTGTTGCTGCCAACTCTGATGGGTAGAAGGGTTACAGATGTAAAAAATTAGAGGGAACACTATGCTTGACCATCTGCAGAGCTGACTGAATAATTCTTATTCTTATCATGATGACAGTTATGCTTCATCACAGAAATATTTCTATTGGGCTACCTGCAAAGGGATGCTTTCCATTAGCATGGTAATGAAACACTCTGTAAAAGTGTTACAGGCTGTCAGGAGGGCTAATGAGACATTATGCTAATTGTTTAAGAAAACACTGTGGACATATCCCTTAAACCAAAGGAAATAAGGGAAAAACATTATTAAATGCACATAATTATTGATGTAACTGATAGGCTGAATGCTCTGTGGGTGATCTGAAGGGAAATAATTCAAAGAGATCTTCTCACCCTTGCGCCTCCTGTGTAGCATCTGGCCGCAGCCATGGCTGTTTCACTTCCTTGAGCACAAGAGCTGATTAGGCTGAGTGTCCATGAGGGCACTAATGTCTGCAAAAAAAGCAGAGAAGGATGAGGAAAAGACAAGGGCCCTGTCTCCAACTCTCTTCTGAATTGGCAAACAGTGCTGGGAGGGGGCAGGGGGAGGAACACATACTTGACCATCCTAAGGGATTGGCATAGCAGTAGGCCAGAAGTCTGTTTTTTGACCGGAACACCTGGTCGAAAAGGGACCATGGTGGCTCTGCTCAGCACTGACTGGACCATTAAAAGTCAGGGGTTGGTGGTGCAGGCAGGCTCCCTACCTGGCTCTGCACAGCTCCCAAAGCTGCCTCATGTCTGGCTCTGCACCTCCCATTGGCGGGGAACTGTGGCCAATTGGAGCTGTGGGGGTAGGGCATCCAGGTGGGGGCAATGCGCAGAGCCCCCTTTCCCCGCCACTTAGGAGTTGGACATCAGGCAGCTTCCTGGGAGACACCTGAGGTCACCCAGAGTTTGCACCCCAAAACCCCTCCCACAACCCACCCCCTGCTCCAGCTTGGAGCTCCATCCCACACCCCGAGCCCCTCAGGTCTGGCCCCACCCAGGACCCAGCACCTCCAGCCAGAACCCTCAGCCCCTCCCACACCCCAACCTCCTACCCCAGCCTAGTGAAAATGGGCTAGTGAGTGATGGTGGGAGAGACTGGGCAAGGGGGGATAAAGTGAGCATGTGGAGAGGGAGCCTGGGGGAAGAGGCAGGGCCTTGGGGAAGGAGCAGGGCAGGGGTTTTCTGCTCTTAGAAAGTTGTCAACCCTACATGCACCAAGAACTGTAGGAGGAATTGCACCCCCAGCAGCTTAATGCGTTCCAGAGCCCTTCTCAGTGAGGCAGTCCAGAGTTGCACCACCTCTTACTCAGGTGCAGTGTTGTGCTAACCAAGCAAAAGAAACAGAACTGCACTGTAACTGAGTTTAAGAAAGGAAAATTAATTGGCAGCTTTAGAAACAAAAGCTAATGTAACAGAAAGAAATGAACTGTGTCATAGTCTATTGATCCAAGAACAATGTCATTCCACAATAGTGCTGTGACCTGTGTAAATCTCACAGGCCAAAGGCAGCCCTAATGTAACTCCACTGAAGTCAATGAATTTGCACCACATCTAAATTTGCTTCCTCTGCTCCATGCTGCAGGACCCAGGATAATGGATCAAATTCAACCCTTGCTGTATATGGGTGCAACTCCATTGGCTTTGCTAGGGCTGTTTGGCTATTTACAGGGCTGCTCTTGAGCCAAATAATTCTTTGAGGTTTGCTATGTAACTGTGGACTTCCTTAAGAACATATGAAACTTGACACTTCCTTGTAACAGACTGTGGGGCTTGGAGGTGAGAATGATTCACAGAAAGGCAGCTGTTCGAAAAGGCCTCTGCTTTGATTAATAATAAATTACAGCTCATAGGTGTGTGTGTAACTAAGATTTGGGGCTGGTTAGGCTTGTCCAGGGACAAATTACTTTTACAAATTGCTTACTAATTAGAGAGGTAGCCATGTTAGTCTGGATTTGCAGAAGCGACAAAGAGTCCTGTGGAACCTTAAAGACTAACAAAAGTATTGAAGCATAAACTTTCATGGGCTAATACCCACTTCGTCTTTGCATTCAACGACGTGGGTATTAGCCCATGAAAGCTTATGTTTCAATACTTTTGTTAGTCTTTAAGGTGCCACAGGACTCTCTGTCGCTTCTACAGCAAAACTGTTATCAACTTTTATTTCATGATTTGCTCTTTGTTTTCTGGGTCTTGCCAATAAAAACTGGAGAGAGGCTGGACTAGGTTGTAGATACTGTTAGTTGGGGACAATCACTGATAGGCAACATGGAAAGAAAGTGAATTCTGATCTCAGGGGAGGCTGACTCAGGAGTGGATTATAAGCTTCAGTACCCTGTCAAGGACAACAGAGGTTGCAAACTTTTACCATAAACAGTGCCACTGGGAAGCTGGAGAGGGCTAACGTAGGCGTGAGGAGAGCCAAGTGACCTGAAAGGTAGTAGGCTTTATTACACCAGTTATAATTGATGTTTACATGCTTCTGCCCCTTTTTTCTAGCACACTTTTATTTAATCCCACTAAAGATAGTGGTAGCCTCAAGCACAAAAGAATGAGGAGGAATCACCCCTCCTTTAAACCACTCATTAGGGTTTTTAACTCAGGGATGAAAGTTCCCTATGGACTGAAACTTGTGGTATAAAATCTTTTTTGTAAAAGTGACATTTCTACACAATATGAAGAAAAGTGAACTCATGGGCACTAGTGTTCTCAGCAGAACTCCTTGAAAATAGACATGATATTTTAAAGATGCACTTTTAAGATAAACTCAAAATATATTTGTTTTGTAAAAATGCTTTTATTGACAATAGGTGTATAAATAAGAGCAATTACTTTGCCTTACCCTGGGGGAAGGTGGGGATGAAGGGAGAATAGATAACACTAAAGATTTATTTTGCTTGAAAAAAATGCCTACTGTGACTTCATTCAGTGAATGTTTTACATTCCTAATCCTGCCAAAATAAGATCAAATAATTGCAGATATTTAACATGAATCCTAAATGTATGCATGCTGTGGCTCCAGGTTAAGACTCAGACTCTTTACTCCCTTTAAGCCTGAAAATGTTTGCTGTATTGGTACACCTTCCATATTTTAATACATGATAGAGGCAGATTCATGTCTGAAGATTTTGTCACAGTTCCAGGATTAACTGCATCTCTGCTCCCTCTGTGATTTGCTCTTGGGCGCCCTGTTTAGTCTCAGGCCTCCAGCCGTCACCTACGTATGGGCAGGAATGTTCTCCCTCCGAACTGTGGATATAAGCTTGCTGTTTCCCTGCAAGTCACTGTGACTATGCCAGAAGGTCTGACTCTGCTTGTTGTTCCGTTTTCTCCCAGGGACCATGACAGTGTGGGTACCAGTGACCAGACAGCTTTCACAGAGCACAGTTAATTTATTTTAGACAAAAGCACGACAGAAAAAACATATCATAAAACAATAAACAGTCTACAGGTGTGCCAAAGCTTACCAGGTGTTACTAAAACCTCCATGTGGAAGATGGGTAAGTCACAGCCTTCCAGCAGGATTTCATGTCAGTTTGAGGATCAAATGAGGGTCTCTCAGTCAGTTGAGGCTGATCCTTTGTACCACAAGCTCTTCCTTTGTCTGCTGCACCTCTTGAACCTGGTCTGAACCAATATATGCAATTCACCCCAGGGGTTGGTACTTCTCTAGATTTGTTTACTTGGCTCAGGATCTGCAGTAATTACCATCCCCTGCCTCCACACACTAATTTTAGTACCTTAAGGAAGTTCAGTATCCTTCCCTTTGGAGCCAGAATACAATGGCTAGCTCATAAAGCTACATATAGCATTTATATATCCCAAAGTCTATGGGTATTGCATGTGTCCATAGCATCTGGCACATCTCAATATAATAATCTTCTGAAGTTTTCATGGTTCTTAGGCCACACCTCTGTCACAGACTTCATTTTAGTCCCACAGATTATTTAAAAAAAACGAAATCTGAATTCGCACATGCACCCAACAAAATAAAAAATGCTTCAATGTTATCCTTATGTCAGAAAGTAGCAAAAGCAAGTAGTCTAGTGTTCTTCAGAACCTATTCTCAGCTGGGCTCTCCTAATTATGGCCAGATTGCCCGCTTGCATGAAGAAACCCACAGGATGGGGATAAAATGTTCTATCTGCTTGTGGAATTTTCTGGACATCATCTCTGCTACTCGGTGGGAGGGAGCTGAGGTGAGGTTGGCCATGCCTGTGGATCTTGGGGACCCAAGAAAAGGCATGCTAGATATGTGAAGATAGGGGCCATGGATACCCCTCCGTGCAGCTTTGCTCTCCCTACTGTCTGCTGTGCTTGGATGAGTTCCCCCATGGCTGCTTAATAACACTGAAGAAAGAAACTATATAGGAGTTAATGACTCTTCATTTCCTCACAAACTTGTGTGTGGAAATCCAGGGGTCCATGTTTCTGTGAAGAACAGCTGGAACCCCCAAAATTCTGCAATGGGAAATGCTATATGAAATCCCAGGGAGCAGGAGAGGGTGACACTCTCTCTGTACCAGTGACCACTTGACAGAGTGTGATTACTGAGCCCTGCCATGTGACTGACGTTTGGGCCAAACTTTATAAAAGGGCCACTGATTTGAGGTCTCAGTTTTGGGTGCCCAGGTTGAGACACCTACAGAATCTCAAACTGGGTTCCCCAACACAGAGACACCCCAAATCAGTGGCTACTTTTTAAAATTTTGGCCATAACCTTTTGTAAACCTGGCTACTGCAGGAAACATCTCTCTATGTGTTTTATTAACTGGCTGGCTTTTTACTTCTATTTTTGGTTTATGTGATCTTTACTTTGCATTTGATTAGTAAAAAGAAGGTGTGTGTGTTTGTGTATGGAGATATAATAGTAATCATTGGCTTCAGTAGATACTTACACCTGCCATGTGATAGGAATATAAATCTTTTGTAGCCCTGACCCATGTCGGGGACCAGCAAATAAAGATAAGTCTTTCACTTCCTGGTTTCCCTATTTTCTGACAACTATCCTCTTTTTATAATTTTTGTACAGTGAATATTTATAACAATTGTTAGCATCAGTATAATTTTTTATTTGCAGAAACTGCACTTATTTACATTTTAATGGTCCAGTTCAATAAAGATTTATGCACCTGTCACATCAGTTCGCCACAAAAGTGATAAAAACATCAAAAATCAGTAACTCGTGCAGAATTCCCCCCAACCCTAGTTTAATGCCTCCATTGTGTTCTGGGAGCAGTCAGCCATCCATTAAAATGAGCAACTTCTAAAGTCATAAACTTAAACCCAATAAAACTTGTACTGCCTCCTTCGTTGCAAAATCTTTGAATTGTACAAACACACACATATGGTGGCTGTTTTCTCTTCTTAACATTGTTTTCTGAACCATGAGGTCTGAATTAACACCTTCCCATTGCATCCATTACTGAACTACACCTGGAAGGCCTGGAAACAGGATGCTGCTTAAAAACCTATTTTATTTCAGTTTTAAGTAAGCCCATGGGTGGCAGATCTCAAAGGCCAGGAGAGGCTAAGCCTCCCCAAACACCCTTGTGTGGCTCCACCCACACTCTGCCCCCAGACCCTCTCCTGCTCCCCCCTCAGCACAGACTGCGGGTCTTCCCCCCTGTGGTCGGGGCCCCAGGCTGGGGCTTGCCAGCCTGCGGCCAGGGACTCTGGGTGGCTGGAGCTGATGCGCGCGCTGCCCGCTTGCCTGGCACTACAGGATTGGGGGCAGGCACACTGAATCAGGGCAAAAGTTTGGGTTTGGATTCAACAACTCTCAAACTTCATGAGCTGCTTTTTAAAGATTTAATTCCAAAATGAGGAAAATCTTATTAGATCAGCTGAACTGATAAGATAACTGCCATCTTGAATTACTGGATCTTGCGAGATCATCTGTTTTTGCAAAATTTCTGCAATTTTAGGGCAACTTTGGGAGATTTTACCTGCATCCACACACCAGAACTGGAAAATAGGCCCCTTCTTGTTTTAGAATTAAGTGGGTAGAAAACACTGTGGGCTAGGAATTTGAATAAATTTTCCTCCTCTTCTAAAACGAAAGCAAAGAAGTTTCCATTTCAGGTTCTAGTTTTGGTCTACATCCACAGAGGCATATGTCTGGAAGAAAAAAGTGATTTTTTGCTTATATAGCAGGGATCGGCAACCTTGGCATGCGGCCCCCCAGGGTAAGCACCCTTGGCGGGCCTGGCCGGTTTGATTACCTGCTGCATCCGCAGATTTGGCTGATCGCAGCTCTGACTAGCTGCGGTTCACCACTCTGGTCCAACGGGGGCTGTGGGAAGTGGTGGCCAGCACCGTGCCGCTTCTCGCAGCCCCCACTGGACTGGAGCAGTGAACCGCAGCCAGTGGGAGCCCCGATCGGCCGAACCTGCGGATGCGGCAAGTAAACTGGCCAGGCCCGCCAAGGGTTGCTGATCTCTGGCTTATAGAATCAGTGCCATTCAGGGCTGGAAGGGACTTCAAAAAGTCATCAAGTCCAGCCCTCTGGGCTGAGGCAGGACCAAGTAAACCTAGACCATCCCTGACAGATGTTTGTCCAACCTATTCTTAAAAAACCTCCAGTGATGGGAATTCCGTAACCTCTTTGGAAGCCTATTCCAAAACTTAACTGTCCTTCTAGTTAGAATGCTTTTCCTAATATTTAACCTAAATCTCCCTTGCTTCAGATTAAGCCCACTACTTCTTGTCCTACCTTCAGTAGACATGGAGAACAGTTGATCACAGTTCTCTTTATGGCAGCCTTTTGCACATTTGAAGACTGTGATAAGGTCCCCCTCAGTTTTCTTTTCTCAAGACTAACAATGTCCAGTTTTTTTGAACCTTTACTCAAAGGTCAGGTTTTCTAAATCTTTTATCATTTTTGTTGCTATCCTCAGGACTCTCTCCAATTTGTCCTCATCTTTCCTACAGGATGGTGCCTAGAAGTGGACACAGTTTTCCTGCTGAGGCCCCACCAGTGCTGAAGAGAGTGGATCAAATACCTCCCTTGTCTTACAATCAAGAACTCATGTTAACACACCCCAAAAAATTCGCCTTTTGCAACTGCATCTCTTCCTTGACTCATATTCAATTTGTAATCTATTAGAACTTCCAGATCCTTTTTATCAGCACTACCACGTAGCCAGTTATTCCCCATTTTGTGGTTGTGCATTTGATTTTTCCTGTCCAAGTGAAGTAGACTTCTAGACTTGAAAGCCAGAAGGGACCATTGTGATCATCTGGTCTGACCTCCTAAACATTGCAGGCCACAAGAACCTCATCCAGCCACTCCTGTAATAGGCCCATAATCTCTGGCTGAGTTAATGAAGTCCTTAAATCTTGATTTAAAGTAGGTCTGTCAAGCGATTAAGAAAATGAATTGCGTGATTTATTGTTTAATAGCACAATTATAGAATATTATTTATATAAGTATTTGTGGATGTTTTCTACATTTTCAAATATATTAATTTCAATTACAATACAGAATAAAGTGTACAGTGCTCATGTTATTTTTTATTATAAATATTTGCACTGTAAAAATAAATAGTATTTTTCAATTCACTTAATACAAGTACTGTAGTGCAATTTCTTTATATGAAAGTTGTACAAAAAATAACTGCATTCAAAAAATAAAACAATATAAAACTTTAGAGCTACAAGTCCACTCAGTCCTACTTCTTATTCAGCCAATTGCTCAAACAAGTTTGTTAATATTTGTAGAAGATAATGCTGCCCACTTCTTGTTTACAATATCACCTGAAAGTGAGAACAGGCATTTGCATGGCACTTTTGTAGCCAGCTTTGCAAGATATTTATGTGCCAGATGTGCTAAAGATACATCTGTCCCTTCATGTTTCAACCACCTTTCCAGAGAACATGCGTCCAGGCTGATGATGGGTTCTGCTCAATAACGATCCAAAGCAGTGCAGACCGATGTATGTTCATTATCATCGGAGTCAGATGCCACATGCAGAAGGTTGATTTTCTTTTTTGGTGGTTTGGGTTCTATAGTCTCTGCATTGGAGTGTTGCTCTTTTAAGACTTCTAAAATCATGCTCCATACATCATCCCTATCAGATTCTAGAAGGCACTTCAGATTCTTAAATCTTGGGTCAAGTGCTATAGCTATATTCAGAAATCTCACATTGGTACCATAGGTGCCAACTTCCCCTCTTATCCTTGATTGCTCAATCTCCCTCTGCCCCTGGCTCCACCTCCACTCCACTCCTTCCATGAGGCCCCGCCCCTGCCTTGCATCTTCTCATCCCTGCCCCGCTCCCTTGCCAACCCCTTCCCCAAAGTCCCTGCCCCAACTTTGCCCCCTCCCTGCCTCTATTCCAACTCCTTCCCCAAATCTCCACTCTGGCCCCGCCTCTTCCCTGTCTCCTCCCCTAAGCGTGCCACATTCCCACTCCTCCCTCCTCCCCTGGAGTGTACTAATGCTGCCAAACAGCTGTTTGGTGGCAGTCAGGCAAGAAGCGCTGGGAGGTAGGTGGAGGAGCAGTGATGCAGGGTGCTCAGGGGAAGAGGTGGTGGGCCAGGAGGTACAGGGAGCTTGGCTGCCAGTGGGTGCAGAGCACCCACTAATTTTTCCCCATGGGTGCTTTAGCCCCAGAGCACCCATGGAGTCGGCGCCTATGATTGGTACCTCCTTTGCGTTTTGTCAAATCTGCAGCGAAAGTGTTCTTAACACAAACATGCTAGGTCATCATCCGAGACTGCTATAATGTGAAATATATGGTAGAATATGGGTAAAACACAGAGCAGGAGACATCCAATTCTCTCCCAAGGAGTTCAGTCACAAAATTTAATTAACACATTATTTTTTTAAATGCGCATCATCGACATGGAAGCGTCCTCTGGAATGGTGGACAAAGCGTGAAAGGGCATATGAATGTTTAGAATATCTGGCATGTAAATACCTTGCAATGCCAGCTACAAAAGTGCCATGTGAACGTCTGGTCTCAATTTCAGGCGACACTGGAAATTAGAAGTGGGAAGCTAAACCCAGGGCTGTGAGCTCCATCCTTGAGGGCGCCATTTAGAGATAAGGGGCAAAAATCTGTTGAATTATTTAATTAGAGATTGGTCCTTCTTTGCACAGGGGGTTGGACTAGATCTCCTGAGATCCCTTCCAGCCCTGACATTCTGTGATTTAAACAAACTTGTTTGTCTGAGCAATTGGCTGAACAAGAAGCAGGACTGAGTGAGTTGACTTGTAGATTCTAAAGTTCTACATTGTCTTGTTTCTGAGTGCAGTTATGTAACCAAAAGAAAAAACAAACTACATTTGTAAGTTGCGTTTTCTCAATGAAGACATTGCACTATAGTATTTGCAGGCCAGTCCTTGGGCGCGGGGGGGGGGGCGAGGCCTGGGGTACGAAGTGATGAATCCATCACTTCCGGGACTGACCTGTCACTTCCTCCAGAATGCTAGACCTGGAGTGGTCACCCTGATTTGCCATCCCCAGGGATGGCTCTGAGTACTTAGTATTTTTTCATTCACCTCATATATTTCTTTTGTTCATCATTTTTACAGTGCAAATATTTGTAACAATATAAAGCGAGTACTGTGCACTTTGTATTCTGTTTTGTAATTGAAATTAGTATATTTGAAAATGTAGAAAAAACATCCAAAATATTTAATTTCAATTGGTATTATATTTAAGAGTGCAATAAAAATTAAACATGATTAAAATAATCACAATTAATCACAGTTTTAGAGTTAATTGCATGAGTTAAATACTAATTTAAAGACATCTAGTTACAAAGAATCCACCATTTACTCTAATTCAAACCAGCAAGTGACCTATGCACCACATAGCAGAGAAAGGCAAAACCCCTCTCAGGGCCTGTGCTGATCTGACCTGGGGAAAGATTCCTTCCCTACCCCAGATATGGCAATCAGTTAGACCAGGCCTGCACAACATGCGGCCCGCGTGGGCTCACTGTGCGGCCCGCGTGGGGTGAGTAGGGGTGGGGCAAGCCAAGCGGTGGGGTGGGGGGAAGCGGACGGGGTGAGGCGAGGGCAAGGCTTTTCGGCCCGCAGCTGGTGTTTTTGCAGTAATATGGCTCTCACTGCTTTCCAAGTTGTGCAGGCCTGAGTTAGACCCTAAGCATGTAGCCAGACCTACCAACCAGATTCCTGGGAAGAAGTTATCTGTAGTAACTCAGTTCTCCCATTTCCAGCCATTGGAAATATTTGTTAGTCGCAGTCGTGTATGGGCCATATGCCATTGTGCCATCCCCTCCAATAAACTTATCAAGCTCAGTTTTGAAGCCAATTTGTCTTTTAGCCCCCACTGTTCTCTTGGGAAGGCTGGTCCAGAACTTCACTCCTCTGATGGTTAGAAACCTTAATCTAATTTCAATCCTAAACTTGTTGCTGGCCAGTTTATATCCATTTGTTCTTGGGCCAACATTGACCCTTAACTTAGATAACTCCTCTCCCTCGCTGGTGTTTATCCCTCTGATGTATTTATCGAGAACAAGCATATCTTCCCTCAGCCTTCATGTTGTTAGGTTAAACAAGCCAAGCCCCTTAAGTCTCCTCTTGTAAGGTAGGTTCTCCATTCCTCAGATTATCTTACAAGCCCTTCTCTGCACTTGTTCCATTTGAATTCATCTTTCTTAAACATGGGAGACCAGAATTGCACACGGTATTCCAGATGGGTCTCACCAATGCCTTGTATAATTGTCTGACAGGGCATGGCCCTTTGCTCCTGTCTTCCTGAAATAATGGCTCTGACATCTCTGGTTTGTTGCCACTGCTGTGCACTTTATTTATCAAAAAGAACAAGGAGTACTGTGCCACCTTAGAGACTAACAAATTTATGTGGGCATAAGCATTTGTGGGCTAAAACCCCTGCTGCACTCCCATGCAACACTTCTATTTACAGTGTCATACAATCGTAATCCTTTTTTACTGGAGAGAAGAAAGGAAAGAGATCACATCACATATGGCTTGAGCTTTCCCCCCTTCCCTGCTCCCTTTCACTTCCTCCCTTCCCCTTTTTCTACTCTTTAATTATCTCCTTAGTTCTCCCCAGCTCAGGGTGAGCTACTAATTAGCCACTCCTTCCCACAATCAGACCTTCATCTGGTGGAACTAACTGGATTTATGGTGACCAGAATGCTTGTTCAGTTGCTGGTTCGCAGCAGTCTGTCACAAATAGTGCTAACACTTCCCTGTTTTCACTGCAAATACCTCACCTGATGCATCTGAGTACTGCATTAGCCTTTTTCACAGCTGCATCACATTGATGGCTAATAGTTCTCCTGTGATCAAACAATACTTTCTCCTCCTCCATCACTTCCCATTGCTACATCCCCAGCTCATCACAAAAACTCTTGTTAGTTTCTGTAGCGAGGTGACAACTCACCAGCACGGCACCTCCTGCTGGTCATCCAAGGAATTAGCTCTCCAGCCCTTAGAGCGCCTCCTGGTGGCTGGTGTCTTGCCTGCCGCTGGCCCTTGTGTCCCTCCCAGACTGTGCCTTGGGGTGCTGCCCCCAGCAGATTCCACACACTGTGGGTCTCCCCTCCCAGGGGAACCCCCAAACTTCTATCCCCCCTTGCCTCAGTGGCTACTGCTAGTCATCATCTAGCTCCCACTCACTGGGGCAAACTTCAGTCTGTAAGGGATACTTATCATTAGCAAGGAGCTTGGACCTGCTGCCCCTGACTAACCCCAGACTGCACTTCTGCAACCCCAATGCCTTCTTTAGGCCTTGCACAAGGCCTGCAGTCTGGGGAGTTGCCAGGCTACAGCTCCCCAGTTCCTCTTTCCTTTCCCCAGCCCAGCCCAGCCCAGCCCTGCCCTGCCCTGTTTCCTGCACCCTAGGCTCCCAGGCAGCCAGGTCCTTCTCCTTCTAAAGCTAGAGGGAGACTGACTTAGCTCCTGGCTACCAGCCCTTTTGTCAGGGCTAGCTGTGGCCTGGCTGGGGTGTGGCCCAGCTGTAGCTGCTTCCCCAATCAGCCTACCCTATTAGCTTCACAGGGCAGTTCTTTTCCAGGGCTGGAGTGGGGTAACCGCCAAGATAGAGTCCCTAAGTGCATGACCTTGCACTTTGCATTATTACATTCCATCCCATTTCCATTACTCCAGTTTTCAAGATTGTCCAAATATTCCTGTATCATATTCTGGCACTCCTCCATATCCACAATAGCTCCCAACTTTGTGTCATCCGCAAATTTGTCCTATCATCCGCTGGGGCAGGTGGTTGGGATGAGGCAGGGGCGGGAATGAGGTCTCCGGGTGGTGGTGCAGACTCTGGAGTGGGGCTGAGGTTTGGTGTGTAGGAGAGTGCTCCAGGCTGGGGGGTGGAGTTGAGGGGTTCAGAGTATGGAAGGGGGCTCTGGGCTGAGGCAGTGGGAGGGGATATGGGCTATGGGCTGGGGGTTCAGGCTCTGATATGGTGCTGGGGGTGAGGGATTTGGGGTGTAGGAGCGGGCTCCGAGCTGGGACTGAAGGGTTTGGAGAGTGGGATGAGGATCAGAGCTAGGGCAGGGGGTTGAGGGCTCCGACTGGGGGTGTGGGCTCTGGAATGGGGCTGAGGATGAGGGATTTGGGGAGGAGGGTATTCTGGATGAGGACCAAGGGGTTTGGATGATGGGAGGGGAATCAGGACAAAAGTAATGGGTTGGGGTGTGGGAGAGGGTGCAGGCTCCAGGTGGTGCTTACCTCAAGCAGCTCCTGGTAGCAGTGGCATGTCCCTTCTCCAGCTCTTACGCAGAGGCACGGCCAGGTGGCTCTACACACTGACCTGTCTGCAGGCGCTGCCCCCATAGCTCCCATAGGCCAGGAACTACATAGCTGGCAATTGGGGCAGGGACAGCGTGTGGAGCCCCCTGGCTGTCCCTCCATCTAGGAGCCAGGGGGGACATGTCGCTGCTTCCAGGAGCCACATGGAGCTACGGATGGCAGGGAGCCTGCCTTAGCCTTGCTGCACTGCCGACGCGACTTTTAATGGCCCAGTCTGTGCTGACCGGAGCCACCAGTCTTTTTTGACCTTTTAGACCTCGCTTTCCTGGCCTTTCAACAGTTGGGGCTGTGGGGGTGGGGCATGAGGGGTCTTGAGCGCCCTCTCCAGGGAAAGTTGGAAGCCGGCACCTGTGGTTTCCTGAATCACTCCTTCCCCCTTTCTTAAACATAGCGACTGCATGTGCAATGCTGCGGGCAGAGGGTGCGACCCCCGCGTCCTTGGCTTCTTGAGAATTTCTTGCTCTTGGGCTCGCAATCTCACGGGCCCGTTCCTTTAAGACTCTCCGGTGGCGATTCCCCCCGGCCCGTTGCACCGGTCTGGACGGCATCTCCTCTGGCTGAATCCCAGCATCCCCGCCCCGCAGAGACCACGGTCCCGTAGCCGGGGAGGCCTGGCGCAGGGTGAACGTGCCGGAGTCGCCGAGCTGCGCTTTACCCGCGCCCTGGCGGCCGGGGCCCGGCCCAGCAGCAGGGGGCGCGTGTGCGGCTCCCTCCTGAGCCGCGCCGGGCCGGGCCGGGCTGGGCGCTCGCGGCGGCGGCTGTGACTCCACAATGCCGGGGCTCCGGCGGGAGGCGGGGCGGGCGGCGCCGTGTGAATGAGCCGGCGAGCGGGGCGGGCGGCGCGGATAAGCCGCAGGCTGGAGCGAGGCGAGCGCTGAGCCGCCCCCCATCCCCCCCACTCTCCCCAGCAGCCGGGCTCTCAGTAGTATGGCATCGAGGAGAATGGAGACCAAACCCGTGATAACGTGCCTGAAAACCCTGCTCATCATCTACTCCTTCGTCTTCTGGGTGAGCCCCCCCCCGCCAGGCCAGGGGGCAGCGGTTGTGCGGGGCAGGGGGGGGTCTATTATTTGGGTGCGTTGCACGGGGATCTGCAGCTGCCGCTCGGGTTTGCTGCGCAAACGCCCGGGTGCCCTTCTCCTGCCCGGCGCCTCCCTCGGCTCCCCGTCCTAGGGTGTCATTGACTCGCCCGGTGGGGGCATATTCGGATTTGTCCCAGATTTTTTTTTGAGGGGGGGGGTGTCTTAAAAATCCCTCACCCACGGGAGCAATGCAGCGAGCGAGCGCGTTACTGGGGCTGCGTCTGTGCCCGTCTTTCTGTGCCTTGCTGGTTCCCTCTCTCGGTGTCTCGGGGCAGCAGGCTGCGGGGGTGGGGTAGTTCACATGCAATAAGCTGCATCTCGGATCTGAAGTTTGCTCCCGCTGTCATTTCCCTGCCGTTAGAAATGTAGCCCTATGCCTTTCTGTAGCCTCTCCCAGGCTGCTGGCCACACGTTAATGACAGCCTCGCCCCCCCCCCCCCCCCCCCCCCCGCTAAACATCCACGGGGGGGTGGGGACCTAGCTGCTGCCCCTGTGCAAAGGGAGCTGGGTATCTCTGCTTATTACCAAGGGGGCTTCTGAATGGCAGCCTGGGGCCAAAACCATGAAATTGGCTAGGGGGGGCCTTGTCACAGACTAACCTGCTGTTTCTACATGAGATGCTTGGTACATGAGGCACCGGTACAGGGGAATGGGCTGCTTTAACCACAGCCCTGTTGTTTTGCCATCTCCCTTCTGAAGCATGCACAGCCCATTTGTGAAGGGGAATGCAATATGAAGTATCATGGGAAGGAGTAGGTCGAATGCTAAAAGGTTGGGTTTTGTTTGGTATTTTAAAGACAGTAGCATGTTATGGGTTTCTGTGAAACAGCTGCCAGCCCCCTTTTGGCTGTCACTCAGTGTATTTTGGAGCTGCTCACCAATCTTCCCTTTAGTGCCCCCCCCATCAGATTTTTGGTAAGTGCCATGTGCATTTAGCAGGATCAACTTTATTGCTACACTCATTCACAGGAGTTGTTATCTGTGTGTAACAGAAAGCTTATGCCATGTAGAGAATACATCATATTTGTACACTTGAGTTTTTTAGCAGTGCATGTTAGGTGAAGCTACTGCACTTTCTCATGGTTTGGCTTCAGATAAGGTACATCTCTTTCTGTTGAAGCAGTGCAGCTATGCACAGGCATAAGGCATTTCAACAACCATGTTTTCATTTTTATCACCATTGCGAATCTCTTATGCTGATACTGCATAACTTGCAATGCTGATATTGGTGGTGAGGAACTGCAAACCTGTTGGCTGTTGCTGGCCACCATGCCTCCATTGCGGAGTGTGTATAAGGTGGGGGAGAGAAAAGCATTTCTCTGCGATTGTACTATGTGGGTTTTCTCAAACTCTTTTCTTCAAGTTTGTGTTTCTGGCTTAGCTCACAGTTACTCAGAAAAGCAAGCATTCTGTGTGAAAATAAACTGGTAATTTAAAAATATTTATTGAAATTAAAAACATAGCTGGTATTTGGTCTGGCTAGATTCCTAACAAAAGCCAGTGTCATATTTTTTTACTTTATCTGTGTCTTGATATCTGTCGTGTTTATAACCAAATTCAGAATCTCGCAACTAATTCTTTATGACCCAGATACATTAATGAGTTATAATGATTGAGTAACGGGGGCCCTGGATTTTCAAACATATCCAGGGGGTTGATATTTTCATAGCAACCTGATCTTTTACTCAGCAAATCACTGACATGAGCAGCATATCCTGGCAATGATTTACAGATTAAAGACTCTCTTCAATGGTACATGGTGACGATACAATATAATGGCCCCACTGTGTACTATTAGATCTTAATCTGAACTTCATTGACACAATATGCTGAAGCAAGCTTGTCACTTCATACTAATGAAAGCTTATTGTGTATTATCATTTTAATAACTCTGTAATATGCAGTCTCTTTGAAATACAGTAACTAGATGTTACATCATTCCACTTGCTATATTCTAAATATAAATTGCCCATTCACAGTGATAACCATTAGCACATAAATAATACTCTGCATTTTCAAAGTGCATATTATTTTCTTTATATTGATTTATATGCTTCATTCAAAAGCCTCCCACTCCCCCCCAAAAAATTTAATCTGCTAACCGATTGTTATGGTAGTGTCCATGTTAAAACCCACCACCTTTGTTAACATCATTTGGCAATTTTGGTGTCACCCACAACTGAAGGGCCTGGTGATTTAAATGGGCAGTAAAACTGAATTATTCTCTCATGTCTACAGGTAGTTCCTCCTGCCCAGGGCTCAGGCAAATAGATGAAGTTTGTATTGTTACAAATGAAAAAGTTGTTCTTCCCAGCAATCATCACACAGTAGGACAGGGATGACCAACCTGAGAAGGAGCCAAACTTTACCAATGTACATTGCCAAAGAGCCACAGTAATACTCAGCAGCCCCCCATCTGATCCCCAGCCCCCAGAGCCTTCTGCCTGCTGGCAGCCCCCCAAAATCAGTGCCTACTCTCCCCTCCCATGGCAATCAGCTGTTTCAGGTGTGCAGGCGGCTCTGTGAGGAGAGGGGGAGGGTGGACATGGCAGGCTCAGGGTAAAGGGCAGGGGTCTCGGGGGAAGGGGTGGAGTGGGGGCAGGGCTTGGAGCAGAGCAAGGGGTTGAGCAGTGAGCACCCCCCCGAGCCCATTGGAAAGTTAGCATCTATAGCTGCATCTCCGAAATCAGTGCCTAGGTAAGGAGCCGCATATTAACCTCTGAAGAGCTGGTGGCCAGCCTGAGGCTCCCTGGTAGTAGGATCTAAGAGAGTACCTTTCCCCCTATACAGTCATGGAATAACTGCAAAAACCATGGTGAATACATTGTACCTTTTCAAATGTTGCCTTTATAACGGTAACCACTGCGTCTCTGTTATCCGTTTGCTCTGGATAAACAGAAGACTTAAATCTGCAGGCCTGTCGAGCCAGCACATTTCATGAGCACTAATCCCATTTGAAAAAAAAATCTGCAGGTCTGTGATAGAGACTAGGCAACTGGGTTGGCTTGTAAAGAAAAACGGTGATCCAGGCAAGTCAGAGTTTAACAACAACAAAAAGACTGTGTTAGTCCCCAAAATTAAAACAAAGCAAACCAAACCCAGATGTAACTACATTGGTGCAGAACTCCAGAGTACATTACAGGGCTGTAACACCAGCTATGCAGCTATGTGATTTACCCCCAGTAAATATCTTTTTTGGCATATGTCCTGCTGGTAAGCTCTGTTTTGCACCATTTGTGTCTACAGTGGGGGAGGAGGAGAAGTTACACCAAATTTCTCTCATCTAAACAAGTCCTTAGATTCCCATTTGCTAACCAGTAGCATTTTTTCCCTCAGCAAGGTTTGGCTAATTTGACTCTTCCAGGCATTAGAAACTTTACACTCTCCAACGTTTACATGAGAGTATGCATTTGTCTGTTTCCCTTCTTCCTTGTTTCTTGGGAAGGATAGAGGGAATAAAGAAAAAGATAATATTGCAGTGATAAACAAAAATCTACTGCTCTTCCAACTTAATTGCATCACATTCACTCTCTCACACCCATCACACAGGACTAGAAAACCCGGGTTTGGGCAGAACTGAATCCTCAAAGAGGAAACAAGCCCCCTACAGCCTATTAAAGAGACAGAGCACCTATCACGGAACCTGATTCTTCATTGCTCTGACCTTCACTTGGCCTAGGAACTAGAGGAAGTAAAAACTAAGCCATATCATCAGTATTACTGAGGTTTGGTTGGCTCCTGGTATAAATTAGAGCAGAGTTGGCCTATCGTCAAACTAGCAAGAAGAGAGTAAGTTATGGCCACAACCCTCCTTCTCAACAGCATGTTGGATGCTGCAATATAGAGCCACTGGGCCAACTTTGTGCATCCATCTTATGTTGGGGTATTTCCTGGGGTGCCATTTTCATCCCTTTATGCCAGTGGAGCAGCATAGATGCCCATGTAGATCAAAGAACTGGCCCTGTGTCAGTCCATGGTTCTGAAAACATAATCAGTATAAAATACAGCTACTTCTCTAAAGTGCATATCTGAGATTTTTATTCCCATGTCACAAGAAAATAGGCTTATGTTATGAATGAACGGCTTGCAAATTTTTATTTTAATAAAAATCTCCCCCAGATGACTGTGATGCAGGATACTGAACTCATGAGGAGAAAAGTCCTGCATCACTCAACAACTGCAATCAGTCCATCTGGCTTTTGAGGAGCTCTCTGGTCTATTGTAGCTATGAACATGGGGGTTGCAGTGTAAAACCTTGAGGAAGGGTGCAATGGAGAGAAGGAGAAATGTGTGACGAATCCTTCAGATGACTGGCAGGGATGTTATACATTGAGGGTGGGGAGCGAAGGGCAGAAACCAATTGGCTAAAATCAATATGGTTTTTTTGATACTCATATGAAGTACAACATTCAAAAAGTTCTCTTCATAGAATTTGCTTTTTTAAAGACATCAACTATTCAAAGTGTTCCCACTGTGAGTGAAATTTTCTAAATTTAATTCTAGAGCAAGCTTTATTGGTGGGATAGGTGCCTGAAAATCAGGGTTTCTAGTAGAAACACTGAGTGAGACTGCTGCCTTAACAATAGCAGAGCTGCAGGGTGTTAATGAAGAGAGTTACTTTACTCTGATTTCATACTGTATCTAGCCCACTCATTTCCAAATCGGTTTTATTTAATAACGTTGACTTTTTTGATAGCTTCCTCTCCCACCCCCCTTTTCTGTAAATATGTGAGCATGGTAGAAAATTTCCAATGCAGAGATTAAAAAGCTTACATGGACTTATATGTATTCTTATTCATAGTACAGTTTGAATGCCTAGGGTTACTGATTTTAGTCTGTAAGGGAAGTTGTAATAAAAATTCAACAACCACATCTTTCCTAATCAGGGTTCTATAGTGCAAGCACCAGTTTCAGTAAAAGCAGCAAAAAGCCATATAGTACTGTTATCCACCTTTACTTTCCTCCTTTCATGTTGCTGTACAAGTAGATTGCAAATAAATTAGATATTTTCTAGTTTAAAAGGTTTATGATTAGAATTAAAAATGAATTTTCTGTAGAGGAGAGAATTCTCTAGGTATCCATTTATTAACTGGTGTCTTAAATTGTTGTATGTTTTGAATACATGTTCCTAATATGATTGCATTCCAAAAACCTTTGCTGTGCATTTGGGCATCACCCAAATAAAACAATTACTGGTCTAAGGTTTTTCTAAGTCTTTGTCTTTTGAGAGGGAGTCTTAAGAAAATGGGGATTGGTTGCGTTCAGGTTACTTTACTGTGAAAGACAGGGTTTTGTCTTTTGCTCAAAGTTTATTGCATTTTAAAGGACAAAATGAGTGACCCTTGAGTTAACACTTGAAACAAGCAAACTCATTTGATACCATTCTGAAAAGAACACTGCAGAAAAGTGGAAACTCTTGCATCTTGGATCCTGTGGGGCATCCCAAGCTTGAAGGCAAGCCTTGTTTTGAAAAAAACCCTGACGTAATCACGAAATAAATCCTTGCAAAGCAGTTGCTCATAAAAGTATGTTTAAAATATGGATTATTGAATGGAAGAGCAACCAACTTCAGTGGATGAGATATTTCAAAGATATTCACATTTGGATTTACCATTCATAGAACTAAACCAGGTTTTCATACACTTTCAGAAATTGAGACGAAGATACTGCACTTGCAGCGGACTGATTTTTAAATGTTGGTTACTTGAAAAATCAACCCTCTCCCCACTCCTCGCATTCATGGATCCCAGTACAACAGTGTGTCTGAGGCCTGATGATTGAGCAGATAGCTGCACTTGTGTTTAGGGCAGAAGTACTCACACTGGTCACATGGTGCTGGCTGGCTTCTCCTTACTCCCAGTTGCTAAATTGCATTAAAAGACAGCTAAAAATACATTACTTTCCTCATGTTAGTTTTCCATGTAGGCAAATGCTCTAGTTGCCACAGGAATGTTACATGATCTTGAATGGGAGGGGTAGGTGCTTACCAAGCAATTCTCCGTATTAAATGTGGGATGTGCTATGAAAAGGTTTGAGCCTCTTTGGTGTAAGGGAAAGGAGGAGACAGGCTTCTATAAGATGAAGCAGGAGTGCATCCCCTAAGCTTCTTAGCAAATTAGGTCAGTAGATGGAGAAAGGGAGTGGCTTTATAGCTCTATCTAGTATGGAAATTAGCAGAAGCAGTGAGCAGGGGTGGACCAAAGTCCCCTCCTTGTTCTGCCTTCAGCTGCTGAGAAGGATTCCTGCATGTAGGAGAGCTAAAATGCAGGGACAGCTTTTAAGGCTGTGCAAACCAGGATACATAAAAATCAATTAGATTTTATTTAAATTAAATACAGGTTTATTTTTTAAAAATTAAGCTATTTTAAATTATGACAACAGAATTCCTGTCCCAATGCCCAGTGATGCATTGTTTCACATCCCATCAATCCCTGTGCTTCCATCCGCATTTGGCACCATCTTTCAATGGTTTGTATACTGCAAATTCCGCCTGTTTGGTTTGCAGTAATGGATCAGTATGTTGACCAATATGTTGCTCGCTCTCACTAACACGTCATGAGTGGCAGTGGAGTTATTCCTTAAATTACAAAGGCAAGAGGAGTTTGACATTGATCTCGCCACATGTATTACTTGTGACATGAGATTGCTTGTTGTATTCACAGAGGTGCTGACCACAGTTGAACACCGCTTTTGGGCTCAGGAAATAAGCATTGAGTGGTGGGATCACTTCGTCATGCATGTCTGGGATGACGAGCAGTGGCTGCAGAACTTTTGGATAAGGAAAGCCACATTCATGGGACTGTGTGATGAATTCACCCCAGCCCTGTGGCACAAGCACGCAAGAATGAGAGCTAGCTTGCCATTAGAGATGTGCATGGCAATAGCACTGTGGAAGCTGGCTACTTCAGACTGCTACTGATCAGTTGCTAACCAGTTTGGAGTGGGAAAGTCGGCCGGTGTACTTGTGTTGACGGAAGTATGGAAGGCTGTTAATCATATCCTGCTCTGAAATATTGTGATTCTGGGCAATGTGCGTGACATTGTGGATGGCTTTTCACAAATGGGTTTCCCTAACTACGGAGGTGCAATAGATGACATGCATATTCCAATTCTGGCACCAGACCACCTAGCCACAGAGTACGTTAATCAGAAGGGATATTTCTCATCTGTTCTCCAGGCGCTTGTGGATCACAGTTGGCATTTCATGAACATTAACAGAGGCTGGTCTGGAAAGGTGCATGATATAGGCATCTTTTGCAACACTGGCCTGTTCGAGAAGCTGCAAACAGGGATTTTCTTCCTGGACCAGAAGATCACTATAAGGGAAGTTGAAATGTCCATTGTGATCCTGGGAAACCTGGCTTACCCCTTAATGCCATGGCTCATGAAGCCATACATGGGGCACTTTGAGAGCAGCAAGGAGCGGTTCAACAACAGGCTGAACAAGTGCAGAATGACACTGGAGTGTCCTTTCGGCCATTTAAAGGCCCACTGGTGCTGCCTGTATGGGAGTCTGAACCTGGCTGATGACAAAATTCCTATGCTTGTAGCTGCATGCTGTATGCTCCATACTATTTGTGAAGGGAAGAGTGAAAGCTTCACTCAGGGCTGGACCGCTGAGGCTCAGCGCCTGGAGGCTGAATTTGAACAGCCAGAGACCAGGGCTATTAGAGGGCCGCAGCATGGGGCCATAAGGATCAGGGATGCCTTGCGGCAGCAATTTGAAGTTGAAAGCCGCTAATATTTATTGCTTTGCTCGGGAGTGCAGTGCTTGTAATGCTGGGAGGTGATTGTGATTGGTGCATACGATACACTATGAGGGTTTAAGAAAATTTCCTGCTGCTTTTCTGGTCTCTCTTTACTTTCAATTAACGGAATAAAGACTGCTTTCAAAGAAGAAAAATCTTTTATTAAAATACAACAATGAGGAGAGAGACAAACAAAAAAACACATCAGCACTGAGGGGGATGGGGGAAGGAAGAGTCCCAGGAGAGTGATTTGTGTATGTCCAGGTATCACATCCAGCCTTGTCTCTTGGAGTACAGTGCAGCAGGTACTGTACTTCAACAGGGCTAAGCTGCAGAGGGACGGGTGTTGAGTGCAATGGGTACTGGGAGTCCGCAGGTCTGGACTGTGATGGGGCAGGAGTGGAATGCAGTGGGTACAGACTGGAGCCAGGAGGTTGATAAGAGTGTGGTGGTGGTATCTGGGGGACGCATGGGAAAGAGTTTTGCGACAGTGGCTGCAGGGGAGGACCGACGCGGAGCTGCTTGGTTTGCAGTGGTAGTAGTGCCTGGAACATGTCTGCTTGGTGCTCCATAACACTGAAGAGCCACTCCATGGTTTCATCCTAGCGCGACACATTCTCCTTTCGGTCCTTTTTCTCGCTGTCCCACCACTCCTTCAATTCTTGTTTTTTGGCCGCAGAGTGTGTTATGACATCGTGCAGAACATCCTCTTCAGTTCTTTGTGGCTACTTTCTAATTCTGCACAGCCATTCAGCTGGTGATAAAGAGGGAGGCTGGGCTCCCAAGGTCATATGTGCAACACACAGAACACTGATTCAGTGACTTAAAACACAGCCACTATTCACATACCTGTCACTCACTGGCTGCCCCCAGGCAGCACTCATGAGCCACAAGACCCCCAGAATGGTGAGTAATCGCAGGGGAAATCAGTGTTCCAGGATCATACTGTACACTGGGCACGTGGCTCTTGGGGACAGCCAGCACTGTAGGAGGGGGGCCTTATAATCATTACTATCCCCTCATTTTCTACAGGCTGTGTTCATGATGGAAGATATCTTGCTGCTGAGGGTGAGCAGGGAATCAAGGGGGGGTCTTCTCCAAGACTGTGGCTTCTTCCCTGGCCCAGCTCAGCTCACTTGTGTGCAGCGATGGTCCCCCCCTATCAGTGACAGAGTGGCATGAGAAAGTCACTGTTAAGAAACAAAGCAGCTCTGCCAAAGAACCTGTGGCAGTGGATTGCCCAGTATCTCCATGAGAGTTTCCTGGAGATCTGCGACAGATTCCTGTGAAGTGAGGGAGTCAATCAACACCCTGTTCTGCCACTCAGACTAGGCATGTGGTGGTAGCACATCACAGAGACACAAGTCTGCTTTCTGCAACCCACCTGCCCCCAGCAACTCGCTTCAGTGATTCCCAAAATCAAAGCCATTAACCAGGGGCCTCCTCTCTTCTTTGTGCTTCACCAAGACCTGATAGCTGTGACTGGCCAGCCTCCTCTGGGGTCGAGAAAAGCTCTTCGCTGCATGCATCTCTGACCTCCGAGTCATCCTCTGCCTCTGTGTCCCCCTCCACCTTCACAACCTTGTCCAAGATTTCTTTCTCCTGGATCAGTCTACTCTAGACTGTAATCTGTAATTGAGCAGGGTGTCTACACTGGCCCCACGGTGCCCTTTAGTGACTTAGCAATGTGTACACTTTAGGAGTTACACCACAGAAAGCTGCTTTACTGAGCAGAAACTTGCCAGTGTAGACAAGACCTCAATTGGTTATCTGAATTCTGAAGAAATTACAGCTAAAAACAAAACAAAATCCAAACAAACCTTCCCACCCTGTGAAACTTCTTTTGTCTTTAAACCATCCATGAAAGTGTTCAAAGTGTATCATTGTTTAGACATGCACTCCATAGAGTTGCTAACATATATAAAAGATTAAAGATAATGGTGTTTTCTTGTGAGTGTAGCCTGGGAGGAATTGTACTGATTAAATAAATATTTTAAATGTTTAGTTGTTTAAAAACAAAACCGTGGAGCTTGCTTTTTAAATTCACTACTACGTGGTATTCATCCAACTTTGCTTGATACTGCTGTTATTAAATGTGTGGTCTCAAAACCTTAATTATAGTTCAAGCCAAAGGGAAGTATCTCAGCATAACATCTTCGATGGCATGTGTTAATAGAAAAGATAAAGATTTAAAATAGCTATGTTGTGTAACAAATATTATGTTGTGTAACAAATATTATAATTACTTCAAACAAATATATCCTTAGTTAATTACTAAAAAAACTATTGAACTAAAA
This sequence comes from Dermatemys mawii, assembly GCA_007922305.1. Classification (NCBI taxonomy): domain Eukaryota; kingdom Metazoa; phylum Chordata; order Testudines; family Dermatemydidae; genus Dermatemys; species Dermatemys mawii. Next base: position 7,069,761 of record ML677385.1, on the reverse strand, counting down.
CACAGAGACTAACATAAACATACCGAAGGTGTTTCAGACATAAGCCAAGTGCTCACTTTTTCTTTCTACCCTGTTGTACCTTCTTACATCAGATCCCATGATTCTCTTCCTTGGCAGGGAAGTACTCTCAGAAGATTGGTTAACTTGCATAATATGGGGTAGATCAGGGTAGGCAAACTATGGCCCACGGGCCACATCTGGCCCGCGGGCTAATTCTGTTCGCACCACCCCCCCCCTCCCCCGAGCTCCCGGCTGGAGAGGCTAGTACCCTCCTCCCCTGTTGTTCTCCCCTCCACTGCAGCCTCAGTGTGCCGTGCGAGCAGCGCTCTGGGTGGTGGGGCTGCACACTCCAGCAGATTAGAGTGGCAGTGTGTCTGGCTCCGGGCCAGACATGCTGTTCTGAGCAGTATGGTAAGGGGGCAGGGGCTTGGATAAGGGCCAGAAGGTCTTGGGGAGCAGTCAGAGGACGGGAACGGCGGGTTGGATAGGGCGTGAGGTTCCAGGGGGCTTATAAGGGGGTGTGGGTGTAGTTAGCGGTAGAAGCAGTCAGGGATAGGGAGTGGGGTCCTGGGGGGTGATTAGGAGCAGGGGGATCTCTGGAGGGAGTGGTCAGGGAGCAAGGAGCAGGGAGGCTTAGATAGGGGGTGGGGTCTTGGTGGAGGCAGTTAGGGGCGGGGGTCTCTGGAGGGAGTAGTCAGGGGACAAGGAGCAGGGGGGGTTGGATGGATTGGGAGTTCTATGGGGGGCAGTCAGGGGGCGGGAAGTGGGAGGGGGTCGGATAGGGCGTAGGGCCAGGCTGTTTGGGGAGGCACAGCCTTCCCTACCTGGCCCTCCATACAATTTGAACTCTGAAGTGGCTCTTGGGCCAAAAAGTATGCCCATTCCTGGCGTAGATACAGATTTGCCTTTGAATAGTTTTCACACTAGTGACATCCATTCAAAGTCTACAAATGATATAAGCATGAGAAAATATGAATATAATAATATAAGTAAGTCTTATTTGAAATGTACCAAGGTACTGATTGGCTAAGTTAATAGTCTAATACTTAGTCTCTATTTGTCATTTAACTATGGTTACTAATTGATTGGTATTTACTGCACCTGTTGCCTGACTGATGGAATGGAAACCCATTCACTCACCCCCCCTCCCCACTTATGTTTTAAATGGCAAATTCCCTTCTTCCGGAAATTGGACAACCCTGCATTGACCTGTTTGACGGTGATAACTTTTCTTGAGTGATGCATGGATGTTGGGTGGAGCAGAAGGGTGAATGAGTGACAGCTCAACAGCTCAAGCCCATGCTTTTACAGGGTGCTAATTTGTATTCGGGAAGAGTTTGAGAAATTTGGTTGTACAGGAGTTGGGATAGTTGACAAGGAGACTGCTAGTTTGCTAAAGGATTGAACACAACTGCTTTCTGGAGCACAGTTGTACATTTTTCTGGTGCTTTTACTGTTTAACTTTAATTCCTGTCAAAGCAATAATGAGCCCTGTTTATACTGTAAATAATACAAAAAATAAGTCTAGGAAAGAATATGCTCAGTCTGTATCTACTTTTTTTCTCTTCCAAGAAAGAAACAGTCCACTCATTTTTCCTGACCACTTGGAAGCCATAGGCATTGTTTGGCAAGCAAATAGGAGGCAAAACAGGGTGAATTTAAAAACAGATTGTCAGACATAATGCTGCGTATTCTTCTTTTTATATGGGGCTTAAAGGTTATCCATAAGACTTAAAGACAGACAGACTTGAACGATTTCAGGTGCGAACTCCTAATCAGCCCCTGTTTCCCCTCCAAAGAGCCAGTTGTTTTTAAATTTCTCGGGGGGGGGGGGGGCAAAAAATGGAATGAAGGAAAAATCGCTTTATTCGTATCCTCATACTCCAAGGTCCAGAGCCCTTCAGTGGTACAAAGAGAAGGTACTGGTAATTGAACGAGTACATCACTGCATCGACCTTCAGTAGCAGGGGATGGAGAGAGAAATAACTCTAAAATGATGCATGTGTTGAGGCCTTTATTTTGTATAGGTTATTCAGCACCTAAAATTCGTTCTCACTTTTAAGTAAATGAAAATTCACTGGTTGCCTATAAAGTGATTCCCAGTTGACTAACGCCTTTAATTATTTGTCTTAAGACTAGCATATTAATCTTTTGAAATTCTATGTATTTTAAAGCACTTTTCTGAGGAAGACAGTTACATTTTGTGACTCTTCCCTTTATCCTCCAAAATGTTACCATGCTTCATGAATAAATGAAATGGAGGTAAGGGCGAAAAAACCCGTCAGCTTTTCATCCCCTAGGCTAACTTCAGAAGCTTATACAAATGTACTCATAAGATATAATTACATTTCAGATGCACAAAATTCTTGGTTTTATTCTATAGTCTCTTGTGTGAAACTATATTAAAAAAACCCAACCCTTCAACATTGTATGCCAAGAAATCTTCTCTTTGGATAATTATAAATTCTTGCAATGCCTCTGTGGCCCTAACTCTTCACTTATGCACATGAATTGTCCTGTTGAACTCTGTGAGACTGCTCTCATCTAAATGTTTGTAGGAGTGCAGGTTATGTGACTGGGTTGCCTAATTAGTCTTTTCTTCTGCTGTAGGTAAGGATGGATGTCTGTTTGCTGCCATCATGGGTTCTGTGTCTCTTTAACTTTGAAAAATGCCCGTGACTTCTAGTGTCTTTGGATTTTTGCATTCAAATGAATGAGTAGGTGAGTAAGTAGAAGGGTTGGTTAGGCAGGTACAGTTGTACAAATCATGCCCTCAGTCGTGCAGGGATGCTGTTTGATTTCATTGTGGTTCTTTGTTAGCGAGAGTTTTGCCCATGTGGAACTCACTGCAGGATCGGGGCTTAAGAGTCTAGTTCCGTATCAGTTGAAGTCAATGGCCAAACTCCCATTGGCTTCAGTGGGTGGCAGGCCTGAATGCTGGAACCTCTAGAGAGCACCCGACCTAGAGGACCACACAGGAAGCTACAAGTGATCAGGGGTCAGTGACAACACAGTAGGAACATTGCATTTAATAACAGGAATTTCCAAGGTGCTCATTACTACAGTATGTGAGCACCTCACAAGATGAAATCTCCTTTACATCCTTCTACAAAGCAGATCTTTCTTCTTTCTTAATCTTGCATTTTATGGTGCTGGGTGGATGGCTGATTATTGCACCAGTTAATGGTTGCTTTCATGATAATTTTGGGGCTCTGGGAAGAAAGCACTTACATTTGTGGAATTCAGAAGCAAAGTAGGAAGCATGGCGTGTTTACGATTTACCAGATTACAGTTATTTCATAGCGGAGCTATTTTTTGAGTTCTGGGAGTAGAGTAGAAGGTTTATAGAATCTAGAATAAAAAAATACAGATGATGCCATTGGTGTGATTTTTGCTGTAATCTCCTTTTAGTGTTCTGCAGGAGGGTTTTCAAATGCTCTGTCTTGTAGTTTTTTGGAACAAATTTTAAATGCTAAAAAACCCCCTGAATTGCTGGAATGAATTGTAATAATTGAAGAAATAATTAATCCATCTGTTTTGGTTTGTATTGAGCCAAACAGCCCTTTCCTGGTATTGCTCATGCAGGGAAAGGGCTAAAATGTGTTCTGCTGACCTGATGAGGTTGGTGGCTTGTTACTGCACAGAGATGTAAGAGAGGTGTGGATGTCTCTCTCTAGAAGAGAGGATCTTATGTGTTGGCTGAGCAGTCTGGAGGGAAGATCCTTTGGAGCAGCCAAGTGTGGGCAGAAGGTGTGAGTTGAACTTTGTTGTTTTAATAAAGCTAAACCGCAGGGAAAGGGTGACGAGTTTTGACTCTACACAGTGTGTGTGTTTGGTTCTCGATTGGGGTGAAAAAGGCACTGGCTAACAGAAAAGGAATTTTAAGCTTCTATAAATGAGAGAGTGGAACATGCCCGTTGCTGGAGAGCAAGCATCTGAATAGTGAGGAGATGGGCTTAATTGGCAAATGGCTGTGAATCTTGGGAAGCTGTTCAAAGAAGCCATGATGAAGCTAATGGAAAGGATTGGGTGCGTGTATCCATTTGTACTGGAGCTGAGAGATAAGGAGAGAGAGAAAGTGGAATGCTCTCAGTATAAAAAAAGGGGGAAATTACATCTGCGTAAAGCTGGAAAGCGGTTGGTTCTGTGCTGACTTCACAGGCACCTGATTCTTAAATACTTCTGTGCGTGTAAAAGAGGGGGCCTATGTAAGCCCATGTCTTGGAACCATGTGTGAAGAAAAGTTCAGGCACCTGTTCCTGGCTGGGGCTTCAGGGCACTAATACAGTACAAATAATAGTATGTGGGTAGAAAATTGTATGCAACTCCTCCAGGAGGGTATACATACAATTGCTCACCGAGAGAAATGGGTTGCTAGTGTATCCCTTTAGCACACTAGAAATCCTTCTCATAGCAAGTACCTGTCAGTACTCGCTAGAGTTAGAGTTTCAGAAGTTTCCATTTAATGCTTCAATTTCACGCACTAATAGTTTTCAAGAATGTTCAGGTTTGGGGCAGAGTTTTCCATATTTGATCTCTGCCTAAAAACAACCTTGAAAATTAGAGAAGCCCTTTCTGGGCTACAGGAGAGTGAAAGTGTACTCTTCCCTGTGCAGATACATAAATAGAGTGGGCAGGAGGGAATTTTAAATTTTTGGATATAGGGCTACATCGAAAACTGATGAAGTCAGAAACTTTGTATGGATGTAGTCCTCTTTGGGGACTAGAACCTTTGCTTCGCTTGTTGGAATATACTAAAAATGAAATTGATAAGCAATTGAAAATTTCTTGAGTAGGTGGAGTACTATCTATGATAGTTTTTTAGCAATCCTGTTTAAGCTTCTGCCCACTTTGTAACATCCCAGTGCACATTCTCCCTATTCTATATGACTTGTCCTATATGGCCCTGTCCCAGGCCTTACTAAACTAAGATGTATGGATGGATAACCAGCATTAGTTAACACCTTCCAAATCTTAGTCTAGAAAAAGCTTTGAATTGCAGTGTCAGGAGGAGAGAGTTTATGTGAAGGACATCTTATTGAAATACACACAGCCCAGTCTGAAAAACTACTTTAACATCAAGGATAAAAACAAATTTCAAATACAGGAAAAAAAAATCAGATCTTGAAATTTCAGAGAGCTATATTCCACACTTTCTGCATTCCATAATATTCTGTCATGTCAAAACATTTTCTAAACAACAACAAAAGTCAAACAAAGCCAGAACAGCAACAAAAAACAAAGCCAAAATGTCAAATATCCGTGCAACAAGAAGAGAAACAGTCACGAAAAAGAATAGAAAACTTTTTCTGCTATGGTTTATCTGGAAACAAAGTGGAACTTAACCTGTTTGTGTGCAGTTCACTTCAGTGGAACCTAACATTCAAAGCCTAATTAGGGCCATTTAGTAGCTAACATTATTGAGGTGCAAGTAACTTTTTTCTTCCTCTAAAAATAAATAAGGAATTTAAATGCCAATGAAGAATCCCCAAAATTATATATTGAATGTGACAAACAATCCTACATCCCTTGGAAGCTATTTAGCCAAGGAAATGAAGCTTCAGTTTCAGATGGGGGAAGGAATGGTCTAACTGCAAATCTTCATTACCAGTCTCAGATGGTTTATTCTGCGTAAGATGTAATTTCATATTATACTCTTTTTGTTGACCAATATTTTATAGACATGTAATATGGAGCAAATGTGCTTTCTGAAAGCAAATGGTATTGCTGCAGAGGCCCAAGTTTGGGTGCACAACTGATCTGATGTTGAGAAGATGATACAAAAGTAAGAAAAACTGGTCAACAACGCCTGATTTCCACTGCTGACATAGCCAGTATTTTAATATTGTTAGTGGCTTGAAAGTATGCATAAGAATAAAGATTTAATGCTGAATTTTAAAATTTTTCCCAATTATAGTGGTTCCTAATAAATGCCCTTTCTGAGGCAGGTCGTATGGAATGAAGACAGTTTGGACGTCATATTTTCTCATTCCCCAACATTCTGCACTATAAAGTAGTGTTGAATTCATATTACTCAGCCAACATTAATCCTCAAGTCAGTCTTTTGAGGTAATCAAATTCTGTTCTCACTTTACAGCAGAGGAAAACACAGCAAAGTGGTTAAATATGGTGCTCAGTGCCATAGAACAAGTCAGTGGCAGAGTTTGGAACAGGAGTCAAGTTTGGCTTTCAAGCCCCCTGCTTTAACCATTATTAGCTTATGCCATCCATCTTGATGGAGCTCAATGGGGACCTTATTTAAACTGCTGAACTAATTGAAATAAAGTTTATATTTCAGCTGTTGTATAATGTAATCCAAGCTTTGGAGGTAGGTTGGGGTGGGGCCTGTGGGAGGTGTAATAAATGCTGCTTCTGGAAGGAGGCTTCCAGGTACAGAGTTTGGTTGCATCTACTCTGCAAATTGGGGTCTGTAATTCTTCTTAGTGCTGAGGTCCATAAATTTTGCTTTAATGGGTACATCAGCCTGCTTGGGGACAGACCCAGGCTTGTCAGTCACTGGTAGCAGGGAAATGCCCTGCCTCTTCAAGTTCAGACAGTTGAGACCACTCCCATAGCCAGGAAAATTCAGTTCTGCTTTCCCAAATTGAGGATTGTGCTATGCTTTGATTGCGGGGGGGGGGGGGGGGGGGGGGCCGCGGGATGTTGAAGCTCGAGGGCGGGGGGGGGGGGGTGGGGGGGGGGTTTGGGGGG